>JANJGN010000010.1:140530960-141130960 GCA_026770705.1 Isurus oxyrinchus
ATTCTCTCAGTTCCTTCGCCTCCATTGCATCTGTTCTGATGAAGCTACCTTCAAAAACAGTTCCTCTGACATGTCCTCCTTCTTCCTTAACCGAGGTTTTCCACCCACGCTCATTGACAGGGCCCTCAACCGTGTCCGGCCCATCTCCCGCGCATCCGCCCTCACGCCTTCTCCTCCCTCCCAGAAACATGATAGGGTCCCCCTTGTCCTCACTTATCACCCCACCAGCCTCCGCATTCAAAGGATCATCCTCCGCCATTTCCGCCAACTCCAGCATGATGCCACCACCAAACACATCTTCCCTTCACCCACCCCCCTGCGGCATTCCGTAGAGGATCGTTCCCTCCGGGACACCCTGGTCCACTCCTCCATCACCCCTACTCCTCAACCCCCACCTTTGGCACCTCCCCATGCCCTGCAAAAGATGCAACACCTGCCCCTTCACTTCCTCTCTCATCACCGTCCAAGGCCCAAACACTCCTTTCAAGTGAAGCAACATTTCACTTGCATTTCCCCCAACTTAGTCTACTGCATTCGTTGCTCCCAATGCGGTCTCCTCTACATTGGAGAGACCAACGTAAACTGGGCGACCGCTTTGCAGAACTCCTGCGGTCTGTCCGCAAGAATGACCCAAACCTCCCAGTCGCTTGCCATTTTAACTCTCCACCCTGCTCTCTTGCCCACATGTCTGTCCTTGGCTTGCTGCAGTGTTCAGTGAAGCCCAACGCAAACTGGGAGGAACAGCACCTCATCTTTCCGACTAGGCACTTTACAGCCTTCCGGTCTGAATATTGAATTCAACAACTTTAGATCTTGAACTCCCTCCTCCATTCCCCACCCCCTTTCTGTTTCTTCCCCCTTCCTTTTGTTTTTTCCAATAATTTATATAGATTTTTCTTTTCCCACCTGTTTCCACTATTTTTAAATCTTTTATGCCCCCCCATCCCACCAGAGCTGTACCTTGAGTGCCCTACCATCCATTCTTAATTAGCACATTCGTTAGATAGTATCACCAACTTCAACACTCTGTGTTCTTTTGTTCTTTTGTCTGTGACATCTTTTGATTATCTGCTCCTATCACTGCTTGCTTGTCCCTACAACCACACCCCCCTCCACTTCTTCTCCTCCTCCCCCACCTTAAATCAGCTTATATTTCACCCTCTCCTTGGATCCACCCAGTTCTGTTGAAGGGTCATGAGGACTCGAAACATCAACTCTTTTCTTTTCCACGGATGCTGCCAGACCTGCTGAGTTTTTTCCAGATAATTCTGTTTTTGTTTTCACTTATTTCAAAGTTTGGGAATTCCAACAATACGCCCGAATCCAAGCTCCTTTAACTTTAAGAAGGTATCAGCCGTGGTTCAGTGGGGAGGTACTTTTGCCCGAGTCCAGAAGTTGTTGGGTTTAAGTTTCCCCCAAGAGGCCCGAGCACATAATCCAGGCTGACACTGCCAGTGTAATACTGAGATCGTGCAGCATACTGTTGGAGCTCCATCTTTTGGATGAGATGATTAACTGAGGGCCCCATCCGGCCTCTCAGGTGGATGTAAAAATTGTCAAAAATATTTTTTTGAAGAACAGCAGGGAAGTCTTGGTTAAAGTTATACCACAGACAGCATTATTTTAATCAGTCATATATGTCATTGCTGTTTGTGAGAGCTTGTTGTGCACAAATTAGCAAAATTCCCTACATTATAACAGTGTCTACGCTTCAAAAATAGTGAATTAACTGGGAACATCCAGAGGTCGGAAAGGTGCCATCAGAATGTAAATATTTGCTCCTACTTAAACTGGTTCACAGGAGCCTTGCCTCAGAATATTTTGTAGAACCTGCATTTAAAGAGACTGATGATTTCAGAGGGTAACCCACCATACATCCAGCTTACTCTCCTCACTGACCCACAGTATGCTTTGGTTAAGGTTGTGTGTGTCCCCATGTGAAATGTGGTACAAAATGCTCTCTCCACACACAACCAAGATTTGGAATTACTATCGTGTGTCTTGCAGTTTAGATATAACATCGTATAAAAATTTCACACACTCACCATCACACTTAACTGAACTACCAGCAATAAACACAGGTATGTGGCGTTGTCTGTCTATGGAAAACCAGTTTAGCCACTTTCTTTTTTTTCCTTTTTCCAGGCTATGGATCAGAGATTGTACAATACCTTCTGAAGGCTTTTTAATCACAAGTATCTTCAGTATGTAGCAGGGTGCACTTTACAAATTAAAGCAAGAAATGGAAAGCTTTTTAAATGCCATTTAAAGTGCACATGGTTAAACCTTTGAGCACAACACATCTTTCAAAGCTCTGGACAGAAACATTCGACTAGGAACCTTATGTGAATCAATCAGCACATAGGCTTGACCATACACACACACACACAGAACTTGGGAAATAGTTCACAATAGTACTGTGGGAGAAGAGCTGAAAAGAACGCGCCACACTACATGAAGTTGGCCCGTGTTGGTTTGACACATTACTGAAATCTAGTTGCCAAAGGCTTGCTGCTTAAAAGTAAAAGCAAAATACTATGGAAGCTAAATCAGAAATAAAAACAAAATGCTGGAAAAGCTCAGCAGGTCTGGCAGCATCTGTGGAGAGAGAAACAGAGTTAACTCTTCGAGTCAAATATGACTCTTTGAAACTGCACTTCCAAAAAAAGTCATATTTGCCTCGAAACAATCGCTCGGTTTCTTTCTTTTTCATTTATTCGTTCAGGGATGAGGATGGACACTGGCTAGACCAATCATTTATTGCCCATACCTAGTTGCCTTTGAGAAGGTGGTGGTGAGCTGCCTTCTTGAACCGCTGCAGTCCATATGCTATAGGAACACCCTCGGAAGGAAGTTCCAGGATTTTGGCCAAGCAGTGAAGAAATGATGATATATTTCCAAGTCAGGATGGAATGTGGCTTGGAGTGAACTTGAAACTGGTGGTGCTCCCAAGCATCCGCTGCCCTTGTTCTTCCATGGGGTAGAGGTCATAGGTTTGGAAAGTGCTGTTGAAGGAGCTTTGGTGAGTTGCTGCTGTGCATCTTGTACATGGTATACACTGCTGCTAGCGTGCATCGATGGTGGAGGAAGTGAATGTTTAAGTTGGTGGATGGGGTGCCAATCAAGCAGGTTGCTTTGTCCTGGATAGTTTTGAGCTTCTTGAGCATTGTTGGAGCTGCACTCATCCAGGCAAGTGGAGAGTAATTCCATCACACTCCTGACTTGTGCCTTGTAGATGGTGGATAAGCTTTTGGGGGAATCTGAAGGTGGGATACTCGCTGCAGGACTCCTAGTCTCTGACCTGCTCTTGTGGCCACAGTGTTATGTGGCTGGTCCAGTTCAGTTTCAATGGTAACCCCCAGGATGTTGGTAGTAGAGAATTCATTGATGCCATTGAATGTCAAGGGGTAATGGTTAGATTCTGTCTTGTTGGAGAAGGTCATTGCCTGGCACTTATGTGGCACAAATGTTACTTGCCACTTGTCAGCGCAAGTCTGAATATTATCCAGGTTTTACTGCATTTGGACATGGACTGCTTCAGTATCTGAGGAGTGGCGAATGGTGCTGAACATTGTGCAAACATCAGCAAACATCCCCCACTCTGACCTTATGATGGAAGAAAAGTCATTGTTGAAACAGCTGAAGATGGTAGGTCTAGGACACTACCCTGAGGAACACCTGCAGTGATGTCCCTGGAACGGAGATGACTGACCTCCAACAATCACAATCATGTTCCTTAGCACTAGGAATGATTCCAACCAGTGCAGAATTTTCCATGATTCCCATTGGACTCCAGTTTTGCTGGGGCTCCTTGATGCCACACTCAGTCAAATGTGGCCTTGATGTCAAGGACAGTCACTCTTACCTTTATCTCTGGAGTTCAGCACTTTTGTCCATGTTTGGACGAAAGCTGTAATGAGGTCAGGAGCTGAGTGGCCTGACGGAACCCTAAACTTAGCATCAGCAAGTAGATTTTACTGTGCAAATGCTGCTTGATAGCACTGTCGATGACACCTTCCATTACTTTACTGATGATGGAGAGTAGGCTGATGGGGCAGTAATTGGCTGGGTTGAATTTGTCCAACCTTTTTCTGTACAGGACATACCTGGGCAATTTTCCACATTGCTGGGTAGATGCCAGTGTTGTAGCTGTTCTGGAACAGCTTGGCTAGGACCGCAGCAAGTTCTGGAGCACAAGTGAGTACTATTGCTGGAATATTGTCATGGGGGCCCATAGCCTTTGTAGTATCCAGTACTTTCAGCTGTTTCTTGATATCATGTGGAGCGAATTGAATTGGCTGAAGACCGACATCTGTGATTCTGGGGACCTGGAGGAGGCTGAGATGGATCATCCCACCCAGCACATCTGTGCTGAAGATTGTAGCAAATGCTTCAGTCTTTTCTTTTGCACTGATGTGCTGGGCTCCTCCATCATATTTGTAGAGCCTCCTCCATTTGTTGGTTGTTTAATAGTCACTCACCATTCATGACTGGATGTGGCAGGACTGCAAAGTTTAGATTTGATCCATTGACTGTGGGATCATTTAGCTCTGTCAATCCCAAAAAGCTATCATACAAACTCAGCAGGTAATAGGGAAGGCAAATGGAACGTTGGCCTTTATTTCAAAGGGAATGGAGTATAAAATAGGGAAATCTTGCTAAAACTATACAAGGCACTAGTTAGACCACACTAGTAGAATACTGTGAACAGTTTTGGTCCCCTCATCTAAGGAAAGATATTCTGGCATTGGAGGCGGTCCAGAGAAGGTTCATAGGTTGATCCAGGTATGGAGGGATTTTCTCATGAGGAGAGAGTGAGTAGGTTGAGCCTGTACTCATTGGGGCTTAGAAGAAGAGGCGACCTTATTGAAACATATAAGATTCTTAGGGGGCTTGACAGGGTAGATGCTGAGAGGTTGTTTCCCCTTGGAGAGTCTATGACCAGAGGGCATAATCTTAGAGTAAGGGGTCACCCATTTAAAACAGACATGAGGAGGAATTTCTTCTCTCAAAGGGTAGTGAATCTGTGGAATTAATTAACCAAAGAGGGCTGAAGAGACTAGGTCGTTTAGTATTTTCAAGGCTGAGATGGACAGATTTTTAATCAGTAAGGAAAGCAAGGCTAATGGGGGAAAGGCAGGAAAGTAGAATTGAGGATTATCAGATCAGCCAAGATCATATTGAATGGCGGAGCAGACTCAATGGCTGAATGGCCTATTTCTGCTCCTACGTCTTATGGTCTTACCGCATGTTGCTTCTGCTGTTTGGTACGCAAGTATCCCTGTGTTATAGCTTCACCAGGTTGACATCTCATTTTTAGGTACGCCAGTTGCTGCTCCTGGCATGCCCTCCTGCGCTGTTCATTGAACCAGCCTCTGACCTGCTCTTGTAATCACAGTATTTATTTGGCTAGTTCAGTTCTGATCAATGATAGCCCTCCCACCGGGAGGTTGATATTGAGGGATTCAGTGGCGCTTATGTCCTTGAACATTAAGGGAGATGGCCATTGCCCGGCATGATTGTTACTTGCCACTAACCAACCCAAACCTGAACGTTGTCCAGGTCTTTAAAGTACCAAGTCCTTGGATGGTTGTTACCTCTCTAATCCACTCTCAACTTTCACAGAACTCCTTGTTTGACTCCCTTCAGATGTCCACCCATGCCACATTACCAAAACAGCTCTATTCCAAATCACAAATGACATCCTGTGTGACTGTGACAAAGGTAAACATTCCCTCTTCATCCTCTCGACCTGTCTGCAGCCTTCAACACGGTTAATCAAACCATCCCCCTCCAACACCTCTCCACCATTGTCCAGCTGGGTGGGACTGCTCTTACCTGGGTCCATTCTTACCTATCTAATCGTAACAAGAGAATCACCACCAATGGCTTTTCTTCCTAAGCCAACACTCTGGTGTCCACCAAGGATTTATCCTTTGCCCCCTCCTATTTCTCATCTACGTGCTGCTCCTTGGTGACATCAACTGAAGGCAGTGTTAATTTTCACATGTATGCAGACTACACCTAGCTCTGCCTCGCCACCCCTTCTCTCAACTTCTCCACTGTTGCTAATTTATCAGACTGCTTACCTTACACCCAATAGATGGTGAGCAGATATTTCCTCAACTAAATATTGGGAAGCCATTGTTTTTGGTCCATGCTTCAAAACTCCGTTCCCTAACTACCAACTTCATCCCTCTCACCTGACAACAGTTTCTTCGCAACTTGGTGTCACATTTGATCCCAAGACAAGATCCCAAACACATATTCACGTCATCATTAAGACCGTCTATTTCCACCTCCATAACATCACCCAACTTCATGCCGTCTAAGCTCATCTGCTGCTGAAACCTTCATTCATGCCTTTGCTACCTCTCGACTCTACCTTTCCTTGGGCCAAAATGATTGACCTCAAAACCACAACCGTATTCCTTTGTGTTAGGTATGACTCCAACCAGTGGAGAGTTTTCCCCCCGATTTTCATTAATTTCAATTTCAGTACAGCTCCTTGAAGTCACACTTAGTCAAGTGCTGCCTTGTAGTCAAGGACAGTCACTCGCCCATGTTTGGACCAAGGCTGTAAAGAGGGTCTGGAATTGAGTGGACCCTGGCAGAATCTAAACTGAGCATTGGTGAGCAGGTCATTGGCAAGTATGTGCCATTTGATCATGCTGTCAATGGCACCTTCCATCAACTTTGCTGATGACTAATAGTAGACTGATGGGGTGGTAATTGGTTGGATCGAATTTGTCCACCTTTATGTGGACAGGACATGCCTGGGCAATTTACAGCATTAGCATCTACAGATAATGTGGCAACTGTGCTGGAATTGCTTGGCTAGGAGAGTGGATGCACAGTCTTGAGGTGCTAGATGTGTTCTGAATCTATTCCATTAAGCATTTGAAGACAGGCCTTCATCTCCACCAGGATAGTGCAGTGATCACTCCTACCAACACAGTCATGGACAGATGCACCTACGATAGGTATATTGGTGAGGACAAGGTCAAGGAGGTTTATCCCTCGAGTTGCTTCTCTTATCAGACCCAGTTTGGTAGATATGTCCTTCAGGACTCGACCAGCTTAGCCCAGTAGTGGTGCTACTGAACCACTCAGTGATGCATATTGAAGTTCCCCACCGAGAGTACATTCTGTGCCCTTGCTACCCTCAAAGCATCTTCCAAGTGGTGTTCTAAACGGAGGAGTACTGATTCACCAGCTGAGGGAGAGCAGCAGGGGGTTTCCTTGCCCTTATTTGACCTGATGCCATGAGATTACATGGGGTCTGGAGGTCAACGTTGAGGATTCCTAGGGCCACTCCCTCCTGACTGTATACTACTGTGCCTCCGGTGGGTCTGCCCTGCCAGTGGGACAGGTTATCCCAGGGGACTCAGCAGTCTGGGACTTTTGTGTAAGATTTAATTCTGTGAGCATGACTGTGTCAGGATGTTGCTTGACTAGTCAGTGGGACAACTCTCCCCAACTGTGATAAAAGTCCTCAGAGTTAAGTTTCAAATAATCTTATATCAGAAAGGGGGGTCATTTAATGCTGCACCAATATTTAGGGTGTTTTATTTGTTTTATTATATTCATTAAATGCTTATAGGATAAATCAAAACATATTTACCCAAGTAAAAGTACTTTAAAATTTAGGAACTTTTGAAGTTATTAAGCATAAAATCAAACTTGTGTCTCAGAGAATCAGCATGTAAAACATACAGAATGAAAATCGACCAAAACAATTACTAGTAACAAAATAGCAGCTCAGTCAGCACAAAACCCAGCTAAGAAGGATTTCTTTCTCTCTCAGTTCCTGTCCGGATGCTACTTTCTGAAGTTCTGTAACATATTTTTAGTTATTTTTGCAAAGTGGGAAATGCTCAAGGAAATTCTTCACAATTACATTTGGAAAGTGACATTGAAAGGTCAATATAGTGTGAGAGAATAAAGTCAGGGGGACAGGAAGTAAGTGGAATTATATTAAAGGAAGATACTCATTTATTATTGCACAGGTGCATTTTGTCTTTCTTGCTTGATTCTCTCTTTCAAAGGAATCAACTCTTTCCCTGGGCTCAGATTCCACTTTGAGTATCAACAGAATATGGGGGTAGAGGGCAAAAGAGACAGCCAGGGAAGGAGGGGAAGGGAAGGGGCGAGAGAGATGGCTGGGGAAGAGGGGAAGGGAGGGGACGCAAGACAGCCGGGAGAGGAGGGGAAGGGAGGAGTGAGAGAGACGTGGGGGGGGGGGGGGGGTGGAGGGAAAGGGAGGGGAGAGAGACACAGCTAGGGGAGGAGGGAGGGGACATGACAGACAGTCAAGGGAGTAGGGGAGGGGAGGAAGTGAGAGAGATGGTGGGGGGAGGAGGGGAGGGGAGGGGGCGAGAGAAGCAGCCAGGGGAGGAGGGGAGAGGGGGGCATGTTACAGAAGTATTATAATTTTCATGATATTATTCTGGTTTATTGTCAAGTAGGTCTATAGGTGTGTCAGTGTGATTTAATTAAACTTGGAGTCAGGTAGACTGCAAGCTTGAAATTATCTAAAGAAGCTAGGTGTAGAAATGTACTTGAAATGCTAAAGACTAAACATGGATGCTGTCTTAGCATGTAAGATTTGAAGGGAATTTGCATTTTTAGATAAATGAAGGGATTGTTTTGATTTCAAAGGCGTGTTAGTCTCTTTACAACTAGCTAGATAAACAAGGCTAAGCAGTGTGTTTATTTTTCCCCCAAGGTTACTGACAATATTGGCGACAGGGAAGTTTTTATATTATGGGAAAGGTACAGTTCCAATGACATATGGAACAATGGAATTTAGATATTAAAGAGAGAGAGACAGACATATATAAAGGAGAATGAGAGGCTATGTTGGGGGCCATGTAAGTGTGTGAAACAGCCTTGAAGAAGCCTCCAGCCATTTGTGCAAAGGTCTGTTGTGTCCAGTAACTAGAGTTGGAGAAAGCCATTTGGAATTCCACTGTCAGGTGGGTGCTGTGTTAACCTGCTGGGTTTTTTTAAACCCAAAATCTATTTTGGACTGTTGCCTTAAAGTGGGGTGTGTAACTGGGAGTCAGGTTAATGAAGAATTTTAGGACTTGTCATAGTATTAAGTAACTGTAATCTTATGTATGTGCTTGAAATCTTTTATTTTGTTAATAACTATTTTAATTTAATTTTTAAAATCTCTAAAGGTCTTAGTGGACACATTACTTCTGAATTCAGTGCACACATCTTGTAATAAATACAAATTGCAAAACTGTTATGATAGCATGACCAAGTTTCCCCTGTGGATTTGGTCTGCCTGGCTCACATCATCTGCCACATAACAGGCAAGAGAAACGGCCAGGGGAGAAGGGGAGGGATGAAGAGAGGTGGCTGGGAGAGAAGGGGATGTGGAGAGAGGTGGATGGGGGAGAAGGGGGATGTGGAGAGGGGTGGCTGGGGGAAGGAGGGGTTCTAGGCTCAGCTCTTGCAAACATCTTTGTTGAGTTTCATGAGAAACACATCTTCAATGTAATGACAACTAACTTCCTACCCCTCTCATATGTGGATGATATGTTTGATATATTTAAATCCACAGCTGCATGTAATAATATCCTTACATGTCTTAATAGGCTCCATCCTGCATTCAAATTCATCTTTGAAATGGAGATCAGATTAGCTCGTGATGGAGATAGGCAGCAGAAGGGGGGGGGGGGGTGGCAGTGAGAGAGGCAGCTGGAGGTTGTGGGGGGGGGAAGAAGAGATGGGTGGCAGAAGGAGAGGAAAAGTGGCAGGCAACGGATTGATGCAACAGTGCAGAGGCTAAGACTAGCTTTACTGCCCCTGGGTTATGGGGAGGGGAATCAGCCACAGTTCCTGTGACAAGAATCACTCTTGTGAAGAGCCTGTGTGGGCATTTGGTATTAACAGCTTATCCAGCATTTCAGTGGTACAGATTTAAGGAATACTTCACCTCCATCAACATCTCTTCTTTTCAATCACCCAGATAAATTTCTCCTCAGTTACTGAACTATATGCCTTGCACTCCCTCTTACCAAAAGTCTGTAATTATACAAAGACACTTCTAAAAGAGCGGAGTCTGGAAAACATTTAACCACCTCTACACAGACCAAACCCTATTTGCCTTGTGAGTTCCATGTTGCCAGAGTTCCCCAGTGAATGTGACACAGGGCAGTAGGTATGTGCACCTTCAGCTAATAACCACAAACTAAAAGATCAATGCAACAGAAACCTTTAATACAGAGCCTCCATAGTAATGCACAGGAGACAATCCTCACCAACCCGGTTAGTATCTGCCATGTAAAATGCTGCACAGGACCAAAGAGCCTTCAACTAGAACAGCACGTCCACCCCTCTCTGCAGACCATTTGGAATCCACAATCCATTTGTTTCTGACCACTTCCAAAGGCCAATGTTAACATTTGCTCTGGGTTCTAATTTCCCGATGCATTATTCCAAAGGGAGTGTCTCCCATGTGTAGGATCTGCTTAAATTCCCATAACCCTCAGTGCAACCTTTTCTGTGCAGTGCACTGAGGCAGCCTGCGCGTGTGAGCGAAGGGCTGGAGCACGTTGAGAAATCACTACACACAATGCACACTTACCGGGCACTGCTGAGTGGGTTACAGCTGGGAGCGGTGTCCTGAGCAGGAAGGTCTGTAAAACGCTAAGGAAAGGGGGTGGAGGGAGGGCGGGCTGCTCACTGTGGGGCCGAGGTGGGCAGGATCCCTTGACCATCCAGGATAATGTCTGAGCCCCAGGCCACACCTTCCAAACACAATGACCTTGTAACAGGAAGAGCTCTCTGCCAATCACAGCCGGCGGGCCAATGAGGTCATCGTGCGGTGACGTAAGGGGGAACCCGAGGGAATTCCCTTTTCAATGTATCAAAATTCTGAAAATGACTCCGGGGTCAGTGACCGAAGCGCCGATCTGGCCCAGAGCTACACAGGACAGGATTCGACACTGTTATACATTTAAAAATTATTATTTTGTTGTTACTCGGGACATCGAAGAGGAATCAGTACCCGGGGTGTTCAGGGGCTGACTAAATCCCCTCGGTCCCCCCCCCCCCCAACCGGACGAGGCGGAACCCAAAAAAGGATCCTATTTAAAGAGGCAGAGGCGATGGAGCAATGAGTAGATACGGTCACTGATTGGGGCTGGTGTGGGCATCAGACTCTTAAAAAGGGGAAACTTGGCAAATCTTAGCCGAGGGCAGCTTAAAGGAAAAATTGTTATCCTTTCTCAAACCCAGTGTAAAGAGGGAAGTGCTGATGTTTTACCAGATTATTCAGCACTGCCGGGCTTGTCTATTTTTAAAGGCAAAGTTCTGCTTAATGTACCCACAGCCGACTGAAAATATGTAACTCAATTAAATGATCAGGTCGAACGTAAACTGAGTATTAATCGGTATTTTACATTGTCCACTGCTTCAACAAACCTGCGAATAATAAAATAATATGGTTAGTTAGACCCAGTGTAAAGATATGTTGAAGCGCTGAGTCCCAGGAGAACCACCCATCCTGTTGCAGTTTCTGAATTACTGGGACTTTTTAAAAGTTATTTTCTAACACGTGAATGTGAAAGGAATTATTTTCAATAAAATTTCCAATGCGAAATGGAAAGGTCAAACAGCAGAGGATTCGAATGAGTAACACCGGAAATCTGACATATTTCTCGTAAAATTATAGTGTTACCTCATTCTCCTCTCCGCCTTTTCATATATAGAAAGGTACAAAGCAAAGCTGACTCAAGGCCACGATTTGATGTCCTCCTACATGAATGTCCTAGATTTGGAGTTGGGATTCACTAGGTTAAATGAAGAAGAATCCACACCATAATTGGATAAACAAACTGCCCATGTGGATTCCTCCGTCTGATTGAGACTGTGAGAAGTCTGATTATGGGTTTCTGCAGTGACCGAGTATAACCTTATAAATGTTATAGAGCCTGTCCACGCTCCTGTCGAATTTCCGCAGGGAATTTTCCGCCTTAACTTTAGTAGAAGACCGCCAGAAACTTTCGGAATATCCAGTCTGGGGAATCACAGTGGAAATTTCCCCCTTAGAATCAGATTAGTCAAAGAAGCCTCACCCTGTGGGCCCCTTTGATACAACAACATCTTACATTTTTATAGCACCTTCAATGTCGTAAAACGTCCCAAGGCGCTTCACAGCGAGCCGCATCAAAAGACAGTAGGACAGGCTTTAAAGATCCCCTTAAAGGAAGAGAGAAAGTAGGAGAGATTTAGGGAAGAAATCCCAGTGCACGGCCATCAAAGGTGCAGCCACGAAAATTGGGTACGCTCAAGAGGTCATAATTGGAGAACAACAGATATCTCAGAGGACAACATCCTGGGGATTACAATTGACCAGAAGCTGAACTGGACTAGCCTTATAAATACTGTGGCTACAAGAGCAGGTCAGAGGCTAGGAATCCTGCAATGAGTAACTCACCCCCTGACTCTCTCAAGCCTGTCCACCATCTCTACAAGGCACAAGTCAGGAGTGTGATGGAATACTCCCCTGGAATGAGTGCAGCCCCCACAAAACTCAAGAAGCTTGATACAGTCCATGACAAAGCAGCCCACCTGATTGGTACCACTTCCACAAACATTCGCTCCCTTCAGCACCAACATAGAGTGGCAGCAGTGTGTACCATCTACAAGATGCACTGCAAAAACTCACCAAGGCTCCTTAAACAGCACCTTCCAAACCCACAACCATCTAGAAGGACAAGGGCAGCAGATAGACGGGAATACCACCACCTGGAAGATCACCTCCAAGCCACTCACCATCCTGACTTGGAAATATATCGCCATTCCTTCACTGTCACTGGATCAAAATCCTGGAACTCCCTCCCTAACAGCACTGTGGGTGTACCTACACCACATGGACTGCAGCAGTTAAAGAAGACAGTTCATCACCACCTTCTCAGGGCAATTATGGGTGGGCAATAAATGCTGGCCCAGCAAGCGACACCCATATCCCATGAACAAATAAAAAGAAAGTTAGGGAGGGAGGTTAAGTGAAAGGGCAAAACTTTGGCAGATGGAATATAATGTGGGAAAATGTGAGGTTATGCACTTTGGCAGGAAGAATTGAGGAGCTGAATATTATTTAATTGGAGAAAGCTGCAACACAGAGGTCCTCATGCATGAATCCCAAAAAGCTAGCATACAAGTTCAGCAGATAATAGGGAAGGCAAATGGAATGTTGGCTTTTATTTCAAAGGGAATGGAGTATAAAAATGGGGAAGTCTTGCTAAAACTATACAAGGCACTAGTTAGACCACACCTAGAATACTGTGAACAGCTTTGGTCCTCTTATCTAAGGAAAGATATACCAGCATTGGAAGCAGTCCAGTGAAGGCTCACTTGGTTGACCCCAGGGATGGAGGGATTTTCTTATGAGGAGAGGTTGAGTTGGTTGGGCCTGTACTCATTGGAGTTTCGTAGAATGAGAGGCAACCTTATTGGAACATATAAGATTCTTAGGGGGCTTGACAGGATAGATGCTGAGAGGTTGTTCCCCCTTGTGGGAGAACCAAAGACCAGAGGGCATAATCTCAGAGTAAGAGGTCGCCCATTTAAGACAGAGATGAGGAGGAATTTCTTCTCTCAGAGGTTAGTGAATCTGTGGAATTCTTTACTGCAGAGGGTTGTAGATGTTGGGTTGTTAAGTATATTCAAGGCTGAGATAGAAAGATTTTTAATCAGTAAGGGATTCAAGGGTTTGGGGGAAAAGGCAGGAAAGTGGAGTTGAGGATTATCAGGTCAGCCATGATCTCATTGAAATGTGGAGCAGACTCGATGGGCCCAATGGCCTACTTCTGCTCCTACATCCTATGGTCTTATGGGTGAGACATGAGGGATTTGGAAACAAGAATGAGAATTTTAATTTGTGCTGAAAAGAGAGACAGGTTGCCAAAGCATTTTATCTTGGACTCATCAGGACAAATGCAAGAATGCCAAATTTCAAATGATCACAATAATTTATACCACAGGAGGAAAGGGTGATGATTGGTTGGCAAATTAATTCTGATTGGCCAAAGATTTGCCATGGAGAAAGCAATGGGGAACTATACGCTCTCCAAGCTCCCAGGTAATTCAAAAAAGTGCAAGGTTTGAATATATTCCTTCTGTTTGAATGAATGTTTGTTGCCTCTAGCAAATATAAATGAGACACGTTATGAGCTTGACTGATTTTCTTAGCTTAACTTCCATAACTCGAATACTTAACTCGGAGTTCGGGAACTCTACTTCCCAGCGGGCTTTGGGACTTCTGCGCATGCGCTAGCCAGGGAACTGGCCATCCATGCATATTTTGAGTCCTTTTCCATTTTTGTGTCTCCTGAGCAAAGCGCCAGTCAGGAGGTTGCTGTGTATGCACAGTTAATTGATTTCATGCATGTGCTGGGTGGGAGAGGGCTGCACATGCTCAGTTTGTCCATTTTTGTGTTGTTCAGCTGGGAACTGGCCCTGTGCACAGGCACAGGGGAAAAGAAGGAAAGTGAAATGTTGTGAAACTGCAAATCAGGTGACATGGGACATCATCAAAGAGAAGATGTCTCAAGGAGCAGGACATGGGGCGCAGGATGGGGAAAGGTCCAAAACCAAGAAGAAGATCCTAAACAAGGGAGTGGGGCAGAAACAAATCCGAGAAGACAGTCCTATGTAAAGGACAAGACAGAGATCAGAAATACATCCTGTGAAACAAAGTTTAGAGAAAGGAGCAGAACAACTGATTCTGAATTAAAGAGCTAGAGCCACAGAGAGCAAAGTTGAAGCAAAGTGGGCTTGAGAAAAGCCCTGAAGATTGAGAGGGCAGCCAACGATTGATAACTCCTTACTGCAGACATTTGGAGCACTGGTGTTCTGCTTGAGATGGCTGAAGATCTGAAAGTGTGCTTGGAAGGCAAAGCTTGAGTGCAGAGATCCGGGAGAAAAGAATCTCAGAAGGCGAGATTGAAACCCTGGGGGTGAATGCTGGTTTAAGCCGTCCGAGGGAGAGCGACATGCAGGAGAAAATTCCCAGGCAAGTTTCAAATGTGGAGATAGGAAACCCTCGTGAGAAAAGCAGAGTTTCAGTGAGACTGGTTGCCTTATGGTGTGACCAGCTTCTGGGTGGGTTGCTGAGAAATCCATAGAAATTGTTTTGGTCACATCAGTCATTTATTTTGGAGTGTAGTGTGCCTGTCCACGGTTCGCCAGTTGGTTCATACATCATACATCAGAACATAAGATAGATATGGTAAATTGTTTTATCTTTCTGAATTGGTATGTGTCTGTAAAAAGATAGCTGGGGCAAAGGAATAGTGAATATTTGAATCATTTTCTTGTGTTTGTATTCAGATCTTTCCAACCTGTTTTATTAAAAGCAAAATACTGCAGATGCTGGTAATCTGAAATAAAGGCAGAAAATGCTGGAAAAACTCAGCACATCTGGCAGCATCTGGCAACCCAGCTCTGAAGAAGTCATACGGATGCGAAACATAAACTCTGTTTCTCTCTCCACAGATGCTGCCAGACCTGCTGAGTTTTTCCAGCATTTTCTGTTTTTATTTCCAACCTTTTTGTCTGGCGTAATATAGTTCATTTTTCTTATTTATTAAATGTTTTACTCTTTGTGTTAAAAGTTCATCAGCGGACTCTTGTGAATTTGTTCAGTAACTGACCTTTACGGTTTCTTTAAAAAAATAAAAGTTAGGATCTAACAAGCCAGGTTTCACTCTGGAATCATGCACATAACTTACCAGGAACATTAGTGATGGGTGAGCAGGGTTTGGTATGAGTTAGCATGCAGGCAGCAGAGTTTTGGATGAGGTCCAGTTTACAGAGGGTGTAAATGTAGGAGGTGAGGATAAGAGTAGAGGTGAGGTTGGGTGTGGGGGTGCAAGATGGGTGTAGGGGGAGAGGGTGAGTGTGGGGGGTGGTGCAAGGTTGGTATGGGGGTGAGGGTGGGTGCAGGGGTGAAGATAGGTGCAGCAGTTGAGGGTGGTATAGGGGGCGAAGATGGGTTCAGAGGGTGAGGGTGTGGCATGCGGTCTTTCTTTCTTCCGTTGCATCACTCATGAAAAGAATACAGAGCCAATAATACACACACAACTCAGCACTTGTACATCACAACACTGACTGTGCACCATCAGATAAACTCTAACTATAGCAAGGATTGCTGCTTATTCTTAGGTCTGTTTATAATTAAATGGACAGACACTTCATTTCTGTCAAATACTCAAACAGTATGTGAAGGGATGAAAGCGTGCAAACACAATTTCAGAGTTTGGGATTATTGCATGTCTATCAGAAACAGAATTTCTGTCTGTCTTACTCAATGAGACAGCACGGCAAGACAGGTTCTTCATTGTTTCCCAGGAATGGGTAGGAGGAAACATCACAAATTAGACAAAGGACACTCTCTGAGACACCCTTATTCTTCTGCTGTCAAATTTGTGTTAAGCAAGTGATTTCCTGTTTAGATAATGAGCAATGCTGTCTTTATGATGAAGGTGCAGTGACTGGCAGTGTCACGTGTATGTTTGGCTGCTCAGAAGCAGCAGTGGTGATATCATCTCTGTCACAGTCCAGACTGGATTATTAATTTTATTTAATTCATTTGTGGGATGTGGGCATTGCTGGCAGGGCCAGCATTTATTGCCCATCCCTAGATGCCCTTGAGAAGGTGGTGGTGAGCTGCCTTCTTGAACCACTGCAGTCCATGTGGTGTAGGTACACCCACATTGCTGTTAGGGAGGGAGTTCCAGGATTTTGACCCAGCGACAGTGAAGGAACAGTGATATATTTACAAGTTAGGATGGCAAGTGGCTTGGAGTGGAACCTCCAAGTGGTGGTGTTCCCATCTATCTGCTGCCCTTGTCCTTCTAGATGATAGCAGTCTTGGGTTTGGAAGGTGCTGTCTAAGGAGTGAGTCGAGTTCCTGCAGTGCATCTTGTAGATGGTACACACTGCTACTACTGTGCGTCACTGGTGGAGGGAGTAAATGTTTGTGGATGGAGTGCCAGTCAAGTGGGTTGCTTTGTCTTGGATGGCATTGAGCTTCTTGAGTGTTGTGGGTGCTGTACTCATCCAGGCAAGTGGAGAGTATTCCACCATATTCCTGACTTGTGCCTTGTAGATGTTGGACAGGTTTTGGGGAGTCAGGAGGTGAGTTACTTGTCACAGGATTCCTTGCCTCTGAGCTGCTTTTGTAACCACAGTATTTATATAGCTAGTCCAGTTCAGTTCTGGTCAATGGTAAGCCCCCAGGATATTGATAGTGGGGAATTCAGTGATGGAAATGCCACTGAACATCAAGGGGCGATGGTTAGATTCTCTCTTGTTGGAGATGGTCATTGCCTGTCACTTGTATGGTGCAAATGTTACTTGCCACTTGTCAGTCCAAGCCTAGATATTGTCCAGTCTTGCTGCATTTGGACATGGACTGCTTCAGTATCTAAGGATCTTATGATGGAAGAAAGGTAGTTGATGAAGCAGCTGAAGATAGTTGGGCCGAGGACACTCCCTGAAGAACTCATGCAGTGTTGGAGTCATAGAATCATAAAATTTTAATGGCACAGAAGTAGGAATTGGAATGATTGACCTCCAACAACCACAACCATCTTCCTTTGTGCTAGGTATGATTCTAATCAGCAGACAGTTTCCCCCTGATTCCTATTGACTCTAAATTTGCTAGGGCTCCTTGATGTCACACTCAGTCAAATGTGGCCTTGAGGTCAAGGTCCATCACTGTCACCTCACCTCGGGAGTTCAGCTCTTTTGTCCATCTTTGAATCAAGGCTGTAATGAGGTCAGAAGCTGAGTATCCCTGGCAGAACCTAAACTGAGCATCAACAAACAGATTATTGCTAAGTAAGCACACTATGATAACACTGTGGATGATCCCTTCCATCGCTTTACTAATGTTTGAGAGTAGACTGATAGGGCAATAATTGGCTGGATTGGATTTATCCTGCTCTTTGTGTAAAGGACATACCTGGGCAATTTTCCACAGTGCTGAGTAGATGACAGTGTTGTAGCTATACTGGTACAGCTTGGCTAGGGGTGTGGCAAGTTCTGGAGGACAAGCCTTCAGTATTATTGTTGGAATATTGTCAGGCCCCTTAACCTTTGCAGTATCCAGTGCATTCAGCCATTTCTTGATATCACATGGAGTGAATCGAATTGGCTGAAGACTGGCATCAGTGATGTTGAGGACCTCAAGAGGAGGCTGAGATGGATCATCCATCAGGCACTTCTGGCTGAAGATGGTTGCAAATACTTCAGTCTTGTCTTTTGCACAGAAATGCTGGACTGCCCCATTATTGAGGATAGGGATATTTGTGGAGCTTACTTCTCCAGTGAGTTATTTAATTGTCCACCATCATTCACAACTGGGTATGGCCGGACTGCAGAGCTTAGATCTGATCTGTTGGCTGTGGAATCTGTTGCTTATATTGTTTGGCATGCAAGTAGTCCTGTGCTGTAGCTTCACCAGGTTGACACCTCACTTTTAGGTATGCCTGGTGCTGCTCCGGGTATGCCTTCCTGAACTCTTCTTTGAACCAGGGTTGATCCCCTGGCTTGGTGATAATGGTATTGTGGGGGATATGCCAGGCCATGAGGTTACAGCTTGTGGTTGAGTACAATTCTGCTGCTGCTGATGGCCCACAGCACCTCATGGATGCCCAGTCTTGAGTTGCTAGGTCTGTTCAAAATCCATCCCATTTAGCACGGCGGTAGTGCCACACAACACAATGGAGGGTATCCTCAATGTGAAGCCGGGAATTTGCCTCCACAACAACTGTGCGGTGGTCACTCCTATCGATACTGTCATGGACAAATGTATCTGTGGCAGGAAGGTTGATGAGGATGAGGTCAAGCATATTTTTCCCTCTTGTTGGTTCCCTCACCGCCTGTCACGGACCCAATATAGCAGCTATGTCCTTTAGGATTCGGCCAGCTCAGTCTGTGGTGGTGCTACTGAGCCTCCCTTGGTGATGGACATTGAAGCCCCCCACCCAGAGTACATTCTGTGCTCTTGCCATCCTCAGCGTTTCCTCCAAGTGGTGTTCAACACGGAGGAGCACTGACTCATCAGCTGAGGGGAGGATGGGTCGCAGGCGGGATGGTGGGGGGGAATCAGTGCAGTACGTGGTAACCACCATGAGGTTTCCTTGCGCATGACCTGATGCCTTGAGACTTCATGGGGTCTGGAGTCGATATTAAGGACTCCCAGGGCAACTCCCTCCCAACTGTATACCACTGTGCCACCACCTCCGTCCCACCAGCAGGACAGGGATAGTGATGGTGGTGTCTGGGACATTATCTGTAAGGTATCATTCCATGAGTATGACTATGTCAGGCTGTTGCTTGACTAGTCTGTGAGACAGCTCTCCCAATTTTGCACTAGCCCCCAGATGTTAGTCAGGAGAACTTTGCAGGGTCATTGAGGCTGAATTTGCCGTTGTTGTTTCTGGTGCCTAAGTCGATGCTGGGCAGTCCTTCAGGTTTCATTCCTTATGGACTTTCTAGCAGTTGGATATAATTGAGTGGCTTGTTAGGCCATTTCAGAGGGCATTTAAGAGTCACCTGTAGGCCATACCGGTTAAGGGCAGCAGATTTCCTTCCCTATAGGGCATTAGTGAACCAGACAGTTTTTATGACAATGATTTCATGGTCATCATTGGGCTTTTATTTCCAGATTTTTATTGATTGAATTCTGCCATGGTGGGTTCCCAAAGCATTATCCTGGGTCTCTGAATTATTAGTCCATCAACAATACCACTGCGCCACTTCCTCTCACTATGTTAGCTAAAGGGTCTCCTGCATAACAAACAAAAACGTCATGCATGAGAAACATGTAAGATAATGATACAGTAATAAACAATACTGAAATAATAGTAAACTAATCAGTTTGGCTAAGACAAGTTTTCACCCTACTCAAGGGTAAACTAATCAGTCAACTAATACAGCACAAGCCTATAAGAAGAGTCTTGTGATCCTCAACACATAACCAAGAGAAGAAAAGATACACTATGGTCAACAAGAATGCAGCAGCAACAAGGACAGAGCAGGAGACAGCACCCTAA
The DNA here is from genome assembly GCA_026770705.1 of Isurus oxyrinchus. Taxonomy (NCBI): domain Eukaryota; kingdom Metazoa; phylum Chordata; class Chondrichthyes; order Lamniformes; family Lamnidae; genus Isurus; species Isurus oxyrinchus. Next base: position 140,551,045 of record JANJGN010000010.1, read on the forward strand.
TGAACTGGAGTGTCCAGAGCTGGTGTTTGTAAGAACAGATTGTGACTACCGCCTTGCTAAATACCATTTTGTTCTATCATTTGTGCTTCTATTTAATAAACTTACTCCTGCTTATACCAAATACCTCGTATTTGGAGTGGTCTCTAGTCAGAACTAAATGCTTCTGCAGCCATTATCTTTCCAGGCAGTAGAGGTTGTTGATTCGGTTGGTGCTGTTGAAGAAAGTTTGCAGACTAGCTGCAGTGCATCTTGTAGTTAAGAACGATATAGAGAAGGTGCAAAAAATAGCAAGGATAATACCATAAATGAGAGGTTATACCTACCAGGAAAGAATGAATAAGCTGGGGCTCTTATCTCTAGAAAAGAGACGGTTGTGAGGTGGTCTGATAGGCATCTTTAAAATTATGAAAGTGTTTGATAAGGTGGAGATATTTCCACTTGCGGCCATCAATATAAGATTGCCACTAATAAATCCAATTGGGAATTCAGGAGAAACTTCTTTACCCAGAGAGTGGGGAGAATGTGGAACTCACTACCACAGGGAGTAGTTGAGGTGAATTGTATAGATACATTTAAAAGGAAGCTGGATAATTACATGAGGGAGAAAGGAATAGAAGGATAAGCTGATAGAGTCAAATGGAGGGTGGAGGAGGCTCTTGTGAAGCATAAACACAGGCATGGACCAGTTGGGCCAAATGGCCTATTGTTGTGCTGTACATTCCATGGTAAAGCTCTGTAAATCAGCCTTTTCCTTATGAGGAAAATCCACTGCTCAGTACCTCCCTGTGATTGGAGTCAGACTGTCAAGAGATCACTAAGCATGCAAAGATGGGTATAACCCAGATTCAGTGCCACACCAAAGTGCACTGTAACAATAAAATATCTAACATCAATGATAAAAATGTGCCAAAATGATTGATGAACAGAACAAGGCCAAACAGAAGTTGAAAATATGACTAAAAGCATTGTGATATGATAGGCCTTAAGCTCCTGTGAAGCATCTTAGGAAGTTTTACATATGAACATACCAATTGATGGTCAGGAAAAGAGCAGCTGTGGGTGCATCAAGCATGCACCACACTACAATGGTCAGTGCATCATGACTAAACACTATCCAACTGTCGCTACACCCCCAGCCTCGATAGCCACCTAATCCCTTGGAAGTAGAAAAAAACAGGGAAATGGTTAGAGGTTGCAGAGCTCTGAGATTCAGAGGGATCTAGGTGTTCTAGTGCATGAATCACAAAAGGTTAGTATGCAAGCACAGCAAGTAATTAGGAAAGCTAATAGAATGTTATTGTTTATTGTGAGGGGAATTGAATACAAAAGTAGGGAGGTTATGCTTCAGTTATATAGGGCATTGGTGAGGTCACATCTGGAGTACGTGTACAATATTGGCCTTCATATTTAAGGAAAGATGTAAATGCGTTGGAAATAGTTCAGAGAAGGTTTACTAGACTAATACTAGGGATAGTCAGGTTGTCAGGTTGCCTTATGAGGAAAGTTGGACAGGTTAGGCTTGTATCCACTGGATAGAAGAGTAAGAGGTGACTTGATTTAAGATCCTGATGAGGCTTGACAGGGTACATGTGGAGAGGATGTTTCCTCTTGTGGGAGAATCTAGAACTAGGAGTCATGGTTTAAATATAAGGGGTCGCACATTTAAGAGAAAGAATTTTTTCTTTCAGAGGGTCATGAGCCTTTGGAACTCTCTTCCTCAAAAGCAGTAGAAGCAGAGTCTTTGAATATTTTTAAGGCAGAGCTAAACAGACTCTTGATTAACAAGGGGGTGAAAGGTTATCAGGTATTGGCAGGAGGTTACAATCAGATCAGCCATGACCTTATTGAATGATGGAGCAGGCTCGAAGGGCCTACTCCTGCTCCTAATTCGTATGTTTTTGTATATGTAAATAACGGAAAAAAGGAAACTCTGGACCAACTGCTATTTATTAATACATTTACTTTCTATAGCATAAGGTGCGATTTTGGCCTGTCTCAAAGGCAGAGTCAGTTCTCAGCATATCAGCTGGCAATACATTCCAGATCTTCACTATGCTCTGGAAAAAGACAAACATCCCAGTCTATTTCTGGTGTGACATAGTTTGACTCTTGTCCTTCCATCCGCTCCCTCAGTCTGCCTGACCTCCCAACCTGTCCCCCAAAGCTGTCTCCCACCCAGCAACGAAGAGGGCTCAAATGCCCTCTTGCATCTCTGTGCACTACTGTCAAACTGAATGAATGTCACTTTGTTAAATATTATCATATAAATGGAAGAAGTAATTGTTGAAGGATGATTGGCCAGTAGCATGGATTTGTAAAATTGCCCCCTTTACCTTGAGCTACTATTGGTAACTGAGTGAGGAGTTTCTGCAGACACTGTATCACATACTTTATGTAGCGATTCACTGCACTTATTCCCAGAATGAAACAGTGTAACATTGCTGAATAGGCTATTTACAGACTGAGAGAAATTCAAATAGATAATGTGTCAGTATAAAGAGGCATAAATCAGAAATCATAACATAGATCATTTAGACTGGCATAAATATTGTGAGATGCTAAGATGGTGTTATGACCGATGCAGTTGGTGGAGTTATTTAAAAATCCCAGGGGGAAACTTCAAACAACTGTCATAAACTATAATTTTAAGTGTTATATTTGAGATGCAACCTTTAATTCAGGAATCAGGCCACTAGTTCTCGAGGTTTTACATTAAACTAAATGAAACATTTTATTAATTTACACAGGTTAAGATATATACATATGGCTACAAATTACTACTATCTTAGCTTTTAACAAATGCCCAAACTAATCTCCATTAAGACAACATATACTTAACCAAACACCAGGCAAAGCATTTTCACCTCACGAATTCAGAATGAGGTTCTTTTTTCAGTGGAGCCAGTTGGAGGCTTGCAGCTGCCTTTTGATCCTACATGCCTCTGCCTGCACACCCGAAAACCGCTGAAGTTATACCTACCAGCCCCATTGAATGTTAATTCTCATTGTATCAACAACCTCTTTGAATTTCACCTTTTAACAATATAAGCACATTCATTGCACCAATTTTATTAGTAATATAAACATATTGCTTGGTAGCTGTTAGAAAGGCGTTAAGTTTTCATTTTTTGAATGCTCTATTCAAAAAATGCAAATGCACGCTATCTCCCTTACATATCAAAACTAGTACAAAGCAAAGCACCCAGACTAGCTGGCTTTAATCCAATTAAGACAAACCCGCAGACCAAACTACTATTTTAAAAGAAAAATAATTTCCAAAATATTATATACATTAATAGCTTCATAATAGAAGGTCTAACAGCTAATAGGCTCATAGATGTTTACAGCACAGAAGGAGGGCATTTGGCCCATCGTATCCACATCGGTCAACAAAGATCTGACTACACTAATCCCATTTTCCAGCGCTTGGCCCATAGCCCTGGATACACAGGAGTGAAGGAGAGATTGACAAAGGTGTCATGGACACAAGACAAAGGGAGTGTTAATGGTAGTGGTGAAGAGTAAAAAAGGTGCTGATGGTGGCATAAAGGTAAGATAGCAGAATGCGTTAATAGCAGAACAAGGGTCAGCACTCTGTAAAAGCAGAACATAAAAACAAGTGACAGATGGCCCTGTAAGGATGGGGAAGGATAAAAAAGGGTTTTGTTAAAATATATGAAATTAGAGAAAAAATGAATAAATAAATAAAAATTAAAAACATTAAAAATAGATAATGTTAATAAAAAATAAAAATTGGATTAAAAAGGGGGTGAAGATAGAGGAGAGAGTTCATGGTCTGAAGTTGTTGAACTCAATGTTAAGTCCAGAGGGCTATAAAGTACCTAATCGGAAGATGACTTGCTGTTCCTACAGTTTGCGCTGGGCTTCATTGGAATATTGCAGCAGGCCAAGGACAGACATGTGGGCATGAAAGTAGGATGGTGTGTTGAAATGGCAAGCGACAGGAAGGTCTGGGTCATGCTTGTAGACTGAATGAAGGTGTTTCACAAAGCGGTCACCCAGTCTGCATTTAGTCTCCCCAATGTAGAGGAGACTGCAATGGGAGCAGCGAGTGCTGTAGACCAAATTGAAGGAGGTGAAAGTGAAGCATAGCTTCAACTGAAAGGAGTGTTTGGGGCCTTGGATGGTGAAGAGGGAGAACGTAAAGGAGCAGGTGTTGCACCTTCTGCGATTGCATGGGAAGGTGTCATGGGAAGGGGATGAGGAGTTGGGGGTGATAGAAGAGTGTACCAGGGACCAGAGAAACCCCTTTTCAGCAATCCAGTCAAGAGCGCCTTTTGAAGAAACCTGTTGCTAATCAAATCCCCGACTCCAAGTCTCAACACTTGACTCCTGAGGTCAGCAAAGAAGAAAAAAAATTAATAATTAATTTCGCTTATTTCGGGTACCTCATGACTGTCCTATTTCCTAAACAGCAAACCTGTGACTCTTTTCTACACGTCCCAATTCGTAACGCTATACAACAGATTAAATTAAGTCAGCAGCCAGCTGACCCATGCAGCCATTGTGGCCCCTTTTTCTTCAGGCAGGAGCATACTACTGCCATTTTGAAAAGCCCACAAGTGTGGGAAGATTCATTGTTCAGCAGTGAACAGCGATGCCAGGTCAGGACTTGGAAATATATTGCCATTCCTTCACTGTTGCTGGTTCAAAAACCTGGAACTCCCTCCTTAACAGCACTGTGGATGTACCCACACCACATGAACTGCAGCAGTTCAAGAAAGCAGCTCTCCACCAACTTCTCAAGGGCAATTAGGGATGGGCAATAAATGCTGGCCCAGCCAGCGAATCCCTCATCCCCCGAATAAAAAAGAACTTCCAGCTCCATTAGGATTCACTCATGGTCCAGATCAGTTGCAGAATTGGTGTCTCTGGAAGAAAATATTTTTAAGATACAACATTGCTGCAGGCCTAAATAAAAAATCAGAAGCAGAATAAGTCAATACATTTCTTTGCTCAATTGGACCAATTGCAGATGACATCACTGCACAACAAGCTATCAATGAGTCATCTGCCAAATTTGACGATGAGTTAAAATCCTTCAACACTTATTTCAATCTGAGATCCAATAAATTATTGGAGAGCCAAATTTACTTAGAGAGCCCAACTGCCCAGAAACCTGTCGATTCCTTCATCAATCATTTCTACAGGCTGGCAGAGGGAGGCGAACATTGTGATGGTGATTTAAAGTCTAAGCTTGTCCGAGAAAGAATCATTTTGGGTGTTGTAGATGATTCACTCTCTGACCTTCTATTATCTAAAGATGATCTTACCCTAGGCAAGGCAATCCAGCTATTTGACTGCCTGAGCTACGTGAACAACACAGGACTATCATAAGGGGAGAGAACACTACTTGGAGCACAAGCCAAACCTCAGTCGATCACACCAGGTCACAGAAACACATGGACCATCCCAAGTCAAGGAGAGCAATTCCGTAAATGCCCAGCAGAGCGACCTTGTCAGTGCTGTGTTGTGAAGCACCCTCACAGGGGAGATCAGTGTCCTGCGAGCACTGCCCAATGTTTCCACTGCAACAGACAGGGGCATTTCGATAAACTGTGCAAGTCAAAATCCCAAACCCACACAGACATCCCTAACGTAATCCAGGAGGTTGAGACCAAAAACCCTGAAGATGCACAGCCATGTTTCTTGGGACATCAGAGAATGTGGCTCTTCATTTTAGGATGCTGACATCCTGGTAAATGGTTGTCGAACAAATTTTAAATTAGATCCAGATGCCAGTGTGATAGTCCCGTCAGATGAGGAACCATGGCTCCAAGGCTTTTGGATTTGAATGACAGATACCCCACTTTATGGAGCAGGGGAGTCCGACTCCCAGTCATTGACATGATCCTTGAAACATTGAGGTATGGCAACAGATCTTTGAACTGATGTAAGTTGTCTGGAATCAGCCTTTCTCTCTTCTGAGTAGGGATGCCTGTGTCACCCTGGATCTCCACCAAACGGCAGATGTCAAGACTGCCACCATCGTTAGCCAGCCAGCACAGCACAGTCCTGAGTCCTCAAACACTAAAGGGTATTCAGATTCTGATTTCGCCTGCGATCTCACTTCTCTTTTTGCGGAACTGGTTTGTCCATCATTAGTCCAGGTCTGTGAGAGTCCTCAATGGTCAGACCAACCTACCGCACATGAGATTACCATGATATCTCCAGTGGAAGTGGTACCACAGAAGAATCAACAGTCTAAGGAGTCTCTACCTCCAACTATGATGATGGTGCAGTTGGTAGACACACACCAACCACTGGGTACACACAGCAACTTCCAGCCAATGTGCCAGACTCACAAGGGATGCCGGAACCTCACAGCAGTCTCGCACCATCAACAACAAAAAACAAAGGTGACCATGCTACTCAATCTTCTTCTTGCCACAGGATCGCTCTTCCTCAGCCTGACAGCTTCCTGACAGCTCAAACAGAAAAAGGAAAAAAGGCACGGCCAAGCAGATGAATACCATTTTCGTCCACTCTGCAAGAGACGATCAAGAATCACAACAACATACACCGCCAAACCTGCCAGACCAATCAGGTGTGGTTTAACATCAAGCAGTGGAAGAAAAGAATGAAACCTTACCCAAATGCCAGTCCAACCTCTGAGCCAACAATAGGAATCAGAATCACCAGAGCCTCTACCACTCTCCTGACAGAAAGGTGAACGAGATGTGGAAGGGCTGTAAGGCCTCCAGACCACCTGAACCTCTAACTTCAAGGACTTGAAGGGAGCAGATGGGATGGCGAAAATGATGTTAATGTTAATACTGTAGTAGCAATAATGTTGGAATAGCATTAAGGTTGTACCGATAAGGGAAATGCACAAGACTTACAACAATGTAAGACTTGAAGTAAACTAAAGTAATTCTATATCCATGGGATAAAGGCTTGGGGGAAGTGAAGTAGTAGGGTCTGGTACATACAGGGTTAATGTGGGACTGAGTACAATACCGCCCACACTGTGATGTAAGAAGGCACATGACCTTGAGCCAGGGTCAGTCTAGAGACGGACAGAGATGTGTGAAGATCTAGGATGGAGTCAGCTCCTTACCTATACCTGCTCCTGTATATATGTGTATAATTATGAGTTGTTAATAAAGACTTGCTGTACTCAAGACTACGAAGCCTACTTCATGGTGTTCAAACAAGATTTTTCAGGTGTGAGGGTGTGTGTGGGTGTGAGGGTGTGTGTGAGTGTGCATGTGTGTGTGGGATTGTGTTTGTGGGTGTGAGGTTGTGTGTGTGAGGGTGTGTGTGGCTGTGAGGGTGTGTGTGAGTGTGAGGGTATGTGTGTGAGGTTGTGTGTGAATGTGCGTGTGTGTATGTATGAGTGAGTGTGTGTGTGTGGCGTTATGAGGGTGTGTATACTCAGACAAAAACTCAGTCATATTTTACAGTGGTCTTTTATTATGTATTATACAGTTCATAATAAACTTCACCACCCAAACTTTTATTAGAAAGAAGCCTTTAATCCACGCCTGAATTGAAGGTCATACCCAGGGTTTAGAATTAGGAGGATAGTGAACAGAATTTTCAAGTAATGAGAAATAGGCGCATTATTACTGCGAACAGCCAATTGTAGTGTTCCTAATGTAACCTAGCATTAAAGTCAGTTCCTCACCCATGAGATGTAATTGTGTTACTGTTTGGGGGATGTCCCCTATTTGTGGCTGTGATCCTGAAGCTTATGTCCTGTGTTCAGCTACACGCAATTTAATGAATGTCTCATGACAGGAGCTGAAGAATAATTTGTTCAGGCTGCAGTAATTTCATTACAGCTCTGATTTGTGTACCAAGTGCAGTGATGAAGATCGAATAGACAACAGCTCCCTGAATTCTGATCCAATTAATCTTTCTTCTAGCCTCAGATAGACCAGCTGAGGCGCTCATCGAACACTTGAGAAGATGGTCGTACGGGCTCCCCAGGTTAGGTTGGTAAATGAAGTGCCTGGGATTAACAGAGGTCAGGAATGTTCTAGTTTCTGCTGATTTATTTAGCTTATCCTGCCAGATGATAATTGGAATGCTACATTTGACAGTGACATCTGGACTGTTAGGGAGAAAATTCAGCCACAATTCCTACTTCTAATCACTGTTGAATGATAGTTCCTGAGACTGCATATGTGGACGGCGGGATCACATACATGACAGAAAGGTGTGAGGATAGGGAAAGAAAAACTTGCATTTACATAGTGCCTTTCATGAACACAGAATGTCCCAAAGCACTTTAGAGCCAGTGAAGTACATTTTAAGTATTGTCACTGATGTAATGTAGGAAACGTGATAACTAATTTGTGCACAGCAAGTTCCCACAAACAATAATATGATGTTGATTGAGGGGTAGGTATCAGCCAGAACACTGGGGAGAGCTTGCCTGCTCTTCTTTTAAATAATGGTCATGGGATCTTTTACATACAACTGACAGTGAGAACAGGGCCTCTGTCTAACATCCAATCAAAAGGCAACACCTCTGACAGTCCAGTGTGTGCTCAATACTATACTGGACTTTCAGCCTTGATTTTTGTGCTCAAGTTCTGGAGTGGAGTGGTGACAGTGCTACCATCTGAGTTACAACTGATACTTTAAACTGGTGTGAGGGCAGAGTTCTTGCTACACTTATACAGGGTTTTGGTGAGACCACATCTGGAATACTGTGCACGGTTTTGGTCTTCACATTTAAGACAGGGTATACTTGCATTGGAGGCTGTACAGGGAAGGTCCACTTGATTGGTCCTTGGAATGAGGGGGTTGTCCTATGAGAGAGGCTGAGTAAATTGGGTTTACATTCTCTGGAGTTTAGAAGAATCTCATTGAAACATACAAAATTCTGAAGAGGTTTGATAGGGTAGATGCTGAGAGATTGTTTCACTGGTCAGGGAATCTAAAACACGGGGGCACAGTCTCAGGATAAGGGGCCGATCATTTAGGACTGAGATGAGGAGAAATTACTTCACTCAAAGGGTTGTGAACTTTGGAATTCTCTACCCCAGAGTGTTATGTACGCTCCATTGTTGACTAGTTAAGGCGGGGATAGACCAATTTTTGGTTTCTCAGGGAATGAAGGGGTACGGGAAGTGGGCGGGAAAATGGAGTTAAGCCCAAGTTCTGCCATGATCGTATTGAATGGTGGAGCTGGCTCAATAGGCTGGATGGTCTACTCCCTGCTCGTACTTCTTGTGTTCTGGTGTTCACAGCCTCAGTCCATCCTACAGCACTTCTCTAATTCTGGCCTCTTGCTCATTTGCGATTTTAATTACTCCACCATTGGTGACTGTGCTGTCAGCTGCTAAGGGCCAAAGATGGAATACTCTCCACTTGCCTGGATGAGTGCAGCTCCAACAATACTCAAGAAGTGTGACAACATTCAGGACAATGCAGTCCGCTTGATTGGCACCACATCCACAAACATTCACTCCTTCCACCACCGACGCACAGTAGCAGCAGTGTGTACCATTGACAAGATGCACTGCAGGAACTCACCAAGGCCCCTTAGACAGCACCTACCAAAACCATGACCACTACAATTAGAAGGACAAGGGACAAGATAAATGGGAATATCATGGAATCACAGAATCACAATGCAGAAGAGGCCCTTCAGCCCATCGATTCTGCACCGACTCGTGAGAAGCACCTAACCTAATCCCATTTACCAGCACTTGGCCCAAAGCCTTGAATGTTATGACGTACCAAGTGCTCATCCAGGCACTTTTTAAAGGACGTGAGGCAACACGCCTCCACCACCCTCCCAGGCAGCGCATTCCAGACCGTCACCACCCGCTGGGTAATAAAGTTTTTCCAACATCCTCTCTAAACTTCCTGCCCCTCACCTTGAACTTATGTCCCCTTGCGACTGACCCTTCAACTAAGGGGAACAGCTGCTCCCTATCCACCCTGTCCATGCCCCTCATAATCTTGTACACCTCAATCAGGTCGCCCCTCAGTCTTCTCTGCTCCAACGAAAACAACCCAAGTCTATCCAACCTCTCTTCATAACTTAAATGTTTCATCCCAGGCAACATCCTGGTGAATCTCCTCTGCACCCCCTCCAGTATAATCACATCCTTCCTATAATGTGGCAACCAGAACAGCACACAGTACTCCAGCTGTGGCCTCACCAAGGTTCTATATAACACCAACATGATCTCCCTACTTTTGTAACCTATGCCTCGATTGATAAAGGCAAGTGTCCCATATGTTTTTTTCACCACCCCACTAACTTGCCCCTCCACTTTAGAGATCTATGGACGCACACACCAAGGTCCCTTTGTTCCTCAGAACTTCCAAGTGTCATGCTGTTCATTGAATACTTCCTTGTCAAATTACTCCTTCCAAAGTGTATCACCTCACACTTTTCAGGGTTAAATTTCATCTGCCACTTATTTGCCCATTTGACCACATCTTCCTGTAGCCCAAGACACTCATCCTCACTGTTAACCACCCAGCCAATCTTTGTGTCATCCACAAACTTACTAATCTTACCCCCCACATAGTCATCATGTCGTTTATATATAAGTGACGAATAATAGGGGACCCATCACAGAGCCCTGTGGTACGCCACTGTACACTGGCTTCCAATCACTAAAGCAGCCTTCTGTCATCACCCTGTCTCCTACAACTAAGTCAATTTTGAATCCACCTTATCAAATTACCCTGTATCCCATATGCATTTGCCTTCTTTCTAAGTCTCCTATGTGGGACCTTGTCAAAGACATTGCTGAAATCCATATAAACGACATCATCTGCACTACCCTCATCTACACACCCGGTCACCTCCTCAAAAAATTCAATCAAATTTGTTAGGCATGACCTCCCTCTGACAAAGTCATGCTGACTATCCCTGATCAAACCTTGCCTCTCCAAGTGGAGATAGATTCTCTCCTTCAGAATTTTCTCCAATAGTTTCCTTACCACTGACGTGAGACTCACTGGCCTGTACAACCCTTCTTAAATAGCAGAATCACATTAGCTGTTCTCCAGTCCTCTGGCACCTCCCCCGTGGCCAGAGAGGAATTAAAAATTTGGGTCAGAGCCCCTGCGGTCTCCTCCCTTGCCTCCCTCAGCAATCTGGGAAACAAATCATCTGGATCTGGAGATTTGTCCACTTTTAAGCCTGCCAACACCTCCAATACCTTGTCACTCCCTATATCAATTTGCTCAAGAACCTCGCAGTCTCTCTCCCCGAGCTCGATACCTTCATCCTCAGTCTCTTGGGTGAAGACGGATGTGAAGTATTTGTTCAACACTCTACCAATGTCCTTTGGCTCCACCCATAGATTGCCCCCTTGGTCCCAAATGGGCCCTACTCTTTCCCTGGTTATCCTCTTCCCATTGATATACTTGCAGAATATCTTGGGATTTTCCCTACGTTTACCAGCCAGAGCTTTCTCATATCCCCTCTTTGCTCTCCTAATTGCTTTCTTAAGCTCCACCCTGAATTTTCTGTACTCCACTAATGCATCTGCTGATTTGCTTCCCTTGTACCTACTAAAAGTCTCTCGTCTCCTTCTCATCGTATCCTGAATATCTCTGGTCATTCATGGTTTTCTGGGCTTGTTACGCCTTCCTAACACCCTAGAGGGAACATGTTGAGCCGGTATCCTCCCCATTTCCTTTTTGAACGCCTCCCCACTGCTCCTCTGTAGATTTCCCCACAAGTAGCTGTTCCCAGTCTACCTTGGCCAGATCCTGCCTTATTTTACTAAAATCCACTCTCCCCCAATCCAAAACATTTTTTTGCAACTTGTCTATTTCTTTGTCCATAACAAGCTTAAATTGTACCATGTTGTGGTCGCTATCGCTAAAATGCTCCCCCACCACCACCTCAGCACCTGTCCAGCTTCATTCCCTAGAATTAGGTCCAGCACTGCACCGTCCCTTGTTGGACCCTATACATATTGACCTAAAAAGTTCTCCTGTACACATTTCAAGGAATCCATTCCATCCAAGCCCTTAACACTATGTCTATCCCAATTAATGTTGGGGAAGTTGAAATCACCTAAAATAATTACCTTATTGTTATTGTTTTTACACACCTCTGCAAATTGTGCACATACTTGCTCCTCAATTTCTCGTTAACTATCTGGGGGTCTACAATAAACACCTAACAATCTGGCTACCCCTTTTCTATTCTTAATCTCTACCCACAAGGCTTCATTTGATGCCCCCTCCAAGATATCATCTCTCCTTACTGTTGTAACTACTCCTTAACTAATAATGCAATGCCTCCTCCTATTTTACCCCCTTTCCTGTCTCGCCTGAAGATTCTATATCCCGGAATGTTGAGCTGCCAATCCTGCCCCTCCCTCAACCACTCAGTGATGGCTACTATATCGCAATTCCATGTGTCAATCCTCACCCTTAACTCTTCCGTTTTACTTATAATACTCCTGCCATTAAAGTAGAGGCCATCCAGCCTTGCCTTACTTCCTTGAAACTTAATGCAGCTGTACTCCCTCTGACTTGTTTTACTGTATTATGACGTGTCCCTATTCTGCTAACATTCTGTGTTCCTCCCCCTGCCGAATTAGTTTAAACTCCCCCCAACAGCACTAGCAAACCCGCCCGCAAGGATGTTAGTCCCGCTCTGGTTCAGATGTAGACCATCCAGCTTGTACAGGTCCTACCTTCCTCAGAAACGGTCCCAGTGATCTAGGAATCTAAAACCCTCCCTCCTGCACTAACTCTTATGCCACGTATTCATCTGTGCTATTCTCCTATTTCTGAACTCGTTAGCACGTGGCACTGGTAGTAATCCAGAGATTACAACCCAAGAGGTCTTGCTTGTTAGTCGACTGCCTAACACCACCTGGAAGTTCCCCTCCAAGTCACTCAATATCCTGACTTGGAAATATATCACCATTTCTTCACTGTCACTGGGTCAAAATCCTGGAACCCTCTTCCTAACAGCATTGTGGGTGAACCAGATGGATTTTTACAGCAATTGATAATAGTTTCATGGTCACCATTACTGAGGCTAGCTTTCAATTCTGAATTTATTTTTAATTAATTGAATTTAAATTCACCAGCTACCATGTGGGATTTGAATCCATGTTCTCAGAATATTAGCTTAGACCACTGCATTAGCAGTCCAGTGACATCACTACACCGTCATCACCATGGTTAACTTTTGTTTGATTACACTCCTGTGAAACTTCACTTCTGTTGAAGGGTCATGAGGACTCGAAATGTCAACTCTTTTCTTCTCCACCGATGCTGCCAGACCTGCTGAGTTTTTCCAGGTAATTCTGTTTTGTTTTGGATTTCCAGCATCCGCAGTTTTTTTGTTTTTATCTCCTGTGAAACAACCTGGGATATTTTACTGTGTTAATGGCACTGTATAAATAGGAAAGCAAAATACCGCAGACACTGGAGATCTGAAATGAAAACAAAAAGTGCTGGAAAAGTTCCAAAGAGTCATATAGGCCTCGAAACATTAACCTTGTTTCTCTCTCTACAGATGCTGCCAAACCTGTTGAGTTTTTCCAGCACTTTCTGTTCATACTATATAAATGTAAGTTGCGATTGTTGTCATGCATTTTTTGTTTGGTTGTTGATTTAAAAATTCTTGAATTACATACGAACATACAAATTAGGAGCAGGACTAGACCTACAGGTTAGTTTAAACACATTCTCATGCCTAGCTTCCTGTGCTTGGCATAGTTAGCTACAGAGATGGTCTGTTAAATAATATGTCAGATCCTCCCATTAAGAATTCCTACATATACACAGGATAACAAATCTTAATTTTTCCCAGTGGCTCAGTGGGTAAATACATTGTGTGGTGTCGACTGGGCTATACAGTCCAGAATGCTCATTGTTTGGTTGGTGCTGAGTTGTCTGATCTCTATCTTTTGTTTATTCTTTCACAGATGTGGGCATCACTGGCTAGGCCAGCATTTATTGCCCATCCCTAACTGCCCTTGAGAAGGTGGTGGTGAGTTGCCTTCTTGAACTGCTGCAGTCCATGTGGTGGAGGTACACCCACAGTGCTGTTAGGAAGGGAGTTCCAGGATTTTGATCCAGCGACAGTAAAATAACGGCGATATATTTCAAAGTCAGGATGGTGAGTGACTTGGAGGGGTCTTCCAGGTGGTGGTGTTCCCATGTGTCTGCTGCCTTTGTCCTTCTAGATGGTAGAGGTCATAGGTTTGGAAGGTGCTGTTGGTGAGCCAAGGTGAGTTGCTGCAGTGCATCTTGTAGATGGTACACACTGATACCACTGTGCATTGGTAGTGGAGGGATTGGATGTAGAAGGTGATGGAAAGGGTGCCAATCAATCGGGCTGCTTTGTCTAGGATGTTGTCAAGCTTCTTGAGTGTTGTGGGAGCTGCACTTATCCAGGCAAGTGAGGAGTATTCCATCACACTCCTGACTTATGCCTTGTAGGTAGTGGACAGGCTTTGGGGAGTCAGGAGGCCAGTTGCTCTCTGTAGAATATTTTTTTATTCTTTGATGGGATGTGGGTGTCACTGGCAAGGCCAATATTTGTTGTCCATCCCTAATTGCACATGAACTGAGTGGCTTGCTAGATCATTTCAAAATGCGGTTAAGAGTCAACCACATTGCTGTGAATCTGGAGTTACATGTAGGCCAGACCAGATAAGGACAGCAGATTTTCCTTCCCTAAAAAGCATTAGTGAACCAGATCGGTTTTTATAACAATCGATGATAGTCTCAGTAATGGTGCCATGAAACTAGCTTTCAATTGCAGATTTGGGATTGACCCCAGAGCAATAACTTGGGTCTCTGGATTACTAGTCCAGTGACATTACCATTATGCCTGCCCACATTCCTAGCCTCTGTCCTGCTCTTGTAGCCACAGTATTTATATGGCTAGTCCAGTTCAGTTTCTGGTCAATGATAACTCCCTGGATGTTGATAGTGGGGGATTCAACAATGGTAATGCCATTGAACATCAAGGGAGATGCTTAGATTCTCTCTTGTCAGAGATGGTTATTGCCTGGCACTGGTGTGGCACAAATGTTACTTGACACTTATCAGCCCAAGAATTGTCAGTGTCTGAGGAGTCGTGAATGGTGCTGAACATTGTACAATCAGCGAACATTGCCACTTCTGACCTTATGATGGAGGGAAGGTCATTGATGAAGCAGCGGAAGATGGTTGGATGCAGGACACTACGCTGAGGAACTCCTGCAATTATGTCCTGGAACTGAGATGATTGACCTCCAACAAACAACCATCTTTCTTTGTGTTAGGTATGGCTCCAACCAGTGGAGAGCTTTCTCCCTGATTCCCATTGACTTCAGTTTTGCTAGGGCTTCTTGATGCCACACTCTGTCAAATGCTGCCTTGATGTCAAGGGCAGTCACTCTCACCTCACCTCAGGAGTTCAGCTCTTTTGTTCATATTTGGACCAAGGCTGTAATGAGGTCAGGAGCTGAGTGGCCTTGGCAGGACCCAAACTGAGCATCAGGGAGAAGGTTATGGCTAAGCAAGTGCCACTTGATAGCACTGTCGACGGCTCCTTCTATTACTTTACTGATGATCGAGAGTAGACGATGGGACAGTAATTGGCTGGGTTGGATTTATCCTGCTTTTTGTGTACAGGACACACCTGGGCAATTTTCCACATTTCTGGATAGATGCCGGGGTTGTAGCTGTACTGGAACAGCTTGGCTAGGGGTGCAGCTAATTCTGGAGCACAAGTCTTCAGTACTATTGCCGGAGTATTGTCAGGGCCCATAGCCTTACCAGTATCCAATGCCTTCAGCTGTTTCTTGATATCATGTGGCACGAATTGGCTGAAGACTGGCATCTATGATGCTGGGGACCTCTGGAGGAGGCTGAGATGGATCATCCACTCAGCACTTCTGGCTAAAGATCGTAACAAACGCTTCAGCCTTGTCTTTTGTCATGCTAGCAGAAACAAATGTTTGCATTTATATAGCACCTTCCACAACTTCAGGGCATCCCAAAGCGATTTACAGCCAATTCAGTCACTGTTTTAATGTAGAATATGCAGTGGTCAATTTGTGCATACTAAGCTCTCACAGTGAGTCTCCTGTCACCTATATCAGCATAACTCTATGTTCCTTTATCCTCATGTCCTTATGTAGATTTCCCTTAAATGTATCCGTGCTATTCACCTGAATCTTGATCCCGAGATCCACATTCTCACCACTTGTTGGGAAATCATAGAAACCTTTCACTCATAGACTACTGGTACTACTTTTGTCACTTTCTGAGAAATGTCACTGGTTTAGCTACTGAATTAAAATGCAAATTGCACCCTCTGCTGGTTCTCATGGTTTACTTCAAGTTGCTGTTAAGAGGACATGGGGACAGGGCCAGGGGGCAGTGAGATTATTCTATCCAAGTGTGCAAGACAGTCTTGTAGTGAATCAGCTGCCCGTTTTACACACACTTGACTTACACCCAGTGCATTTTACACCAAGCCCAATTTTCAGAGTGGCTATCAGTTTGCTATTTACTTGGCACTCCAGTGAAGACCAATCTCTCCCCCCACAGTTTTCATAAGCAAGTTCCTCAGAAACCATTTTTTCACTTCTCTGCAAATGCTTTTGCAGTGACACATATCATATAGGAAGATGCTGTGGGATTTGAGCACCTAGAAGAATAGATAGGGCCTAGATTTAATTGAAAGACAGTACCTCCAACAGTACAGTGCTCCCTCAGTACTGCACTGCAAGTATCAGCCTGGTTCTTGTGCTCAAGTGTCTGATATGGGGCTTAAATCATAAAACCTTCTGACTCAGAACCAGTTGTTCTACCCACTGAATCCTAAGTGACACGTACAGAATAGGGAAAACAGTGAAATTCTTCATCACGAGGATGGTGCAAGTGGCTTCCAATTTAAATTGTGAAATCTACATTACAAGAGTGACCACATTTTAAAAATTATTTCATTGGTTGTAAAGAATTTTGAGACTTCACAGAATTGTTACAGTACAGCAGGAGGCCATTCGGCCCATCATATCTGCACCAGCTCTCTGAATGAGCAACTCACCATGTGCCATTCTCCCGCCTTCTTCCTACACATTCTACCTTTTCAAATAACAATCTAATTTCCTTTTGAATGCTTCAGTTGAACCTGCCTCCACCACACCCTCAGGCAGTGCATTCTAAACCCTAAATAGTCGCTCCATAAAAAAGTTTCTCCTCATATCACTTTTGCTTCTAATACTAATTACTTCAAACCTGTAACCTCTTGTTCTCAATCCTTTCATGAGTGGGGACAGTTTCTCCCTATCGACAATGTACAGACCCCTCATTATTTTGAACACCTCTATCAAATCTCCTCGCAACCTTCTTTTCTCTAAGGAAAACCATCCTAACTTCTCCATTCTGTCTTCATAACTGAAGTCCCTCATCCTTGGAACCATTCTCGTGAATCTTTTCTGCATCTCTCCAATGCCTTCATATCCTACCTAAAGTGCGGTGCTCTTAACTGGACGCAATACTCCAGCTGAGTCCAGACCAGTGGCTTATACGAATTCAATATAACCTCCTTGCTCTTTTACCCTATGCCCCTATTAATAAAGACTAGGATACTGTATGCTTTATTAACTGCTCTCCCCACCTGTCTTGCCACCTTCAATGATTTATGCACATATACACCCAGGTCCCTCTGCTCCTACACCCTCTTTGGAGTTGTACTCTCTAGTTTATATTGTCCCCATATTCGTCCTATCAAAATGAATCACTTCACACTTCTCCGCATTGAACTTCATCTGCCACCAGTCTGCCCACTCTACCAACTTGTCTATGTTCCTCTGAAGTTCTACACTATCCTCCTCAAAGTTCACAATGCTTACAAGTTTTGTATCATCCACAAATTTTGAAATTGTGCCCTGTACACCAATATCTAGGTCATTAATATATACCAGGGAAAGCAGGGGTCCCAACAGGGAGCTCTAGATTTGTTTACCCTCCCTTTCTCTTTCGAGGGAATATACCTTGACTGTGCCAGAATCATCTCTTCTTTGAAGGTAGCCCGTTGATCAGCTACTGTTTTTTCTGCCAACCTTTGAATCCAATTTATTCAGCCCAGATCCGTTCTCACCCCATTGATGTTGGCTTTTCTCCAGTTATGTGCTTAGACACATAAGGAGAAATTAGGAGGGGACTGAAGAATTAAATAGTTGGTTTTGAGGAAAATTTTAAATGAGGAGAATGAGTTAGAAAGGTTTAGGAAGCGAATTCCACTGCTTAGGGCCTTGGAAGCTGAAGGTACAGATGCCAATGGTAAAGCGATAGAAATCAGGGGTGATAAAAGCAAAATACTGCAGATGTTGGAAATCTGAAACAAAAATAAAAATAGCTGGAAAAGCTCAGCAGTTCTGACAGCATCTGCGGAGAGGAATACAGTTAACGTTTCGAGTCAGTATGACTCTTCATCAGAACTGAGGAAATAGCGATCACCCAGTCTGCGTTTGGTCTCTCCAATGTAGAGGAGACCGCATTGGGAGCAGCGAATGCAGTAGACTAAATTGAGGGAAGTGCAAGTGAAATACTGCTTCACTTGAAAGGAGTGTTTGGGCCCTTGGACGGTGAGGAGGGGGGAAGTAAAGGGGCAGGTGTTGCACCTTCTGCAGTTGCATGGGAAGGTGCCGTGGGAGGGGTTTGAGGTTTAGGGGGTGATGGAGGAGTGGACCAGGGTGTCCCAGAGGGAACAAACACTGTGGAATGCCACCAGGGGGCTGAAGGGAAGATGTGTTTGGTGGTGGCATCATGCTGGAGTTAGCGATAATGGCAGAGGATGATCCTTTGAATGCGGAGGCTAGTGGGGTGATAAGTGAGGACAAGGGGGGGCCCTATCACGATTCTGGGAGGGAGAGGAAGGTGTGAGAGCGGATGCACGGGAAATGGGCCAGACACGGTTGAGGGCACTGTCAACCACCGTGGGTGGAAAACCTTGGTTAAGGAAGAAGGAAGACATGTCAGAGGAATTGTTTTGGAAAGTTGCATCATCAGATGCAAAGGAGGCGAAGGAACTGAGATAATGGGATGGAGTCCTTACAGGAAGCGGTGTATGAGGAGCTGTAGTCGAGGCAGATGTGGGAGTCTGTTGCTTGGAATGAACATTGGTGGACCAATCACCAGAAATTGAGACAGAGAGGTCAAGGAAGGGAAGTGTCCAACGCAGGCTGGGTGACCACTTTGTGGAACACTTTTGGTCTGTCCGCAAGCATGACCCAGACCTCTCTGCTTGCCATTTTAACACTCTGCTCTCACGCCCACATATCCATCCTTGGCCTGCTGCAATGTTCCAGTGAAGCTCATCTCTACCTTTCAGCTTATTTCGATCCTTTCCCCCCACCCCACCCCACCCCCACTAGGGCTATCTGTCACTTGCTCATCTTACTTTCTACCCTTAATTAGCACATTTCTTAGCTATTATCACCACCGTCAACATCCCTTTCTCCTTTGGTCTATGGCATCTTTGGCAATCTCTCCTTTGTCTCCACCTATCACTGGCTCTTTATCCAGTTCCACCTATCCCAACCCCCTCAACCAGCTTATATTTCACCTCATTTCTATATTTCCTCAGTTCTGGATGAAGAGTCATACGGACTCGAAACATTAACTATATTCCTCTCTGCAGATGCTTCAGACCTGCTGAGTTTTTCCAGCTATTTTTATTTGTTTGAAACCAGGGGTGCTCTGCTCAAGAGATCTGAATTGCAGTGCAGAGATGTTTGAGCAGTGTAGGGTTGGAGGAGGTTATAGAGATAGATTTAATATTTCCAGAATCAGATTGGGAGCAAAAATATTTTGCATTAAATGACAGTTTTCTACTGCAAACAAAAACAATGGCAAATCTTGTAAGATTGCTTAACCATTTTAAAAAAGGTGGGGTGGAGGAGCAGCTGTGCGATGCATTGTGGGATTTGTAGTTTTCTTGGAGGCTTCGCTATCGGTTTGTGAAAGCAGAGCGCGGGGCGAGAAAACTACAACGCCCGAGAGGCCGCGGGCCCTCCAAACTCCTCTCCTGGAGGATTCGTAACTTTAAAAAAAAATTAATAAATTAAACCAGATTTCACGAACCTTATCAACTTTGAATTAAAAAAATATATTTTCCGCCCTTCCATTAAAAACAGACGAGGGCAGCAGGTAATGGCTCTTCAGTGCTGGCGTTCCCGACCGTTGATTTTTTTTTGGCGTTGCCCCGAAGGCGACGACTGCGCACGCGCCTTCCCGCTCCTGCCTCGCGCGCCACGTGCTTCAAAATAACCGTTAGATTCAAATTTCAGAGAGAAAGAGAGGGTGAGAGACTGGAAGAGGGGGAGGAGGGGGAAGGGGGGGAGGAGGGGGGAAGGGGAGGGGGCGAGGGAAGGGGGAGGGGAAGAGGAGGGAGAAGAGGGGTTGGGAGGGGGGTGGACGAGGGGAGAGGGAGGAGGGAAGGGGCAGGAGAGGAAGGAGGAATGAGGTGGGGAGGAGTGGAGGGATGGGGAAGTAGGGGTGAGGAGAAGAGGAGGAAGGGAGGGGGAGGATAGGGGAGAGGAGGGGGTGAGAGGAGAGGAGGAAAGGAGGGCGAGAGGAGGAGAGAGAAGGGAGGGGGAGGTGAGAACGGGGAGGAGCAAAGGGGGAGGAGAAGGGTAGGGCGAGAGGAAGGGGAGGAGGAAAGGACGGGGAGAGGAAGGAGAGGGGGGAGGTGAGGAGGGAGGTAAGAGGAGTGGGAGAGCGAGAAGAGGGAGAGGATAGGGAAGAGGAGGGAGGGGGTGAGAGGAGCAAGGGATGATGAGGGACAGGACGGAGGGATGAGGAATGAGGGAGGAAGGTGACGGGAGAGGAAGAGGAGGGATGGGGAAGGGAGAGAGGACAGCATGAGAATGGGGAGAGGATGATGAGCTAAGGAGAGAGGGCAGCATGAGGGAGAGAGGAGAGAGGACGGCCTGGTGGAGAGAGCGGAGGATGAGGGGGAGAGGATGATTAGGGAGAGCGGGAGGGGAGAGGCTGGTGTGAGGGAGGGGGAAGAATAGGATGAGAGGGCAAGAGAGATGAGAGAGATGTGGAGAGAGGACAATGAGGGAGGGGGAGAGGGGACAGCGTGAGGGAGGAAGGGAAAGGAGGATGAGTGAGTGATAGAGAGGATGGTGTGAGGGAAGGGGGTGAGGTGGATGTCGAAGGAAGAGAGATGAGAAAGGATGGTGTGAAGGAGGGGGGAGAGGAGGATGAGGGAGGGGGAGAGATTGGGACAGAGAGGGTGGCTTGAGGGTGGGGGAGTGGAGGAAGGTGTGAGGGGTAGA
Source organism: Isurus oxyrinchus (assembly GCA_026770705.1). Taxonomy (NCBI): domain Eukaryota; kingdom Metazoa; phylum Chordata; class Chondrichthyes; order Lamniformes; family Lamnidae; genus Isurus; species Isurus oxyrinchus. The sequence continues at coordinate 140,572,305 of JANJGN010000010.1, forward strand.
GGAGGATGAAGGAACGAGAGAGGATGGTGTGAGGGCGAGGGAGAGGAGGACGAGAGAGTGAGAGAGGACAGCATGAGGGAATGGGGAGAGGAGGATGAGGGTGGGAGAAAGATGGGGAGAGGGAGAGAGGACAGTGTGAGGGAGTGGGGAGAGGAGGAGGATGAGGGAGGAAGAGAGATGTGGAGGGAGGGAGCATGATGTGATGGGGAGAGGAGGATGAGAGAGGAGGAGGGTGTGAGGGACTGGGAGAGAGGACAAGGGGGGAGTGAGAGAAGGGGAGAGTGTGAGGGACTGGGGAAGAGAAGGACAAAGGTGGGAGAGATGGGGAGAGACAGGGAGGGTGTGAGGGACGGGGTGAGGTGGGTGTGAGGCAGAGAGGGGAGGGACTGGGACAGGTGTGTGTGGGAGGGTGAGGGACTGAAAGAGGGAGGCATGGGACTGGGAGAGGAGGGTAAGGGAGGGAGAGTGAAGGGAAGGGAGAGAAAGGGGCAGAGTCTTGAGGGAGTGGGAGAGGAGGAGGGAGGGAGCAGGAGAGAGGTGAGGGACTGGCAGAAAGAGGGTGAAGGCATGAAAGTGAGTATGTTATTGAAAGAAGGAGGGAGTGAAAGGAGCAGAGAGGGTAAGGAGCTGTGAAATGGTGTGAATGAGGGAGGTTGTGGGACTGGGTGTAAGAGAGACTGGTTGGGAGAGGAGGTTATGAGCCACAGAGAGAAAGAGGCAGGGTGGAAGAGAGAGAAAGATGTGGGTTGAAGGACAGGAAGAGAGAGAGGGTGAAGGACTGGGAGACAAAGGGAGAGAGGGTGAGGGATAGGGAGAGTGGATGGAACAGTGAGAGGGTGAGGGACAGGTAGTGAGAGCAAGGGAGAGATGGTGAAGGGTAGGGGGAGTGGGAGAGTTTGAGGGGCAAGGAGAGAGTGCCAGAAAGGGAGAAGTGAGTTTCCATAAGTGAGGGACAAAGAGAGGGTGAGAAATAGAGAGAGGTAAAAACAAAGTGCTGGAAATACTCTGCTGTTTAGGCAGCATCAGTGGGGAGAGAAATGGTTAAAATTTTGAGTCTAGAAAGAGATGTTGAGTAACAAAGAGAGGGAGGGAGAGAAAGAAGGCAAGGGAAACAGAGGAGGAGGGGTAGAGCTTATGAGGGACAGAGATAAGGAAGAGGGAGGCAAGGGACGTAAGAGAGAAGAGGCAAGGGAGGGGATGAGGTGTGAGAGGGAGGGTGGGGGACCAGGTGAGGGGGGAGGGCTGGGGACCCAGTGAGGGAGAGAGGGGTAGGGCAGGCAGCCAGTAAGGGAGAGAGGGGGAGGGCGGGCGACCCGGTGAGGAGGTGGGTGGGGGACTCGGTGAGGGAGGGAGGGGTAGGGCAGGGGACCCAGTGAGGGAGGGCGGGGGACCTGGTAAGGGAGGGTGGGGGTCCTGGTGAGAGGGAGGCGGAGGGCTGGGGAGGGAGGGTGAGGGATGTGGCGAGAGGGAGAGTGAGGGACACAGCGAGCGAGGGACACGCGAGAAGGGGGGAGGGCAAGGATTGGGGCAATAGAGCAAGGGGGAGGGCAAGAGACACGCTGAGAGTGGGGGAGGTTGAGGGGTGCAGCAACGGGAGGAGGGCAAGTGATGTGGAGAGAGGGGGAGGGCGAGGGATGCAGCAAGAGATGGGAAGGGCGAGGACGCGGTGAGAGAGGGAGAATGTGGGGGACATGGCAAGAGGGGGAGGGGGAGGGTGGGGGTCATGGCAGGAGAAAGATGGGGAGGGCGAGGGATGTGGCGAGAAAGGGAGGAAGGCGATGGATGTGGCGAGAGAGGCGGGGAAGGCAAGGGACGCAGCGAGAAGGGGAGGGGGAAGGTGAGGGACGCGGCTGCAGGGGGAGGGTGAGGGATGCAGCAAAAGGCAGGGGAAGGTGAGGGGAGGTTGAGGGATGTGGCAGTAGCGAGGGAGGGTGAGGGTCACAGCAAGAGGGGGAGGTGGAAGGCGAGAGTCAGGGTGAGAGAGCAAGGGGTAGGGTGTGGGTCTCAGCGGGAGGAGGAGGGCGAGGGTTGCGATGAGAGGAGAGCGAGGAACGCGGCTAGAGGGGGGGAGGGCGAGGGATATGACGAGAAAAGAGGAGAGCAAGGGACACAGCGAGAGGGAAGGGCTGGGAAAACTGCAAGAGAGAGAGGGTGTGGGACATGGCGAGAGAGGAGGATCGCGGGGGACATGGCGAGAGGGGGAGGGCAAGGGATGCGGCGGGGGGGAGGGGTGTTTGGGGGACGAGGTACGTGACGAGCAAGAGGGCAAGGGATGTACCAAGACAGAGGGAGAGTGATGTGCCAAGAGAGCGAGAGGAGTAGGGTGGGGGATGCAGCGAGAGAGAGGAGGAGGGTGAGGGACATGGCGAGAGAGAGAGGGCAAGGGACATGCTGAGAGGGGGAGGGCGGGGGACGCGGTGGGAAAGAGGGGGAAGGCGATGGATGTGGTGAGAGACGGGGGAAGGCGAGGGTCGGGGTGAGAGAGAAAGGGGGAGGGCGAGGGACGCGGGGAGAGAGGGAGGGTGAGGGATGCGGAGAGAGGATGAGGGATGCGGAGAGAGGGTGAGGGCGAGGCACACTGCAAGAGAGGGACGCGGCGAGAGAGATGGGGAAGCCGATGGATGTGGCAAGAGAAAGGAGGAAGGCAAGGGACGCAGCAAAAGGGAGATGGGGAAGGTGAGGGTTGGGGTGGGAGTGGGAGGGCAAGGGATGCGGCGAGAGAGAGGTGGGGGAGGGTGAGGGACACAGCGAGATGGAGAGGGCAAGGGATGTGGAGGGAGGGCGAAGGATGCGGAAAGAGGGTGAGGGCGAGGGACACGGTGATAGAGGGAGGGCGAGGGACGTGGCGAGAGAGAGGTGGAAGGCAAGGGATGCGGTGAGAGAGAGGGGGAAGGGAAGAGATGTGGTGAGAAGGGGGGGGAAGGCAAACGTCAGGGCGTGAGAGAAAGAGGGAGGGAAAGGGATGCGGCGAGAGGGCCTGCGAGGGACATGGCACGAGAGAGGGATGGTGGGACGGTGAGGGATGTGGCGAGAGAGAGAGGGACGCAGCAAGTGAAAGGAAGAGGGCCAGAGAGAGGGGTAAGGCGAGAGGGAGGGTGAGGGATGGATGAGGGGGAATGGCAAGCGACATGAAAGGCGAGGGACAGAGAAAGAGAGACAGAAGGAAGGTGAGGGACACAGTTGGAGAGAAACACGAAGAAGTAAGAGACACAGTGAGGGTGAGACAGCAAATAATATGGACAGAGGGAGAGAGGAGACAGAAAGAGGAGACAATCCGAGAGAAATAGGCAGACAGATGAACAGTGAGCAATAGAAAGAGAGAGGAAACAAACTGAAAGAGGAAACAGAGAGAGGAGACACAGAAGGACGGACAGTGGTATAGGGAGGATGAGATAACAGAAAAGGACTGACAGGGAAAGGGACAGACAGATGGAAAAAGAGAGTGGAGGTCAGAGAGAGAAAAATGTGACATACCGAGAAAAACACACACAGATGGACAGAGAGAGACAGAAGATAAAAATAGTCAGGCAGATTGATAAACAGAGGGGTGGATTTTCCCTACAGAACTGGGAACAGAAGTTTCTGGGTCTCAAACCCATCCCAGGGGATACAGCCACCCATTGGGATTTTGATGTGGCAGCCCCCTGAATCATTATGGAGACAGGTTCCCTGTCCAATTAACGGTGGCAGGTGGGTGGGCTTTCGAAGCTGGAGGGCCAATCAAGCCCTTCCAGCTTGAGAGAAGCAGCAGGCTGTAATAGAAGGTAAGTAAGGGAGAGAGCGCTTCAACGTGGAAGGAGCCCTCTCACCAATGTTTTTAAAACCTAAATTCAAAAATGGTTCTTGCGGCCACGTTACTACTATAGGGGGGCCCTCGACAAGGCAGCATATGGCTGCACCCGCACCCAGGAAGGCTGTAAGGACCTCTGGGTTTGCCTGGATTCTGGCCCACTGAATCCACCTCCAGGTGCCTAAATTGCTCCTCTTTTATTTGGAGTTAACAAAGCTCTCTCCTTGTCAACTAGTTGGCGTTGGGAAACCATGTTGTCAGGCACTGATAATTAGGCCTTATCTGCCTCCATTCCCAACCCCAGTAAGGCCTGAAAATCCTACCCAGAGAGACAGAGGAAGAGAGACAGGCATAGCGAGAGAGCGATGGAAACAGAGCCAGGAGGAGAAAGATGGAGGCAGAGCAAAAATGGCAGATAGATAGACTGATAAAGAGCCAGACAGACACGGATGGAAGCAGAGACAGCATGGCAAATTAAAATTATTGCAGCATAGGTTAAATAAAATTACATCAATAAAGAAAGATGAAGTGGATTTTTTTATGCTGTGAGGTGATACAATGTGGAATGCATTGTCTGACAGGCTGGTGGAAGTAGATTCACTAGTAACTTTCAAAGTGGAATTGGATAAATAGTTAAAGGGGAAAATATTGCAGGATTACAGGGAAAGAACAGGACTAATTCCACAGCTCTTTCAAAGAGTTGGTGTAGACACAATGGGCCGAATGTCCTCCTTCAGAGCTGTGTCATTCTATAAAATACTGTTTCTCCACAGTAATGTTTATTCTAAGTTTTGAGCAGTGTTACTGATATAAAAGGTGCTGCCCTCTCTCCACCCCCCCCACCCCAAATAATGACAGCTTTTAAGTTAGAATTTAGCAGAAAATCACCCTTGAGAAGAAACGTTTTCCTGAGTTGGAGCTGTAGGAAATAAGGATAGTTGGAAAAATATGTAAATTGTATTCGAGATATTTTTACATATTCCCTCAGGATGATTTCAAAATAATCTGTCACAAATACTGTTGTCTTGTTACAGCTGTAAATCTATTTTTGTGACTGAATTATTCTGTGATTTAATACTAACTACACTGTGGAGTGTGACTGGCTTCACCTCCGGTGTAAGTTACATACAATAAAACAAATTAGAATGATTTTTAAATAAAAATGTTTTTTATTTCTTGAAATGTAGCAGTAGCCACTGAATTGAAATCCAGGAATTGAAAAACATCTCTTTATTCTCTTCATGGATCAATATTTTTTAAACATTTGTTTTGGGAAAATCCTTTGCATATTTCAAACTCATAAACCCCATGGTTTTCCCATTGTTGTGTTGAGTGAATGAAGAGTTTTAAGGAATGATAAAGCAAGTGCTGAATAATATTGAATCTTACAGATTTTCCCAGAGATGCAACTCCAGAAGAATTGTCGTTTCTGTAGAATATGATTGAAGATGACTTGCCAGCAGGAACCAGGCAGGAATCTGCACCATCTACTTGCAGCCAGAATCAGCTAAGGTATTTATAAACAACACATTCACCATTCATATTGTTACATGTATTGGCTGAGAAATAACAATATAGAAGGAGACCAATTGGCCTGTCGTTCCTGTCTCTTCAAATGAAGCTGTGTAATGTAATAATAAGGTTACAGTTTATTGTGGGTTGGGATCTGATCAGTTGAGAGAATGGTACAATGGTTATTTATACATGTTGCACGAGCCCCCAGTATTAATTCTCACAGCCTTTTTACCTTTAGAATCTGTTAGCATAGCATAGGTACACCAAAACGGAAGCTATACAAACAATCGGTAAAAGGCCAGCCTCAATTCCAAGTCTTTATCAAGTTAGCTGATTCAGTTACAGCAACTGTTGTTGAACAAAAGAAAATCTTGCATTTTATTAGTGCTTTTCAAAACCATTGGACACCTCAAAGCGGTTTACAGCGACTGAAGTACTTTAGAAGTGTAATCTCTGTTGTAGTGTAGGAAACGTGGCAGTAACTTTGCACACAGCAAGCTCCTACAAACAGCAGATGATAATGATCAGATAATCTGTTTTAGTGATGTTGATTGAGAGATAAATGTTGGCCAGAACACCAACAAAAACTCCCCTGCTCTTCTTCAAAATAGTGCTGTGAGAAATCTTACATCCACCTGAGAGGGCAGGTTTCATGTTTGCTTTCATGTCCCATCTGAAAAACAGTGCAACATTCCGTCAGTACTGCACTGGATTGTCAGTCTTGATTTTTGTGCTCAGGTCCTGAGTTAGATTTGAACCCAGAACCTTGTGACTCAGAGGCAAGTGTGCTACCAACTGAACCACAGCCAACAAATTGTCAAAACTCAATTTGATCAGAGTCGACTGCAACAATATGGTGAATATGTTGAGTTTAATCAGAGACTGGATACAACACACTAATCACACAGCAAAAATATATAACCATGACAAGTTGTGAATGCTGATCCAGGTCCAGAAGACTTCAGACACATGCAAACAACTCTTCTCTCTTACTTCTCAGTGCCTTACTTCTTCTTGAAGTCTCTCTGAACTACCTGAATGTTAGACTGAAGTCAGCGTGCACTCGCCCTCAGCAGTTTTTCTCCACTGTCTACTACAACTGGAGGCCTTGCAAACCTTATCCTTTATCATCTTTTTCAGGGGTTGATCTGGGGTAAATTGAGAAGGCCTCATTTTCCTATAGAGGTTGCCCTTTAACACAAGGTATTATTTCGAGTTGTATGTTGTGTTCTTTGTTCAAACCATGGGGAGGAGTTCACCCTTATCATGTCCTTACAGCATGCTAAGAATTGTTTCCCCATGACAATTTCACAATTTCCGTGAAATATACCAGCCTTTATACTTAACTGAATTAACATTCCCATTGTTCGTAGCTGTCTGTTATCAATTGAGAAGTGCTCATAGGCTGGCCATCCAGTTTGACTTATTAAACTATTTTACGACAGAGTGATTCACTATGTTTGCAGAGACACCTGCTATTCTGTTTTCACGTACTGGTTATCTAATGCATTTTAGAACACAGCTTTGTTGAACAAGGTTAAAAGTCAAAACAAAAACAGAATTACCTGGAAAAACTCAGCAGGTCTGGCAGCATCGGCGGAGAAGAAAAGAGTTGACGTTTCGAGTCCTCATGACCCTTCGACAGAACTTGATTTCGAGTCCAAGAAAGAGTTGAAATATAAGCTGGTTTAAGGTGTGTGTGTGGGGGGGCGGAGAGATAGAGAGAGAGAGAGCTACACACACACCTTAAACCAGCTTATATTTCAACTCTTTCTTGGACTCGAAATCAAGTTCTGTCGAAGGGTCATGAGGACTCGAAACGTCAACTCTTTTCTTCTCCGCCGATGCTGCCAGACCTGCTGAGTTTTTCCAGGTAATTCTGTTTTTGTTTTGGATTTCCAGCATCCGCAGTTTTCTTTGTTTTTATCTAAGGTTAAAAGACAATCCTAACGCAACCTTATAATGTGGTTACTGTTCCACCATTGGAGAGGCATCATATGGCCAAGTCCCCTTTCCTGGGTTATTGGTTTCCTTGCATCTGATTGATTTTCATGCATCAAATACTCATTCCACTTGTTTCTAATAAAATGAAACTTATTGTATCAATCTAATCCTCTACCTAATTCCAAGCTAAGTACCATCTGTATATTCTGCATATATTCCTAATTTCTAACAACATTGTTGCATTACAACTGGCTTCAACTTTCCTGGGATTATGGGGGCAGGAGGTCTTTTCCCCTTCACTATACAGTACGCATGGAAATATTGGGCCTGGATTGGGTTAGACAGGTCATGAATTTCTGCCTCACTAGACCCTCATGTGAAAAAGAGTGCTAGACTAGGTCCGAGAGGGTGCCTGTAAACCGTACCCCAGCCAAAGCTGGAATCGTAATAGGGGTTTGGACATAAATGTGGCAACAAATAACAGGTAGTGGTTATGTAGAAATGACATCTATTTAAGATAATAAATGCAAAACCACTAATGTTAAATAATTCAGAGCAGGATATCATACAGGAATTATTTTGCAAACATGATGCAGAATAATTTTATAACCATGGGCGGAATTTTCTGAGCCTTCTGGCAGCGGGCGTGATAGGTGGCATGTGTGAAAAATATGGCGGGACCCACTTCATGCCGTGTTTCCCGCCATCGGTCGGCAGGGAGCTAATTGTAATACATTAACATATAATTAAAAGGCCATTCCGCCAGGCTTTTGGAAACCCACCGTATCGTCTGTCCTTGTTGTTGGGAAAGCACGCTGACATGTTTCAAAACAGCATGCAGGCGACGTGCACTTGGCAGCCTTCTCTTTGGGGGAACTGAGGTGAGTGAGCAGCAACGTTCTTCACAGCTCGCCTGTTGTTACAGGCCTCCGGCGGTGGAGGTGGGGGTGGTTGGAGGGGGTGCTGGTGGGGGGGGGGGGGGGACTGATGCCTGGCCCCACAGGCAACTGCTGAGTGGGGCTGGGTGTCTGGGGGCAAGTGCTGGCCAGCCTCGGAGCCACTGCTTTGGTAGGGGTCGGGGGGATGACTTGGGGCAAGTGCTGACCAGCTTCGGAGACGACTGCTGAGGGGGGCAGGTGTCTGGGGGCAAGTGCTGGCCAGCCTAGGAGACGACTGCTAACAGGGGTGGGGGTCAAGTGCTGCCCTGGCACTGCATCCCGCACACAGGCAATTGAGGTTGGGGGGAGGGGTAAGCAAGGGAAGTGACCACACATTCGGGACACCTGTATGAACTGACCATACCTCTGCAACTAAGACAGATCAGGCACAGCCACAGTGATATGATTGGGGTCAGGCTCCTAGCCTGCTCGCCCATGCAAGCATCACGGAGGCACCGAAGGGCCACCAAGTGCTCCACACATTAAGGGGCGGTCACACAGGGCCAGGAAGGATGCTAAGTACAGCCATGATAACCATGTCTCTCTCTCTTTCATGCTGCAAGAGGACCACATCAGGATCATGGATCCTGGTGACCTAGCTGTATGCTTGATGGCCTACAGAGACCATAGAAGACTGAAGCTTTGGCCATGCAAAGGCAGGAGCAGCAACCTCAAGAAGAAGGGGCAGCAGGGGCCCCTGCACACGCTGCCCAGGAGCGACAGCAGCTGTGGCTGGTCGGCGCCTAGCGGCACCCAGGGTCTATAGATGCTGCCTGCCATTCCTGCAGATGACTGAGAACCAGTGTCGCTCCTGACTGTGCATGTCTAGGGACCTGGTGACTCACATCTGCCACTTACTGCAGGACCTGGCGCCAAGGGGACGTGGAGGATATCCACTGCCGGTGGCTGTGAAAGTGACCGCGGCGCTCAATTTCTATGCCAGTGGCTCCTTTCTGGGCTGCACAGGTGACCTCTGTAGGATTTCACAATCCGCCACACACAAATGCATCCGTGAGGTCACAGATGCCATCTTCTTCATGGCACACAACTTTGTCCATTTTGCCTGGGACTGGGACAGCCAGCTTGCAAGGGCCATAGGATTCGCCCTGATCTCGGGATTCCCACAGGTGCAGGGTGCAATTGACTACACTCATGAGGCACTCAGGTCTCCATTGCTACACTCAGTGAACTTCATCAACCGCAAGGGCTTCCACTGACTTAACGTGCAGCTGGTATGTGACCACCAGAAGTGCATCCTGCAGGTATGCGTATGGTTTCCAGGGAGTGTGCACAACACCTACATCCTGAGTTGTTTGCAGATCCCTGCAGTCTTCCAGGTCCACAGAGGCTGCAGCGTTGGCTCCTTGAGGACAAGAGCTACCCACAGAGGCCGTGGCTGATGACACTCAGACTGCAGCAGAGCGACGCTATAATGAGGCTCACACAGCAGCTCGCAACTTGGTGGAGCAGACCATTGGAATGCTGAAGATGTGGTTCCGGTGCCTGGACTGGTCTGGTGGAGCTCTGCAATATAGTCCGCAGAGGGTATCACGCATCATAATCCTCTGCTGCGCCCTTTACAACCTGGTGCTGCAACGGGGTGAGGAGCTGGTTGAGGAAGAGATGGAGGAGCTGCATGTCTCCTCCAATGAGGAGGATGCTGACGGGGATAATGGTGAGAGGGTCCTCGGTGGTGACGACGACAGAGATGAGGCTCTCGTAATGGCTAGATGAGGCAGGCACACTCGGGAGGCCCTCTTGGCTGCCATGTTTGTGGAGGACGATAACAACAAGCAGTAAGATGTCCCCGTAGATCCTCACATTGCAGTTGTGAACTTTTGACTCTAGTCTGGCTTATCTTAGCGCCAATAACCTCTGAGAGAATGCTCCTGTCATGGAGGCCCTAATAGTTGCTCAATTGTAGGAGGATGATGGCAACATGCAGTGAGGACACTCCATAGATCTTCACATGGCCTCTGAGAATATCTGACTCCTGTCTGGCCGAGGGCAGCTCGCTTGCGCTCCATGATCAGGGCCATCTCAGAGATGCAGCCATGAAACTTTAGATGCATCTGATGCTGTGTCCGCCTTCTGCACCTCAGCCCTTCAGGAGCTGGTGCACAGCATTACTGGTTGCAGATGCTCGTGTGATGGGGGCCAACCCTGCCTTAAAAAGTGCTGAGAGCACACCAGAGAATGAGAGAACTCTGGCGCCTGCCCACTGCATTCTGGCATCAATGAGCAGCACCACTGAGGTGTACGCATCAGCAGTGTTTCCAGGGAGTGTGAGGCTGGACCATCACTGTGGTCTGAAGGCTGCACAGAGCACAGGGAAGAGGCCCTGGACTAAGGTACCTGCCTTTCTTGTGCAGAAAGGTTTCACACCTGAGTGACAAGAAAACTGTTCATCAGAACACGGAGCCATAGGCAGGGAGACATGCTTGGGAGTTTATTGACAATAATGAACACAAGTAATGATCACCCGTGCCCAGGCTGTGCAACTAATTCTCGTTAACTGTCCTAACCCTGCCGCTTTGTCTTGGTGCTCCCCGGATATTCACAACGGAGGTGGAGGCAGCCTACTGACGGTGATGCCCTGTCTGTGATGAATTTGGTGGTGTCCTCTGGAGGGCCAAGACTTGGAGGGCCCCGGCCTGCTTTTGGGGTCCTGCTAAGTGGCAGTGGCACCCTTCTTAGCTTGTGAAGCTGGATCTGCAGAGGTTGCGGGAAGAGGGGAGTCAGATGGGCCGGACACTCCCAGAATCACCTGGGTGGGTGGCCCCAGAGCGTGCACCTGCTGATCCTCCTCTCTATGTGTGCCCAAGGGCCCCTGGATGACTCTGTGAGCGGAAGGGGTAGCTGGAGTTAGATCGTGCTGCCCAACACCCCTCACGCGTACACACTGTTGGAAGTCAACTATGGCATCAGCGAAGGAGTTAAACCCGCACAGCAGTACAGGAGTGACATCCTGGACCAAGGTCTCGATGGCGGCCGCCATCCTGCCAGTGTTGACCTCAGTGCATTACAATGCTGGCGCTATCACCTCAGCCTGAAGACGGATGGACTCCTTCATCGTGCCTTTCAATCTGAGTGCAGTAGTCATCCCTTCCTGATGTTCCCTAGCTTACCTTTGCAGCTCCAGCAACTATGCCATGAACGAATCCAGAGGCTGTCACTTGACTCGGACTCAGCAATGTTCTGGCTTCCAGCAGTCCAAGTGGCGGGGATTTGGGAAACCCCTGCCTCCACCTGCTGTGGATCAGAAAGTGCGATGTGCTCACCACATTGTGGTCCCGAAGCTACTCTAAAGCTAGGTCCCACCAAGGTGTGTGTCTCTGTGCTGGTGGAGGGTGTGGGTGAGCGCTGTGACAGGATTTCAGGGAGGGTGCCTTCAGAACCCTCTTCGGAGGTTTCTTTGGAGCTTGCTTGGAGGCTCTGGGTCATGGACTCCATCAGCTACTTCTCAGATGTGCCTGCGAAAGGGAGGGGAGATAACTAGTGCATATCAATGGCCTATGAAAGAGGACACATCACTTGTGGCATGGTTGTCTGATGGATGTTGCACTGCTTGATCCTCACTTGGTAGAGCAGCACTGACCTCACTGTCAGCACAGGTCCTGGTCATTGCCGGCCAGTTGGATGGCTCTGTTTTCAAATTCTGTGAGAACTTTGAATTCCGGCATCCCTCCACCTATCTGCGATCTTTCCCTCCTGTTGTGAGCCAGTTTGTCCTGCATGGATAGAGTTAGGGAGAGTGTATCAGGACTCCTGCGAGGCTAGATGATAAGTATGCCTGGCCTGTGTGGGTGGTGAGTGGTCCCTAGATGGTAGGAGGACAATGATTCTGGGTGTGGAAGAGTGAATGGTGATGTCCCTTGCACTGGCAGTGAGTGAGGGCCCTGTGGGTGTGTGATGGGTTTGTGAATGTGAAAGTTGGGAGTGATGAAAAATTTGACTTACCCTGGCGGAATGGAGGAGATCATTCATCTTTTTGCGGCACTGGGTGGCTGTCCTCTTCTGAATGGCATTGGCACTGACCACTGCTGCCACTGCCTCCCAAACTGCCGGCCAGTGCAGGTTTGGAGCACATCCCGGCAGGCCTCCACGGCATCCAGCAGTCGCTCGAGGGACCTGTTGTTGAAGTGGGGGGCTGCAGTCTTTTTGCCTTTGCAGGCCATGTCTCCCAGGCAGTGGTGGTGAGCTGGTGGTGATGAGCACTTTACTGGTGGCTGCCTTTTAAAGATGGCGGCCAGCATGATGCCACAGGGAGGTGATGGTGAGCAGGTGAATGAGAGCCTGCCTGCCATGGAAATGGCATGTTTTGCACAAGTGAATATATAATGAGGCGGGCTTGGGAAGATATGGTATGAAAACCTACCATTTTTATCAGTGGGTAGGACTCCATTTTACCTGCCTGCTACCGCACTTAGTGCAATTCTGGGAAAATTCAGCCCCATATATAACTGGAGTTCATGTATAGAGAATAGACTATTGGGTGATGTCAAGTTGTAACTTTTGTTTTTGATTGTTTTCTTGTAAAGGATACTAATGATGAGGCTGTCATCAACTTCCAGTTTAAGTTCACAGCTGTGGAAGGTGTTTTCAAGGTGAATCATACTGCCAGAACACCTAGTGCCATTGAACCACAACAATGGCATTTACTGATGAATATTATTACACTGCATTAACACAAGTAAATTTCCTCTTATCTTTGCATCTCCAGAAGAAACTGTTCCTCTTTGTAGCTAAGAACTAGACTTCATCTCAGAATTCTGGGACCATGGGATGTTTTGTGCTGCTTCATACCAGATTGTTTGAAAGCAGATGAATTTTGGGTTTAAAAATAAGCTTGAACCTCTGCCAATTGCTCAGTTAGTTTGTTCACTGACTACCCTTATGAGATCCAATAAGATATTTGCCCCAGAAATTAGGGCAGCAGGGTGTCATTGAGTAGAATAGGCCTGTACTTTTGGCACTTTAAAAGAATGAAAGGTAATCTCGTTGAAACGTATAAAATTCTTAGAGGACTTGATGAGCTAGATGCTAAGGGACGGTTACCCCTGGTTAGAGAGTCTCGAACTTCTTTTTAAATTCATTTCCACGTGGTGGTGTTCCCATGCCCTTCTGGATGGTGGTGGTCGTGGAAGGTACTGTTGGAGGAGCATTACAATATGCAGTGCATATTGTAGATGATAGACACTGCTACTGTGTGTTGGTGGTGGAGGGAGTGAATGTTTCTGTATGCGGTGCCAATCAAGTGGGCTGCTTTGACCTAGACAGTGTCCAGCTTCTTCAGTGTTGTGGGAGCTGCACTCATTCAGGCAAGTGGAGAGTATACCATCACACTCCTGACCTGTGCCTTGTAAATGGTGGACAGGCTTTAGGGAGTCAGGAGGTGAGTTCCTCATCACAGGATTCCTAGCCCCTGATCTGTTCTGGTAGTCACGGTATTTATATGGCTAGTCCAGTCCTAGTCAATGGTAACCCCCAGGATGTTGATAGTGGGAGATTCAGTGATGGTAATGCCATTGAACTTTCAGAGATGATGGTTAGATTCTTTATTGTTGAAGATGGTTATTGCCTGACACTTGTGTGGTGTGAATGTTACTTGCCACTTGTCAGCCAAGCCTGGATATTGTCCAGGTCTTTCTGTATTTGGACATGGACTGCTTCAATACCTGAGGAGTCATGAATAGTGCCGAACATTGTGCAATCATCAGCGAACATCCCCACTTCTGATCTAATGATGGAAGGAAGGTCATTGATGAAGCAACTGAAGATGGTTGGGCCGAGGACACTACCCTGAGGAACTCCTGCAGTGATGCCCTGGAGCTGAGATGACTGAACTCCAACAACCATAACCATCTTCCTTTGTGCTAGGTATGACTTCAACCAGTAGAGAGTTTTCCCCTTGATTCCCATTAACTCTAATTTTGCTAGGGCTCTTTGATGCCACACTCGGTCAAAAGCAGCCTTGTTGTCAAGGGCAGTCACCTTCACCTCACCTCGGGAGTTCAGCTCTTTTGGCCATGTTTGAACCAAGGCTGTAATGAGGTCAGGAGCTGAGTGGCCCTGGTGGAACCCAAACTGGGTGTCAGTGAGCAGGTTATCGCTAAGCAGGTGCTGCTTGATAGCACTGTTGATGACCCCTCTAGTTATTTTACTGGTGATCGAGAGTAGACTGATGGGGCGATAATTGGCCAGGTTGGATTTGTCCTGCTTTTTGTGTACAGCACATATCTGGGCAGTTTTCCACATTGCTGGGTAGATGCCAATGTTGTAGCTGTACTGGAACAGCTTGGCTAGAGCATGGCATGTTCTGGAGCACAAGTCCTCAGTACTAATGACGGAAAATTGTCAGGCCCCATAGCCTTTGCAGTATCCAGTGGCTTCAGCCGTTGCTTGATATCACGTGGAGTGAATCGATTTGGCTGAAGACTAGCATCTCTGATGCTAGGGTCCTCCACAGGAGGCCGAGCTGGATCATCCACTCGGCACTCCTGGCTGAAGATTGTAGCAAATACCTTATGTTTTGCACTGATGTACTGGGTTCCCCCATCATTAAGGATGTTTGTGGAGCCTCCTCCTCCAGTAAGTTGTTTAATTGTCCACCACCATTCATGACTGAACGTGACAGGTCTGCAGAGCTTAGATCCTCTCAGTTGGTTGTGGGATCGATTAGCTCTGTCTATCACTTGCTGCTTATACTGTTTGGCACACAAGTAGTCCTGTGTTATAGCTTCACCAGGTTGACACTTCATTTTTAGATATGCCTGGTGCTGCTCCTGGCACACCCTCCTGCACTCTCCAATGAACCAGGTTTGATCCCCTGGCTTGATGGTAATGGTGGATAAGGGGATATGCCGGGCCATGAGTTTACAGATTGTGTTCGAGTACAGTTCTACTGCTGTTGATGGCCCACATCGTCTCATGGATGCCCAGTCTTGAGTTGCTAGATCTGTTCAAAATCTATTCCATTTAGCACGGTGATAGTGCTACACAACATGATGGAGGGTATGGTATCCTCAATGTGAAGGCAGGTCTTCATCTCTATAACGACTGTCTGGTTGTCACTCCTACCGATACTATCATGGACAGATGCATCTGCAGCAGACAGATTGGTGAGGATGAGGTCAAGTATGTTTTTCCCTATTGTTGGTTCCCTCACCACCTGCGCAGACCCAGTCTAGCAGCTATGTCCTTTAAGACTTGGCCAGATTGGTCAGTAGTGGTGCTACCGAGCCAGTCTTGGTGATGGACATTGAAGTCCCCCACTCAAAGTACATTCTGTGCCCTTGCCACGCACAGTGCTTCCTCCAAGTGATGTTCAACATGGGGGAGTTCTGATTCATCAGCTGAGGGAGGGCAGTACGTGGTAATCATCAGGAGGTTCCATTGCCCATGTTTGACTTGATGCCATGAGAGTTCACGGGTGTGTTACCAAAAGCTTACCCAGACATTAGACCTGATGAAGACATCCGCAAAGGCTTAAGGAGTTGGGACTCACCTAAAATACAAAAGTCAAACCTCTGGAGTAAGAAGGGTACCAAAGGCCCAGAGCTATCACATGGGGTTGCAACAATGCATTAACCCACTGTGTCATGTCATCTATCCTTTGCTTCGGTTTTATTATAATTAAATGAAAGTAAGATGACATCTCTTTAAAAAGATCCTTCATTTAGTGAAATGTCTAATTGGTATTGCTACTTGAAAGGGTTGTACGTTATTGAAATTAACAAAATTGGATAAGCATTAAAATTGGAGAGCACCAGACTTGGAACCTTCCTGTGTCATTTCTTTTTTCATTCCCTTTACTGCCAATTTTTTCTTGCATTGAGTCAATCCCTACTGACTTGTGGTTTCTTACTCGGCTACAGTTTTATGGTTGCTAGTCACTCTCTGATACTCATGGTCATACCATTTAGGAAGGTATCATTGCTGAATCTAAATGCATTTCTTTCAACAGGGGTCACTGGATCACAAGTCAGGAATGTAACCCAATAGGCTTTCCCCTCAACTTTATTTTTCAGACTTGGGATGCAGTTGTTGCCGGCAAGGTTAGCTTTTATTGCTCATTCCTCGTTGCTGTAACAAGGTAATTGAATGGCTAGGACACTTCAGAAGGCAGTTAAGAATCAGCTATGTTAATGTAGGACTGGAGTCACAAATGGGGAAATTGTTGAGGATGGCAGGTTTGCTTCCCTAATGGTCATTAATAAACTAGTTACTATTGTACAACCATCCAAATGCTACTTTTTATTCATATTAGCTATTTGTTTCAGCGTTTTAAAAATTGTCATGGATTATCAGTCCAGGCCTCTGAATTACCAATCCAGTAATATAACCACAACACTACTTTACCTGATAGTGTGCTGAGGCCATTTGTAATGCTTCTACTGCTGTCCCTACTGAAATCAGCTAATTTGGCACAGGCCAAGGATTCAAACTGGTCTTTGACTTTTTTTTTAAAATTGATGTATAGAACTGCTATATAAATACATAGGTATTGTCTAATGGACTAGAATACTTTGGCATGGTGGTTGTACGTCTGCAGTACAGAAATCCTGTGTGCTTCTGTGCTTAAGTAGACATGGACTACAGTTCTTTCTCAGAAAGTACAGTGTGCTTGATGTAAATGTTGGTGGTCAGCTCTGAACTAACTTGCAAAGGCACTCTGGTAGCACTCTCATATCTGAGTCAGAAGATTGTGGAATAAAGTCCTACTCCAGGACTTGAGCACAACAATCTTGGCTGAAGCTCCAATGAAGTACTGAGGGAGTGCTAAACAGTCAGATATGTCATCTTTCAGATGAAACCTCAAACAGAAACCTTGACTGCCCTCTTGGATGGACATATAAGATCCCGTGGCACAATTTCAAAGAAGAACAGGGTAATTATCCCCAGTATCCTGGCCAATCAACATCACAGAAGCAGGTTATTTGGTCATTATTGCATTGCTGTTTGTGGGAGTTTGCTGTGTGCAAATTGACTGATATGTTTCCTTCATTACAACAGTGACTACATTTCAAAAGTAGTTCATTGGCTGCAAAGCACTTTGAGATGTCCAGTGGTTGTGAGCAATGCTATATTAATGCAAGTCTTCCTTTTCTTTGGATGCCCACACTCTAGCACCAGTTAAGGAGGGTGATGTCGGTACACACACACTGCTCCCCTGACCACAGCACCAATTAGGAGGATGTTATGTGACTTGCACACATGATCTCTCAGATACCCAAGGGCTAAAAGATATAGATAAAAAAGATAAAAGACTCATATACAGCTTCCCATGAAACTAGTTATGATCCCTGTTGAGACTCATAACTTTTAAAAAGAGATACGAATTTCCTAGTGAGTGACCTATGCAAAAAATGCATGACAAGATTTTATGTTTTAGGACTTTTACTGTGAAAAACAAACTAAAATCAACATTGACTAAACATTATTTAGTAGGCAACTAGTACAATAAACTACAGAAAGAACTCCGAAAAAGAGTCATATTGGACTTGAGATGTTAATTCTGTTTCTCTCCCCACAGATATTGCCAGATCTGCTGAATTTTTCCAGCACGTTTTTATTTCAGATCCCCAGCATCTGTAATGATTTGCTTTTATATTATTACAGAAGAGGTAGCCCCTTTTAACTTAGTACAGCCGAAAACCCCATGCCACGTTTATACTTCACTCTCTGCAGACATGTAGGGCTGGATTTTCATCCTTGAGGTGGGTTGTGGGAGTTGGGAAAAATTCTGGCTTGGCCCACCCAACTCGGGTTGGGGCAAGTGCCCACAAGGATGGGATTTTCATTGTTTGGCGGTGGTGAGGTTGGGGGGGGGGGGGCACAGGTGTGGGCTGCAGTCAGGCTAGCTGATCCAGGAAAAAGTTTGGAAGGCAACCACAGGGACTGCCAGGTGTGGGAACGGGCTGTTTAAAAGCACACCTCGGTGCTGTGGAACTTCATCCCAGTTATAATAAAAACAGGCCCTTCACCCCCACTCCCCATGCAATCTCCATGCCACTTCATATCCCCCAACCAGCCCCTATGGGCCCTCATGTCTCCCATGCCAAGGTATACCCCCATCCTGGAATTTAGAATGTTAAGGAGTAATTTGATCAAAGCTTTCAAAATATTAGGGGAAACCGATATGATAGATTGGGAGAAACTATTTTCATTAGTTGGGGAGCCTAGAACTAGGGGGTGTGGTATAAAATTAGAGACAGACCTTTCAGAAGTGAAATTAGGAAACATTTCTTTACACAATGAGTAGTAGAAGTTTCGAACTCTCTTCCATAAATGACAGTTGATGCTGGATCAATTGTTAATTTTAAAACCAAGATTAATAGATTTTTATTAGTCAAATGTATTAATAAAAGGGACATGGGGTGAAAGTGGGTATATGAAGTTAGAGCTGTCATCCACGATCTCAGTAAATGGCAGAACAGGCACAGGGCTAAATCATTGAATGGTTAAACCACAGAAGGCGGCCATTCACCCCGTTGTGTTCCTGCCAGTTCTCTGCAAGAGCAACTCACCTAGTCCCACTCAACAAATTATGTTTATATAGTGCCTTTTGCATAGTGGAACATCTCAAGGCACTTCACAGGAGCATTATAAAACAAAGTATGTAGATGACCAAAAGCTTGGTCAAAGAGGTAGGTTTAAGGAGTATCTTAAATGAGTAAGTGAGGTAGGCAGGGTATTCCAGAGCTTGTAGCCTAGGCAACAGAAGGTATGGCTACCAATGCTAGAGTATGTAAAATTGGGGACGCACAAAAGGCCAGAATTAGAAGAGCGCAGATATCTTGGAGGGTTGTGGGATAGTGGAGATTATAGGGATCAGAAGGGAGAAGGCCTAGGCGGGATTTGAAAATTAGGATGAGAATTTTAAAATGAAGACATTGCTTGACTAGGAGCCAATGTAGAACTGTGAACGCAGGTGATAAGGGAACGCCTCAACCTCCTTTTCCCCATAGCCCTGAATTTTTTTTCTCTCCAGGTAGTTAGCCAGCTCTCTTTTGAAGACCCTGATTGACCCTGCCACACTCTCAGGCATTACATTCCAGTACCAAAATACACCCTGTGTAAAAAATATCTTTCCTTGTGTTGCAGTTGCTTCTTTTGCCAATCACCTCAAACCCTTCTGGTTCTCGATTCTTCTGCCAATGGGAACAGTTTCTCCCTATCTACTGTGTCCAGACCCCTCATAATTTTGAACACCTCTATCAATGGCCTATTCCTGTTCCTATGTTTCTATGACTAGTGGTGCAGTTGGTAGGACGGTATTTGAAGCCATACTTGTGGCATTGCATCCAGGTTCTCGGGGTTGACTGCTGGCATTGACCTCCACAGCTACCTGCCCCCACCGTCTTCTGATTATATGTCCGGAGGGTCGCTTGGCCCCTTGTGGGTGCAGGACGCTTCTCCTCCTATGCATCCTCACCAAGGCAGTACAGTATGCGAAAACTTAAAAGCCAGTTCTCTCCTATCTTGTGCCATCTTTTGTCTTTGCAAAGTCAAATTCAACTCCCACAGGACTGCCAGCACCTGCCCCAGCCACAATGCACTCAACAGGAATAGGTTAATTGTCATCCCTGCACTAGTTTTGATGGTATTATATTTAGACTTCTGAGTCATATTCTATTTTCCTGGTTGTCTTAATTGATTTTTAAGCTATTTTCCTATAGAATAGCATTGCTTGAGACCTTGTGGTAAGTCACCTTCCTATAGTGTGTAAATCTAAATTGGGAAGGAGTATGAAGCAAGTCAGCATCACTGTGAAGACTGGGCAGAATGTGAAGCAGTTTAGCATCCCTGTGAAGATACTGGGAGGAGGGTAGAACAGGTCAGCATCACTGAAATGAGAGAGAGAAAAAACTAAAACTGTGACAGCACTAGAAAGTCATGAGTTGATCGACTTGAGTATTGCTGCTGCTTTTCCTTTCTCCAAAGTTAGACTTGGTGAATGACGGCGGGAAACAGCAAAAGTGGAGCAGGGCTATCCACTGCCACCAGGAGCCAGTCTGTGGGTTCAGGGCCGGAGTTCAGAAAGAAAAATTGAGGTGTGACATCACAGGGGAGCAGGTAGGTGATTGGCTGGTGAGTATTTCCTAAACGAGGGAATAAGCTGGTAAGTTTTATCTTTTCTTAAAGTAAGGTTTACTTTAATAAGGTGTATTAGCATGGTTTATTAGTATTAATAAGTTTTCTTCTTTATTCCTGCCTTCATATTAAAGATACCCTCCATCGTGTTGTGGGGCATTACTACTGTGCTAAATGGAATAGATTTCAATCTAGCAACTCAAAACTGCACATCCATGAGGCGCTGTGGGCCATCACCAGCACCAGAATTGTATGCAGTACCATCTGTAACCTCATGACTCAGATTATTCACCACTCGACCATTAAGCATTGGCAATAAATGGTGGCCTAGCCAGCAATGTCCACATCCTGTGAAAGAATATTTTTTTAAAATTACAAACAAGCCAGAGGATCAACCCTGGTTCAATGAAGAGTGCAGGAGGGCATGCTAGGAGCAGCACAAGTCATACCTAAAAATGAGGTGTCAATCTGGCGAAGCTACAACACAGAGCTAGTTGCATGCCAAACACAGATGCAGCATGCGATAGATGGAGCTAAGTGACCCCACAACCAATGTGGATCAGCCCTGCCACGTCCAGTCATGAACGGTGGTGGGCAATTAAACTTGGAGGAAGAGGGTCCACAAATATCCCCATCCTCAATGATGGGGCAGTCCAGCATTTCAGTGCAAAACTCAAGTCTAAACCATTTTCAACCATCTTCAGCCAGAACTGCCTGTTGGGTGATCCATCCTGGCCTCCTCTTGAGGTCCTCAGCATCACAGATGCCAGTCTCCAACCAATTCGATTCACTCCACATGATATCAAGAGATAGCTGAATGCACTGGATACTGCAAAGGCTTTGGAGCCTGACAACATTCCGGCAATAGTACTGAAGACTTGTGCTTCAGAACTTGCCGTACCCCAGCCAAGCTGTTCCAGCATAGCTGCAATACTGGTATCTACCTGGCTATGTGGAAAATTGCCCAGGTATGTCCTGTCCACAAAAAGCAGAACAAATCCAACCAATTACTGCCCCATCAGTCTACTCTTGATCATCAGCAAAGTGATGGAAGGTATCATCGACTGCGCCATCAAGCGGCACTTGCTTAGCAATAACTTGCTCACTGATACTCCGTATGGGTTCTATCAGGGCCACGTAGCTCCTGAACTTATTAGAGCCTTGGTCCAAACATGGAAAAAAGAGCTGACCTTGAGGTCAAGGCAGCACTTGACCACGTGTGGCATCAAGGAATCCTGGCAAAACTGAAGTCAGTGGGAATCAGGGGGAAATCTCTCCACTGGTTGGAGAGGCATTCACCAAGCCTCCTGAGACAGCACCTTGCAAACCCACGACCACTGCCAACTAGAAGGACAAAAGCAGCAGACACATGGGAACACCACCACTTGGACGTTCCCCTCCAAGGAACACACCACGCTGACTTGGAAATATATCGATGTTCCTTCACTGTCACTGGGTCAAAATCCTGAAACCCCCTCCCTAACAGCACTGTGGGTTTACCTACATCAAAAAGACTGCAGTGGTTCAAGAAGGCAGCTCACCACCGTCTTCACAAGGGCAATTAGGGATGGGCAATAATTGCTGACCTAGCCAGAGACACCCACATCCCATGAATGAATTTTAAAAAAAAGCACAAATGAAGATGGTTGTGGTTTTTGGAGGTCAGTCATCTGTCTCAGGACATTGCTGCAGGAGTTCCTCCGAGTAGTGTCCTAGGCTCAGTCATCTTCAGCTGTTTCATCAATGTTCTTCCTTCCATCATGAAGTCAAAAGTGGGTTGTTCACTGATGATTGCACAATGTTCAGCACCTTTCATGACTCCTCAGATACTGAAGTAGTTCATACTAATGGCAGCAAGACCTGGACAATATTCATGTTTGGGCTGGCAAGTGACAAGTATCATTTGCGCCACACGAGTACCAGGCAATGACCATCTCCTACAAGAGAGAATCTAACCATCTTTCCTTGACATTCAATGGCATTACCATCGTTGAATGCCCCACTATCAACATCCTAGGGGTTATCATTGACCAGGGGTGTAATGTCAAATTTTGAGATGCAGGAGCTCAAAGAAAATGTGTTGGCCATATCATCTCTAAATCTACTATTACATTGTTTTCTTAAGTATTAATCATTTGAGTCCCCAAAAGTCAGTAAAACTATGCTTTTTAAATGAAAAATATTAGTGCCCTATTGTCACCAACCTCTTTCTCACCCCTCTCTCCAACAGCTTCCCCCACCCACATCTCCAAAACCTCACGCCCCCTCACCCTCCACCCCAACCCCTTCAACATGCTCCCCCAGCCTCCCTCAACATCTCCAAACCCAACGTGCCCACTCCCCAACCTCCTCAGCAGCAGCATAGCAACAAGTGAAATTGACCTGACAGACCAGCTTCAAAAAATTGGAACTCAGCCTGAAAGTTCTGATTTTTTTTCAGCTGGTTTGTCAGATCCTAAGCTCTGGGCTGCACAGCGTGGATGACAAAAACTTCATTTAAACCAGGCTTGTCCAACCTTTTCACTTTGGGCACCACATTTCCATTCTTTACTCCCTCAAGGGGCAGTTGAGCAAATTTCGGAATGATATTTAAACTGAATTTCAACAAAAAGTTGAGGTATTAAGAAAACAAACAATTGCTGAGGAAAAATAAAGCAATGTCATAGCAGTAAGTTGTTAAGATTAAAAAAAGATTAATTAATAACAATGACCAGAGTGTGAAGGGGGTCAATGTGTGTGTGTGTGTGTGTTGTGTGTGTGTGTGTGTGTGTGTGTGTGTGTGTGTGTGTGTGTGTGTGTGTGTGTGTGTGTGTGTGTGTGTGTGTGTGTGTGTGTGTGTGTCAGGCTCACACCCAGTGTCGGGGTGCTCACTCACTCACCCTCACCACCGCACACCAATACATATACACACCCATTAATAGTGGGTAAGTGAGAAACCTGAGGCTTGGAATAAGGCAGACACACAATCACACTCTCTCTAACATACACATTCTCACATTTTCACTCACTCACACTCTCTCATATACACACACACTCCCACACGGATGCATGCACACACTCACTCACTCTTATACACTCACTTTTTCACTCACACGTTCACTCTCCCACTCACACACTCAATAGTACTGAAGACTTGCCACACACCCTAGCCAAGCTTTTCAGAACAGCTACAATATTGGCATCTATCCGGCTATGTGAAAAATTGCCCTGGTATGTCCTGTACACAAAAAGTAGGACAAATCCAACCCAGCCAATTACCGCCCAGTCAGTCTAGTCTCGATCACCAGAAAGATAATGAGAGGGGTTATCAGCAGTGCTATGAATCGGCACCTGCTTAGCAATAAACTGCTCACTGACACCCAGTTTGGGTTCCACCAGGGCCACTCAGCTCCTGACCTCATTACAGCTTTGGTTCAAACATGGACAAAAGAGCTGAACTCCCGAGGTGAGGTGAGAGTGGCTGCCCATGACATCAAGGCTGCATTTGACCGAGTGTGGCATCAAAGAGCCCTAGCAAAACTAGAGTTAATGAGAATTAGGGGGAAAACTCTCTACTGGTTGGAGTCATACCTAGCACAAAGGAAGATGGTTGTGGTGTTGGCGCTCAGTCATCTCAGCTCCAGGGCATCATTGCAGGAGTTCCTCAAGGTAGTGTCCTTAGCCAAACCATCTTCAGCTGCTTCATCAATGACCTTCCTTCCATCATAAGGTCAGAAGTGGGGATATTCGCTGATGATTGCACAATGTTCAGCACCATTCGTGACCCCTCAGATACTGAAGTAGTCCATGTCCAAATACAGCAAGACCTGGACAATATGCAGGCTTGGGCTGACAAGTGGCAAGTAACATTCACACCACACAAGTGCCAGGCAATGACCATCTCCAACAATAAAGAATTTAACCATTGCCCCTGAAAGTTCAATGGCATTACCATCACCGAAATCCCACTATCAACATTCTGGGTGTTAGCATTGACCAGAAGCGGAACTGGACTAGCCATTTAAATACTGTGGCTGCAAGAGAAGGTAAGAGGCTAGGAATCCTGTGACAAGCAATTCACCTCCTGACTCTCTAAAGCCTGTCCACCATCTACAAGACACAAGTCAGGAGTGTGATAGAATACTCCCCACTTGACTGAATGAGTGCAGCTCCAACAACACTCAAGCTTGACACCATTCTGGACAAAGCAACCCACTTGATTGGCACCACATCCACAAACATCCACTCCCTCCACCACCGACGCACAGTAACAGCAGTCTGTACCACCTACAAGACGGACTGCAGAAACTCACCAAGGCTCCTTCGACAGCATATTCCAAACCCATGACCACTACCATCTAGAAGGACAAGGGCAGCAAATGCATTGGAACGCCATCACCTGGAAGTTCCCCCCCAAGTCACTCACCACCCTGACTTGGAATTATATTGCTGGGTCTTCACTATCACTGGGTCAAAATCCTGGAACTCCCTTTCTAATAGCATGTGGGTGTGCCAACACCACATGGACTGCAGCGATTCAAGAAGTCAGCTCACCACCACCTTCTTAGGGGTAACTAGGGATGGGTAATAAATGCTGGCCTAGCCAGAGATACCCACATCCCATGAATGAATAAAAAAAACCACCCACTCACTCCTCCATATACAAGTACCCTCTCACTCCCCCACACTTACACGCACTCTCTCTTATTCCCTGACATGCACACGCACTCTCTCTCACTCACACATGTACATTCACTCTCACTCCCCCACACGTGCACTCTCTCACTCCCAGACATGCACATGCACTCTCCCTCACTCCCACACACCCACCCTCTCTCACTCATACATACACCCTCTCTGTCACTCTCACACACACATGCAGTCTCTCACTCCCACACAATCTCCCATAGTCAGTCAGCCTCTCCTCTGCCCCAACTTCTCCACCATCCTGGGGCTCCACAGCGTCTCTCCCCCGGGCCTTGCAGCCATACTCCCCTTGCTGGGGCCCAGGCACTCTGCTCCCAAGCATTCTGTTCCCTGGACCCCACTTCCTGGCACTTTGCTCCCCAGTCCCTGGTTGGAGGTGCCGGAGCAGCACTCCCGTCCACTCCAGCAACACTACACCCTACCATTGACTAGAAACTGAATTGGACCAGCCATATAAATGCTGTGGCTACAAGAGCAAGTCAGAGGCTGGGAATTCTGTGGACAGTAACTCATCTCCTTACTCTCCAAAGCTTGCCCACCGTCTACTAGACACAAGTCAGGCATTTGCCTGGATGAGTGTAGCCCAAACCACACTCAAGAAACTCGACACTATTCAGGACAAAGCAGCCTGCTTGACTGACATCCCATCCACCACCTTAAACATTCACTCCCTCCAACACCAACGCACAGTGGCAGCAGCGTGTACTATCTACAATATTGCAGTAACTCACTAAGGCTCCTTCAATAGCACCTTCCAAACCCGCGACCTCTGCCACTTCTGTGGACAAGGGCAACAGATGCATGGGACACCTCCACCTGCAAGTTCCCCTCTAAGTCATACACCATCCTGACTTGGAATATATTGCCATTCCTTCACTGTTGCTGGGTCAAAACCTTGGAACCACCTTAACAGCATTGTAGGTGTTCCTACAACATATGGCCTGCAGCAGTTCAAGAAGTCACCACCAACTTCTCAAGGGTAATTAGGGATGGGCAATATATGCTGGTCTTGGCCAGTGACACCCACATACCCCATGAACGAATAAACAAATGAATGAAAATTTATAGTTGTAAGGTTTGTTAGTATTGGTAAAGGTTTATTCACAGTAGCAAATTTATTCACTAACAGAGGAGTGGCAGGGCTGCTGCAACCTCGAGAGTGCACATCCTGTGTTATGTGGGAACTCCAGGATGCTTCCGTGTCTTAGATAACCATTTGTGCAGGAAGTATGGTCAGTTGCAGCTCTTGGTTTCAGAACTTGAGCAATAGCTTGCGTCACTGCAGCGCATCCATGAGGTTGAGAGCTTTGTGGATAGCATGTTTATAGATGTGGCCACCCTACAGCTTACGAGTATGCAGGGAGAGAGGAAATGGGTGACCGCCAGACAGTGCAGTAGAAACAGCCAGGTAGTTCAGCAGTCCTCTGAGTATATCCCACTCTCCAACCAGTATTCAGTTCTGAATACTGATGAGGGTGATGGTTCATCTGGAGAGTGCAGCCAGAGCCAGGTCCATGGCACCATGGATGGCTCTGCTGTATGGTGGTATGGTGGGGTGGGGGAGGAGTCAGTTACAAGGAATAATAAAAGAGGAATAGTGATAGGTAATTCCAAAGGGAAATACACAGGCATTTCTGTGGCCACAGATGTGAATCCAGGAGGGCGTGTTGCCTCCCTGAGACCAAGGCCAAGGATGTCACTGAAAGCTGCAGAGCACCCAGAGGAGGGAGGGTGAACAGCCAGCAGTCATAGTATACATTGGCATGAACAACATAGGTAGAAAGATAGATGTGGTCCTGCAATTAGAATTTAAGGAGCTAGGTAGAAAATTAGCAAGCAGGACCTTAAAAGTAGTGATCTATGGATTACTCCCAGTATCACATGCAAGTGAGTATAAAACTAGTAGGGTAAAGCAGATGAATTTGTAGCCTGAGCGATGGTGCTGGAGGAAGGGCTTTAGATTCTTGGGACATTGGGACTGGCTTTGGGGGAAGCTGAGACAGTACAGGCCAGAGGGGTTGCACCAAAATAGAGCTGGGACTGAGTTCCTTGTGGTGTGATTTGCTAGTGGGGAGGGTTCAAACCAATTTGGCAGGTGTGTGAAAACCAGGAGGAATTAGAGCGGAATACCAAGGTGCACAGAATACTGGGAGAGGTAGATAGCTCTAGAGTAGGGAATAGTAGGTTATTAGGTGGGGTCAGAGTAAGGGAGAAAGTAACTCACCAAGCCTCCTTAGATAGCACCTTCCAAACCCACAATCACTACCTTCTAGAAGAACAAGGGCAACAGACACATGGGAGCATCACTAGCTGGAAGTTCCCCTCCTAGCCATTCACAATCCTGACTTGGAAATGTATTGCCATTCCTTCATTGTCACTGGGTCAAAATCCTGGAACTCCCTCACTAAGAGCACAAAGGACTGCAGGATTCAAGAAGGTAGCTCACCACCACCTTCTCGAGGGCAAATAGGGATGGGGAATAAATGTTTGCCTAGGCAGTGACACCCACATCCTACACATTAATTTTAAGAGGTCTAAGTCAGGGTTAATGTGCATGTATGTCAATACATGGAGTGCAGTTAATATATTGGTGAGCCATAAGCACAGATTGCCACGTGGACATATGATGCTGTAGCTATAACAGACCTGACTCAAAGGGCAGGACTGTGTGGTAAATATCCCTGGATACAAAGTGTTCAAGAAAGATAGGGAAGGAAAAAAGGGGGGAGGGGTGGCAATATTGATTAAGGAGAGCATTGCGGTGCTGGAGGAAGAGGATGTCCCTGAGGGAACAAGAACAGAATGTATTTGGCTAGAGCTCAAGAACAAAAAGTTGCACTTGCATTGCTTGGTGTAGTCTATAGGCTGCAACTAGTGGAAAGGATGTAGAGAAACAAATTTGTAAGGAAATTACAGAGAGGTGAAAGAATTATGGAGTAGTTATAATGGGTACCTTTAATTATCCGAAAGTAGACCGGGACAGTAGTAGCGTAAGGGCAGAGGGGAGCAAGAGCTCTGAGAGTGTGTTCAAAACATTTTCTACAGCAGTATGTTTCCAGTCCAACAAGAGGGGAGGCACAGTTGGACCTGGTCCTTGGGAATGAGGTGGGCCAAGTGGATCATTTATCCGTAGGAGAACATTTATGAGACAGTGATCATTGTATCATTGGGTTTAAGTTGGCAATGGAAAAGGACAAAGAACAATCTAGAATAAGAATAATTAACTGGGGGAAAGCCAACTTGAATGGGGTAAGAATGGATCTGGGCCGAATAAATTGGAATCAAAGGTTGGCGGGAAAAAGGTAGCTGGACAATGGGTTACCTTCAAAGAAGAGAGAGTTCAGCCACAGTCAATATGTATTTCCTCGAAAGGGAAAGATAGGGTAAACATATCCAGATCTCCCTAGATGACAAAAGCGATCGAAACCCCATGAAGTCTCATGGCATCAGGTCAAACATGGGCAAGGAAATATGCTGCTGATTACCACATGCCACCCCTGTCAGTTGATGAATCAGTACTCCTCCATGTTGAACACTACTTGGAGGAAGCACTGGGGGTGGCAAGGGTGCAGAATGTACTCTGAGTGGGGGACTTCAATGTTCACAACCAAGAGTGGCTCAGGAACACCAATACAAACTGAGCTGGCTAAATCCTAAAGGACATAGCTGCTAGGTTGGGTCTGTGACAGGTGGTAAGGGAACCAACAAGAGGGAAAAACATACTTGACCTCATCCTCACCAAACTGCCTGCTGCGGATGCATATGTCCATGACAGTATCGGTAGAAATGACCACCGCACAATCCTTGTGGAGACGAAGTCCCATCTTCACATTGAGGATACCCTCCATTTTGTTGTGTGGCACTACCACCGTGCTGAATGGGATAGATTTCAAACAGAACCACCAACTGAAACTGGGCATCCATGAGGCACTGTGGGCCATCAGCAGCAGCAGAAGAATTGTACTCAACCACAATCTGTAACACATGGCCTGGCATATCCCCACTCTACCATTACCACCAAGTCAAGAGATCAACCCTGATTCAATGAAGAATGCAGGAGGGCATGCCCGGAGCAGCACCAGGCATACCTAAAAATGAGGTGTCAATCAGGCGAAGCAACAGCACTGGACTACTTGCATGCCAAACAGCATAAGCAACAAGCGATAGAACTAAGTGATTCCACAACCAACAGATCAGATTTAAGCTTTGCAGCCCTGTCACATCAATTGTGAATGATGGTGGACAATTAAACAACTCATTGTAGGAAGAGGCTCCACAAATGTCCCCATCTTCAATGATGGGGGAGCCCAGCACATCAGTGCAAAAGATAAGGCTGAAGCATTTGCAACAAATGTCTGCCAGAAGTGCTGAGTGGGTGATCCATCTCTTCCTCCTCTGGAAGTCCCCAGCACCACAGATGCTAGTCTTCAGCCAATTCAATTCGCTCCATTTGATATCAAGAAATGGCTGAAAGTACTGGATATTGCAACGGCAATGGTCCCTGACAATATTCTGGCAATAGTGTTGAAGATTTGTGCTCCAGAACTTGCCACACCCCTAGCCAGCTGTTCCAGTACAGCTACAACACTGGCATCTACCCAGCAATGTGAAATATTGTCCTGGTATGTCATGTCCACAAAAAGCAGGATGAATACAACCTGGCCAATTACCATCCCATCAGCCTACTCTCGATCATCAATAAAGTGATGGAAGGGGTAATCAACAGTGCTATCAAGCGGCACTTGCTTAGCAATAACCAGCTCATTGACACTAAGTTTGGTTCCACCAAAGCATTTAGCTCCTGACTTCATTACAGCCTTGGTTCAAACATGGACAAAATACCTGAACTCCAGAGGTGAGGTGAGAGTAACTGGCCTTGATATTAAGGCAGCATTTGACTGAATGTGACATCAAGGAGCCCGAGCAAAACTGGGGTCAATGGGAATCATGGAGAATCCTCTCCACTGGTTGGAGTCATACCAAATATAAAGGAAGATGGCTGTGTTGTTGGAAGTCAGTCATCTCAGTTCCAGGTCATCACTGCAGGAGTTCCTCAGGGTAGTGTCCTAGGCCCAACTATCTTCAACTGTTTCATCAATGACTTTCCCTCCATCATAAGGTCAGAAGTGGGGATGTTTGCTGATGGTTGCACAATGTTCAGCACCATTCACCATCCCTCAGATACTAAAGCAGTCCACATCAAAATGCAGCAAGACCTGGACAATATCCAGGCTTGGGTTGACATGTGGCAGGCAATGACCAGCTCAAACAAGATAGAATGCAACAATTACCTCTTGACATTCAATGGCATTACCATCGCTGAAGCCCCCACTTTCAACATCCTGGGGGTTGCCATTGACCAGAAACTGAACTGAACTAGCCATATAAATACTGAGGCTACAAGAGCAAGTCAGAGGCTAGGAATCATGCGTCAAGTAACTCACCTCCTGACTCCCTAAAGTCTGTCCACCATCTACTAGGCATAAGTCAGAAGGGCGATGGAATATTCTCCACTTGCCTGGATGAGTGCAGCTCCAACATCACTCAAGAAGCTTGACAACAGGACAAAACAGCCTGCTCGATTGTTGCCCCATGCACAGACATTCATTCCCTCTGCCACTGACGCACAGTGGCAGCAGTGTGTACCATCTACAAGATGCACTGCAAGAACTCACCAAGGCTCCTTAGACAGCACCTTCCAAACCCTACTGCCTAGAAGGACAAGGGCAGTAGAAACATGGGAACTCCACCACCTGGAAGCTCCCTCCAAGCCACTCACCCTCATGACTTAGAGATATAGTGCTGTTTCTTCACTGTTACTGGGTCAAAGTCCTGGAACTCCCTCCTAAACAGTACTGAGGGTGTACCTACATCACATGGACTGCAGCAGTTCAGGAAGGTAGCTCATCACCACCATCTTCTCAAGGGCAATTAGGGATGGGCAATAAATGCTGGTGTAGCCAGCAGCACCCACATAGCATGAATGAATAAAAAATTAAGATGAAGAAGAAAAATAATGCTTATGACAGATGTCAGGTGGATAATACAATGGAAAACCAGGCTGAATATAGAAGGTTCAGAGGGAAAGTGACAAAGTAAATAAGAGAAGCAAAGGGGGGTATGAAAAGAGACTAGCAGTTAACATAAAAGAGAATTCCAAAATCTCCTTTAGGCATATAAATGGTAAAAGTGCTGTAAAAGGAGGAGTAGATGTGATTAGGGATCAAAATCACAGGGAGACTAGCTGAGGTGTTAAAGAATAGTTTGCATCTGTCTTTACCAAGGAAGAAGATGCTACCTAGGCCACAATGAAAGAGGAGGTGATTTATACACTAGAAGGGTTTAAACTTGTTAAGGAAGAGGTATTAGATAGCCTGACTATACTTGATAAGTTGATAAAGCACCAAGACCAGATATGATGCATCAACAATACTGAATGAAGTGAGAGTAGAAATTACATAGGGCAGGGTTTTACGTCCTGCGGGCAGGTGCATACCTGACCCAACCAGGCGTAAAATAGCGCGCAATGACGTTGAGCAAGTGTCCCAACATCATCGTGCATTCACGCAATATTTCGGTTGGCAGGCGCTTGTGAGAGTCAGCAGCACGCCTGCTGAGAATTAAGAGGCCATTAATCCATTAATTAAAAGCTATATTTTGCTGCCTGTCCAACTTTATGGTTGGCAGGCAAGCAAATCGACCAGGTAGTTTTTGGATTTTTTAGGATATTTCATCCACGGGTGGGATGAGGTTTCCTCAATTAAATAAAAAATAAATATAAACTTTTGGGCCGAATTTTTATTCTGTTTATGTTATTGTGAGTAAGTCCAATGTCGGGACAATTTTTTCAGATTTTAAAAATCTTTCTTTATGATTTTAAAATTGCTCAGCTCCCTGAGGCATCTCCCTGTCAGTGCGTGCTCCCCAGCACATGCGCAGACTTTTGCGCTTGCACCACTCCTGCCCCCACCCTGTCAGCACTGAGCTTTTAAGTGCGCATTTCATGCTGGCTGGCGATTAATTGCCAGTCGGCATGAAATTGTGGGCGGCAAATCGTTTCCCAACCGCCCCTGGGCCTGCCCGCCCAACGACCTGAAAATTCTGGCCATTATTTTCCAATGTTTCTTAGACTTGGAAATGGTTCCAAAAGACTGGAGAATCGTAAATGTGACATCCTTGTTCATGAAAGGGTGTAAAGATAACCCCAGCAAATATAGGCCAGTCAGTTTAACTTCAGTAGTGAGGAAACATGTAGAAGCAATAGTTCGAGCCAAAATTAATAGTCACATAGACAAATGAGGATTAATTAAGGAAAACCAGCATAGATTTCTTAAGGAAAAATCATGTTTAACTAACTTGCTTGAGTTGTTTGAAGAGCAAACAGAGAAAGGTGATGAGGGCAATGCTGTTGATGTGTACATGGACTTCCAAAAGGCATTTGATACAGTGCTGCACAACAGATTTGTGAGCAAAATTATAGCTCATGGAATATGAGGGGATATAACATTGGCTGAGTGACTGGAAACAGAGAATAATGGTTAATGGTTGTTTTATCGGCTGGAAAAAGGTTTGTAGTGATGTTCCCAGGGTTATTGTCGGGACCCTTGCTCTTCCTGGTATATTTTTATAACCTAGACCTTGGTGTACAGGGCACAAGTTCAAAATTATTAGATGATATGAAACTTGGAAGCATTGTGAACTGTGAGGAGGTTAATGCAGAGCTTCGAAAGGACATAGGTAAGTTGATGGAATGGGCAGACAAGTTGCAGATGAAGTTCAATGTGAGGTGATTCATTTTGCTAGGAATAACACGGAGCGACAATATAAAATAGAGGGCACAGTTCTGAAGGAGATGCAGGAGTAGAGGGACCTGAGTGTATATGTGCATAAAACATTGATGGTAGCAGGACAGGTTGAGAGAGCGGCTAATAAGGCATACAGCATCTTAGGCTTTATTAATAGGGCCATAGAGCCCAAGTGGAAGGAGGTAATGTTAAACTTGTATAAGACACTAGTTCAACCTCAGCTGAAGTATTGCATCCAGTTCTGGACTCTATACTTTAAGAAAGATGTGTGGGAATTGGAGAGAGTGCTGAAAAGATTCACAAGAATGGTCACAGGGATGAGGAACTTCAGTTATGAAGTTGGTTGGAGAAGTTGGTACTCTTTTCCTTGGAGAAGAGAAAGCTGAAAGGAGATTTGATTGAGGTATTCAAAATCATGAGGACTCCGTACAGAGTAGATAGGGAGAAACTGTTCCCATTCATAAAAGGATTGAGAACGAGAGGACACATTTAAAATAATTAGTAAAAAAAAAAGCAAAAACGCCATGAAAAACTTTATCGTGCAGCAAGTAGTTGGGGCCTGGAATACACTGCCTGAGTAAACCTGCCTCCGCCACAATCAATGCATTCAAAAGGGAATTAGATTGTTATCTAAAAAGGAAGAATGTGCAGGGTTAAAGGGAGAAGGCAGAGGAATGGTGCTCATTTGGAGAGCTGGTGCAGACACAACAGGCTAAATGGCGTCCTCCTGCACTGTAACAATTCTGTGATCTTTCACCTAGTGCACATCAGTCACACTTGAAGATGTATGTCAGAATTGTATGTGACTGACCCACATATCCCAGTAAAACAGCAATAAGTTACAAGTAAATAGCTATCAAACCTACTAATATACAGAAGCAAACAGGAACAAAAATCACGAAGGAGTTATGATAACTAATAAAGAAAAGGTAGTTAGTAAACAGTTACCAAAAACAAGAAAGAGAAGAGGAACAATGACATCACTCAAAATATACCTTGAAAATGCTTTGTTCCCTTTTGTTTTCTCTTAGCTTCAGGACCTGGTATTAAAAAAAATCCAACTCATAAAACAGTCACGTAATTGATAATAAAAGCATTAACTTTATCTATTCAGTTGCCTGTTTTGTGCTTAAAATCTAAAGGCTTGTTCCTTTGTCAGGTACTTAAGGCGGGAGTTTCTATGACTTCCTGGAGTGAAGAGCTTCAATAGGTAGCAGGCTACAACAACCTCAACAACAATACAGACGTGTTGTATGTCTAAGTTTGCCAAAAAGACAAAATTAAGAAGCACAGTAAGTTGCGTAGCTGGGATGAGAAAGTTAAAAACACATTGACAGATTTCGTGAGTGAGCAAAAATATGCAATTGGAGTTCAACACGGGGAAGTGTGTGGGGTTGTGAAGAGCTGAGGTGCAATTTGGTTGACATTGGTAATGATGGAGGATGGTGGTAGCTCACGTCTTACTCTGAATGTCAATCATCCACCCAATAGTCGACTCTTTCTGGTCATCAGCAAATCAATATCAGAGGAGGTGATTAGAGAGAAATTTTCCCTCTTTGGTGATATCCAGGATATTTGGGTAGTGCGGGACAAACAGTCCAAAAACCATAAGGGCATCGCCTACGTGAAGTTCGGCAAATCATGGCAGGCCTGTAAAGCAATGGAGGACATGCATGGCAAGACTCTCACTGGGGACACCAAACCCATCAAGGTTTTCATTGCACAGTCTCGAGGATCTAAGAGCCACCATGATGTTGAAGATGAGGAGTTAACTAGAATTTTTGTTATGATTCCAAAATCCTATGCAGAAAATGACCTGAGGGAAAAGTTTAAGGATTTTGGAGATATTGAATACTGCAATATTGTCAAGAACAAGAAAACAGGGGAGAGCAAAGGCTTTGGCTATGTGAGATTTCTGAAGCCATCTCAGGCTGCTCAGGCCATTGAAAACTGCGACCGATCTTTTAAGGCAATACTTGCAGAACCAAAAAATAAACCTACATACTCTGAGAATAACTATGTGGCAGGGGTCAAAGAAAATTTACTGTCATATGGGCCAGGATTTCATCCCCTAAGAGGTCAAAATATATTAACTTTTCATGATTTTAACAACTTTGAAACAAATGAAATAAGAGATGATAAAATTGGAAAACAACCAAGAGGAGATGGTGAAATGAGAAGATTTGGTGAGATGAGAGGAATTGGTGCAATGAGAGGTGGAAAAAGAGGAGCAGGAGAGATGAGAGGAGCTGGGGCATTGAGAGGAACTGGTGGAGTGAGAGGAACTACAAGAGTTGACGAGATGAGAGGACTTGGTGAAATGAGATATGAAGAAAAAGCTCATGAAATAAGAGGACTCAGTGAAGTGAGAGATGGAGAAAGAGCTGGTGAGAGGAGAGGACTTGGTGAAGTGAGAGGTGGAGCAAGAGCTGCTGAAATGAGAGGAGTCGGTGTAATGAGATGTGGAGGAAGAAGAGCTAGCGGGATGAGAGGGATCAGTGAAATGAGAGGAATTGGTAAAGTGAGAAGTGATGAAAGAGCTTGTGGGATGAGAGGAGCTGGTGAAATGAGAGGACTCTTCGAAATGAGAGGTAGAGAAAGAAGAGTTGGTGAGATGAGAGGAGTTGGTGAAATGAGTGATGGAGAAAGAGCTGGTAACATAAGAGGAATTGGTGAGATGAGAGGAGTCGGTGAAATGAAAGGAGTTGGTGAAATGAGAGGAATTGGTGAAATGAGAGGTGCAGAACGAGCTGGCGAAATGAGAGGAGTCGGTGAAATGAGAGGTGGAGAAAGAACTGTTGAAATGAGAGGAGTTGATGAAATGAGAGTTGGTGAAAGAGCTGCTGAAATGAGAGGAGTTGATGAGATGAGAGGAGTTGGTGAAATGAGTGGAGTCGGTGAAATGAGAGGAGTTGGTGAGATGAGAGGAGTTGGTGAAATGAGAGGAGTTGGTGAAATGAGAGGTGGAGAAATAGCTGGTGAAATGAGAGGAGTTGATGAGATGAGAGGAGTTGGTGAAATGAGAGGAGTTGGTGAAATGAGAGGTGGAGAAAGAAGAGTTGGTGAGATGAGAGGAGCTGGTGAAATGAGAGAAGTTGGTGAAATGAGAGTTGCAGAAAGAGCTGGTGAAAAGAGAGAAGTTGGTGAGATGAGAGGTGGAGAAATAGCTGGTGAATTGAGAGGAGTTGCTGAGATGAGAGGAGTTGTTGAAATGAGAGGTGGAGAAAGAGTTGGTGAGATGAGAGGAGTTGGTGAGATGAGAGGAGTCGGTGAAATGATAGGAGTTGGTGAAATGAGAGTTGGTGAAATGAGAGGAGTTGCTGAGATGAGAGGAGTCGGTGCAATGAGAGGTGGAGAAATAGTTGGTGAAATGAGAGGAGTTGATGAGGTGAGAGGAGTTGGTGAAGTGAGAGGAGTCGGTGAGATGAGTGGAGTCGGTGAAATGAGAGGTGGAGAAAGAGCTGGAGAAATGAGAGGGGTCGGTGAGATGAGAGGGGTCGGTGAGATGAGAGGAGTCGGTGAAATGATAGGAGTTGGTGAAATGAGAGTTGGTGAAATGAGAGATGGAGAAAGAGCTGGTGAAATGAGAGGATTTGCTGAGATGAGAGCAGTCAGTGAAATGAGAGGTGGAGAAAGAACTGGTGAAATGAGAGAAGCTGGTGAGATGAGAGGAGCTGGTGAGATGAGAGGTGGCGAAATGAGGGGAACTGGTGAAATGGGAGGTGTTTGTGAAATCAGAGCGAGTGAAACAAAAGGTGGAGAAAATATTACTACCTGCCTTTCAGTGTCTACTAGATGCATGCTCACACATGAGCAGATTTATAGTCTCTTCGATGTTATCCCAGGACTGGAATATTGTGAAATTCAGAGAGACCCCAATATGGGTCATGCTATTGTTCGGTACAACAATGTGGCATCAGCAGTACATGCCAAAGAAAAGTTGCATGGATTCGAGTACCCACCTGGCAATCAGCTGAGAGTTAATTACATTGAAGATGCCCATGGTGACAGGCGATCAAACCCAATTGGAATGATGGCCTTGCAACTTGTGGCAGCTCAGATGATGTCAATAACCTGCACCATTCCTGTTGGCCATCAAATAGACCCTTCTTCATCTGGTTGCAGAGGAAGCACTTGTATTCCGACATCTCAGTTGCAGGTTGACTTTATTGCACCTACATCTCAAAATGTTGATCCTCAAAGGGAAGAGTCAGTCAAACGCCAAAGAACACACTAAGAAGTTTCACAAAAGATATGTGCAAAGAGAGGGGTTACATCAGCTGGCTGGCTGTCTGGCCAATTTAAAAGTACCCAGTAACTTCCATCATGACCTTTGCTAGCAACTGAGCAGTTAGTTTAATTTTACCTTGTGAGAATAGGCAACAAATTAAGATCTCGACAGATTTTGATTTACATTGTTTAAGATAGGAACTTTCAAAGTATATAGCTTGTAGAAATTTGCTTAAATCTATGTAACCTTTGCATTCCCAGTCTTAATAATTTGGATTATATCTGTTCATTGTGTGGTCCTACATGACTTGTATGGAGCAAAATAAAACTTGCTTGTGAGACATTCTGGTTTTGTATACTTGCTGAATGACTTCATTCCACAATATTTTGACGGAGGTACAAAGCAAATTAAGCCCATATTTCAAGATGAAAACCATGATTAAGTTGTATCAGTAAGTACACTGGAGGGAACAAACTGTTATTAGGTTTAATCTTATTGGCCAAACCAAGGCTGCAGCCAATCTAATGCTGGTCCTGGATTTTAAGAGGACTAACTTTACAAAAGTGGCTGACTATCTGGCATATATACTCATAGATAATGCTTATGTTCCAGATTTGGGTAGGGGAATGCTAAGGAAATTGTTAAAATATATATATAAAATATATAGTATTGTCATCTTGGATAGATTAGGAAAGCTCAAAATTAATAAGGCTCCAGGTCTGGTTAATATCCATCCAAACATAATTAATTAGATGGGATAGGTGCCTTGTAAGTCCCCTACCCTTATCTTCAATAGCTAAATATAGCCAGGGATAGTTCCCTTATGCTGGAAGCCAGTTCATGTAACTCCTTTTTTCAAACTAAGAAATATATCAGAGCCGTGGAGCAACAGATCTATCAATATAACATCCATTATTGAGAAGATACTGGAAGGGATCATAAGAGATGTCCGTTATGATCACTGGGAAAGGAAAGTGGCTATTAGAAATTCACAGTAAAGTTTTGAAAAAATAGGTCATGCCCAACAATTTTGATAGATTTTGGAGGAAGGCACTGAGGTACTGAATGAGAGAAATGAGGTAGACACTGTCCACCTGGACTTTCAGAAAGCCTTTTAAAGATACCTCACACTAGGTTACTTAACAAGATTAAAGGTTGTATCAGTTAGAGTTTGAAACACTGGTTTAGGAATTGGCTGATTCCACAGCCAAAAATTTGTAGTAAATAGATGTGGTTCAACCTGGAAATATACTTCTAAAGATATCTCCCAGGAATCAGTTCTAGGCCTGGTACAGTTGAACAGTCTATATTAAAATCACTAGACAGTGGTATTGGGAGAATGGTAAGTAATTCTCCAAGTGACATCAAAATCTGTGCAAAGGTTTAAACAGTGGAGCACTGCAATCCAATCCAAAGAAAGTGTGCCCACATTAGTAAATGGTGTTTAATTTAGATAAATGTAGTTGCATGCATGGGAGTAAATGTATTATTTACAGAGAACAAAACTGAAAGAGGTTGGGCGAGAAAGGATCTAGATATTATTGTGCACAGATCACTAAGTGTTCATGAGGTTTTTTCAATTGCTGTTTACAAATTTCTTGTTACCAGATAGAAGTGTCACAGTTTCCCTCCAATGTTAATGCACTACAACCCTGTTATTCCAGTAATTTTCATATTTTGCTTCATATAGCTGTGGTTCTTGCAGAAGATGGAGGATATATCACTGCCCTTCTGGTCATATTTACACACTCATTTTAGGCTGTTAAGTGGCAAGTAACATTTGCGCTACACAAGTGCCAGGCAATGACCATCTCCAACAAGGGAGAATCTATTTTCCCTTGATATTCAAAGACATTACCATTGCTGAATTCCCCCACAAACCATTGCTGAATTCCCCCACCGTAAACATCCAAGGGTCACCGCTGATCGGAAGCTTACCTGGACCAACTACATAAATACTGTGGCTACTAGAGCAAGTCAGAGGCTGGGAATTCTGCAGCAAGTAACTCATCTCTTAACCTATAATGCCTGATCAGCATCTTTCAAAGAGCCATCACACTTTTTTTTATTTGTTCATGTGATGTGGGCATTGCTGGCAAGGCCAGGATTTCTTGTCCATCCCTAATTTTCTGGAATCATAGAATCGAACAGAGCAACCTGAAGCCATTCAGCAGCTCAACTCTACATTGGGTCTTATGAAGAGCAATTCAGTTAGTCTTTTTCCACACTCCTGCAATCCTTTCTCCTTCAAGAATTCATCCAATTCCCCTTTGAAGGCTATTATTGAATCTATATCCACCACTATCAGGCAGTGCATTCAAAACCCTAACTACTCATTACCTAAAAAGGGGGCTCTGATTAGGTGAGATAGGGCTGGGCCACTGTGCCAATTGACCAGACTGAACCAAAATTTACTGAGCTGAGGTAACTGAGTTATGTCAGGCAACTGAGGGGCTTGAACTTCTTCTAGCCTAGCCAATGATGCCCACGTCCCATGAATGAATTTTTAAAAAGCATGAATTTTTTTCACATTTAGACTATATATGCTCATGTGTACATGGCAAATATACTTTTGAAATTGAATTTGAATGAAAGGAGTGAGTTGACAATGGAAAGTTGGATTAAAATCAGGAACATTGAGACAAAGTCAATAATACTAGATTAATTCCTGTCAATTGATCAGAAAGAATTCTCAAATTTCCCCCTTTGTACTTCTAAGGGTATTTCAGTTCTAATGCCTGTTGTAGAATTTTGATGACTGCATAATATCAGAGGCTAAAAATTGGCATGGGTATAACTCCCAGGTCTTGAAGTTGTCTGAAGTCAGGCTCGGGTAGATAGCAAAGATTTGTCACCGCTGGCCTTAAGAGATAAAGATTAACAAAAACAGACTGAAGGGAATTCTAAACACCCTGTCCCCTGTTCCCAAAACAGGTGGGTTTGAGTCAGGTGAAAAGTGAAAACATCTTTAAAAATCTCAAATTTGACTCCAAATAGCCTCCAACCCATCTACTTTGGTTTTAATGGAGATGGGACATCATTAGATTTTGGCATCACTGGCAAGACCAGCATTTATTACCCATTCTTAACTACCCTTGAAAAGGTGGTGGTGAGCCGCCTTTTTGAAAAACTGCAGTCCATGTGGTGTAGGTACACCCCAGTGCTGTTAGGAAGGGAGTTCCAGGATTTTGACTTAGTTTTCTGTTTGAACTGATTTCCAAAAAGCCACTTCCTTTGATCTAATGAAATCTTTTAACTTTTTTCGTTAACCATGGTTGATTTACCTTTCCCTTTACGTGTTTGTGCCTTAGAAGAATGTATTTCTGTTGTAGATCATGTAGTATTTCTTTAAATACTATCCATTGCCTATCTACTGTCAAACCTTTTAGTGTATTTTCCCAATCCACCATAGCCAACTTGCCCCTCATACCTTCTTAATTTCCATTCTTCAGATTTAAGACCCTAGCTTCAGAATGAACTATATCGCTTTCAAACTTAATGCAAAGTTCTATCATAGAATGGTCACTATTTCCCAAAGGCTCCTTTAAAGCAAGGTTATTAATTAGCCCTTTCTCATTACACAACATTAAATCCAAAAGAGCCCAATTCCTAGTTGCTCCAGAATCCCATCCTGTACACACTCCAAGAATTCCTCCTTCAGAGCATTAGTGCTGATTTGGATAACCAAGTCTATGTGTAAATTGAAGTTGCCCATTAATACTGTATTACCCACGTTACATGCATCTCTAATTTCCTGATTCATACCGTGCCCAACATAAGCACTACAGTTTGGTGGTCTATGAACAATTCCCACCAATGTTTGCTGCCCCTTGCTGTTTCTTAGCTCCACCCAAACTGATTCTACGATCCTCCAATCTAAGATCCTCTCTTATTAATGTACTGACCTCAACTCTTATTAAGAGTACTACCGCACGTCCTTTTCCTTTTCGCCTATCCCTCCTAAATGCCGAATATCTTTGGCTATTCTGTTCCCAATCTTAGTCACCCTGTAGCCACTTCTCTGTTATGGCAATTAAATCATACCCATTTACCTCAATTTGTGCATTCAAGTCACTAACCTTTTTGCGAATGATACATGCATTCAGATAGAGTGCCTTTAATCCTGCTTTTTTAACATTATTCTCTTTTCTGATCCTATTTAATGCTTGCCTATGCTTTATGGCTCTTCTATTTTTGAACTCTACTTTTCTACTTCCTTTTACCAATTTTGCTTCCCTCAAACCTGAGCTCCCTTTCAAATTCTCATTCCCCTGCCAATCTAGATTATACCCTACCCAATAGCACTAGTGAATCTCCCTGCGAGGTGCAGCCTCTCCATCTTGTACAGATCCCACCTGCCCCAGAACCGGTCCCATTGCCTCAGAAACCTGATGCCCTCCCTCCAACACCAGTTTTCTAGCCACATCTTCAATTGTTCAATTCTCCTATTTCTAGGCTCACTAGCGTGTGGGACTGGAAGTAGTCCTGAGATTACTGGTTTTCAATCTCCTTTCTAGCTCCCTGAAATCTGCCTTCAGGTCCTCATCCCCCTTCCTGCCTAAGTTGTTGGTTCTGACATGGACCACAACCTCCGGCAGTTCATCCTCCACCAGAAGAATACCCTGCAGCTGCTCCATAACATCCTTGATCCTGGCACAGGGAGACAACATATCATCCTGGAGTCATGTCTAGGGTCACTGAAACGCCTGTCTGTTCCTCTAACTAATGAATCCCCTATCACTACTGCTCTTCCCCTCTTTTCTCTCCTCCTGTACAGTTGAGTTGCCCATGGTACCACAAATTTGGCTCTGACTTCACTCCTCCAAGAACCAACCTCCTCACCAGTATCCAGGAATCTCAACAAGAAACAAAAATGTTGCCTGGGTGAGATCAAAGACTTCAAGTACACATTCTGGAACACAGATATTTGTGTCAATGGGCATATCAACAACTTTAAACTGGATACATGAGCAAGTGTAACATCTTTATCAGACAAAGAACCGTGGTTAGTAACACAATGCCTGATGCCAACTGAAACCCAGTTACTTGTCCAGGAGGGATCAAACTACAAGTTAGGGGTACATTACAGGCAATTCTCCAGTACAAAGAAAAGCATCATATGTTCTACAGAATCAGGAATTCTCTCTTCTAAGTCAAAATGCCTGTGCAGACCTCAACCTCATCAAGCCAGTGGATGACGTCAATCAACAGGCATCCAAGGATGACATCAACATTGAACTGCTGAAACTATCCAACTGCCCTGAAGATATGGATTGTGACTTCTGCTCTGATTTTTTGACACTCTTCATAGAGATTGATAATCCAGCCCTTTTCCAGGAAGATGTCCAGGAAGGAGTGAGTGAACTTGTTCACACTGAAGACATAGTGAACCAATTAAACCAGAAAGTACTTGAGTATGACAATGATCCTTCATCACTTTGTGGTTCTGCTGAGAAGCTGGAAAATGAAACTCAAGTGACAAAATACATTGTTACAATACCACATTCATCCAACAATGGTGACCTTTTAGAAAGTACATCTGCACCTATCCGTCACCAAAAGTGGTAGTCAAGGATGC
Source organism: Isurus oxyrinchus (assembly GCA_026770705.1). NCBI lineage: Eukaryota > Metazoa > Chordata > Chondrichthyes > Lamniformes > Lamnidae > Isurus > Isurus oxyrinchus. The sequence continues at coordinate 140,614,888 of JANJGN010000010.1, forward strand.
TAGCAGTCAAAAAAGCCCAGAATTAGACACAGAACCAATCCATACAATGTCTGCCTCTTCCATGCTGGAAGACACTGACCTTATTGCTACACCAGGCCTGCTGGATTTTGAAGGAAAGCAAGTTATTGATCAAGTGGCTTCCTCATAGCTTCACATCCTACCTAAGGAGTTATTTCCAGAGATAGCAGAAAGAGTTCATGAACAAGAGGCTACAAGAAGTCATCACTTCAGAAGCAAAGAAAGACAGACAGCACTATCCAAAGGAACCAGGGCGAATTCAACAGACCAGGATAGCGAGCATGTGAAATGCAGAGAGGTATGAAGCTACAAAATCCAATCAAGTGACAGAGAGACAAGTGACCAGGAGAATTATAACAGCGAAGAGAGAAAGAAAAGGATCAAGTCCAGGTCCAGGTAAAAGATCAAGGCAGTGAAGGAGTAACTGTCAAGAGGGATAACAAAGGATAGGGATCTTACTTAGTGCATATTTCAGAGGGTACTATAAGAAGGAACAGGAGAAATCTTATCTTCATTCCTCAAAGACAACCATCAATCATACATTTAGGAGAACCAGATGTTGAGTCACAAACTGACAAAGAACCAGATACTGCAACTCTCAGTGAAGACCAACCAAGTCAAGAAAAAGAAGTTCGAAGAGAGGCTACTGATCTTCCAAGTTGGACAAGAACATGATCGGGGAAAGTTATGATGAAGCTTCCTGGCAGATTGAATTTATGAAATCAGAGACGGGGGAGATGGGGTAGTATGTAAATATAAATGTAAAATATATATGGATGAAGACTTAGTGGGGAGATGTAGCATTAGGGTGATCAGGGTTGAAAGGGTTAATGTGTGGGACTGGGGAAACACACATGATGATATAAGAGACACATGACCAAGAGACGAGAGGGAAAATACTTCTAGCTTAGACAGAATAACACCTAGTCATGTATATCTGTGTAAAGTTCTGCTTTATAAACCAATCATTATTTAGACATACCAATGCCTCAGCAATCATTCTTCAGTTAGTCACAACCAACATACAACAACAGCCCGCAATCTATCTCCAATTAATACATGTGTGTTCTTATGTGGCTGGAAAGTTGGATTTTCATGAGGAATGTTTTCTCAGAGACATGACATCAGATGTCAGATTAACCTGAAGGCTGATCCTTCCTTTAGCTTCCTTTGGGCTCTCTTTTTTGGCTAGCTGGTTGCTTCAAGTGAATCACTTTCTGCTGCTTTTTCTTGTCATAAGCATTATGCTCTCATATGTCAGCTGTGATGCCATATTATTTTAAATTAGTTTTTAAAAAGTCCTTATACCTTCTGAACTAATTATCACATAAGTGTTTACCAAGCTTCAGCTCACTGACAAGTACCTTCTTGGGTAATCTACTATCAGGCAATTGAGTTAAGTGACTAACCCAGCATAGTTGGGTCTTTGCTCTTATTGCCAATGTTCCTGGAATATTTACTCTTCCAATGACCTTAGTGCCAGAATCTTGTGCCAACATCAATTTTACATGATCTTTGAGGCAATCTAAGTAGGAATGATTGAATTTCCTGCAGTAGTGACTGTTAGTGATCCAGCTATTACACACAAAAAGTAAGGATTTTATAACTATTGCATTGTAGCTTCTTTATGCTTTGTTGCCAGTTTAATCAGTTTAATACCCTTTTAAGCCATAACCTCTCAAGGAGCTTTCCAAGAACACTACTGGCTCCAACCAATCTGTGGTTCACAATATCTAGAATGCATCACATGATATGGTGGATTTTAGATAGGTGAACCTGTCCACTGAAGACAATGTACCTTACAATAGGATTTTGAGTGGCACGCAGTTTACCAGGGCGCAGGCCAGCATATAACTTCTGTCTTCTACGTAGTGATTCTGAGGCCAAATTTCTTACAAATAACTGAAAAATGATCCATAATAACTTGGAGGTCCTCATCAGCGTAGGCAGCAAGGACAGAGTCAACACCAAACAGTAGCTCCTGAATAAGCTCTTCAAAAGTCTTACTTTTAGACTGTGGGCTGCGGAGATTACACCATTTCCCATCCTTCTAAAATAATGATTACTTCTTTAAGTAACCATAGAAGCAATCAAGGTACTAAACAAGCTGGGAGCTAGAACACAACCTTGTGAGAGTCCATTAGAGACATAGAATGAGGTGAAAACTGGAAACTTTACTATCTTCCATGTCTCTGTCAAGATTGCACTGGCAGATCATCTGGATAAACATTTTGGGACAGTCAACTTTGGCCAATAGTTGGCAGAGACCAATACTGACTGTATTGAAGACTTTACGAAACATAGGAAAGTTCCAGGCTTTGTTCTCAACACTTTTCCTGAAGTTGATGGCAGTTGACATAGTGGTCTGTCTTTTTTGAATCCACATGTGCTATCAAGAGTTTCATCACTATAAGCTTGATGTAGTGATTTAGCATGATCTTAGTAAGGATTTTTTTCCGTGATAACAAGTAAGAAAATTTCTCCATGATTGTCACTCCCTTACCTACTGCTCTTGTGTTTGAATAGCTGGGTAATTGATGCAATCTGTGAACTCTTGCGGAATGATTTATTTTTGCCATATTGACTGGAAAAGCTCAAAGACACTGAGCTAGTTGTTGACCTCCAGCTTGATATAACTCAGCAAGCATATCATCAGAAGCTGGCCACAAAAGAGAGGCTTAGTAGTCTTAATGGCCTCAGGCAATAATGGTTCTTCAGTGAGAGACGCTATCAGGCATTGAGATAGTGATCTGTGACCTCATTTTCTATGTTGAAATTTGGTTTCGCAGATTTTTGAAATGGTTACTCCATCTGTCCAAGATTTGGAGTTTGTCAATCAACAAGGCCAAATACTCTATTTTAGTAGTGTCTCCAGACAGAGGACCACAGAGCCTCATGGGACCTTTACATATCATGTGAATTGGCATACATCTGGATCTCCTCAGCTTTGTGACTCCACTACTTTTCCTTCATTGCTTTCAGCTTTGTTTGACGCTCATATTCTTGTTTTATGCAGCTTTCTCTGATCATTTTTGGTGTGAGGGTGTTTCTCTCAGAGTGATTCAGTGATCTCCATGTTATTCTCATCAAACCAGTCTAGGTATTCTCTGGTTTTCAGCATGAAAGTCTTAATGGCTGTAGGGTAGAATGTTTCCTTGAACTCTTTCCAGTCCATCTTGATGTTGCTAGAAACTGTGTTGAAGGTTCTGAGATGTTCTTCAACAGCTAAGTTTAAGATAGAGGAGGGGCGTTCTCCTTCTTGTCCTAGTCAATATTTATCCTTCCACCAACATTTTTAAAGCAGATTATCTGGTCATTATCTCATTGCTTTCTGTGGGACCTTGCTGTGCCTCATTTCTTACATAGCAAAAGAACCTCATTAACAGTAAAACGTTTTAGGATATCCCGAAATTGTGAAAAGCACTATAGAAATGTCTCATCCTGTGAGATGAAAAATTAATTTATTGTCTTTTGGTGTAGAGTAAGCAACCTTTATTTTGGTGCGATGGTATGTAATACTAGATTAGTTATCACCAAACTTAAAGCAGCAGGTGGGGAAGATCAGCTCCATCAAACTGTCGAAGAACATCTCAGAATTCAACACAGTTTCTAGCAACATCGAGATGGACTGGAAAGAGTGCAGGGAGGCATTCTACCCTGCAGCCATTAAGACTTCAGTGTTGATGAGTCGAAATCACCCATTTTATTTCATTGCCAATAGTCAATATTACGCCCAGAGAGCTCAATTTACTGTATAAAATGATCGGAGTAGCTGTGTGTAGATTAATGCTTCAGTTGTTTATGGATGCCTTTGGAAGCTAGAGATTAAATTTCAGCCTTTTACTTACTCTTTGGCATCAACTTTTTTTGAAAAGTAGACCAACATTTATCTCGATAAATGAAACCCATGCTATGACAGTTGAAGGACAATGCTGAAAATATGTTGACAGACAACTGGTGAAAGATTTTTGGACTTCATCTCTGAGGCGTTGTATCATACCGTTTGCAAACAGGCCTAACATGTGGATTATTTCACAGTTCTTTATAACATTTGTGCAAAATTTTGTGGGTTTTTTTATTCATCCATGAGATGGCTTTGTTGGCTGGGCCAGCAGTTATTGCCCATCCCTAGTTGCCCTTGAGAAGGTGGTGGTGAGCTGCCTTCTTGAACCGTTGCTGTCCATGCAGCTTATCAGGTAAGGAACACCAGTGCAGAGCAATGCAACACTCTCCCATTTTGTACCACCGGTGTCCACATCAAACACTGCCAGGTGCATTACAGAATAGATTAGCTACTGAGTAAAGCTCCCTCTACACTGTCTTCATCAAACACTCTCAGGGCAAGTACAGAAGGGGTTATATGTAGAGAAAAACTCCCTCTTCATTGTTGCATCAAACACTCCTAGGGCAGGTTTAGCACAGGTTAAATCCAGAGTAAAGTTCCCTACACACTGTCCTATCAAACACTTCCAGGGGAGGTACAGAGCAGGTTAGATTGCATCGATCAGTCAGAGCTGCATTTGAACTTCAGCCTCAGAGCTGAACAGATAGTAGATGATGAGGGAATTAAGAGTCATTTGATTTCTGATGTAATGTTTGTAATTCGGAATCTAATGCCGCCAAGCTACAAGTCACTGTATATTCTATCCTGCACTCACACAGCTGTGGAAAAAGCACTTCACTTCCACATGACAAGCAAGCCATTAGTTTCTTGTAATGCCATGTGCAGTAAAGTATGCAACATTGAAATTAACTGATGCAATCATTGGGATCAAATCTGTGCCACTTTCTGTGCCTGCCAGAGCACCTTAGGCTACAGCTACATGTCAGTACTCTATTTTCAACATGCCACAGATTGTTTTCGTTTATTACTCGTCTACAGCCTAATGCTATATCTGTATCTGATATCAACTGGATCTTGCATTTCGTTTCTGCTGGCTAGATCTTACAGTATTTATAATACTATTTTGCAGTTGTTTAGCTATCTAGTTCTGAGGGTGAGGCAAGTATTACCAGCTCAGCACTATTGTCCATTTTTACCCTGCTTCCTTCCCACCAAAACCCAAATCCATGCTTTTGTTGTCTCTATACTTGATTTCTCTAATGCCTGCTTCCTGATCTCCCAAACTCCGCAAACTCTAATTTAAATGTCGCTGAAAAAAGATACTTGTTGAAGCTTTTCATCTTGCACTCATCGGGACATTCGCAAGAATATCAAATGTAAAGGGAACAACAATTTATACTTCCCGAGAAGAGAGTGCTGATTGGTTGGCAAGTGGACTCTAATTGGTAGATGCGTTGCAATGGAGAATGCACCAGTTAACCATTCACCAGTGCACCAGTAATCTGAGTTCAGTTTTAACGACACCATATTTGCCTAAATAGATGATGTTGCCATGGGACACCTGTAAGACCAGCCCTCACAAACACCTTTTTTGGGTTCCATGAGAAACAAATCTTTGATGGAGTGATCCTAGCCCTTGCATATTTCCAATATATAGATACATTTGCTATACTTGAATCTGCAGCTGCATGTAAGAATTTCCTTACACACCTTAATGGGCTTCATCCTGCACTCAAATTCATCTTTGAAATGGACCACTCAAATTAGTACCACTTCCTTCATGCGCTGTCTTAGAAATCTGCCACGAAGTCCTCTACTATCTCTACTGCAAGCCTACCTTCACTGCTCAATACACACATTGGGATTCCTACAGTTCCACACAATATAAGATTGGCCTTATTGGCAACCTTATAAATAGGGCCCAAATCATTTGCTAACCACACAAGCTTGATGCTGAAAAATGGTGAATCAAAGCCACCCTGCAAGATAATGGCTACCTGAACCAGATCATTGCTTGCTGTGTATTGTGCAAACTCATGAACAGGCCTTAAGGCCACCACTTTCCATCCAGAAAAGTGCCCAGTCTACCTTAGATGAAGGGTAAGGTATTTCAAAAACTTGAGGAACAGGTGAAGCTAGCCACTTCACACTGCTACTATGCAGTAGCAACATGAGTGTTTTCACTACTAATAGGATGCTGCTGTCAAGCCAAAAAGATGTTCAGTCTATCACATAAATGAGCAATATGGTATATGAATTTCGTTGTCAGTGTGATGCTAGATATGTAGGCTTTACGTTCCAAAGACTAGCAGATCTTATCAAACAGCAACTTCCTTCCGCTGTTCGCAACAAGCAAGGTACTGACCATACCCAACCAGCCTGTGGGCTTGCAAAACTCAAAACAGTGCCCAACATTAGTTGTGATTCTGCGATTGGACAACATTTGCTAAACAATACTGAGTGTGATAAGAATTACGCTGACAACCAATTTAAGATCGTCAGTCAGGCTCGCAGTGTGGCACATTCATGCCTGCTAGAAGTTTCACATATTCAGACATAGGGCACTGTTCTTTGCAGACAGAAAAGACTTGTATATACAGCACACCTGTTTCAACTGAAGTAGGCAAACAGCTATTCTCTGGTTCAGGGCAATGCCTTGACCAATCAGAGTCGACCTGCCTGGTTTGAATTTAAATAAAGCTTGGCAGTTAACTGTTAGTCATCAGTTAACAGGTGCATTCTCCATGACAACGCATCTACCAATCAGAGTCCACTTGCTAACCAATCAGCACTGTCTTCTCATGAAATTTAAATTGTTGTTCCCTTTATATTTGGTATTCTTATGAATGTGCTGATGACAAAAAGCTTCGACATGTGTCTTTTTCCAGTGCTATTCAAACTCTAATGTATTCAAAATTCTGCTGCCCACTTCCTATACCCCAGAACTCACCATTCCACACTGGGCCTCTATCCCTCAATGCATTGAATTCAGAAATCTTTGCCCTTAATTTGAAAATTCTCAGTGGCCTTTCTTTATACTTCTTCTGTGATCTCCCTTCCTGTTTGCCTGCCTGAGCCCTTTGTTCCTCCTAATTCTCCTGTCTGTGCATCTCCCCTCTGTCTTATCGGCTGTGAGGAAGTTTTCAGCTATTTCATTATGGTTGGGCACTCTCTCAGAAGCTCTCTGCCTCAATTTCTCTCTCCACTTTAAATTCCTTCTAACCTGCTGAACCATCTTTTAATAATCTTTCTTAACTCCATGTTCCTAATGTCCATTTTTTTCCTCCGGCAATATTATTAGATTCAAGGATAGTTTTCTAACATCTTTCACTTTTCTAAATTGAGAAACCTCATGGCCCATCGTGCAGGGCACCAAAGTGCAGGAATGAAGATAAGATAAAACCAGATGTTATTATTCAATTGGCTTTTAAGACTTATAGATTGCAGGAAGAAGAATGTCCAAGGGAAGAAGGGAGTTCTACTGTCTTGGAAACCTGAGAAATAATTTATTAGCCTATGTGATTTTAATACAGCAACACAATCAAGGAAGTTGGAGTTGTTCTGATAATTAGAGAGAATAGATGGGTCACAAGTTTTTTTTAAAAGAGCAGGTGATGACATCAGTTTTACAGGAGAGAGGGGTGACACCTGAGGGGAGTGAACCATTGGTGATGGTGGCCTATGTGGGAACAGGAAAGGAAACTGAGTGAAAAGAGGGTGAGAGGGGAGGAGACTGAGAGAACAAGTGGTGGGTCTTGTGGATGAGATTAATTTAAAGAGAGTGGGAAATGGGGAGAAATTGAAGGCCAGGTTTCAGGAATAGAATAGGGAGGAGATATGGAGTGGTTAGGGGCAGGGAATGAAGTCAGACAGGAGGTCATCACAATCAGGAAGGATCCAGAAGCTCTCAGCAGACAGGACCTCATTTTAATGTCCCCTGTAGTGCAACACCAATGATAAATCAGCAGATCCTGGTGTAGGGTTTGAACTCACAATTGTCTGATTCCAAGATGACAGTGTTCCAACAGAACCAAAGTGAAAAGATAAGATTAAAAGTTTTCCAGGCAAAATTTCTCTCATTGCACAACTTTGCTGAAGCTGAGAAATTAACAGACCAAGTACCCAATCAACACCAACCAGCATGACAGATGCTTCAATTTTCAGAGAATCACATGGTCTCTCAGATACCAACACACAATGCCCAACACAATTCCATGAAGCTCAATGTGAAGTTTTGTTGAGTAAGCAATCAGTGGTTTGTCTACCTAAGGACCTGAGAAATTATTGAAGTTGTACCCAGCTGTCTTCAATACCACACAAAAGAATGCAAATATAACAATATATTCACCCTTTCTCATGTAGCAACGCCTGGGGCACATAAAAGCTCATGTTTACTGCTCCCAGCTGCCATTCTTATCCACCTGATGTAATGATTTTTTCCCCTCCCATTGCTGCTCAATGGCATTTCCTCACGCGGGCTGAAGGAGCTGCATTGTTGTCTGGGGTCAGTAGGAAAAGGTAAGAGGAAACATTGTCATTTTGTTTGCGCTGAAGTTGTTGAAATTCAAGCCAAAGTAAACTTGGCCAAGCTGATGCTCAGTTCACCTATAGTATTAAATATAAAAGCAGCCAGGTAGCAGGAGAGGTGAGAGCACATTAGTAAGAAAAGCCAGCTTGCAGAGCTCAAAGATGATATAAGCCTCTTTCTGGACACTCTGATACGTGTTTTCCACCAGTGGACAGAAGTAGCTTTGGACTAATAATCAGGAAATAAAAGGCTGGTGGGACCAAGATTGCACAGTATGTTATATCTTGTTTTTATTTCATCTCTGCAAGTTTAAAAATTATTTTATCCACAGGCAAGTAAGTTACCTGTCGCAACAACATTGTAGCTTGTTCCAACTAATCAGGAGTGTCGACTTTGGGAATTATAAAAATCAGTGAACTTTACCGAGCAGAGGAAAAACCTGTTAGTTAATTTTTAAGACCTTTCAGTATTTGTAAGATCACATTGGCAAAACAGGCTTGAGTGTTTCAAAGAGAAATATTCTGAGCAACTGAATAAAAGCACTTTGCATAGTTAATGAATTCTTTCAGGGCACAGAAAAGTCAAAATGATGTTTCTTGTGAAAATATAAAAGATATTGAGCAGAAAAAGAACTTCGGGGCATGATTATAAATAGGAGGTTAAAGAGTCTTTCTGTTTAAAGTTTACTCAGTATAAATGTAAAAACTTTAAAAAAAATTTACAAAAAAATCTCTGCTTATGGGTTAATATGCTGAGCTAGATACTACTTTCTGTTTATAATTGCATTTATATCTAAAACAACTTTCTAAATGATTAAGAATATTAGTTTACTATCTTTCCCTGAGGGTAGTCAGTGGCTGACAGTTGCAAGGCCTTGATTGGAGTGTTCACAATTCAGTTTAATTTCCAAGGATACAGGTAAAGACAAGTATTGACAAACAGTACTTTCCAGACGCAATTAAAACAGTGTACTGGAAACACTGGAAATACACATTGGTGCCAGTTGCCCAGGGAGAACTCTTGGATACAACATTTCACAGCAGCAATATCTTAAAAAGAAAATCTGCCTCAGTCAATTTTTTTTTCTCTTCTTCCTTTCCAGCAGATTTGGATATTTGATGGAATATGAGCTTATTCAAATTTAATTTACTATTCCTAGTGTTGGAGCCCAATTGATGAGTATTTGAAAGGCTATTTAATCATGTGGCACATCACAGCTGAGTTTGATTTTGTCCTCGGCTGATGTCCACACATTGGGTGCAATTTTCCCTGAAAACCATGGGCAGAATTTTATGTTTTGTGGGTGGGTGCCCACCCCAAAAGGATATGAAATAGCTCAAGATGACATTGGGCGAGTGTCCATACGTCATCCTGTACACAAAGAAATCTTCAGGTCGGTGGGCAAGCATGGGTGTCAGAACTGTGCCTGCTAACAATTAAAAGGCCACTTAAGGCCATTAAAAAGCCAATTGTACTCGATTTTAGGTTGCCCGCATGATTTCACGCTCGAATCATGGGCAAAACAGGCAGGCAGGCATCCCGCTTTTAACAAAACCTCATCCAAGGGCGGGATAAAAAGGGTCAGCAGCATTGCTATTGTGAGTGGTGAGGAGTTTGGGAGATAGTTTGCTGCTGGTTACTTATTTGAACTTGACAGCTTCTTCTCTGTTTTGAGCTTCATTCTTAGCATTCCTAGGCTTCATTTCAGGACTCATTGGTGTCTCCAAGCCCCCAGGGCCATGTGGATCCTTCCAGGTATCAGACAGCCTTCTGTTATCCTGGTAATGGGGATTGTGGTCTCCACTGGTGGCACCTCCTCTGAGGAGGAAGAGAAGGGCAGAAGGGAGAGGAGGCCAGGTGCCCCTATGCGGCTTCCAGGGGAGCAACCTGTGGGAGGAGAGGCGCAGGCATAAGGGGCACAGGGCCAGCAGGTAAACCAAGGCAGAAGGGGCCGCTGAAGACGCCACTATCCTGCTGCCAGGGTTTACAGGCGGCAATGCAGCTACCTCAACATGTCTGAGGTGTAATGCCGAAGGAGGCTCCACCTCTCCAGGGACACTATGACCTCCATTTGTCAGATGATTGGACCTGAGATCACCTCCAATTGTGTGGGTAGAAACCCTATGCCAGTAGGTCTGAAGGTCACAGTGGTCTTCAACTTCTATGCCTCCGGCTCTTTCCAAGAGTCAGTGAGGAATCTGTGTGGAGTGTCCCAATCAGCTGTCCACAGTTGTGACAAGCTGGTGACTATGCTCTGTTCAGGCGGATAATGATATTTATTCAGTTCTGAATGGACAAGGCCAGCCAGGCTGAGCGAGCTGAGGATTTGCAGTGATTGCTGGGTTCCCTGGCATCCAGGGTACAATCGACTGCACAGATGTGGCCATTAAGGCGCCAACGGGTCAGCTGGGTGCCTTCGTCAATGGGAAGGTCTTCCACTTGATGAACAAGCAGATAGTTTGTGGCCACAAGACGCAGAATCTACACGTCTGTGCAAGGTACCCTGGCAGCTCCCATGATGCTTACATCCTCAGACATTCACAGGTGCCAAGGCTGTTCTCTGCTCCAGCCCGACTGGATGGATGACTACTGGGTGACAAGAGTTATCCATTGAAAAGGTGGCTTATGGTGCCTCTCTGTCACCCAAGAACAGAGGCAGAGCAGCGTTATAATAAAAGTCATACATCCACAAAGGCGGTGATAGAGAAGACCATAGGTCTTCCGAAAATGTGGCTCCGACATCTGGACCATTCAGGGGGAGCATTACAATACCCCCTAGCGTGGGTATTACTGATAGTGGTTGCATGTTGTGCTCTCCACAATCTAGCTGTGGAGGAAGAGGCAGCTTCACAGGCCACACAGGATGAATCCAGTGGTGAGAAGAGGAGCATGGTGAGGAGAACACTGAGGGCATGGAAGCAGTCCTCTGGATTCTTCAAGGAGGCAGGGAAACCAGAGATGCCTTGATCCAATGCTTCTTCAGCTAGGCTGCCAAAGATCTGCTTCCACCTCATGCCAGGGATGCCGTCTCCATCCCAAATGTCTGAAATGACCCTTTCATTTGAATCCAAAGTCCACTCAGTGCCTGTGCAATAAAGTTTAGAGCCACTCATGTCTAGCATTAGATACTGGCATGCCCTGCATCTACAAAACAAGTGAAGCATGCTCAGGCCATTAAGACAAAAGCAAATTCATATCAAATGAACAGAACTATATATGGTGTTAATGGCCACACCAGTAAACGTATCTACAAAACATGGCAGAACAGAAGGTCACCTGTGACCAATCCCTCTTGTGCACATGGTGCCTTACACTTGCATTTGCGAGTGCTGTGTCTTGGTGACCCCGACACCCCCTCACTGGCAGCGGCATTGGAGGCAGCCTGCTGATTGTGCTGTCTTGTTGGCCTTGATGACTTTGGCAGTCGTCCTCTGGCCAGTGGAGCCTGTGTTGGCCCTCCCTGGGAGGGAGCAGCCAGTGCCATGGCTGGTATCTCCCCAGTCATTGCAGCTTCATCAGAAGCCACGGTCACTGGCAGAGGGGTAGAGGAGCTACTGCTGTCATCCAGGGCATCCTGAGAGGAGCCTGCAGAGATGACAAACAACTTGTGCACCAACGTGAAGTTGCTTTGGACCTCCCTGCTTGCCGTTGATGGACAGGCACCTAGCTGGGATACTGGATGCCTCATCCATCTCCCACACTGGCACTGACCACCTGAGGTCATTGCCTGTGTGAGGGCTTACAGGTCCAAGCACAACCCCAGGAACCCCTGATTCTGCTCCTGAAGTTGCCTCTCCATGAGCGTCGTCAGTCTCTCAATGGAGGAGGCAGTGCGCTTGGTCATGAGGGTCAATGCAGTACTCATGCTCTCTATGGACTCCTCCGCAACAGAGACCATGGTACACATACCCTCATGGACCTCCGCAGATCCTCCCGCACATCTGCTGGATATCCAGCATCTGCCACCTAATGGATGACTCCAGAGGCTCATCATCTGCCTTCGGTTCAGCATGGTCCTGGTCTCCAGCAGTCCTCCGACTGCGGGCATACTGGGCACTCATTGCCTTTTCCTGCTCCTCGAGTGAGTGTGAGCTGCCCTCACCGCTGTGCAATGACATTCTAGCTGACAATCAAATGTCTGCTGAGGTACTGGCATCTGCGCTGGTGCCTGGTTCAGAGAAAGGGTGTGACGCAGGTGCATCAAAAGCCCCGTGGTCCTCTGGCGTCAAGGGTAGCTCTTCGGGGTCCTGCTTTTGAGTGCATGCTGGCGAATCTAAGGGAGAGCAACGACATGTCATTAGTTTAAGTCATCACACTGTCACTGTGCATGCCAGGCATCTTGGTGGCACAATGGAGATATGCATCATGGTGCCATCATCTTTCAGTGATCAATGGGGAATCCAGGTTTCAGGCTCCCGTTGATGATGAGATTACAGAAGAATGTTTGCACAATCCGACACTCTCACCTCTGTGCATTGCACTGTTACCTTCGTCAGGGAGCCCTGCCTCTCTACGACCGGCTGAACAAGGTGGGTGGTGGATTTCCAGCTCCAATGCACCTCATCGGGCTTAGGAGGTTTGGGGAGCCTCCACTTTATCTTGACCTCTTGATGGTGTTATGGCTCTTCTTGTCCTAAAAGGACAGAGGAGCATTGATTAGTCTACTCTTTACCTGCAGCGCCATTGCAGCCTGGCCAACCCCACATGAGGAAAACCTTGCAAGGCACATCCAAGTCGTGGCCCTCAACCCGAAAGGCACTCAGTCCAAGCAGCTCACCTCTTTGGCTAGCTCTGGCATCATTGACAGTTGGCACTGTCTAACACCCCTGAGTTCCACGGTGGTGGGGAGCGGCCAGCCCTTAACACTTCTCCACACTGATCCATTGCAACTCGGTACTCACCCCTGCCGAGTGCAGTAGATCGTTGAACCTTTTGTGGCACTGCACCCTTGTGGCTGTTGTCATCAGCTGCCACTTCTCCACCTTTTGGTCTGGTGCAGTGGCCTCCTTCCGTCCTTGGGTAAGAGAGTGTCCTGCCTGACACTGATCTCCTCCACGAGGACCGTGAGGCACTCATCCAAGAAATGGGGCTGAGTGCTCACCTGACTTGTCCTCCCGCCTGACGTTTTTTGCCACTGGTGAGGCCATTGTTCCAGTCTCTGGACTGACTCTAAAGGTTCTCCCCAGCCCCTTAAGGGCCTTTGCTGGTTTTAAAGCGCCCACCAGGTCACCATTGGACCCGGCACCCGACAGGCCTCCCACCCCGCCTGGCCCTTCCCGACCATCCAGAAGACACTTAATTGGCCATCCAACGTGAAATTGGGTTTTCAGCGCGATTGTGGCCAGGGGCAGAATCCACATTCACTTCTGCTCCCGCTGACTTGGCGCACACGCCAAATGTGAAATTCAGATCCGTAAGTGTTAAAAAGCCTCTGAGCTGACCGAGGCCAGGGTCTTAAACTGAAATCCCAACTTAACCCATGTTTAGCGCAAGAAATCCTCTTGGTAAAGGAGGTGCCACACCTACTCAGAACGGCCGCCTGGACGATTGTTAAACAACTGATGGCCACTTAAATTTCCTGTTGTCACTCATTAATAGAATAATTTGATGGCTAGCGCTTAGTCTCCTAACAGCGACCAGCTGATTGGGAGTAAACAAGCTGTTGCAGAGTACTTTGAATGCTATTTAAAGGTGTATCACCTTTCATAGTTCACTTGCTGCTGGAGCTTTAAAAGAACTTTTAGAACATACCAGGAGACTTCATTGGACACATTGTCAAGACTTCACTGACACTCAATCAATATTTATTCTGTAAATTCTCTGAGCATCAAAGAAAGTGAATGCTGTGCTACTCTTCCTAAGTTTAAAATTTTTTTTCATGGGATGTGGGCATCGCTGTCAAGGCCAACATTTGTTGCCCATCCCTAAAAGCCCTTGAGCTGAGTGGCTTGCTAGGCCATTTCAGAGGGCAGGCAACCACATTCATGTGGGTCCTGGAGTCATGTATCGGCCAGACCAGATAAAGATGTCAGATTTCCTTCCCTGAAGGTCATTAGTGAACCAGATGGGTCTTTATGACAATTGATGATAATTTCACAGTCACCGTTGCTGAGGCTAAATTTCACCAGCTGCCATGGTGGGACTGGAACCCATGTCTCCACTGTTGGAGATCATATTGGAATCAACAAGAGAAAATAAATGCTTGGTGATGGATATCTTGCTAAGGGTCTCCCTTTGTTTGGAGCAAGAATGGGTAAAGGACACAAGGCTAGGCGAGAGACAGGAGGGAAAGGAGGACTAATACCCTATCTCCTCTTATCCTCCCTGTGAACATTAGACACCCCTCCACCTCTGAACCTCCTCCACCAGGGCTTTCAGTGCCATGTCCAAGAACCTGTCCACCCTCTCACTTGGTACCTGAGCCATCCTTCCACATTTGCTTCTCTCCCAGCCAGCCCACTCCACAGTTAACCCCTGAAGCGCAACAGCTATTGCAGCAGCAGTCGCAACAGCACCAGCTGCTGTAGCTCCAGCAGCAGCATCTAATGCAACTGCAGCTACAGCAACAGCAGCAGCAGCAGCAACAACAACACCGTCCTCAACTTCACCAGCATCCATTCCAGCAGCAGCATCAGCAGCAGCATACGTTCTCCTAACAACAGCAGCACCATCACTTACAGTAGCAGCAGCAGCAGCATCTTCAGAGGTTGCAACAGCAGCACTTCCAGCAACAGTGGCTACAGCAGCTGCAGCAGTAGCACCAGCAACATCAGCAACAACAACAGCAGCAGCAGCATCCTGTTCCACAACAGCAACTGCAAATCTTTGTACATGATCCAGGCCTCGAAATCCCAGAAGAATCCCAGTGCAGGCTACTTGTACAGCTCAGGAGAATTGTGTCAAATCAGCACTTGAATGCAAAACCTGCAGTTGTCAGTTTCGGCGCCTGCTGGCACAGTCAAATCACGATAATCATTACTTAGCCTCATTAGCACCCATTCAGTGCGTTTTCACACTTTTACCAACAGGAGTCACTAGATTGTGATCATGCAGAAACAGGAATCCAGTTTGTCCTATTCTTAATTCCAACATGCTGAGGTCAATTAATTGTAGCACCCAAACTACAGCCAACTCACTAACACAGCTAACTTGACAAAGACCAGGGGCCATCAACTGGAGTTCCTATTCTGTGTGTGGCTCAATCATTCACTGCTTTAAAAAACTGAACCATCACAGCAACTGTCAGCAGCTCCCAAAAATGAACACTAGAGCAGGGCATTCTGAAGATAGCTGCAAATGCAATCAGCATTGGGCAGTCTCCACACAAATTGATAATCTACCCACTGCACATTCACAAAACCATAGGAACACATAAATAAGACTAATTGAAATCAGGGTTACAATTGCACTTGCGGGGTCAGTATGATGGACATTATGTTAAGTTTTGTTTTGATAGGCCTCTTAGACCCACCCAATTTTAATGAGCTTACTGGTCCCTTTTTCACATTAAGCGGTTTACTTGTCATGGAGGCTGACTGTTGTGCCTCTGTTTCATTTTACAGATTTCCAGAATATGTTGCATTTGTCCGCCAATAAATAAACTGGATCCGGTGCCAAATAAAATCTGTATGTGACAACTTCACAAAAA
This sequence comes from Isurus oxyrinchus, assembly GCA_026770705.1. Taxonomy (NCBI): domain Eukaryota; kingdom Metazoa; phylum Chordata; class Chondrichthyes; order Lamniformes; family Lamnidae; genus Isurus; species Isurus oxyrinchus. The sequence goes on from JANJGN010000010.1 coordinate 140,630,926, forward strand.
GCAAAAAACTGTTGATGCTGGAAATAAAATATAAAAACAGAAAGTTCTGGAAACTCTTAGCAAGTCAGGCGGCCCCTTGTGCAGAAAGGAAGGGAGGGTTAACTTTTCAGGTCAATGGCCTTTCATCAAAGTCACTTGGCATCATCAGAGTAGATGCAATGAAGACAGGACCTGAGAAAAGGGAATGGAGTCCTTGCATGGGAAGAGAAAAGATCAAGATATCTGTGGGAGTCAGTGGGATTGCATTAGATATGTGAACAGGTTAACGCAGAGATGGAGATAGAGAAATTGAGAAAGGGAAAAGAAGAGGAGAGATGGGCTATGTGAATTGAGGGAGGGCTGAAAGTTAAATTTGAAGCAAAATTAAGCTCAAGATCACAACTGGAAGCAGCATTAACATTGTTATCAATGTACTGGCAAAAGAGGTGAGGGAAGGGACCTGAGTAGAATTAAAACAAAAAATATTCCACACATTACACAAAAACGAAAGCATAGCTAAGATTCATGTGGGTTCCCATAGCGAGGAGTGAATGGAGTTAAAGGCTAACTTGTTGAATGTGTGAATTTAGCCAGATGGAGAGTGTGTTAGTTGGATTACTGTTTGGATAAAAGTGAAAGGCACACAGGATGTCCTGTTACGGAATGAAGATATAGAGGGATTGTACATCCATGATGAAAAGGAGGTGGTTAGGGTCAGGAAACTGGAATTGGTTAAAGTGGTGGATGACATCGAAATCCAGGAAAACTTTTTCCAGAGGGCTTTGGAAATGTATAATATGCTGCCCCAGAATGTATTAGATGCATATTCAAGCTGTTTAAGAGGGAGATTAATACTTTGAAACTAAGAATGTTAAAATATACAGAGTAAAAGAAAGAAATGGGGATTTTAAAAGAATTACAAATAATTTACAGCACAGAAACAGGACATTTGGCCCAATTGATCCATTCCTGTGTTTATGCTCCACAGGAGCCTCCTCCCACCCTACTTTATCTCACCCTCCCACATTGCTCCATCGAACTTATCAGCATATCCTTCTATTCCTTTCTCTTTCATGTATTCATCCAGCTCCTCTTAAATGCATCAAAAGTTAAAATGCAGCCATGGTTGTCAAAATGGTGATGCATGTTCAATGGGCTGAATGGATAATCTCTTCTCCAAGCACTTTTATATTCTGGATTTAGCAGTAGCTGTCCTCAAACTCAGGAACCCTGTAAACAGTTTTGATGCACTGCATTTATATCCTAACTTCAAAGTAGTATTGACAAGCCTTACATATGTAATCAGGAGCTGCTTGATAAAGTCAGAAAAACACTTGTTACTGGAATTTTGTTGTTATGGATTTGAAAAGCAAACCTATAGCTGCTCAGTGACACAAATTTATTAGAATTTCTCACACAATAGGGAGACAACACTATGGAGAATGAGCAGCAGAGTGAGACTAATTGGATACTTCTACCAAAGAGTCATCATAGGCATGGTGGGCCGGATGGTTTCCTTTTGTGCTGTATTTATTCAATGATTCCATGTAAACCGTAAACCATCAGAGTAAAGAGATTGCAGAGTTCACCACTTTGTGCTCTGTGTTCAATGACTCTTTCTCCTCTGTGTAGGATTCCCTTGAAAGATGTATTATGTCTTTCCGCAGCTGACAACATATTCATCTTAGGTCTCCTGGGCCTAACCATCTTCAGCTGCTTCATCAGTGACCTTCCTTCCATTGTAAGGTCAGAAGTGGGGATGTTCGCAGATGATTGCATAATGTTCAACACCATTCGCAACTCCTCAGATACTGAAGCAGTCCATGTTCAAGTGCAGCAAGACCTGGACAATATCTAGGCTTGGACTGACAAGTGACAAGTAACATGTGTGTCACACATGTGCCAGGCAATGACCATCTCCAACAAGAAAGAATCTAACCATTACCCCTTGACACTCAATGGCATTACCATCACTGAATCTCCCACTTTCAACATCCTGGAGTTACTATTGACCAGAAACTGAATTGGACTAGCCATATAAATAATGTGGCTGCAAGAGTGGGTCAGAGGCTAGGAATCCTGTGGCGAGTAATTCACCTCCTGACTCCCCAGAGTCTGTCCATCATCTGCAAGACACAAGTCAGGAGTGTGATGGAATACTCTTCACTTGCCTGGATGAGTGCAGCTCCAACAACACTCAAGAAGCTTGACACGGTCCAGGACAAAACAGACTGTTTGGTTGGCACCCCATCCACAAACATTCATTTCCTCCACCACTGCCGCACAACGGCAGCAGTGCATATCATCTACAGGATGCACTATAGAAATCTTCCAAACCCACAACTGCTACCATCTAGAAGGGCAGCAAACATATGGGAACACCACCACCTGGAAGTTCCCTTCCAAGCCACTCATCATCCCGACTTGGAAATATATTGCTGTTCCTTCACTGTTGCTGGGTCAAAATCCTGGAACTCCCTCCCTAACAGCACTGTGGGTGTACCTACATGACATGGACTGCAGCGGTTCAAGAAGGCAGCTCAGCACTACCTTCTCAAGGGCAATCAGGGATGGGCAATAAATGCTGGCCTAGCCAGTGACGCCCACATCCCATGAATGAATAAAAGAAAATCCTCAAACAGAAAATGTGAATGGAATTGTAATGTTGGAGGGTTTCAAACCAGGAGTTTTGATCTCTTGAGTATCCTTGATATGTGCCACCATTGGCAGCTGTGTCTTCTGTTGCTTGGGTCCTGACCACGACATTTCCATCCCTAAACCTCTCCAACTTTTTCTCCTTTAAGTCACTCCTTAAAGCCTGTTTCTATGGCCAAACATGTCCTAATTTCATTATCTTTGTGTCAAAGATGTAATACAAAGGCAAGCTGTTGTGTTGCTGTGATATAGCAGGGATCTTACCTTCATTAGGAGGCTGTTCATTCTGGCATGCCTCTTATTCAGGTAGCATCGTTGATTAAGCGTTTTGCAAAGGAGTGCAGTCCAAGGAGGCAGGACATCCCAGGTGTCAGCTGGAATGGGAATTGAATCCTGTGCTATTGGTGTTTCTGAAGCACAGATTAACCAGCTAGCGAACTGAGCTAGCCAGCAACCCCCCCACCAGCCCCCTGTTCCCCCCACTCCCACCTCCCCCAGCATTCTTAGAATGAAGAAAAAGTGCAAAACTACCAGTGTCTTCAGTTAGGGTAGAACTGCTCATCAAACCTTATTAATTCCAACACCAAAGTAACAATAATGCAAAAGCCAAATACGGTGAATGCTGGAAATGCAGATTCTGCCTGACCGTTTGGGTATTTCCAACATTTTCTGTTTATATACCAAAGTAACAATGTTATTTTGACCCATGATAGTAACACAGAATTTCTTAATAATAAAACACAATGCTGCAGACAAGCCCCATTTTTAAAAATGTAATTTGTTATGGAGTTAACAGAATGGTTGTTCAGGAACTGAAACTTTGCCATTTTCCTTTGCACTTTCCACATTATCCCAGTCAGTTATGGATCAAAGTAATCCATAAATAATGCTAAAAATATCTTTGTGCCCTTATATCAGAGAATGCTGAGAATATGGAACTCACTACCACAGGGACCAGTTAAGGTGAATAGGATTACTACATTTAAGGGGAAGTGGATAAGCACAGGATGGATAAGGGAATAAAACAATATGTTAATAGGGTGAGACGAGGAAGGATAGGAGGAGGATTGAGTAAAGAAAATGCCCTCAGCCCTCACTTCCCCTGTCAGCATTCCGAAGGGACTGTTCACTCTGCGACACCCTGTTCCACTCCTCTATCACCCCAAACACCTAATCCCCTTCCCTCAGCACCTTCCTATGCAATCTTAGGAGGTGTAACACCTGCCCCTTTACCTCCTCCTTCCTCACCCTCCAAGGCCCCAAACACTCCTTTCAGGTGAAGCAGTGATTTACTTGCACTTCTTTCAATTTAGTCTACTGTATTCGCTGCTCCCAATATGGTCTTCTCTACATTGGGGAGACTAAACGCAGACTGGGTGACTGCTTTGCAGAGCACCTTTACTCTGTCTGCAAGCATGACCCTGACATTCCTGTTGCCTGCTATTTCAATTCATCATCTTATTCTCACGCTCACATTTCCGTCCTCGGCCCACTACAATGATCCAGTGAAACACAGCACAAGCTGGAGGAACAGCACCCTATCTTCCATTTAGGCACTTTATAGCCTACTGGATTCAATCTTGATAAAAACAAAAAAGTGTGGATGCTGGAAATCCAAAACAGAAACAAAAATACCTGAAAAAACACAGCAGGTTTGACAGCATCTGAGGAGAGGAACACAGTTAACATTTCGAGTCCGTATGACTCTTCAGCAGTTCTGTTTACGGTTGGCAGAAGGTGAAAAGGCCAAGCGGCCTTTGGATTTTTTAGGAAACCTCGTCCACAGGCGGGATCAGGTTTCCAACAGCAAATAAAAATTAAATTAAATTGTTCAAATTTAATTCATAACACGTACCTGCTCATGTGACATGTTATGAATTATGTCATGATCTTCCACTCCCTGAGGCAGCTCAGTGCCTCAGGGAGCTTTTCCTGCGGGCACTTGCGTGCATGTATGAAGTTCCCCGCTCATCCTCCTCCCCGCCATTCCCCCCACCCCACCACGGGCAGTACTGCACATTGCATTTCATGCTGGGCGGGCCTTAATTGGCCCGCCAGAATGAAATCGCGGTTGTGTCCCAATCGTGGGTAGCAGCTAGGCTGCCCGCCCATTCCCACCTGCCCCCGCCAAGCCTGCCCGACAAGTGCAAAATCCTGGCCTTAGTTTTTAATAGCATCTTTACCACTCCCATTGTCCTGGGTTCCATGACACCTTTGTCATTTAATCCCTCCTGCCCTCCAATCTATCCCTGACCTATTTGGCTCCATCTGCCCCTATTCCCCCCACCGACAACTTTTTTAACAGCATGAAACCCATCACATTTCTACCTCTCTCCAGTTCTGATGAAGAGTCATATTAGACTCAAACTATTTCTCTCTCCATAGATGCTGTCAGACTTGCTGAGTTTTTCCAGCATTTTCTGTTTTTATTGTCGACATAGACTGGTTGGGTCAAATGGCCTATTTCTGTACTGTATGTTCTATGTAGTTAGTGTACTTAAAACTCTGTACGCATCAATCTCACATGTGCTCATGTATTTTTTAAAAGGCATATTACATTATATTGTCCTGAAATTTCCCCATGTTAGATGTAATATTTGGACAATGATGAGAATATGTCATGTATTGCTAGGCCAGTGCTATCCTTTCTGTCCTTATGAGAATGCACTTCTGCCTAGTGGCACAGCTAAGATTGGAAACACATTATTTGTGTTGTACCGCTTCATTCAGCCTATATACTGGAAGCTCCACTGTGCTGCTCCATTGCACCTACTTTACAGCTTAATTACACATCACTCAACATCACCGTTAGACATGTCCTTAGAAAGATTTTGTGCATGACACGATTACTGGTGCAAAACAAATTTGGCCTGTGCAATTATCCGCCGCTTTCCCAGGTCGAGTTACAAGCCTGCTATTGCAGCACACTGACAGACTACGTCCATCTCATCCTCTGACCACCTTGTCTTGTCTTTCTGTCTCAAAGCCAATTCAACTTAGGGCAAACTTTCTGGTCCATTGTCTATACTCGCCCTATCATACAAATGATCTGAATAGTACAGAGGTGAATAGTACAAGACGATATCAATAAACTTAAAATGGGATAAAGAAACATTCATTACACACACTTCTCAAGTGCCCCCCTTTTTAATTTAGTGTAAGGGAGTTCAAGGTGTGTGCAACTAAATATAGCTGAAGCTAAACTTATATCCAGATGTTTTCCTGTTTACAAAAGGACAAGAATTCAAACTTGAAAAAGAAAAATTAATCTACTATTAAGATGCAACAGGGGAGTGGTGGGGTGAAATTCAACTTAATTGACGAGACTGCATGATACCCCAACACTAGGTGTAGAGATTGCCTATCTGGTACACGTCCAGCCTCAATGTATATAATGGGCAGTAGTGGATCAGCAATCTGCTATATACCCTGGGACCGGGTGTTTATCAGGTAGTTAATTTGTCAGCACCCATTTTCCACCCCGATTTCTTCACAAAGAGGCTGATGGATACATGGAATGACCTACTCAAGGAGAGGGTTTTGTTAAGGGGAAGTCATGTCTGACCAATTTGATTGAACTTTTCGAAGAAGTGACCAGGTGTGTGGATGAGGCAGTGCATTTGACGTAGTCTATTTGGACTTCAGCAAGGCTTTTGATAAGGTCCCGCATGGGAGACTGATAATGAAGGTAAGAGCCCATGGGATCAAAGGCAATTTGGCAAATTGGATCCAGAATTGGCTGAGTGGCAGGAAGCAGAGGGTGATGGTCGAGGGGTGTTTTTGTGACTGGATGCCTGTCTCCAGTGGGGTTCCACAGGGATCAGTGTTGGGTCCCTTGCTGTTTGTGGTATATATAAACGATTTAGACTTGAATGTAGGAGGCTTGATCAGTAAGTTCAGGGATGACACGAAAATTGGTGGGGTGGTAAATAGTGAGGAAGATAGCCTAAGATTACAGGAGGATATAGATTGGCTGGTCAGATGGGCTGATCAGCGGCAAATGGAATTTAATCCGGATAAGTGTGAGGTGATGCACTTGGGCAGGACAAACAAGGCACGGGAATACACGACACGATGAATGGTAGGACCCTGGGAAGTACCAAGGATCAGAGGGACCTTGGTGTGCATGTCCACCAGTCCCTTAAGGTAGTGGGACAGGTAGACAAGGTAGTTAAGAAGGCATATGGGATACTTGCCTTTATTAGCCGAGGCATAGACTACAAGAACAGGGAGGTTGTACTGGAGCTGTATAAAACGCTGGTTAGGCCACAGCTAGAGTATTGCGTAGAGTTCTGGAATCCACATTATAGGAAGAGTGTGATTGCACTTGAGAGAGTGCAGAGAAGATTTATCAGGATGTTGCCTGGGCTGGAGAGTTTTAGTTATGAGGAGAGATTGGATAAACTGGGGTTATTTTCCCTGGAGCAGAGGAGATTGAGGGGGGACATGATTGAGGTGTATAAAATTATGAGGGGCATAAATAAGGTAGACAGGTAGGTACTTTTCCCCTTGGTGGAGGGATCAATAACCAGGGGGCATAGATTTAAGGTTAGGAGCAGGAGATTTAGAGGGGATGTGAGGAAGAATTTCTTCACCCAGAGGGTGGTGGGAATCTGGAACTGGCTGCCTGAAAGGGTGGTACAGGCAGGACCCTCATACCATTTAAGAAGTATTTGGATGTACACTTGCGATGCCATGGCATACAAGGCTATGGGCTAGTGCTGGAAAATAGGATTAGAATAGTTAGGTATTTGTTTGACCAGCGCAGACTCGATGGGCTGAAGGGCCTTTTTCTGTGCTGTAGACTTCTATAACTCTATGACTATGACAATACAAATGAGCAACATTATCAATTCAAGGAGATGATAGACTAATTTGTAGCAGAGTTATAGAATAGAATCGTAGAATCATACAGCACAGAAAGAGATCATTCAGTCCATCATATCTGCACCAGTTGCATCCAGTTGGTCCTGCTCTCCCACTCTTTAATAAAGTAATCCCACATTACACTTAACATAAATGCTATACCTGTATCTTATTATGTTACAAAACCAGTTAATGACTTGAGTGCAGTGCAGCACAGCAATACAATGGCCATGAATCAGGGTTCATTATGAGTGTCAGATTGCCTCCTAGTTAGAAGATTGTGGTTTTGAGCTTTTCTTTGGGACTTGAGTACATGTTCTTGGCTCAGCCTCCAGTGTGGTATTCAGCAAGTGCCACATTATTGAATGTACATTGTCCCAGGTGAGATAGTAAGCTGAGGTCCAATCTGCCTGTTCAAGTAGATAGTAAAGAGCCCATGTAATGGACTTGGTTTGTCTTGGCTTTGATTTTAATGGATGAGAATGTGTTTTTCCCTGTTCTATATTCTTGAGGACACTGGGACTTACTGGATCTGAGGAGTTTTGGTTAATTAAGTACACCTTGTATACTGGGGTAACCCTGCTCTCCTGATTGTTATTTAATTGCTTGGGGATCGATGAAATAGTTCCCAGAGTTTATTTTCTGGAACTGAGCAGAAATTTAAAATAAATACTGTAATAATGTTTGTCCTCCCTAGGAAGCATCATTCTGTGATAAGGGAGAATAGAAATTACACTCTCCAACGGATACAGCGTCTTATAGTGTAAAATATATGTTCAGATTAGCCTTGTGCCGCCTAATTACATGTGGAATCATGAATTGAAAAGTTGACCTGATGCATCATGAAAAAGAGTAGAGAGTGACTTGGGAAATGGGTGCCTACTGATTGAATTGGGTAGGTGTTCAGTGATAGTATTTGTATGATCCGTTAGTGGGACAGGACCTAACGCTGAAGGAATTTTATTCTGCACTAGTTTATAGCACATAGTTTTTTTCATTTATTCGTCCACAGGATGTGGGCGTCACTGGCAAGGTCAGCATTTATTGTCCATCCCTAATTGCCCTTGAGAAGATGGTAGTGAGCTGCTTTCTTGAACCTCTGCATTCCATGTGGTGCAGGTAAACCCACAGTGCTGTTCGGGAGGGAGTTTCAGGATTTTGACCCAGCAACAGTGAAGGAAGGGCGATATATTTCCAAGTCAGGATGGTATGTGGCTTCAAGAGAAACTTGCAGGTGGTGGTGTTCCCATGCATCTGCTGCCCTTGTCCTTCTAGGTGGTAGAGGTTGCGGGTTTGGAAGGTGCTGTTGAAGGAGCCTTGTAGATAGTACACATGGCTGCCACTGTGCGTTTGTGGTGGAGGGAGTGAATGCGGTGCCGATCAATCAGGCTGCTTTGTCTTGGATAGTGTCAGGCTTCTTGAGTGTTGTTGGAGCTGCACTCATCCAGGAAAATGGGGAGTATTCCATCACACTCCTGATTTGTGTCTTTTAGATGGTGGACAGGCTTTGGGGATCAGGAAGTGAATTACTCACTCCAGAATTCCCAGGCTCTGACCTGCTCTTGTAGCCACAGTATTTATAAGAATTCAGTTTCTGATCAGTAGTAACCCCCAGGATGTTGTAAGTAGGGGACTTAGTGATGGTAATGCCATTGAATGTCAAGGGGCAATGGTTGGATTTTCTCTTGTTGGAGATGGTTATTGCCTGGCACTTGTGTGGTGCATATGTTACTTGCTACTTATCAGCCCAAGCCTGGATATTGTCCAGATCTTGCTGCCTATTGACAGGGACTGCTTCAATATCCAAGGAGTCACAAATGGTGCTGAACATTGGTGCAATCATCATGGAACTTCCCCACTTCTGAACATATGATGGAAGGAAGGTAATTGATGAAACAGCTGAAGATGGTAGGACACTACCCTGAGGGTCTCCTGAGCAATGCCCTAGGACTGAGATGATTGACCTCCAACAACCACAACCATCTTCTTTTGTGCTATGTGTGTCTCCAACGAACAGAGAGTCTTCCCCCTGGTTTCTATTGACTTCAGTTTTGCTAGGGCTTCTTGATGCCACACTCAGTCAAATGTTGCCTTGATGTCAAGGGCAGCCACTCTCACTTCACCTCGGGAGTTCAGTTTTTTTGTCCATGTTTGAGCAAGGCTGTAATGTGGTCAGGAGCTGAGTAGCCCTGGCGGAACCCAAGCTGAGTGTCAGTGAACATAAGAACATAAGAAATAGGAGCAGGAGTAGGCCACTCAGCCCCGCAAGCCTGCCCTGCCATTCAATAAGATCATGGCTGACCTGCCCCAGGCCTCAACTCCTCTTTCATGCCAGCTCCTCATAGCCCTCAACTTCCCTCTATTTCAAAAATCTGTCTACCTCCTTTTTAAATATTTTTGGTGATCTAGCCTCCACAACTTTCTGAGGTACAGAATTCCGGACATTCACTACCCTCTGAGAGAATAAATTCCTTTGCATCTCAGTTTTAAATGAATGTCCCCTTATTCTGTAACTATGTCCCTGAGTTCAAGATTCCCCCACTAGTGGAGACATCTCAACATCTACCCTGTTAAGCCCCCTCAGAATTTTGTACGTTTCAATAAGATCACCTTCCGTTCTTCTAAACTCTAATGAATAAAGGCCTAACCTGTTTAGCCATTTTTGATAAGTCAACCCCTTCATCCCAGGAATCAGCTTAGTGAATCTCTTTTGAACTGCCTCCAATGACAAAATATCCTTTCTTAAATACAGGGGCTAAAACTGTACACATCACTCAAATTGCAGCCCCACCAACACCATGTACTGTTGTAACAAGACTTCCCTATTTTTAAACTCCTACCCCTTAGCAATAAAGGCCAGAATTCCATTTGCCTTCTTAATTACTGCACCTGCATGCTAACTTTTTGTGTTTCATGCACAAGAATACCCAGATACCTGAGTAAGTGTTGCTTGATAGCAATGTCAACAACACCTTCCATCACTTGCTGGTGATCAAGAGTAGACTGATGGGAAGATGATTGATCAAGTTGAATTTATCCTACTTTTTTTGGACATAACATACTTGGGCAATTTTCCACATTGTCAGTTGGATGCAAGTGTTGTAGCTGTACTAGAGCAGTTTGGCTGGGGGTGCAGCTAATTCTGGAGCACAAGTCTTCAGTTCTGTTGCTGAATGTTGTCAGGGCCCGTAGCCTTTGCAGTATCCAGTGCCTTCAGCCATTTCTTGATAGCACATGAAATTAGTTGAATTGGCTGAAGACTGGCATCTGTGATAATCTTTTAAATCTTTTAAATCTGGCATCTGTGATGCTGGGGACCTCAGGAGGAGGCCTTAATCATGGTCTTAATTGATATCTATAAATAGAAAGACTCCCTCCAGTGTCAAAGATGTGATATTTTCCACTAACAAGATGTTGGTGTCTGTCAATCCAAAAAGACCTTCTGCCTACCACACAACTGAGCAACGTTATTTATGAATTTCATTGCAGTGTGATGTGAGGTATGTAGGCCGTACATCCCAGGCTGATCAAATCATACAGCATGTTCATTAAATTGTTCATAACAGGCAGAGCATGGACCGTACTCATCCAGCCTCTGCTCGCAAAATCCCAAAACAATGTGATTCTGTGATTGTGCAGCACTAGCTGAACAATCCTGAGTGCGCTAATAGCTACATTAACAACCAAGTTAAGATAATCCATGGAGCTCATATCATTTATATGTTTACACATGCTAGAGGTGACATACATTCATACACAGGGACTGTTCTCTGCAAACAAAAGGAATATGTTTAAGCCTTGTACTTTAAAAAAATTACCCGTGAGCTTGTGGAGCCTATAGTTCCCCGTTGCTTTCTCCATGGCAATGCCTCTGCCAATCAGAGTCAACTTGCCAAACAATCAGCACCCTTTTCTCCTGTAGGATAAATGCTTGTGATTGTTTGAAATTTGGCATTCTCTCATTTGTCCTGATGAGTGCAAGATGAAAACTGCCAGCAACATGTCTCTCTTTTCAGAAAGATTCAAGTCATATACTATCTGTCACATGTTTACTACATTTCAAAGTTTTGTATCATCTTCAAATTTTGAAATAATGCCCTGCATATCCAGGTCCAGATCATTAACATATATTGTAAAGAAGAGAGGCCTTTATCAACTACTGGGGAACAATGCTGTTTACTTCCCTCCAGTCTTAAAAATAATGGTTCGACAACACTCACTGCTATCTATATCTTAGCCAATTTTGTATCCATGCCACCACTGTCTCTTTAATCTCATGTCTGTAACAAGTCTATTAGCTGGTACTTTATCAAACACCTTTTGAAAGTCCATGTACACAACATCAACCACACGACTCTCATCAACCCTCTCTGTTACTTCTTATAACTCTGAGATTTCAATGATTTGAACAACAAAGGAAATTAACCATAACAAGTAATGCATTCTGTCTGAGGCCATTCATATTATTGGAAGGGGAAGAGAATAATTATTGGAGATTAGGTTGCAAGAAATACTATCCAGCTGGTTACCTGTATATTTCCTGAACCTACTTGTCAAATACAGAAAGGTTCACTGAAACCAATTTCAGAATTCACACTTATTGGCTCTATTAAAAATTCAATTGTGCAATTTGAAGAAAAGGGGAAGTGTTTTGACCAGCATTCTTCCCTCAGGCAAACCACCAAAAGCAGATTAACCAGTCAAGAAGTTTACTCTGGTTTGGGGGGTTTGACTATGTGTGAAATGGCTGCCACATTTGCCGACATAACAAGTCATTGCGCTTTCAGCCATCGATGTGTGATTAGGTTATTAATAGACAAAAATGTTTCCTTATGTTTCTTTAAAAGAAAAAAAAGGTTTCGATCCTCCTAACAATTCTTGAACAGGAAACATCTGCAAAATGTAATCCTTTGAAATGTAAAAGAGATTAATCACTATGATTTATCTCCTGTTAAAATGCCATCTCTGAGGCTGACACACTAGTAGCTCAGTTATCTGACATGTTGATGGCCTCAGTTCAGCTTTCTTGCTCTTAGTCAGAGAGGATGATGGCCAATGTTGTTTCCAAAGGTTAATATGCAAATACAGACTGTGTTGAGGCTTGTATAAGCCTTGGGGTCAGGATTTACAGAGAAACCTGCTTTACTTCAATGGGCATCATTAAATATTTTAATGAATATGGTTACAATATCCAACTCATACAAATCCAAAGTTAATTTTTCCATTGAGCACTGGTTTTAATAATGTAATTTTCCCATTGACACATGCTAAATGTTATCACATTGAAGTGCAGAGTCAGACTCGAATGACAATTTAACAACCTTTTTGTCGAGACACACTTTGGGCAGAATTTAGCCCATGTCGGGCGGCCTTGGCAGGGGTGGGCTGGGGAGAGTCAGGAAGCCAACCGCCACCCACCAATTAAGGCCCACTCAGCGTGAAACATGAGCGACAGCGCTCAGTGCTGCAGGAGGGTGAGCGCGAACTCCACGCTTGCGCACAAGTGAGCGCTTGAAAATATCCCTGAGGCAGAGAGCTGCCTCAAGGAGATGAAGTGTTTTTTAAAAAACAAAAAGAGTTGAAAAATGTAATAAAGCAGTCCCCTCATGTGGCTCTGTCACATGAGCAGGGACATGTTATTAATTAAATTTTAAAACTTTTATTTTATTTTTATTTGCTTTTGGAAACCTCATCCTGTCTGTGGATGAGGTTTCCAAAAAAATGCAAAGATCGCTTGGCCTTTTCTGATTTGGCTTGAAAAATTTAAGTTAATTGATTTTTTAATGGCCTTCTAATTGTCGGCGGGCGAGCTGCCAACTCTGGTGCATGCCCGCCGACTGAACTAGGCATAGGCCTCACACAAGTTAGCCCCTTTAAGTTGCGTGGCTGTACAAAAAATACAAAGGGTTGCAGACTTAAACAAATCACCCACACACTCCAAATAAATTAGAGGTTATGTTGGTTGTGAATGCAAGTATTGATATTTATTGATAGACAGATAAACCAATTATTTTATTTACCACCCTTATTGAAATAGTTCATAGCTCAAATTGTGTCAGCAACAACATTAACACCGAATATACAGTAAATCTAAAATCTGGAATTCACAATTGTCTTTTGACAACCAAATGTAAAGTTATTTTAAGGTAAACTTTGAAAAGGATTTATACTAAGCTTTAAAATGGAGACATGTTGAAGCACAGAGCACTGCACAACAACAACTTACTGTTAATGGAGAAAAAAAGACAACTAAAGGTGCTTCATCAAGGACTGAGGTAAAATAGACACTCTTCTAGAGGAGGAGTTATTAAGATAGGTGACCAGATATTGATTGAAAAGGGTTGGTTTTAAGGACCGTCTTAAGAGGAGAAGGAGATGGAGAGGTGGGCAGACTTTGGGTAGCATTGCAGAGAATGGGTTTTGGGAGCTGAAAACAAGGCTGCCAATGCTGGTGCAGATAAGAGGTCTGAATCAGGACTGGGGTGTATGAGGAGGGCTTTAGGAGATTACAGAGTTAGGGAAAGCTGAGGTCATGGAGAGATTTAAACATGAGGATAAGAATGTTAAACCTGAAGCGTTGGGGTACCAGCAGCCAATGTGGGTCAGGATGATAGTTGAGCGAGATTTGGTGCAGAATAGGATTTGGAGGCAACAGAGTTCTGACTGGACTAAGTTTCCAGGGTGTGGAAGATGGGAGATGAGTCAGGACAACATTGGAATAGTCGAGTCTATAAGTTCATGAACAAATAATATAGGTAAAACATTCCATTCTAAATCAGAGTACTGCATATCAGTTAACATACCAACAAAAAAAATGTAAAACTTGCATGGAGACAGGAAGAAGTCAGTGTGAACTTTCAGTCTCTTCCTTCCAAAGAGAAAAACTTGCATTTATACAGTGCATATCACAACCTCAGTGTCCCCCAAAGCACTTTATAGCCAATGTACAAAAGACTATATACAGTTTACGGTATGTCCTGACTTATGTAATTCCCTGAGGTGAGAAAGCTCAGGCAGAGCCCTCTGACTTTCTCTAGACCCTGAAGGGAATCAAAACAAAAACTTCAGATAATAAATTAAACATTACAAACTACATTAATCAGTGTGGGCCGGCTGCATTTCACAAATCAGAGTCCCCTGGTACTGATCAGACGGTTAAATAATTTTACAGTGTCCATGGTCATCTTTTTCAGCATTGAACCAGATACCTATCCAACTGTTTTATTTTACAGAATTAATTAACCACTATTAGTGTTAACTACTTTTTATTTCAACCTCTTCTATATGTTTGAAAACCTCACATTGTCAGGAAAAAGGGAAAAAGAAAGAACTTGCATTTCTATAGCATCTCTCACCACCTCAGGACGTTTCATAGTGCCTTACAGCCAACAAAGTACTCTTGAAGTCACTATTGTAATATAGGAAACTTGGCAACCTATTTGAACACAGCAAGTTCCCACAAACAGCGATATGATAATGACCAAATAATCTATTTTAGTGATGATGGTTGAGAGATAAATATTGGCTTCAGGAGGTCAGGGAGCACATCATGGTCTTCTTTGAAATCATGCTGTGTGATCTTTTGTGTCCACCTGAGAAGGTGGTTTAACACCTCATCCAAACAACAGTACCTCTGATAGTGCAGCTGTCCCTCAGTACTACACTGAAGTGTCAGCTTGGATTATATGCTTAAATTTTGAGAATGAGGCTTGAATTTACAATGTTCTGGCTCAGGAGTGAGAAAGCTATTTGAACCACAAATTTGCATTCTATGCTGACTTGAACTGTGACAAATGCCTAGCAGTTATGTGGAAAAGAGCATTATGAGCTTTTTATAGAGTTGGGTATTGGTACTTACAGCTGTAGACCTTACAGTGCAGTGTGTTGGGAATTATTTGAGGTGGTTAATTAAGTATTGCACAAGTGGTGCATCAGACAAAAGGGTATTGGGACTAATAGGTTAAATAAGCCAAGGTAGAAAAGAACTTGTATTTTTATCCACATCCAAGTTGTTAGGACTTCAACACACTTCACAGCCAATGAATTATTTCTAAAATGGCTTTCTAGGCAAACATGGCAACTTGCTAATGCACAGCAAGATCTCACAAACTGCAATTTAAATAAACGTCCAGTTTATTTTATTTGGCAGGAGAACGGCATATTGGCAGTACATCAGGAGAAATATCTGCTTTACTTTTAATAGTACTATAGGATTATTTTCCATTCACCTTCACTTGAACAGACAGATGGGACCTCAGTTTAATGTCTCATCCAAAGGACCATACCTCCAACAGTGAGCACTCCCTCAGTATTGACCATCCAACAGTGCAGCACCCCCTCAGTACTGCACCTCCAATAATGCAGTGCACCTTCATTACTGACCCTCCGATAATGAAGTACTCCAACAGAACTGACCCTCCAACAGTGCAATCCTCCCTCAGTACTGACCCTCTGGCAGTGCAGTGCTCCCACAGTACCGATCCTCCCACAGTGAGGCCCTGCCTCAGTACTGATCTTCTGACTGTGCAGCCCTCCCTCAATACTGACGCTCCAACATTGCAGCACTCCCTCAGTACTGACCCTCTGACAGTGCAGCACTCCCTCAGTACTGACCCTCTGACAGTGCAGCATTCCCTCAGTATTGACCCTCTGACAGTGCAGCACTCCCTCAGTACTGAACCTCAGACAGTGCGGTACTCCCTCAGTACTGCACCCTCCAACAGTGCAGCACTCCCTCAGTACTTCTAGCACAGTAATGAGAGTGCTGGACTGTCAGCCTAGATAATGCACTAAATCCTAGAATGGGGCTTAAACCCATGACCTTCTGACCCAGAGGCAAGAGTGCTAATTATGACTGAGCCAAATGGGCTTTCCATTAATACTGAAGATTCTTCAAATCCCTGGTGTAACTCAAGGCTAATCAATTTTGTTCTGTCTCCTAGGTCTGTGTCTACAGTTTAATAAGTTAGTTACATCTATATTTTAATTGTGAATGGAGCTAACTCCACCAAGGCAAGTAATCATTTTTCACTGGTGAACCCATAGTTGTTGCTCCTGTGAACATCAGTATTGCTGGCATCAAGTCAATGGGCAAAATTTTGCCCTTGGTGGGCATGTGGGCCCCACCGGCTTGGTGGCGGGCAGACAGCCAATCTCCTCTGCTGAAACAGGGCCCGCTGCCATTTTGAGTGGTCGGGCCAATTAAGGCCCGCCCAGTGGCCTTCCTGTGCGTGGGGAGAATCCCCAGCTGTCAAAGTGTACTCTTTCGTGCACGTGCGCGAAAGAGCACACTGCTCCCTGAGACTAAATGCTGTCTCAGGGAGATTAGTGACAGTGCACAAAAGTTAAAAAATAGAAAAATAAAAATATTACTAACATGTCCCCCTCATGTGACAATGTCACTACGAGATGGGACATGTTAATAAAAACGACATTAACTTTATTAAACTTTCAAAAAACCAACATGTGGATGAGTTTTCATGTATTACCAGGAGCCCACTAGGGTTCGTGGCCTGCCCGCCAGCCTTAAGGTTGGATGGGCAGGTCTTTAATGATCTTAATTAACCTGTCGATGGTCTTAATTGGCCATTGACAGGTCGGCGGGCGGAATCAGTTCCTAACAGCATTTCAGGCAGTGCATTCCAGATCACAATAACTTGCTGTATAAAAATGTTTCCTCATGTCACCTGATTTTTTTTACCAATTACCTTAAATCTGTGGCCTCTGGTTATCGATACTTCAGCCACTAGAAACACTTTATCCTATTTACTTTATCAAAACCATTCATGATTTTGAATACCTCTATCAAATCTCCTCTTAAACACCTCTGCTCTGAAGCAGACTGCAAAAACCCTCCCACCATCTCAGTGGGTAACTGTGCACAGTCAGTCTGACATTGATCCATTCAGAATGGGGCTTAACAGAACTAGGAAACAGAAAACTAATTTGGCTGGCTCACTCATTCGCAGTCTTGCCTCTGAGCCGGAAGGTCATAGGTTTAAGCACCATTCTGAATAGGTCAAACATGGGCAAGGAAACCTACTGCTGATTACCATCTACTGCCAGTGCTTCCTGAGCTGATGAATCAATCCTCCTCCATGTTGAACACCACTTGGAAGAAGCACTAAGGGTGACAAGGGCGCAGGGTGTACTCTGGGTGGGTGATGTCCATCACCAAGAACAGCTTGGTTGCATGCTACTGACTGAGCCCTATAGGACATAGCTCCTAGACTGGGCCTGCGGCAGGTGGTGAGGGAACCAACAAGAGGGAAAAACATACTTGACCTCATCCTCACCAACCTGCCTGCTGCAGATGCACCTGTCCATGACAGTTTCAGTAGGAGTGACCACCACACAGTCCTTGTGGAGATGAGGTCCCATCTTCATATTGAGGTCACCTTCACTCATGTTGTGTGGCATGACCGCCATTACCATCAAGCTAGGGGATCAACCCTGGATCAATGAAGAGTGCAGGAGGGCATGCCAGGAGCAGCACCGGGCATACCTAAAAATGAAGTGTTAACCTGGTGAAGCTACAACACAGGACCGCTTGCATGCTAAATAGCAGAATCAGCATGTAATAAACAGAGATAAGCGATCCCACAACCAGCAGATCAAATCTAAGCCCTGCAGTCCTTCTACATCCAGAGGTGAATGGTGGTGGACAATTAAACAACTAGCTGGAGGAGGAGGTTCCACAAATAACCCCATCCTCATTGATGGAGAAGCCCAGCACATCAGTGCAAAAGACAAGGCTGAAGCACTTGCAACCATCTTCAGCCAGAAGTGCCAAGTGGATGATCCATTTCAACTTCATCCAGAGATTCCCAGTATCACAGATGTCTCCAGCCAATTTGATTCACTCCACATGATATCAAGAAATGGCTGAAGGCACTGGATGCTTCAAAGGCTACGGGCCCTGACAACAGGCAGCTCACTGCGATGGTACCGATCCTAACCAAGGTGGGAACTGTTACACAATACATGATGTTAAATCTGACTGTAGAAAGAATACCACATCTGTGAAAATAATGACTCGATCACACTGCCCTGCTTGTCACCTTCTGTTTTTGTGTTCAAACCAAACTTCAGTTAAGAGGAAAGGTTGGAAAAGTTGGCAGTTCTCCTTAGTACAGGGAAGGTTTAGAGGTGACCTTCTAGTGGTTTTTAAGTTGCTGAGAGGTTTTGATGAAGTAGATAGAAAAAAATTGGCAAGCGAGTCACTAAGCAGGGGCCATGGATTTATAATCATTAACAGAAGACCCAGAGGGGAGATGAGAATTTTTTTTCATGGAGAGTTTCTGGGATCTGGAATGCTCCAACTGAAAATTTGGTGGAAGCTGATCCCATAAATAATTTTGAAAGAGAGTTGGACAGGTACTTGAAGTTGCAGTACTGACAGGATTATGGGCAAAAAGCGGAGACGTGGGACTAAATTTGATGGCTCTTTCAAAGATCCAGCACAGACATGATGGGCTGAATGACCTCCCTCTGTGTTGTATTATGATTCTAAGTGAAACATGATACTCTTGTCTCATTGTCAGAATAGATTGCTGCATCACCTTTTATCCCTTGTAGTGATCTTTGAACCCTGCTCTGATCAAACCTCCATTGTCAGCATGGCGTCATAGAAAAGAGTTGGGTAAGTCTCAGTCCAGGTCCTGATGGGCATGAATCCGTTGACACAGAACTGCTGCATAACTTGGAACAACATTTGCAGCTTAAATAGTAAATATCTGTGGTGCAGTAGGAGCATACTTTTTAAAATTCTATCACAGGGAGTGGGTGTCACTGGCTAGGCAGCTTTTATTGCCCATCCCTAATTGCCCTTGAGAAGGTGGAGCTGGTAATACATCTGTGGTTAGGCACGGTAATAAGGCAGTACAGATAAAACTTTGCTCCACTTGACTTAGGTGTGTTTGGTAGGACTTTGACAGTTTTGTATTACTGTCTTTTACTGAGCTAATAAACATTGTCAGTGTTTCCACAACAACAGCTTATCATTCATACCATGCCACTCAGGTGGAAGAATTGGAATGCTTAAGAACGCGAGAGGATGCCAAGCAAAAGACAGGAAAAGATTTAGTGTAGTCCAAAAGCAGAGTTGAGGAGAGATTCTTAAGATACCTTTCAAGCAAATGAGAGGTAACAAAATTCTTAAAAAGAGATGTTATAAAAACTAATTCTGAACTATCCATTCTGCAAACGCCATGGCTTGTTCAGGTGGGTGGCAGATCACCTGATTCACAGGCAATTTCACTTAACATTAAGTTTCACAGTAAGATTACTGTGATGACAGCATTGTTCCATTCTGAGAAGGGGGGGACAAGGCTTGAGAAAGGAGATTTACTAGAATCTACCGGGGATGAGGGATTTCCATTATGTGGAAAGATATTACAGGGCTATGGAGAAAGAACAGGGGAGCAGGACTAATTTCAATAGCTCTTTCAAAGATCCAGCACAGGCATGATGTTGTGGAGTAAACAGTCTGTTTCAGTAATATTTTCTATTTATAATTTTGAAATTACACCATATAAAGTTTAGCAACTGAATGTCTGTACACTATATTTTTGAGCAAATTTTGAAAGTCAAATAACTTCCGTGTTAGAACAGCAAACAGATTTCGCAAAAGTCATTACGCATTCATTCATTCATCTTACACATCATTTCAAGGCCTACGAGTCTAAACAAATAAAACTAGAAGTCAAGTCATTTATAGCTGCATCAAAAGTTAATCTTACAGTCGTGTCACTTTATCTGCACCAAACCCTCTCAAACAACAGATATGGCTGAAAGCTACTGATCTGATACATGTCAATGTGGTTATATAGCAGAAAATAAAGCTTCTCATTTGCTGTCAGTTGATTCTGTCCCAGGATTGGGTGATGCAGCTTTTTCATTGCTCCTTTTGAATTTATGTAGTTGGAGTTTAGTGTTTCTGTAGAGGCAGCTTTTCTTTTTTATATAGGTGCATTAGATGCCATGAGTCTAGTGTACCAGAGGAGTGAGCTTCGATAGGTCGACGGATAGGTTTTTCCTCAGTAATCAACTAGATTCTCACTGGATATACTTGCAGTGATTCTCTCAGCATTGTTAATGGCTCCCCATGAACACTGTGACCCACAGTGCACATATTATTACTGCCCTTGCAATACGAAGATACAAAATAGGAGCAGAAGTAGGCCATTCGGCCCCTGGAGGTTACTCTGCCATTCAATAAAATCATGGCCGATCTGTTTGTGTTTCAAGTTCTGCATTCCCATTTACTCCTGATAACCTTTGATTCTCTTGCCTAACAAGATTCTATCTACCTCTGCCTTAAAAATATTCAGTGACCCCGCCTCCACCACCTTTTGAGGCAGAGAGTTCCAAATTCACACAGTCCTCTGAGAGAAAAAAATTCTCCTCATCTCTGTCCTATAAGGATCACCCCGAATTTTAAAAGTGTCCTCCTAGTTCTGGACTCATCCACAAGAGGAAACATCCTTTCCATGTCCAACTTGTCAAGACCATTCAGGATCTATATACGTCAATCAGGCTACCCCTCACTCTTCTAAACTCCAGTGAAAACAAGCCCAGTCTGTCCAACCTATCCTCATAAGACAACTCGCTCATTCCAGGTATCAATCTAGTAAACCTCCTTTGAACTCCCTCCAACGCATTTACATCCTTCCTTAAATAAGGAGGCCAAAACTGTACACGGTATTCAAGATGTGGTCTCAGCAATGCCCTGTATAACTGAAGCATAACGTCCTTACTTTTATGTTCGATTCCTCTCACAATAAATGATAACATTCTATAAGCCTTCTTGATTACTTGCTGTGCCTGCATACTAACTTTTTGTGACTCATGCATGAGAACACCTAGATCTCTCTGCACCTTGGAATTCAGCAGTCGTTCTCCATTTAAGTAATACTCTGTTTTTTTATTCTTCCTGTCAAAGTGAACAACTTCATGTTTTCCCGCATTATACTCCATCTGTCAAATTTTTGCCCACTCACTCAAACTATCTATATCTATCTGCAAACTCCTTATGCCTTCTTCACAACATACTTTCCAACCTAATTTGGGTCATCTGCTAATTTAGCTGCCATGCCTTTGCTCCCCTCATCTAAGTCATTGATGTAAACTGTAAAAAGCTGAGGCCCCAGCCCAGACCCCTGCGGGACACCACTCGTCACATCCTGCCAATCAGACAAAAACCTATTTATGCATACTCTCTTGTTTTCTGCCAGCCAGCCAATCTTCTATCCAGTCTAATATGTTACTCCCTACACTATGAACTTTTATTTTCCACAGTAACCTTTCATGTGGCACCTTATTAAATGCTTTCTGGAAATCCAAGTACTGTACACCTACAAGGCTCCCCTTTATCCGCAGCACATGTTACTCCTTCAAAGAACTCTAATCAATGGTCAAACATGATTTCCTTTTCATAAAACCAGAGGCAGGATTTTTAGTTCGGCGGGTGCTAGCAATCGGCAGGCCTGGGAGGGGCCGGGGATCGGATCCCCGACCGCGATTGGCCACCGACTGCGATTTCACGCTGGCTGGTGAAGCACATGCTGAGAAGCTCAGCGCTGCGGGGGTGGGGGTAGGAGGGGCGAGCACTGATGTCAGCACGGGCGAGGGGAAGCACTCACAGAAAGCTCCCTGAAGGCAGAGAGCTGCCTCAGGGAGCTGAAGAATTTAAATGCAATAAAATAAAGATTTTAAACTTTGGAAAAAATGCTCACGCATCAGAATCAGTCACCTGGACATATACAAGATGAAAATTCTGTTCATACATTTTTATAATTTTTATTTAATAACAGAAACCTCATCTTGCCCTTGGATGAGTTTTCCTGAAAAATGCAAAGGCCTCCTGGCCGATTCAGCTGCCCGCCAAACATAACATTGGACGGGCAACGAAAAATCTTGGTTAATTACAACTTTAATGGCCTTAATAGGCCTCCTAATTGTCGGCGGGCGCGCTTCTGATTCTTGCAGGCGTTGCCAACCGTACTATGTCGGGATGCTCGCCCAACGTCATGTTTGAGTGGGTTGGGCACACACTCGCACGCCAAGTGAAAAATTCTGCCCCATCCTAACTCTTGCCAATTACCTTCAGCTTTTCTAAATGCCCAGCTATAACCTCTTCAATGATCGACCCTAACACCTTCCCCATGACAGACATCAAGCTAACTGGCCTATAGTTTCCTGTTTTCTGCCTCTCTCCCTTCTTGAATAGAGGGGTTATATATTTGCTATTTTCCAGTCTGATGGAACCTTTCCCAAATCTAGGGAATTTTGGAAAATTAACACCAACGCATCTACTACCTCATTAGCCACCTCTTTTAAGACCCTAGGATGAAGTCCATCATGACCATTGACTTGTCAGCCACTGCTCCATCAGTTTGCTCAGTACCGCTTCCCTAGTGATTGTAATTTCATCAAGTTCCTCTCTCCCCTCCACCTCCCGATTTACAGCTATTACTGTATAGCCTTTATAGTGACAGAAGCAAAATATTTGTTCTTTTCATCCGCCATTCCTTATTATCTACTATTAACTCCATATTGCCACTCTCTAGAGGACCAAAAAATCACTTTACTTACTTTTCCATTTTAAATACCTGTAGAAACTCCTGCGATCCATTTTTACATTTCCTACTAACTTCCTTTCATACTCTAATTCCTTCCTCCTGATTAACCTTTCAGTCATTCTCTGTCATTCTTTATATTTTGACCAATCATCTGCCATTCATCTTTACGGAATTATATACTTTTTCTTTAAGTTTGATGCTTTCCCTAACTTCTTTAGTTAACCATGGATGATGTGTGTTGGATCCTGTGGATCCTTGTTGCTAGTTTGTTGTGATTGGTGGCCGAATTGGAACAATTGATACAGTTGATCAGCAGACATTGCTTAGCTGGAATTTAGTTTATTTACAAAGGTACTCAGCATGTGCTTTCACTTCAAATTCTATCTCCACACTACGTGACCACCAACCCCTGAGATAGCCTAGATCATGCGATCCTCCCCAGCAGTGTTCTTCTTAAAGGTATATTACACATTAGATAAATCCATAATGACCACATCCCTCCCCCTTTACTTGGAAATACATTTTATATTTACAAGTACAATCTTCTCAAGATAACAAAATGCTCACACTGATAAGTAATTTACAAATTCAGTCTTCCTGCGGGTTGCCTTATGCGTGTAAAGCATCTCAGCACTACAACTTCAGATGCCTTGTCAGGAACCTCCTTTTCCGGAGTTGCCTGAACATCAGGTGCTACGGTGGGCATCTGCTCTTGCAGGAACATCAGATACGTCTGTAGAGGGTCAAGTTGTCTCAAAAGGAAACACTGACCTGGTCGTGAACAGTGTTGGAATCATTTCTTGGTGAATTGTTTCTCTCTTCCTTACATGATCCACGTGTCTCCATTTGATTCAGCCTTCCAGCTTCACCTAGTCAGATAGCAGTCCAGTCACTGCTCTTATTTCACCCGGTAACCACTTTAGTACTTCACCAAAGTTCTTCACGTACAACATCTCTACGTGGGAGGTAAATTTCCTCTCACAACTATGCCAGTCATGTCTAATTTTCTGACTTCCCAGACTCCTTTCCACCTTCCCCCAAAATTCAGCATTATTAAATTCAATCTTGTCCTGAGACAGCATTTCATCAATAACTCCGCAGGTGTGACACCTGTTGTTGTGTGAGAGGTGGTCCTTTAAAGGAAAAGAAAGCATGCTAACTTGTTTGCTAAAGAATCTCCACTTCTTTATGCCTGCCTTGAATGTTTGAACCGCCCTTTCGGCCAGGCCATTTGTGGAAGGGTGGTACAGTGAAGCTTTTTACATGAGTGATACTGTTGAGGCTGATGAACTGTTGAAACTCAGCACTTGTAAATGCCGTGCCATTATCGGAAATGACTACTTCTGGTAGTCCGTTAACAGTAAAGCTTTGATGTAGCTTCTCAATTGTAGCAGAAGACATTGGTGACTTCACCTCATATATGTCCATCCATTTTGAGTGGGCGTCAGCAATGAGCAGAATCAATGTTCCCATGAAGGACCCCACATAGTCCATGTGTAACCTCACCCAGGGACTTGCTGGCCACTATCAAGGGTGTAATGGAGCTGTTGAAGGTAACTTTCGCAGTTGCTGACATTGCACACAATTCTTCAGTAAACTCTTTATTTCACCATCCATCCCAGGCCAACAAAGGTAGCTGCGAGCTATGGTCTTCATTCGGGATATTCCTGAATGTGCGCTGTGTAGTTCAATTAACAGTGGCTCTCTTCTCTTTGGAGTTACTTTCACTTGTGCTCACCACAATAAGATGCCATCCTGCCTGGTTATTTCATGTCTTCTGTTGAAGTGCGGTTTCATTTCGTCAGATACAGGCTCTTGTGACCAACCATGTAACACTTGCTCTTGTACTTGAGATAGGACTGGGTCCCGACTTGTCCAGTCTCTGATCTGTCAAGCACATGCTGGTGAGGAATCTAAGAAATTTAACAATAAAACAAGTTCTTGTAGAACTGGGACATCCTCATCATTTTCTTTTAAAGGCAAACGACTAAGTACATCGGCGTTTGCGAGTTGAATGCCAGGCCTATGTACGGAAGTATACTTGTCTGCTGTCAGGATTAAAGCCTTATTTGTGTTTCTGTGTCTTCTTTCTAAGTGCCTTCTTCTTTCTAGCGCTGACTTTAATCTCGCCCTTCCTTTTGGCTTCAATATTGGCCTGACTACTCTCAGATGCAAGTCTGGCTTGACTGAACTCAGTGGTTGAGCCTCCCAAAATCATCATCCGTCTGCTTCTTAGAAAATTCTGCGACTTTTGCCTCCAAAGCTTCTTTGGCTTCATGTAGCTGATTCTTCAGCTCTTTTTTGTATTTATTTGCTGCCTTCTATGAACTCCTCATCCAGGCTACTGCTGCCAATCTTATTTTTCTAGTTTATATGTAGATTAAAATCACCCATGATTATTGCTATCCCTTTGTCACAAGCACCCAATATTTCTTCTTTTATAAAAGCAAAAAACTGGGGATGCTGGAAATCCAAAACAAAAATAAAAATATCTGGAAAAACTCATCAGGTCTGACAGCAGCTGCAGAGTGGAACACAGTTAACGTTTTGAGTCCATATGACTCTTCAACAGAACTAAGGAAAAATAGATAAGAGGTGAAATATAAGCTGGTTTAAGGGGGGGGGGGTGGGACAAGCAGAGCTGGATAGAGGGCCAGTGATAGGTGGAGAAAGCCAAAAGATGTCATAGGCAAAAGGACAAAGAGGTGTTGAAGGTGGTGATGTTACCTAAGGAATGTGCTAATAGGTGACATTAAGGGTGGAAAGCAGGACGAGCAAGGTACAGATAGCCCTAGTGGGGGTGGGGTAGTGGGGAAGGGATTGAAATAGGCTAAAAGGTAGAGATAAAACAATGGATGGAAATACATTTAAAAATAATGGAAATAGGGAAAAGAAAAATCTATATAAATTATTGGAAAAAAGGGGGATCGGAAAGGGGGTGGAGATGGAGGAGAGAGTTCATGATCTAAAATTGTTGAACTCAATATTCAGTCCAGAAGGCTGTAAAGTGCCTAGTCGGAAGATGAGGTGCTGTTCCTCCAGTTTGCGTTGAACTTCACTGGAACATTGCAGCAGGCCAAGGACGGACATGTGGGCACGAGAGCAGAGTGGAGTGTTGAAATGGCAAGCGACAGGGAGGTCTGGGTCATGCTTGTGGACAGACCGAAGGTGTTCTGCAAAGCGGTCACCCAGTCTGTGTTTGGTCTCTCCAATGTAGAGGAAACCGCATTGAAAGCAGCGAATGCAGTAGACTAAATTGAGGGAAGTGCAAGTGAAATGCTGCTTCACTTGAAAGGAATGTTTGGGCCCTTCGATGGTGAGGAGAGGGGAATAAAGGGGCAGGTGTTGCACCTTCTGCGGTTGCATGGGAAGGTGCTGTGGGAGGGGTTTGAGGTGTAGGGGGTGATGGAGGAGTGGACCAGGGTGTCCTGGAGGGAATGATCCCTGCGGAATGCCACTGGGGGTGGGGGGGGCGGTGGGTGAAGGGAAGATGTGTTTGGTGGTGGCTTCATGCTGGAGTTGGCGGAAATGGTGGAGGATGATCCTTTGAATGCGGAGGCTGGTGGGGTGATAAGTGAGGACAAGGGGGACCCTATCATGGTTCTGGGAGGGAGAGGAAGGTGTGAGGGCGGATGCGCGGGAGATGGGCCGGACACGGTTGAGGGCCCTGTCAACCACCGTGGGTGGAAAACCTCAGTTAAGGAAGAAGGAAGACATGTCAGAGGAACTGTTTTTGAAAGTGGCATCATCAGAACAGATGCGACAGAGGCAAAGGGACTGAGAGAATGGAATGGAGTCCTTACAGGAAGTCGGGTGCGAGAAACTGTAGTGGAGGTAGCTGTGGGAGTCGGTAGGCTTGTAATTAATATTGATGGACAGTCTATCACCAGAAATTGAGACAGAGAGGTCAAGGAAGGGAAGGGAAGTGTCAGAGATGGACCATGTGAAAATGTTGGAGGGGTGGAAATTGGAAGCAAAATTAATAAATTTTTCCAGATCCAGAGGAGAGCATGAAGCAGCACCGAAGCAATCATCGATGTACCGGAGAAAGAGTTGTGGGAGGGGGCCGGAGTAGGACTGGAACAAGGAATGTTCCACATACCCAATAAAGAGACAGGCATAACTGGGGCCCATGTAGGTACCCATAGCCACACCTTCTTTCTTCTTTTATATATTGTCCTACATTGTGGTTACTTTTAGGGGGCCTGTAGACCACTCCCACTCATGACTTCTCTCCCCTACTATTCCTGACCTTCACCCAAACTGATTCTACATCCTGGGCAGAATTTTCCATTTGATGCACGGTGACGTTGGGCAAGCGTCCCAAAGTCACCGTGTGCCATCGTGATATTTCGCTGGGCGGGCGCACGATAAAGTCCTACACGCACCTGCCATTAATTAACGGGCCACTTAAGGCCCTTTAGTCTTCAATCGATGCAGATTTTTTCGCTGCCTGTGCAATCTTCAGGATGGCGCACGGGCGCAATGGGCAGGCAGGTAGGAGACATTTGTATTAACCTCATTCACAGGTGTGATAAGAGGGCTCAGTGGAGTCGTGAATCTGCTGTGAAGTATTTATTGGTGAAAGTTTTTCAAACTTGCCTGAGTGATCAACAGGACTTCAGAACACATGCCAGCAGCTTTTTCTGGACTCTTAATCTTCAGGTCAGCATTCTGCAGTGAGGAATCTTTTCCAGGCCTGCAGATTTCAGGAAGCCTTCCCTTAGCCTGGGTATTGGAGCTGACCTGTCCACAGGAGGCAGCTCCTCTGAGGAGGAAGGAAGGGCTAGAAGGGGGGAGGAGGCCAGGAGTGCACATTCAGCCTCCAGGGGAGTGACCTTTGGGAGTGTAGGTGCAGACACAAGGGGCGCAGGGCCAAGAGGTAGTCCAAGGTGGAAGGGGCCACAGAAGACGTCGCTATCCTGTTGCCAGGGTATACAGGCGACGAAGCAGTTACCTCAATATGTCTGAGGTGCAGTGCTGAAGGAGGCTCCGACTCTCAAGGGAGACAGTCAACTATATCTGTCAGATGGTAGGGCCTGAGATCTCTCCTAACTATGTGGGCGGACATCACATGCCAGTGGCTCTGAAGGTCACAGCTGCCCTCAACTTCTATGCCTCTGGCTCCTTCCAGGGGTTGGCGGGTGTTCTATGCAGTGTCTCCCAATCAGCTGTCCACACTTATGTCAAGCAGGTCACAGACGCTGTGTTCAGACATGCATTGACCTTCATCCACTTCTGTTGGGACCAGGCAAGCCAGACACAGCGAGCCAGAGGCTTCGTGGCAATTGTTGGCTTCTCCCGTGTCCAGGGTGCAATAGACTGCACGCTTGTGGCCATCAAGGCTCCTGCAGGTGAGCCCGGTGCCTTCGTCAACAGGAAGGGCTTCCACTCCATGAACGTGCAGATAGTGTGTGATCACAGGATGCTGATTCTACAAGTCTGTGCAAAGTACTCAGGCAGCTCCCACAACGCCTCCATCCTCAGACACTCCCAGGTTCCTGGACTCTTCAGTTCTCTGGACCAGCTTGATGGTTGACCGCTGGGTAGCAGGGTCTATCCTCTCAGAATGTGGCTCATGATGCCTCTCCGCCATCCAAGAACAGAAGCTGAGCAGCGCTATAATAAGAGCCACTACAAGGGCTGTGGTGGAAAGAGCCATCGGTCTTCTCAAGGAGCGCCTCCGATGCCTGGACCATTTAGGGGCGTACTCCAGTACCCTCCAGGTCGTGTCTTGGTCATAGTGGTTGCATGCTGGGCTCTGCACAATCTTGCACTGGAAAGGGGGGACGCGGTGGACAATGAAGACATCAACATGGTGTCTGCAGCTGCACACAATGAGTCCAGCAGTGAGTCCGAGGATGAGCATGCACAGAGAAATGCTGAGGGGATGGACGCTGACCCGGGACTACTCGAGAGAGGCAGGGACACCTGGGACGCTTTAATCTAACGAACCTTCAGCTAGCACAACACAGATGGATCACCAGGTCAAGCCTGGGCTGCCGCCTCGATACTCGACAGCTAAGTGCAAAATCTGCCAGGTCAGCAGCACTAGCTAAGGGCTTTGTACTTAAAGCTGAATGTCCAACAAATCACTCATTACAGTTTTCTTAAACATAACATGCAGGAGAAACAAGGCACCCTCAGCCATGGTCACACATGGCATTTAATGCGTGAAGCAGAAGTTATCACAAATAGAAAGCAATAGTGTAAACAATCAAAAAGAAATCATAAGGACTTAATCTCAGGCCAGCACAAAAGCAGCAGTGAAAAACCTGTGGTGTGCCCAAGATACTTTATGCTTTTGTTTCCAGGTGCTATGTCTTGGTGCTGCCCCATCGCTCGGAGTGGCATCTGAGACAGCCTGCTGACTCTGCTGTCCTGTTGGCCTCGATGATCTTGGTGGTTGTCCTGTGGCCCGTGGAGCCAGTGCTGGCCCCGCCTGGGAGGGCGCTGCAAGTTCCACAGCTGGTATCTCTCCAGTTGTCCAGCCTCACTGGGTGATACAGTCACTGGGAGATGGGTGGAGGAGCTGCCGCCCTCATCCGGAGCGCCTTGAGAGGAGATCGCAGAGATAACAGGTAGCTGCTGCGCCGACATGAGGTCACTTTGGTCCTCCCTGCTCACTGTGGATGGATGTGCAACAAGCTGGGAAGTTTGATGCCCACACCATCTCCCA
Organism: Isurus oxyrinchus; assembly: GCA_026770705.1. NCBI lineage: Eukaryota > Metazoa > Chordata > Chondrichthyes > Lamniformes > Lamnidae > Isurus > Isurus oxyrinchus. Next base: position 140,660,686 of record JANJGN010000010.1, read on the forward strand.
CACTGGCAGTGACCAGCTGAGGTCATTGCCGATGTGAGGGCTTGCTGGTCAGAGCACATCCCCAGGAAGCCCTGGCGGATCTCCTGGAGTAGGCTATCCATGAGAGTCACCACGCTTTCCATGGAGGATGCATGGCGTTTGGCCATGAGGCTCATTGCTTCGGTGAGCGTCCATATGGACTCCTCTACCACGGAGACCAAACCAGGCATAGCCTCATGTATCACCCCCAGATGCTCCCGCGCACCCAGCCGCATTTCCTGCACCTGCTGCATCACAGACGACTCCAGAGGCACATCAGCAGGCACCAACTGAGCATGTGCCAGGTCCCCTCCAGTCCTCCGATTGCTGGCACCATGAGCACTCTCTGTCTCTGCCAGCTCCTCCAGCGACTCTGAAGTGTCCTCACCACTGTGCCCCGGGATACTAGCCATTGTTCTAATTTCCACTGAGGTGCTAGTATCTGCGCTGGTGTCTGCCTCACAAAAATGGTATGATGCTGGTGAGACTTCAGGCCCCTCAGGTGTGAGAGGGGGCATCTGCTGCTCCTCTTCCCGGCCATGCTCTGATGATGCTGAAAGGAGGAACAAGGACAGTGGATCAGTTAGCGTGCAGACAATTACAAAGTTCATCCCTGTCCTCCCGGCTCATTATATGTTCAATCTTCCATAACCAATGGCCCGACAACGTTGTAACAATAACTAATTTAACAATTATCATTGCCATAGCTGTTGGGAGGACAATGTGGACCTCACTGTTGGGCTTGAATACCCGGCTGTGGCACCCCAGCCTCACCAACAACAGTAGACCTGGGTGCATGGCACCTCTCCATTCAAGGGCCTCCTGCTCGAAGGGGATTAATATGGAGAGCTGTGCCTGGCTGCCTCCAGTCCTCACACATTTTGGCTGTGTTTTGAGCATTCTCCTGAAAAAGAGAGAAGAGCATTGATTAGGGCAAATTGCACATGGACTCTGTTCATGCATGGCACATCCCAACCAGAGTGGGACATATCAAGCTTCCAGTGCCTCCTCACCCCACTACTGCTGATCACTCTGACAAAGATGCTAGGCCTGCTCCCCACCACCCTCACCGCCTCCTTGGACACATGCTGCCTACATCACATTGGGAACCACATGGTATTTCCTCTCATGGCAAGGAGGTGCAAGCACGTGCAGCGTAGAGAGCAGCAAAGGTTCGTTGCCATGCCACCTTGAGGCCCCCTTTCCACCATCTCATCACCCTGACTCGGAAATGTCCTGGAGTTCTGAGTCTGTGCCTGTGTGCAGTTCCTCCAGGTTGCCCCCAAACCAGTCATGTGGGACTAAGATCAACACATGCTTCAGGGGAAAACTTAACTCCTCATGACCCACTCAGGTTGACCTCAGGCTGATCTGCTTGCCCACCCAGCAAAGGGAAAATGCCCTCAATGATTCAATGCAGTCACGATACTATGTCTTGGGGTGGGGTAGGGTGGGGGGCGCGGTGCGCAGAGGGTAAGGCTACCTGCTGGGTGAAATGCCCAATACCACATGGTACTCACCCTGCCAGAGCGCAACAAATCGTTGAAGTGCTTGCGGCACTGGATCCAGGTACACCACACCATGTCGTGGGAGCTCACCACCTCCGCCACCTCCTCCCAGGCACAATTGGTCATGTGGGAGGGCCACCTCCTCCCATCCTGGGGCACCAACACCACCCACTGTGTTGCCACCCCTCGAGGAGGGCAACAAGGCAGTCATCAGAAAAACGAGGGATGCAGTGGCCCCCCACTGGCCTACCCTGCAGCTTGGCCTTCTCCGCTGGCCTACCCTCCAGCCTGGCTGCTGCACTGGCCTACCCTCCAGCCTGGCCTGGCCCGAACCCCTCTGCTGTGGCCTGGAACTGGCCATTGTGAGCAGCCTACAAAAGGCTGCCAGGCCTTCTTTTAAACAGACTGCCGGGTCGCCATTGGACCCGACAGTCTGTGCATGCCTGCCATCGCCCGTACTTTCCCACTATCCTCGGAAGTTGGGAAATACGCTGAGCGGGCCTTAATTGGCCTGCCCATGTAAAATGGCAACGCAGACCCAATTGCGGGTGGTGATCCGATCCACGCCCGCCAATGCCTGCTCCCACTCACTGCCCCGCCAAACACAAAATTCTGTCCCCTGATCTCCTAAACCAAGGTTGTCTCTAACTATTGCACAAATGCCATCCTTGATTAACAGTGCTACCCCTCCACCTTTACCTAGTTTTTTTTATTCTTCTTGAAAGTCACATACCCCTCAATATTCAGGATCCAATCCTTGTCATCCTGCAGCCAGGTCTCTGTAATGGCTATCAGATCATATTTATTTAATTCAATGTGTGCTATCAATTCGTTTACTTTGTTATAAATGCTATGCCCATTAAGATACAGACCCTTCCGTTTTGTCTTTTTGTTATCTTTCTGACATCTAGTCTTGATTCTTTATGCATTCTTAGGTTTTTTCTCTTTGTTCCTTCCTGCTGTTCTCTGACCCTCATTTCCCATATTACTATTTTCCTTTCTTACCTTGTCTCTACTCTTTGATATACCACATCTTTCCATATTTGGTCCTTTGCCCCCACTATTTAATTTAAAACTCTCTCTACTTCCCTAGTTATGTGATTCACAAGAACACTGGCCCCATCACGGTTCAGATGTAGACCATCCCAACGGTATAGCCCCTATTTTCCCCATTATTGGTGCCAGTGCCCCACAAACTGGAACCCAGTTCTCCCACACCAGTCTTTGAGCCATGCATTCATCTCTCTAATTTTATGTACCCTATGCCAATTTGCACACTGCTCAGGAAATAATCCAGAGATTATAACCTTTGAGGTTCTGCTCTTCAATTTAGTGCCTAGCCCTTCATACTTTCCATACGGAACCTCTTTCCTGGTTCTACCTATGTCATTGGTACCAACATAGACCATGGCAACTAGATCCTCCCACTGCCACCGCAAGTTCCTCTCCAGGCCTGAGCCGATGTCCCAAATCCTGGCATCGGGTTCACCTCCAAACAAAAAAAAATGACCCTTTATTGGCAAAAAAAGAGCTTAAGCACATAAGAAATAGGAGCTTGGATAGACCATATGGTCCCTTGAGCCTGTTCCACCATTCAATACAATCACAGCTGATTTTCTGCCTCAATTTCACTTTCTCCACTTTGATACATTAATCCTGAGCTTTAATGACAGAGACAAAGAGTTAAAAAGCCAGGACCCAATGCTAACTCTTTATAAAATACTAGATCATCCCTAGCTGGAATATTGTGTCAAATTCTACGCTTCTACACTTTCGGAAAGACATGATGGTTTTGGAGAGGGGATTAGAAGCGATTTTACTAGCATGTAATTCCTCATCCCTGGAACCAGTTACATGGAGAAGTTAAGGTCATTCACCTTAGAGTAAAGATGCCTGAGAGGAAATTTTAAAAAGGGGTTTAAAATCATGAAGGGTTTTGATGGATTAAATAAAGATAAACTGTTTCCAAAAGCAGAAGGGTTGATAACCAGAGGGCACAGATCTAAGGTGACTGGCAAAATCACTGGACGAATCTGAGGAAAAGTTTTTTTCGGCAATGTGTGGTCAGGACCTGAAAAGGTGGTGGAAGAAGGTTCAATAGTAGCCTTCAAAAGGGAATTAGATAAATGTTTGAAGGATAAACAATTGCAGGAATCTGGGAAAAGAGTGGGAGAATGGGGCTAGCTGGTTTGCTCTTCGAAAGATCCAGAGCAGACTCAAAGGGCTGGATAGCTTTCTTCTGTGCTATACTCTTCTATCATTCAAGAGTGATTTGAAGAGTAATCTAATCTGAAGGTTCAGCTATTTAAATGTTTGGATTTTGCTCTTGATAATGCTTTCTGATTTCATTAATGAGGCTATGCAGTGTAAGGCTTTCATTCTTCTACCTATGATTGTAGAAATAGAGAAATGGTTGCGAAGTTGCACGCTGCTTGGTTAATCTTTGGATGGAGTATCAGAATAACTGACATCAAGCAAGTAACACATCCTAGTAAAATTAATTAAGGCTTAGGGCTTGAATTACAAGTTGGTGTCAAGTCAAAATCTTAGAAATACAATCCAATGCAGCTGACAACGAGCTCCATCACAGAGAGCTTAAAACGAACTTGGTGTTTGGTTAGAATGGCTGTAAAGGTTTTATGAAACGTTTGTCAATTTGCACAATATCGGATATCGTCGGACAGAAGTGCATAAACCACAGCATTGTCCTCACTTGGCAAATTACCAAATGGCTATTAGGCATTGCAGCATTGAATAATGCTGATCCAACAGATAGTACTGTCATTTGGCTAATACTTTTTACAGCAGAGTCCTGTTTCACCCCCTCCCCACTCCATGCAAACTTTTTTCCCCTCCTCTCCTAGACCATGGGTACAGTTTTACAGCTCCCAGAAGTTCTCTAGTACCCCACACAAATGGCCAATTTTTGTGTAAGCCTAGTGGCGACAGGCTGATTGAAGTGCTATCTATGGCTCAGTTGGGCACACACTTCCTCCAAGTCAGGAGATTGTGGGGTCAAATTCAATTCTAGTGACTTGAGTACAAAACTCTAGACTGACATTCTAGTGCAGTACAGCGGGAGTGCTGCACAGTCAGAGGTGCCATCTTTCAGATGAGATGTTAAACCGAGGTCCTGACTTCTCTCTGAGGTGGACATAAAAGATCTCATGGCATTATTTTGAAGAAGAGTAGGGGAGTTTTCGAATACTTATTCCTCAATCAACATCATCAAAACAGATTATCTGGCTATTATCACATTCCTGTGTGTGGGACCATGCTATGTGCAAACTGTCTGCTACGTTTTCTACATTACAACAGTGACTATACTTTAAAAGTATTTCATTGGCTGTTAAGTGCTTTGGGATGTCCTGGGGCAGACTTTTCTGGCTGGTGGGGGGTAGAGGGGGAGCAGGGCAGGGCAGGCACGGGCAGGCGTGGGCCCAATTGCTGCCCGCGATTGGGTTCGCGCCGCCATTTTATGCAGGCAGGCCTATTAAGGCCTGCCCAGCGTGAATCGCAGCTCCCGAGGACAGCGGGAGTGGGCTGGCGACAGCAGGACTGCAATCACTGTCGGGTCCAATTGCAACCTGTTTTAAAAAGCTCCTACACCTTTCAAAGGCTGTGAATCATGGCCAGTGGAAGGGCTCCCCAGAGCGCTGCCGGTGAGCAGGCCAGGCAGGAGGGTAGAGCAGGGGGGGCACTGTGTCCTTTGTTTTTCAGATGATTGCCTTGCTGCCTTCCTCGAGTAGGTGGCAGCATAGCGGGATGTCCTCGTACCCCAGGACAGGAGGAGGAGGACCCCCCCACATGACCAAACATGCCTGGGAGGAGGTGGCGGAGATTGTGAGCTCCCGCGACGCGGTGCGGCACACCTGGATCCAGTGTCGCAAATGCTTTAATGACCTGTTGCGCTCAGGAAGGGTGAGTACCATCTTGGCACTGGTCACTTAACCCAGCAGATAGGCTTTCCCCCCTGGTGTCCCCTCCCCCCACCCCAAGTCTGAGTGTGGTAACAGCATTGAATCATTGACGGCATGTGTCCTTCGCTGGGTGGGCCAGCAGATATTGCCCATGTTGAGGTCACCCTGAGAGGGTGGTGAAGAGATGGGTTCTGCCCCCGCAGCATATAGTACACTGGGACCCACATTACTGTTTTGGGGGCAACCTGGAGGAGCTGTACCTAGGCGCAGTGCTGGAACTCCAGGACATGTCAAAGTCAGGGTGATGACATGCTGGGAAGGGAGCTTCAAGGTGACATGGCACCAATCGACCTGCTGTCCTCTGCGCTCCACGTGCTTACACCTCCTTGCTATGGACGGTTAGACCATATGGCATCTAATGTGATGTAGGCAGCATGTGCTCAAGGGGTGTGGGGGGGTTGGGGGGTGGGTGGGAGTTGTGTGTGGAGCAGGCCTAGTATCTTTGTGTGAGTGTTCGGCAGCAGCGGGATGAGGAGGCACTGGAGCCCTGCAATGTCCCACTCTGGTTGGGGTGGGCCATCCGCAAAGAGAGTCCAGATACAAGTAGCACTAATCAATACCCTTCTTTCCTTTTCAGGAGAAGAATGCACATAATGCCACTGAACAGGAGAGGACTGCTGGCAGCCCAGCACAGCTGGCGATTCTCAGCCACTTTGAGCAGGAGGCCCTAGATTTGGAGAGGCGCCATGTGCCCAGGTCCACCTATGTTGGTGAGGCTCAGGTGCCACGGGCAGCAGGTATGTATGCCTAGCAGTGAGGCCACCATTGTTCTCCCACAGCCATGGGAATGTTCAGTGATTGAAGTTTGCAACATGGCTTGACCATTGCTTATGGAAGGATGAATGCACAATGATCCGGGAGACAGGGATGCACATTGACATTGTTTCCATGTTAACTGATCCAATGTCCTTGTTCTTCCTTTCAGCATCAGCGGAGCAGAGCCGGGTGGAGGAGCAGCAGAGGCTCCCTCTCACATCTGAGGGCCCTGAAGTCTCACCAGCATCACACCATCTCTGCCAGGCAGGCACCAGCGCAGATATTGGCATCTCAGTGGGAATTAGAACATCGGTTAGTGTCCTGGGGCACAGCGGCGAGTCACTAGAGGAGCTGGCAGAGACAGAGAGTGCCCATGGCACCAGCATTCGGAGGACTGCGGGAGACTAGGCACATGCTCAGTCAGTGCATGATGATGTGCCTCTGGAGTTGTGCACGATGCAGCAAGCACAAAATGCGACCAGGTGTGCAGGAGCATCTGGTAGAGATACATGAGGCTTTGCATGGCTTGGTGTCCATGGTGGAGTCTACGTGGAGTATTGCTGAAGCAATGAGGCTTATGGCCTCGTGGAGAGACTCCTCCCTGAGAACCATCAGGTGCAGCAACTGCCTGTTGTCTCTGCGGGCTCCTCTCAGGGCGCTCCAGATGAGGGTGGCAGCTCCTCCACCTCTCTGCCAGTGACCGCAGCATCCAGTGAGACTGTGACGACTGGGGAGATGCCAGCTGTGGAACTGGCAGCTCCCCCCCAGGCAGGGTCAGCACAGACTCCATGGGCCAGAGGACCACCGCCAAGGTCATCGAGGCCAACAGGATAGCAGAGTCAGCAGGCTGTTTCAGATACCACTCCCAGCGAGGGGTCAGCACCAAGACATAGCACCCGAAAACATAAACATAAGGCAGCTTAGGACACCATGAGTTTATCACTGGTGCTTTTGTGTTGGCCTGCAAAGAGGTTGGTGTGATTTTTAATACCTTTGTCATTTTGTTTCATTAAGTTTCTTTGGTTGTAATATTAAACCCAGACATGTCATCATGGCTGAGGGTACCTCTTTTCTTATGCAGGTGGATGGTTTCCAGAAATGTTATGAGTGTTTTGTGGGACATTCAGTTTTATTAACAAGGACCTTAGTTAATGTTCCTAACCAGGATTTTGCACTTAGGTATCAAGTATGGAACCTACAGCCCAGGCTTGTCCTAGAGGTCCATATGTGGTATGCTAGCTGAAGGTTCGTTGGATTAAAGCCTCCCGGGTGTCCCTGCCTCCCTGGAATAAACCCGGGTCAGTGTCTATGCCCTCAGCATTTCCCTGTGTGTGCTCATCCTCGGACTCACTGCTGGACTCATTGTTTGCAGCTGCAGCCACTACGTTGACATCTTCAGTTTATTGCACCCTTGACGAGAGGGAAGCCAGCAATCACAACGAAGCCTCTGGTTCGCTGGGTCTGGCTTGCCTGGTCCCAACGTAGAGGTTAAAGGTCAATGCACACCTGAATAGACCGTCTGTAACCTTCTTGACACAAGTGTGGACAGCTGATTGGGAGACAACGCAAAGATCACCCACCGACCCCTGAGAGGAGCCAGAGGCATAGAAGTTGAGGACAGCTGTGACCTTTAGAGCCACTGGCATGGGGTGTCTACCCACACAGTTAGGGGAGATCTCAGGCCCAATCATTTGATAGATATAATTGACTGTCTCCCTTGAGAGACAAAGCCTCGTTCAGCACTGCACCTCAGACATATTGGGGTAGCTGTTTTGCCACCTGTATACCCTGGCAGCAGGATTGTGGCGCCTTCTGTGGCCCCTTCTGCCTTGGACTACTTCTTGACCCTGCATCCCTTGTGTCTGCACCTGTCTCCCCTGGAGGCTGAATGTGCACTCCTGGTCTCCTCCCCTTTCTAGCCCTCCCTTCCTCAGAGGAGGAGGTGCCTCCAGTGGAGAGTTCAGGCTAAGGGAAGGCTTCCTGAAACCTGCAGGCCTGGAAAAGATTCTTCACTGCAGAATGCTGACCTGAAGGTTGTGAGTCCAGACCAAGCAGCTGGTATGCATTTTGAAGTATTGCAGATCACACAGGCAAGTATCAGTAACTTTGAGAAATCAATATTTGACAGCACACTCACGACCCCACTGAGTCCTCTTATCCCGCTCGTGGATGAGGTTTATACAAATGTGTCCTGCCCGCCTGCCCGTTGTGCCCGTGCATTGACCCGGAGATTGCAAGGGTGCTAAAAAATTGCCATCGATTGGTGCCTCAAGGGCCTTAAGTGGCCAGTTAATTAAAGGCAGGCGCGCATCGGAAATCAGCGTGCGCCCGCCCAGCGAAATATCGTGATGGTGCGCAGTGACGTCAGGATGCTCGCCCGATGTAACTGCGTGTCATTTTACACGTGGACGTGCGGGGCCCACCCCTAAATGCCAACAGGAAAATTCTGCCCCTGAGTTCAGAAAGGCAAGACTTTCCTTCACAAACAGAATCATATAATTTAATGCTGATACCTTCCTCAGTGTTCACATACAGGGACTATTGAACAAGAGTCTGTGCACAGTGAGAAGCAGTGAGAATTCAGGCTAATTTACCCTTCTCCCTATTTAGCAAAGAGTGCCAAGGCCAATTGTATTGGACCAACCTTTGCTAACTCAGCACACACTAACACTGAAGTTGTGATCTTGTGTCATTTTTAACCCAAACTTGTCGATAAAGAAATGGTGTTGGCTATCCTTGTCACTTAGTGAGTTTTTCTAATGAACTGATGAGTCGTTCAGACCAGGAATGTTCAGGTGCAACACCCAGTCTACTGAGTTAGTAAATACTAGCAGAGGGAAGCAAAATTACAGTGAAGCTTACAGCACAGAAACAGGCTGCTCAGCCCAAATGATCCATGCTGGCATTTATGCACCATACAAGACTGCTCCAACCCCTCCATCTCACCCTATCAGCATATCCTTTCTCCCTTGTGTTTATCCAGTTTGTTCCTTAGAGATAAGAATTTTTTTCTCTCAGAGCGTGATGAGTCTTTGGAACTCTATTCCATAAAAGGCAGTGAAAGCAAAGTCTTTGAATATTTTTAAGGCAGAGCTGATGGATTCTTGATTAATAAGGGAATGAAAGGCTATTGGGGATAGGCAGGAATGTGGGGTTGAGGTTACAATCAGATCAGCCATGATCCTATCGAATTGCAGAGCAGGCTCGAAGGGCTGAGGACAAAGCAGCCCGCTTGGTTGGCACCCCATCCACAAATAACTCCCTCCACCACCAACGCACAGTGACAGCAGTGTGTACCATCTACAAGATGCACTGCAGCAATTCACTAAGGCTCCTTCAACAGCACCTTCCAAACCCATGACCTCTACCAGCTAGAAGGACAAGGGCAGCAGATACATGGGAACACCACCATCTGCAAGTTCCCCTCCAAGTCACTCACCATCCTAATTTGGAAATATATCGCCATTCCTTCACCGTCGGTGGATCATAATCCTGGATCTCCCTTCCTAACAGCACTGTGGGTGTTCCTAGAATACATGGACTGCAGCGGTTCAAGAAGGTAGCTCACCACCACCTTCTCAAGGGCAATTAGGGATGGGCAATAAATGTTGGCCCAGTCAGCGACACCCACATCCAATGAATGAATACATTTTTAAAAAGGAGGCTTGGCAAGTTGCTGCAGCACATCATACTGCTCCACTGTGTGTCGGTGGTGAAGGGAGTGAATGTTTAAAGTGGTGGATGGGGCACTGACCAAGAGAGCTGCTTTGTCCTCGATGGTGTTGAGGTTCTTGAGGGTTGTTGTTGCGGGTGGTAAGTGGAGACTATTCCATCACACTTTTGACTAGTGTCTTGTAGATGGTGGGCAGGCTCTGGGGTGTTTCTACAGAATTCCTGATTGGATTCATTAGTGACTATCATAGTTATGGTATAAAAACAGAAAATGGTGGAAAAACTCAACAGATCTGACAGCTATGGAGAAACGGAGTTAACGTTTCGAGTCCATAAGATTTTCTTCAGAGGCTCTGAAGAAGTCATACAAACTCAAAATGTTAACTCTGTTTCTCTCTCCACAAATGCTGCCAGATCTGCTGAGATTTTCCACCATTTTCTGTTTTTATTTCAAATTTCCAGCATCTGCAGTATTTTGCTTTTACCATATTTATGGTCCCTAGTTCTTGACAATTAGCCAAGCTACCCAATCTTAATTGGCCTAGTTAGAAATGCACGTGTAAGGACAAAATATTATTCCACTGTGTTGCTTGTAGTCAATATGTTCACATTTGAATGGTGCCCACTTGGACAAGGTGACAGAATGCCTCTGGCGCCCATGGAATGTGTTCCAGGAAGAACTAAATATATTTGGAAATGGAAGACAAGGGGAGGAAACTGATGAGAAGAAAAATGTTTGTATGATAAACAAAAGTGACCAGTTTCTTATTTAATAACAGGTTTTCTGGTGAACCAGGTTCTCCAGAATGAGCAGCTGCCAGTACTGAGTACTGCATTCCATGATCAAACAGGCATGAACTACATTCCGGGATCGCTAGATAATAACTCACTCCTGAACCAGCAACAGGGTGATATTCAGCAGGCTTCCGTGGAATTGCCACTACAACTTTTACACACAGTGAGTTCTTGACTTTATGTAATTCTATTCTGCATACACTCCAGTTTACACAATCCCTCCTTTGTCTGGGTGCTCACCACACATCCAGTGTCACTCATGTGGATGCCCTTCTAATGGCCACTTAGCAGAAGTCCTGCATGTTGAGATGTCCCAAATCAATTGCTTTTCCCCATTGCCTGGACCCCTGAAGGAAGACATTGACTGCACAGCATTCCTAACAGCAGGTCAGATGATTCTGTTTGGAAATTTAACCAGTGTTGAACCTGTTAAGGACCTAATGGGTTAGCACAGGTGTGATAACCCAATTTCTAACTGACTCTTTAAAATGTTACAATGACTATTGTACCTATTAGTTCATGATGTCAGCTCAGGCTCAGTGAATAGCATTGTCTTATTTCTGAGTCAGAATATCATGGATCCAAGCCCCACTACAGACTTGAGCACATAATTGAGGCTGACACTCCCAGATTGGACTGAGAGAATGCTGAACTGCTGGACATGCTACTTTTCAGATGAGGTATTAAACTGAGCCCTCTCTACTCTCTCAGTAAAAGACCCCAGAGCCAGTATTCAAAAGAGAGCAGGGGAGTTATCCCTGATGTCCTGGGTCAATATGTATCCCTCAACCATCATCACTAAAACAGATTATCTGGTTGTTATCTCATTAATGTTTGAGGAAGCTTGCAATATTTTCTACATTACAACAGTGACCCCTCCTTCTTCAGGTACCATGCCCTATGAAGGCACTGGCAACCATGGATTTCCATTAGATTGGCCCATCATTATGCTTGGCAAAGTACTTGCCATTGCCTTCTCCCGTATGGTTGAGCAGGAAACTCTCTTGTTGTACCACCTGCCATCAGGCATATTGGAAGGATTTACAGGCTGATAATCAACCTGTTTCGCCCCTGAAGTGGGATTTGAACACAGAACCCAGAGTTAGGGACACTACCAGTGAGCCATAAGAACTCCCACAACAGTGACTACACATCAAAAAGTACTTAACTGGCTTGAGGCACTTCGGGGATGTCCAGAGGATGTGAAAAGCACTAAAAAAATGCAATTCTTTTCTTTCTAATTAGTGTCCCAAAAACCCACCTGTTTTTTTCAATAAATAAAATTGCAGGAGCACGTGACTTTGAAACCTACTTTTTGAGATCGTAATTTCATTAGTGAGTTGTTAAGGTGACAGAAGCACACATTCCGTCATTATTTACAGAGGGATTCCATCCGCAGTTATTGGAGGGCTAGCTATAGTGTGAATAAAGGTAACCTCAAATGTCAAGGCAAAAAATTATGTTTAGGATAACACATGATTGCTTAACATGGTTGTGTGACATTCATCTACCGTTTTAAATCACTAGTGAACATTAGCGGATAAAGGAATGTCATTCAGAGTTGTTAAATGTATTATTAACAGTTATTGAGTGTAAAACTTTCCTAGAATTATGGGGAGGAAAAACAATTTCCATTTACAATTGACACAGTATATATTGTCAGTGGTATTGGTTAAATGAATGAGGGTAGGCCAGTGGCTAATTATAATAGTTCATGGCTGTGCAGCAATGTAGCTGAAGTATTTTACTCTGTTCCTAGAGCATGATAAATAGTGTGAGATTTACCCCTTGCCTTCAAAGTATCTGTAACATGAACTCCACTTCTAGTGATTGGCTTTCTGAATAAACATTAAGGGTGGCATCCTCCATTATGACTGGAAACAGCAAACTATGAGTAATCTGAATGAAGCGTTCAGATCCAGGAAATTATCACTGACAGGAGCTCAGCATTTGTTGGATTCCCATTAAGACAAAAAAAACCTCAGCCCTGTCACTTTGAGTTCTTTATAAAAGCAGCATTATTCACTCCAAATTTTTAACTTTTTTTTGGCTCAAACAATATAATTTGTTGTGTTTGTACAAGTTCCAGTTACCTAGAAAGAAATAAAAGTAGATTTTGGGGAAACAGTGGAACAGGGGCTTTTACAGGACTCTCTTGACAATAAAAGAATGACATCACCTGGAACTTTGCACAGTGAAGGCGTGCAGTGACTTGCAGGTTAGCTGGCTGTCCTGTCACAGATCACAGCAAGGAGGCAGCGTGTATCTCGGGGCACTGCAGTGATTTGCTGCTTCAGGTTTAATTGTCGCAGCTTACTTTTCCAAGATGGATAGAATGACTGTGAGCTGTGGCTTTTTGCATGGCTCCACCACAAGAACAGAGTTTGATGATGTAAAAACGCAATTGAGAAAGAAAGACTTGCATTTGTATAGCACTTTTCATGACCACCTGACATCTTAAAGTGCTTTACAGCCAATGAAAATTTTGTTTTGAAGTGTAGTCACTGTTGTATTGTAGGAAATACAGCAGCCAATTTGCATGCAGTAAAGTCCCAGAATAGCAATGTCATTATGGTCAGATAATCTATTGTTTTTGTCATGTTGATTATAGAGTAAGTATTGGCCAGGATACCAGGGATACCTCCCCTGTTCTTCTCTGAAATAGTGCCATGGGTTCTTTTATATCCACTTGAATGAACAGTTTAACATCTCAACTGAAAGGCAGCACCCCCTCAGTACTACACTGGAGTAACATCTTTAATTTTTGTACTCAAGTTCTGAAATGGGACTTGAACCCACAACCGTGCAATTCAGTGACAAGAGTGGTACCAACCTATTCACAACTGACACTCTAATTTCAATAGGAACTGTAGGTTTTTTGGTGGTAGATAATCTCAGATGAGCAGAATGACCTCCCTTATCTGTACCCACTTTATCATCTATTAATATCCAGGGGCAGAATTTTGCCCTTGGGTGTGTGGGATCAGCAGGGGTGTTTGGGAAGCTGACCGCTGCCTGTGATCGACAAAGCACTGCGATTTCACGCTGGTGTGCCAACTAAGGTTCACCCACCGTGATACGCAAGTGGCAGTGCTGAGTGCTGCCTCAGGGAGATGCTGAATGTATTGAAAAGATTATTAAACAGTAGAAGAATTTAATGAAACATGTCCCCTCATGTGACACTGTCACATGAGCAGAGACATGTTTTTAAATAAAAATTAAAGTATTTATTTGATTTTTATTTGATTTTGGAAACCTCATCCAGCCTGTGGATGAGGTTTCCAAAAAAATGCAAAGGCCGCTTGGCTTTTTCACCTACCTGTCAGCTGTTAGGTTGAATGGACAGTGAAAAATAAAGCACAATTGATAACTTAATGGCCTTAATAGGCCTTTTAATTGTTGGTGGGTGTGCTGCCGGCTCTGGCGTGTACCCGCCGACCGAACTATCGTGCGACTGCGTGTTGACGGCGGCATGCTTGGCCGATATCATCGCGCATCATTTCGTTTCATTTCATTGCGCGCCCACCTGCCAAGCTAAAATTCCTGCCCCAGGTTTCTACTTTCACCCCGGTACCTATGAGATGTAACAGTTATATCATATTTACAGCATAGAAACACACCATTCATCCCAACTGATCCATGCTTATATTTATTGTTCACACAAACCTCCTCCGACCTTAACTCATCTCACCCTGTCAGCGTATCAAATTTATTTTAATAACACTAGCATCAATATATTATAATTAATATTAATTAATTTAACATCAATTTAATAATATTTCCTGGTGGTGCTTTCTCCTGCTGTGAATTCTCTGCCATTCTGAAGTTATTCAGCAAAGCATTTGTTTTGGGTAATATTAGTTAATTATACAGCTGATGATCAAATAACTGAAAACACTGTGACAGTTTTGAAAGGAATACTGAATTCTAGATTCTCAATGATGTATTTGATAAAACACCAGCCCTTTGTACAGACCAGGAGGTTGCCAGATTGGATTCTAGGTCTGCAATTTGCTAACTTGCACCCCACTGGGATAGCAGTAGAGGTTCCACACCCAACCGCAGGACCCAAGGACAAATCAGAGGGTTTTCACTCCCAATCGCCACCTGGGGACTGTGTCCTCCAGAAAGGGTCTGAGTGTAGGTGTTTGGTGAATACAGGATCCAACTCAAGATATGATTTTAGTTGCGAATCTGGAATTGGAAGGCAGGGAGGAACTCAAGAAAATTATAATCACCAGGGAACTGGTACTTAGCAAATTGTTGGGACTGCAGCTTGACAAGTCCCCGGGTCCTGATGGATTTCATCCTACGATCTTAAATGAAGTGGCTAGTGAGATAGTTGATGTGTTGGTTTTAATTTTCCAAAACTCCCTAGATTCGGGGAAGGTTCCATTAGATTGGAAAATAGCAAATGAAACTCCTTTATTCAAAAAGGGAGGGGGATAGAAAGCAGAAAGCTACAGGCCAGTTAGTTAACTTAACATCTGTCATAGGGATGATTAAATCCCCATTATTAAAGATGTTATAGCAGGGCACTTAGAAAAATTCAGGGCAATCATGCAGAGTCAAAATGGGAAATCATGAAAGGGAAATCATGTTTAAAATTTATTGGAGTTCTTTGAAGAAGTAACAGGTGCTATGGATAAAGGGGAACTGGTGGATACACTGTACTTAGATTTCCAGAAGGCATTTGATAAGGTGCCTCATTAAAGGTTATTGTGGAAAATAAAAGCTCATGGTGTAGGTGGTAACATATTGGCATGGATGGAAGATTGGCTAGCTAACAGGAAACAGAGTGTAGGCATAAGTGGGTCCTTTTCTGGTTGGCAGGATGTGACGAGTGGTATGCTACAGAGATCAGTGCTGGGGCCTTAGCTCTTTACAATTTATATAGATGACTTGGCTGAAGATTGCTAAATTTGCTGATGACACAGAAGTAGGTTGGTGAAGAGGACATAAGGTGGCTACAAAACAATATAGATAAGTTAGGTGTGTGGGCAAAGACCTGGCAAATGGAGTATAATTTGGGAAAATGTGAGGTTGTCCATTTTGGCAGGATAAATATAAAAGAGGCATATTATCCAAATGATGAGAGATTGCAGAGCTCTGAGATGCAAAGGGATCATGTTGTCCTAGTGCATGAATCACAAAAGGTTAGTATGCAGGTGCAGCAGTAATTAGAAAATCTATTAGAATGTTATCCATTATTGCGAGGACAATTGAATACAAGAGTAGGGAAGTTATGCTTCAGTTCTATGGGGTGTTGGTGAGACCACATCTAGAGTACTGTGTACAGTATTGGTCTCCTTATTTAAGGAAAGATATAAATGCCTTAAATATCTTTAAGGCAGAGGTAGATAGATTCTTGATAAGCAAGGGAGTGAAAGGTAATTGGGGGTGGACAGAAATATGAGGTTAAAATCAAATCAACAATGATCTTATTGAATGGTGGAGCAGGCATGAGGGGATGAGTGGCATACTCCTGCTCCTAATTCGTTTCTTCATATGTATGTTCCTATGCCCCAGGGTTGAATAGTCCTAGACACACCAGGGATTAAATTCATCTCAGGCAACGTTGGCAGCAGTGAATGACACCCGATTTACATTGGAAAAGGAAACCAGGCTGATGATTTGCTATTGCCTGAGCCAATAACAACAATTTGCATTTATATAGTGTCTTTAAACTACTAAAACCTTCTATGGTGCTTCACAGGAGCATTATAAAACAAAACTTGACACCATTTCATATTAGGAGAGGTGACCAAAAACTTAGTGAAAGAAGTAGGTTTCAAGGAGGAAAGTATGAGGCAGAAAGGGTTAGAGAGGGAATTTTCGGAGCTTACATTAAATATTACACAGTGCTCTGTGTGTATCTGTGTCTCCACCAACTACAAGGCACAAATCAGGAGTGTGATGGAATACTCTCCACTTGCCTGGATGAGTGTAGCTCCAACAGCACTCAGGGGGTTCAACACCATCCAGGACAAAGCAGCCCGCTTGATTGCCACGCCATCCACAAACATTCATTCCCTCCACCACTGATGTACAGTAGCAGCAGTATGTACCATCGACAAGATGCACTGCAGGAACATGCCAAGGCTCCTTCAACTGCACCTTCCAAACCCACAAACGCTACCATCTAGAAGGACAAGGGCAGCAGACACATGGGAACACCACCACCTGGAAGTTCCCCTCCAAGTCATTCACCATCCTGATTTGGAAATGTGTCACCGTTCCTTCACTGTCACTGGGTCAAAATCCTGGAACTCCCTTCCTAATACCACTGTGGATGTACCTACACTACATGGACTGTAGCGGCTCAAGAAGTAGCTCACCACCCACCACCTTCTCAAGGGCAATTAGGGATGTGTTGGCCCAGCCAGCAAAACCCACATCCCGTGAATGAATAAAAAAAAAAGAACTGGGTCTTATACAACCTATGCTGTCCTCAGATGGGCAGCACCCATAGTTCCCGCCCTTAAACCCAACCAAAGCGTCCGAATTTGTGGGGAATACAAACTGAAAGTAGCTAAGCTAAACAGGCACCCCAATCCAAAAATTGAAGACCTGTATGCCAAATTGACAGGAGGAACAACGTACACAAAGCATGACATGAGTCATGCTTATCAACAACTAGAAGTAGATAATACCTCCCGGGAATTTGTCACAATTGATACCCACAAAGGGTTGTATCAATATACATAATTGCCTTCCAGTGTGTCCTCAATTTGTGCCATCTTTCAGAGAACAATGAAAAGCTTACTGCAGGGCTGCCCTAGGTTGTAGTCTAACAGAGACTTGGTTGAAGGATGGACAGGATTGGCAGATAAACGTTCCAGGATTTAGATGTTTCAGGCAGGATAGAGAGGGATGTAGAAGAGGTGGAGGAGTTGCCCTGCTGGTTAAGGGGAATATCAAAGCTGTCCGACAGGAGGACACCTCGGTGGGCTCATGCAGCGAGGCAACATGGGTAGAGCTCTGGTATAGGAAGGGTGCAGTCACAATGTTGGAGGATTACTATAGGCCTCCCAATACCAGCGGGACATTGAGGAATAATTATGTAGGCAGATTTTGGAAAGACGCAAAAACAATACGGTTGTTGTGGTGGGTGATTTTAACTTTCCCTATATTGACTGGGAATCACTTAGGGCTAGGGGTTTGGATGGTGCAGAATTTTTAAGGTGCATCCAGGAGGGTTTCCCGAGACAATATGTAGCTAGACCAACTAGGGAAGGGGCAATACTGGACCTGGTATTAGGGAATGAACCCGGCCAGGTGGTCGAAGTTTCAGTAGGGGAGCATTTCAGGAAAAGTGACCATAATTCAGTAAGTTTCAAGGTACTAGTGGATAAGGATAACCGGAGCCCTCAGGTTAAGGTGCTTAATTGGGGGAAGGCTAATTATAACAATATTAGGCAGGAACTGAGGAATCTAGACTGGAGGCGGATGTTTGAGGGCAAATCAACAACTGACATTTGGAGGGCTTTCAAACATCAATTGATAAGAATTCAGGGCCGGCATGTTCCTGCTAGGATGAAGGATGAGCATGGCAAGTTTCAGGAACCTGGGATTATGAAGGATATTGTGAGATTAGTCAAAAAGAAAAGGGAAGCATTCATAAGGGCTAGAAAGCTGGGAACAGATGAAGCCCGTGGAGAACATAAAGAAAGTAGGAAGAAACTTAAGCAAGGAGTCAAGAGGGCTAAAAGGGGTCATGAAAAGTCACGGGCAACCAGGATTAAGGGAAATCCCAAGGCCTTTTATACGTATGTATAAAGCAAGAGGATAGTTAGGGAAAGGGTAGGCCCACTCAGGGACAGAGGTGGGAATCTGTGTGTGGAGCCAGAAGAAATGGGAGAGATACTAAATGAATACTTCTCATCAGTATTCACCAAAGAGAAGGACTTAGCGGTCGATTTGTCTAGGGAAGAGTGTGTAGATAGCCTGGATCATGTTGAGATCAAAAAAGAGGAGGTGTTAGGCGTCTTAAAAAATATTAAGGTGGATAAGTCCCCAGCCCCAGATGGGATCTATCCCAGAGTACTGAGGGAGGTAAGGGAGGAGATTGCTGGGGCCTTGACAGAAATCTTTGTATCCTCACTGGCTACGGATGAGGTCCCAGACGACTGGAGAATGGCCAATGTTATTCCATTGTTTAAGAAAGGTAGCAGGGATAATCCAGGAAATTACAGGCCAGTGAGCCTTATGTCAGTGGTAGGGAAATTATTGGAGAAGATTCTTAGTGACAGGATTTAATACCATTTGGAAGCAAATGGGCGTATTAGTGAGAGGCAGCATGGTTTTGTGAAGGGGAGGTCATGTCTCACTAACTTGATCGAGTTTTTCGAGGAAGTGACAAAGATGATCGACAATGGAAGGGCAGTGGATGTTATCTACATGGATTTCAGTAAGGCCTTTGACAAGGTCCCTCATGGCAGACTGGTACAGAAAGTAGAGTCGCATGGGATCAGAGGTGAGCTGGCAAGATGGATACAGAATTGGCTTGATCATAGAAGACAGAGGGTAGCAGTGGAAGGGTGCTTTTCTGAATGGAAAGCTGTGACTAGTGGAGTTCCGCAGGGATCAGTGCTGGGACCTTTGCTGTTTGTAGTATACATAAACGATTTGGAGGAAAATGTAACTGGGCTAATTAGTAAGTTTGCAGACAACACTAAGGTTAGAGGAATTGCAGATAGTGAAGAGGATTGTCAAAGAATACAACTGGATATAGATTGGTTGCAGACTTGGGCGGAGAAATGGCAGATGGAGTTTAATCCGGACAGATGTGAGGTAATGCATTTTGGAAGGTCTAATACAGTAAATGGCAGAACCCTTAAGTGCATTGGCGGGCAGAGGGATCTGGGCGTACAGGTGCACAGGTCACTGAAAGTTGCAACGCAGGTGGATAAGGTAGTCAGGAAGGCATATGGCATGCTTGCCTTCATTGGCAGTGGTATTGAGTATAAAAGCTGGGAAGTCATGCTGCAGCTGTAGAGAACCTTGGTTAGGCCACACTTGGAATATTGCGTGCAATTCTGGTCACCACATTACAAGAGGGATATGGAGGCATTGGAGAGGGTGCAGAGGAGGTTTACCAGGATGCTGCCTGGTCTGGAGGTTATTAGCTATGAGGAGAGGTTGGAGAAACTCGGATTGTTCTCACTAGAGCGAAGGAGATTGAGGGACGACTTGATAGAAGTTTACAAAATTATGAGTAGCATGGACGGAGTAGATAGTCAGAAGCTTTTTCCCAGGGTGGAAGAGTCAATTACTAGGGGACATAGATTCAAGGTGAGAGGAAAAAACTATAGAGGAGATGTGCGGGGCAAGTTTTTTACGCAGAGGGTAGTGAGTGTCTGGAATTCGCTGCCAGAGGAGGTGGTGGAAGCAGGTATGATAGTGGTGTTTAAGAGGCAGCTTGACAAATACATGAATAGGATGGGAATAGAGGGATAGGACCCCGGAAGTGCAAAATGTTTTAGTTTGATAGACAATATGATCGGCGCAGGCTTGGAGGGCTGAAGGGCCTGTTCCTGTGCTGTACTTTTCTTTGTTCTTTGTTCTTTATCCCAGGCAGCTGATGGTTTGGCTGCCATTAGTGGAATTATTAACAAGCACCAAGACCTAGCTTGGCTGGTGCTGAGAAGGACACTCCCCGTCAGATCCTTCATACACGCCCAAAGTCTCTGCGCCACCACATGCTGCCCTCCTATCAGCTGTGATGGGAAGAGATAATTGCACATCTCCTTCTGGAATGTGCCTTTGCAAAGCAGGTATGGAGAGAGGACTCTGTGCCCTATGGGCTGTTCCCACAAAGACAAACATCAACTGCGGCTGGAGGATCATCAATTTGGTGAAAGGCACACTTTGGTCTGCCCGAAATTTGCTCATCTTCCAGTGCAAAGAGTTGTCCTTCACTGAGCGTCGTAGACTGGCACATTCCAAGATCCAGGGCTACTTTCTGAGGGACACACTGAAGCTTGGTGCAGCCACTGCAAAGGTACAATGGGGAAAGACCAGTGTGTAAGACCTTTCATCCAGGGGCTGGTACATTGAGGGGCTGGTAACGGTGTAGGACCCCTCGGTATGTAAGCTTGTTTTTGAATGTATATAGTTAATACAATTGCTTTGAGGCAGTTCAAAGTGCAACATGCTCTGTGGAAAAAGTTGATTGTTTATTGCACTTTGTTTTGACAACTTGAAATGTATTTTTAATGTTCTTTTAGATATTTCTTTTTGAATTAAGTATATTTTAGCAAAAAAAAATGGAGTGATTAAAATCAGGGTATGCACAAGAGGCTAGAGTTGGATGAACACAGAGAACTCAGAGGGTTGTAGAGCTGGAGAAAGGTACAGAGATAAGGAAAGGCGAGGCCATGGAAGGATTTGAAAACAAGGATAAGTTTTTAAAATTGAGCTGTTGTTTAACCGGGAGCCAATGTACTTCAGGGAGCACAGGGATGATGGCTGAACGGGACTTGCTCCACATGACAATTCAGGAGGGATTCCCAATCTCAATCGTCATCTGGGGAGTTACTTGGCCCAGCATCTCCAGGATCATTCCCTGTACCCATTTGCCTTAAAGAATAAAGGAATTTATAGGCATGGGTGTTTTTAAATAACTTACTTCAGGACAGGAAGATCAGCTTCAACTTGATAAATGTCCCAGCTCTTTTTTAATGATCAATAAATGCTGCACATTGCATTGTACACCAGAACTATCTGATGAGTTAGATATAGTTACCCCAGTAGTTTAGACGTGGCTATTGCTGGATTGGGTACTCCAGGCTATCAATATTCCTGCTTGTCTGGAGGAATCTGATTCTTGACTCAGGACCACGCTATCCCTGTTGTATCGCTACTCCATGATCTACTTCATGATATGTTGATAGTTCCAGTTCAGTACCTTGCAGGTTCTGGGGGGTGCAGAGAAATCATGACAGACCTATGGAAAATTAAATTATTCATGGCTTAATGTTCTTATTAGTAGCTACCTTCCAACAAGCTGCAAGTGCAATCCTGTCACAAACTGGAATGGCTTCCAATCAATATCTGCATTGGTTTTAGTCACATCCCAGTAATCTGACCTGATGCTTGAGGAATCCTTTAATCTGGTCAGAGGAAATACAAAGTTAAATTATTCCTCCTGAAGAAAATGAAGATTATATCAATACAGGAAACTCAGTGTGGTGGTAACTGGATCCCATTCCCTGCTCAGTTAATTCTAATCAATCATTTGAAATGCAAAAGCCAGTCAGCATGGGTTGACAGAATCACTAAAGTGAAAGTGGCAGCTCTGCAGAGAGAGGGTCAGGAGGGAACCCATCCCCTCCCATTAACCTCAACAGATGCCCTACATGTGTGGAATAAGTACAGAATGCTTATTAGCTGGGGATGGAAAAGCCAGTGAAGCAGCAGTTTCTAAAGGGCTATTCCTTGTTATAAAAGGGAAGGTCAGTTTATTTATATGCACAAGAAGACAGAAGTCAACAGAAGGATGGAAACAAAGGATGTGAGGAAAATCCCCCTTTGGAAGAGGATGCTTTGGTGATCCTGTACCAGGAGTGATCTCTGATTAAAGCCAAAGCTGATACTGTCTGGATGGAGGTCAGCAAGAGAATTGGGAGAAATAAGTGGACTATTAATAATTATTTAAATATGTGAAAGAATAACAGTAAGGTAATAAATGCACATTCTTCTCAATGCATGTTAATGTTTGAATCTGAGTAAAATAAGTTATTGGTTCTGCAATTTTAAGTTTTGCAACAGAAGTGTCTTCTTTTTGTCATTAACCCATCAT
Source organism: Isurus oxyrinchus (assembly GCA_026770705.1). Classification (NCBI taxonomy): domain Eukaryota; kingdom Metazoa; phylum Chordata; class Chondrichthyes; order Lamniformes; family Lamnidae; genus Isurus; species Isurus oxyrinchus. The sequence goes on from JANJGN010000010.1 coordinate 140,683,218, forward strand.
CATATATTCTTATCATGACATTACCTTAATGTTTCTAACCGTAAACTCTGTAATAGAATGAATCAACATAAGTCAGGAGCTACAGAGTTTATCAGTCATAGATTGCACAGCATACCATAAATATATCCATGCAGGGTAGAGAATTAACATTGTGCAGAGGGCTTTACACTAAATAGAGGGGGTGGGGGAGGGTTCTGGAGAGGGGATACGCAGGCTTACAAAGCAAAAGGATATGGCAGCATTGCAGGGCAGCTATTTAGGTAATGATGCCCAGAGTGTGACAGGAAAGGACAGAGTCTACAAACATTAAAAAAAACAGCAGCACATAGGGTCAAAGGAAGAAAAAATGGTAAAAAAGGCAAAATTAATGGCTCTTTACTTAAATGCACATAGTATTTGGAACAAAATAATGAATTAACAATGTAAATAGAGGTTAATGGGTATGATCTTATAGCCAATATGGAGACATGGGACTGAATTTTCCCTTTGGCTTACATGTCTGCGTGTAAAGTGATGCGCGGTGACGTTGGGCAAGCATCCCGATGTTACTGTGCGCCTTCGCGATATTTTGCTGGGCAGGCGCACGATGATGCCCAACGCATGCCTCTCATTAATTAACAGGCCAGTTAAGGCGTTTGAGGCGCCAATCGACGCCAGTTTTTCGCTGCCTGTGCAATCTTCGGCTTGGTGCACGGGCGCAACAGGCAGGCGGGTAGGACACATTTGTATTAACCTCATCCATGGGCGGGACATGAGGGCTCACTGGGCGTGTGAGTGTGCATTGTCAGGCATTTATTTCTGAAAGTTTTTGAAACTTGCCTGTGTGATCTACAGTACTTCAAAACACACACCAGCTGCTTTTTTGGGACTTTTAACCTTCAGGTCAGTACTCTGCAGTGAGTAATCTTTTCTGGGCCTGCAGGTTTCAGGAAGCTTTCCCCTTAGCCTGGGAATGGGACCTGAACTGGCCACTGGAGGTAGTTTCTCTGAGGAGGAAGGGAGGGCTAGAAGGGGGAGGAGGCTTGGAGTGCATATTCAACCTCCAGGGGAGCCACCTTTGGGAGGACAGGCACAGGCACAAGGGATGCAGGTCCAAGAGGTAGTCCAAGGCAAAAGGGACGAGAGAAGACGCCACTATCCTGCTGCCAGGGTATACAGGGGGATAAGCAGCTACTTCAATATGTCTGAGGTGCAGTGCCGAAGGAGGCTCCATCTCTCAAGGGAGACAGTCAACTATATCTGTCAGATGATAGGGCCTGAGAACTCCCCTAACTGTGTGGGTAGACACCCCATGCCAGTGGCTCTGAAGGTCACAGCTGCCCTCAATTTCTATGCCTCTGTCTCCTTCCAAGGGTCAGTGGGTGATCTTTGCGGTGTCTCCCAATCAGCTGTCCACACTTGTGTCAAGCAGATTACAGACGCTCTGTTCAGGCATGCATTGACCTTCATCCACTACTGTTGGGACTAGGCAAGCCAGTCACAATGAGTCAGAGGCTTCGTGGCGATTGCCAGCTTCTCCCGTGTCCAGGGTGCAATAGACTGCACACATGTGACCATCAAGGCACCAGCAGGTGAGCCCAGTACTTTCGTCAACAGGAAGGGCTTCCACTCCATGAACGTGCAGATAGTGTGTGACCATAGGATACTGATTTTACAAGTCTGTGCAAGGTACCCAGGTAGCTCCCATGACATCTACATCCTCAGACACTCCCAGGCGCCGGAGCTCTTCAGTGCTCCAGCCCAGCTTGATGGATAGCTGCTGGGTGATAAGGGCTATCCCCTCAGAAGGTGGCTCATGACGCCTCTCCGCCATCCAAGAACAGAAGCTGAGCAGCGGTTCAATAGGAGCCACACCTCCACAAGGGCTGTGATGGAGAGAACCATTGGTCTTCTCAAGATGCACTTCTGATGCCTGGACCGCTCAGGGGACACACTGCAGTACCCCCCTGATCATGTCTCGTTGATAATGGTTACATGCTGCACTCTCCACATTCTCATGCTGGAAAGGGGGGACACAATGGACGATGAAGACGTTGACGCAGTGGCTGTGGCTGCACATGATGAGTCCAGCTATGATTCCGAGAATGTGTGTGCACAGGGAAATGCTGAGGGCGTAGACGCTGACCCGGGCATACTCCAGGGAGGCGGGAACATCCAGGAGGCTTTAATCCAATGAACCTTCAGCTAGCACACCATAGATGGACCACCAGGACAAGCCTGTAGGCTTGATACTTGACACCTAAGTGCAAAATGTGCCAGGTTAGGAACAGTCACTGAGGGCCTTGTTAATAAAGCTGAATGTCCAACAAAGCACTCATTACAGTTTTGGAACCATACACATGCAGAAGAAAAGAGGCACCCTCAGCCATGGTGACATATCTGAATTTATTCTGTCAAGCAAACCAACTTATTCCCAAAAAAAAGAGAATAGTGTTAACAAAGAAAACAAATCAGGAGGACCTCATCTCGGGCCAACACAGAAGCACCAGTGAAAATCCCATGGTGTGCCTAAGGTACCTTATGTTTTCATTTCCGGATACTACGTCTTGCTGCTGCCCAATGGTTTAGAGTGGCATCTGAGACAGCCTGCCGACTCTGCTGTCCTGTTGGCCTCAAAGAACTTGGTGGTTGTCCTGTGGCCCGTGGAGCCAGTGCTGGCCCCGCCTGAAAGGGAACTGCCAGTTCCACAGCTGGCATCTCCCCAGTCGTCACAGCCTCACCAGATGCTACAGACACTGGGAGAGGGGTGGAGGAGCTACCGCCCTCATCTGGAGTGCCTTGAGAGGTGCCTGCAAAGACACCAGGCAGCTGCTGCACCAACGTGAGGTTGCTTCGGACCTCCCTGCTCACCGTGGATGGGTGGTCACTGAGCTGGGAAAGCTGATGCCCAAACCACCTCCCACACTGGCACTGACCAGCTGAGGTCAGTGTCGATGAAAGGGTTTTCTGGTCAGAGTGCATCCCCAGGAAGCCCTGACGGGTTTACTGGAGGAGGCTATCCATGGGAGTCGCCACTCTCCCCATGGAGGATGCATGGAACTCGGACATGTGACTCATTGCTTCAGTGATCGTCCGTGTAGACTCTTCCACCAGGGAGACCAAGCCAAGCATAGCCTCATGTATCTCCTGCACACCCAGCCGCATTCCCTGCATTTGCTGCATTGCAGATGACTCCAGAGGCACCTTATCAGGCATGTGCCTGGTTCCCCGCAGTCCTCTGCTGCTTGCGCCATGGGCACACTCTGTATCTGCCAGCTCCTCCAGCAACTGTGAAGTGTCCTCATCACTGTGCCCACCGAGGTGCTAGTATCTGAGCTGGTGCTGCCTCACAGAAATGGACAGTAGATCAGTTAACGTGGAGACAATGTCAAAGGGTATCCCAGTCCTCTGGATTATTATGCGCTTATCCTTCCATAACTAATGGTCAAGCCATGTTGCAAAATTAAATCAGTTAACATTCAGCAGTGCTATGGCTGTTGGGAGAACAATGCTGACCTCACTGTTAGGCATAAATTCCTGTCCTTAGCACTCCAGCCTCACCGACACCAGTGGACCTTGGCGCATGGTGCCTCTCCAGTTACAGGGCCTCCTGCTCAAAGTGGTTAAGAATGGCGATCTGCACCTGGCCACCGCCAGTCCTTGCACGCTCTGCCGCGTTATAAGCATTCTTCTCCTGAAAATAAGAGATGAGCATTGATTAGTGAAAATTGCACATGGACTCTCTTCGCGCACGGCCCACCCCAACCAGAATGGGACATATCAGGGCTCCAGTGCTCCCTCACCCCGCTGCTGCTGAACACTCACACAAAGATGCTAATCCTGCTCCATAACACCCCCTCCACCCCCACCTTGGACATATGCTCCCTACATCACATTAGGCATCACATGGTGTTTCCTTCCATAGCAAGGAGATACAACACGTGGAGCGCAGAGTGCAGCAGATGGTTCGTTGCCATGCCACCTTGAAGCTCCCCTCCCAGCATGTTATCACCCTGACTTGGAGATGTCCTGGGGTTCAAATGCAGCGCCTAGGTGCTGCTCCTCCAGGTTGCCCCCAAACCAGTCTTGTGGGACTCAGTGTAACACAGGCTGCGGGAACAATACACATCTCTTCATCACCCTCTCAGGCTGACCTCAGGATGGGCAGTATCTGCTTGCCCACCCAGCAAAGGAGAAATGCCGTCAATGATTCAATGCAGTCCCTACACTCAGACTAGTGAGGGTTGGGGGGGGTGGGGGGGTGGCAGGGGATGCAGCAGAGGGTAAGCCGACCTGCTGGGCTACATGACCAATGCCAATATGGTACTCACCCTGCCAGAGTGCAACAAGTCATTGAAGCGCTTGTGACACTAGCTCCAGGTGCGCTGCACCACGTCGCGGGAGCTCACCACCCAGGCACGTTTCGTCATGTTGGGGGGCCTCCTCCTCCCATCCTGGGGAACCAGCACCTCCTGCTGTGCTGCCACCTCCTCGAGGAGGGCAGCAAGACAGTCATCTGAGAAACGAGGGGCACACTGGCCCCCCGCCCTACCCTCCGGCCTGGCCTGTCCCGCTGTCCTACCCTCCAGCTTCACCTGCTCCGCTGGCTTACCCTCCGGACTGGCCTCACCAGAAGCCCTCTGGTGAGCTCTTCCACTTGACATTATGAGCAGCCTTGCAAAGGCTGCCAGCGCTTCTGATAAACAGGCCACCGGGTCGCCATTGGACCCGGCAGACAATGAACTCCTGCCGCCGCCCACCCACTCCCGCTATCCTTGGCAATTGGGCATTATGCTGGGCAGGCCTTAATTGGCCCGCCTATGTAAAATGGCGGCACAGACCCAATCACAGGCAGTGATCAGGCCCATGCCCACCTGCTCCCGCTCCACCCCCCCGCCAAACAGAAAATTCAGCCCATGGTGTCCTTGTGGTGCAGGTGCACCCACAGTGCTTTTAGGCAGGGAGTTCCAGGATTTTGACCCAGTGACAGTGAAGGAACGGCAATATATTTCCAAGTTAGGATGGTAAGCAATTTGGAGGGGAACTTCTAGGTGGCGGTGTTCACATCTATCTGCTGCCCTTGTCCTTTTAGATGGTAGTGGTCATGGGTTTGGAAGATGCTGTTGAAGGAGTCTTGGTGAATTCCTGCAGTACATCTTGTAGATGGTACTCACTGCTGCTATTGTGCCTTGGTGGTGGAGGGAGTGAATGTTTGTGGATGTGGTGCCAATCAAATGGGCTGCTTTGTCCTGGACAGTGTCAAGCTTCTTGAGTGTTGTGGGAGCTGCACTCATCCAGGCAAGTGGAGAGTATACCCTCACACTCCTGACCTGTGCCTTGTAGATGGTGGACAGGCTTTGGGGAGTCAGGAAGTAAGTTACTCATCCCACGATTCCTAGCCTTTGACCTGCTCTTGTAGCCACAGTATTTATATGACTAGTCCAGTTCAGTTTCTGGTCAATGGTAAACCCCAGACCCCCAGGATGTTAATAGTAGGGGATTCAGTGATGGTAATGCCATTGAACATCAAGAGGCGATGGTTAGATTCTCTCTTGTTGGAGATGGTCATTGCCTGGCACTTGTGTGGCGCAAATGTTACATGCCACTTATCAGCCCAAGCCTAGATATTGTCCAGGTCTTGCTGCATTTGGACATGGACTGCTTCAGTACATGAGGAGTCGTGAATGGTGCTGAACATTGTGCAATCATCAGCGAACATCCCCACTTCTGACCTTATGATGAAAGGAAGGTCATTGATGAAGCAGCTGAAAATGGTTGGGCCGAGGACATTACCCTGAGGAACTCCTGCAGTGATGACCTGGAGCTGAAATGACTGATCTCCAGCAACCACAACCATCTTCCTTTGTGTTAGGTATGAATCCAACCAGTGGAGAGTTTTCCCTGATTCCCATTGACTCCAGTTTTACTCAGGCTCCTTAATGCCACACTCAGTCAAATGTTGCCTTGATGTCAAGGGCAGTCACTCTCACCTCACCTCGGGAGTTCAGCTGTTTTGTCCATGTTTGAACCAAGGCTATAATGAGGTCAGGAGCTAAGTAGCCCTGGCAGAACCCAAACAGGGCGTCAGTGAGCAGGTTATTGCTAAGCAAGTGCAGCTTGATAGCACTGTTGATGATCCCTTCCATTACTTTACTGATGACCGAGAATAGACTGATGGGCAGTAATTGGCCGGGTTGGATTTGTCCTGCATTTTGTGTATAGAACGTACCTGGGCAATTTTCCACACAGCCAGGTAGATGCCAGTTTTGTACCTGTACTGGAGCAGCTTGGCTAGGGGCGTGGCGAGCTCTGTAGCACAAATCTTCAGTACTATTGCCGGAATATTGTCAGGGCCCATTGCCTTTGCAATATCAAGTGCCTACAGCCATTTCTTGATAAATTGGCAGAGGTAGCCATGAGCAAGAATTGATAGAGTGTATTCGGGACAGTTTCATAGGACAATATAATGTGAATCCAACCAGGGATCAGGGTATTTTGGTTCTGGTAACATGTAATGAAGCAGGTTTAATAAATGATCTTAGAGTGAAAGACCCTTAGGAAACAGTGACCATAACATGGTAGAATTTAGCATTCAGTTTGAGAGTGAGAAACTTGTGCCAGAAACAACTGCGCTAAACTTAAATAGGGATAATTACAAATGAATGAGGGCAGTGTTGGCTGGAGTGGACTGGGAAAGGAGTTTAGCAGAAAAGACGGTTGATGAACAATGGCAGACGTTTAAGAAAATAGTTCATGACTTGCAACAAAGATATATCCCAGTGAAGAAGAAGGATTCTAGGAAGGGGATAAATCAACCATGGTTAACCAAAGAAGTTAAGGATAATATCAAATTGAAAGAAAAAACATACAATGTGTCAAAGATTAGTGGCAAGCCAGAGAATTGGGAAAGTTTTAAAAACCAACAAAAGGTGACCAAAAAAAAAAAGAAGGAAATAAACTTTGAGAGTAAACTAGCAAGTAATATAAAAGTGGACAGTAATAGCTTCTTTAAATATATAAAAAGGAAGAGACAGGCCAAAGTGAACATAGGCCTCATAGAGAATGAGGTTGGGGAAATAATACTGGGAACCAGGAAATGGCAGAGGAGTTGAATAAATACTTTGCATCAGTCTTTACACTAGAAGACACTAATAGCATTCCAAATATACTAAATAATCAAGGGGAGGAAATAAACATAACAACAATCACTAGCGAAAAAGTACTAGTAAAAATACTGGGGCTAAAGGCCAATAAGTCACCTGGACCTGATGGGTTGCATCCTAGGATATTAAAGAAAGTAGCTACACCGATAGTGGATGCACTGGTAGTAAGCTTCCAAGAATTCTTAGATTCTGGAAAAATCCCAGAAAACCGTCAATGTAGCACCCTTATTGAAAGAGGGAGGGAGACAAAAAACAGGTAACAGTAGGTCAGTTAGCTTAACATGCATCATTGAGAAAATGTTAGAGTCTATTATAAAAGATGTAGTAGCAGAGCATTTAGAAATACATAATATAATCAAACAGAGTCAACATGGCTTCATTAAGGGAAAATCATACCTGACAAATTTATTAGAATTCCTTGAGACGGTAGCAAGCAGGATAGATAAAGAGGAAGTAGTAGATGTAATGTATTTGGATTTCTAAAAGGCATTCAAGAAGGTACTGCACATAAGGCTACTTAATAAGAGCCCATGGTGTTGGGGGTAGTATATTAGCATGGACAGAGGATTGACTAACGAATAGAAGACAGAGAGTTATGATAAGGGGGGTATTTTCAGGATGGAAACCTGTAACCAGTGGAGTGCCAGAGGGATCAATGCTGGGGCCACAATTATTTACAATATATATGAATGATTTGGATGAGGGAAGTGAATATACTATCACCAAGTTTGTGGAAGGCACAAAAATAGGCGGGAAGGCAAGTGGTGAGGATGACACAAAGAGTCTACAGAGGGATATAGTTAGGTTTAGTGAGTGGGCAAAAAACTTGGTAGATGGAATATAATGTGGGAAAATGTGAGGTTATACTATTTGGAAGGAAGCCTAGAGGAGCTGAACATTATTTAAATAGAGAAAGACAGCAGAAAACTGCAGCACAGAGGGATTTGGGGATCCTTGTGCATGAATCACAAAAAATTAGCATACAAGTTCAGGTAATAGGATGGGAAAATGGTATGTTGGCCTTTATTTCAAAGGTAATGAAGTATAAAAATAGGGAAGTCTTGCTAAAACTATACAAGGTACTGGTTAGACCACACCTAGAACACTGTGAACAGTTTTGGTCCCCGTATCTATGGAAAGGTATAAAGGCATTGGAGTAAGTCCAGAGAAGTTTCACTAGGTTGATCCCAGGTATGGAGGGATATTCTTATGAGGAGAGGTTGAGTCGGTTGGGCCTGTACTCATTGGAGTTTAGAAGAATGAGAGGCGACCTTATTGAAACATATAAGATTCTTAGAGGGCTTGACAGAGCAGATGCTGAGAGGTTGTTTCCCTTGTGAGAGAGTCTAGGACCAGAGGGCATAATCTCAGAGTAAGGGGTCGCCCATTTAAGACAGAGATGAGGAGGAAATTCTTCTCTCAGAGGGTAGTGAATCTGTGGAATTCTTTACCGCAGGGGGCTGTGGAGGCTGGGACATTAAGTATATTCAAGGCTGAGATAGACAGATTTTTAATCAGTAAGGGAATCAAGGGTAATGGGGAAAAGGCAAGAAAGTAGAGTTTAGGGTTATCAGATCAGCCATGATCTCATTGAACATTGCAGCAGAGATGATGGGCCAAATGGCCTACTTCTGCTCTTACATCTTATGGTCTTATGATCTCACAGGCTGCTCTCTAAATAACCTCCTACTGATAAATGGGACAGTGAAAAATGCAAGCCTGGGCCAAATTTATGGAAATCTTGGGCTATCCAAACATCAGGGCTCCCCTCTCCACATTTTTTAAAAATGGGTTTACTCCCTTAGCCTTCAATTTCCCAAGGTATCCACAAGGCAGTGGAGGTATTCGCCCAGACACATAGGTTTGGTTCATGAATGCCAGCGTGTGTCCACATGCCAGTGGGCCTGCACATTGCATGTCTGGGATCAAACCTCCTTCGAGTTCCTCTGAAGCTTTACCCTGGGGCTGTGAGGGACACAGTTTCCATGTGTCACCACAAGGAGGCACAACTCGCCGATGGAGAGGCTGTGTACTGACAGGGAGAGCCTTATGCATTTGGCTCTCTTTTTCGTATTTGCTGCTAGCCAGTGGCGTAGGATGAAAATGAGAAGCAACTCACACACAAAAGCAGAAAGCATACTTACTCTCATCACCCACACACTAGATGCACCACATCGCCACAAATAATCATACTTGATCTCTTCATGTCGTATCATGTGTGCACTGCCCAAAGGCAGGTCCTTGGCTCATTGTCTGCTGATGCTTCACCCTGAGCCATTTTCTTGGCAGTTTTTGTCGGTGATGGTTTGCCATTGCCTTCCACTTTCTGGGACAAAGCGAGGAGACCGGTCCCAAGTCCACCTCAGCTGGAACAGGAATGGAGCCAGTGACAGTGAACAGACAAATCAAAGGACTCAGCTATTACATTGTAAAATCATACTACACACCAATTCCAACATAGCTGTTGCTGGCCCATGTGCTTTAAGAAAAGTCCAGTAAGTCCCAAAATTTATGGAACTTGGTGAAAGAAAACCCAATAAAATACAAAGAGATCAAATATAGAGCCAGCTGATGGATAATTGCAACATCCCCAGAACTATTGAATTGATTTGATGTCATTAGTTCACCATTGGATAGTTAAGTGAAACATTCACACCTTTACCATTTGTCAATCTGAGGCAAACTACAGACTACATAGTTGTAAACGTAAAGCGTACCACTCTCAATGCTTGTATTTAATGTAGAGGGAGCTATAAGAATTTAATGGAAGATCCATTTAGTACAGACACTGAACCAGAGAACATTTGGAAAACTTGGCGAGAAATTGAAAATATAAAAGATTACATTGATCTGTGTCACCTAATATCGAGGGATATATTTCTGTTAATGGTTCCAGACAATCTAAGGATATGGTTGCTTGATTAGGAATGCAAGATTCTTGAGGCACTGGGTGAATGTGCCAATCATCTTATGACCTCACTAGCAAGCTGCTAAACTGGCACATGGTGGGAGGACAATGCTATAATTCTGCCTCTTACTCCAAGCAGTTAAGGCAGCATATAAACTGTGTTGGTGCAGGGAAAAGGGTGAGGACAGAGAGATCAAGATCTTGACATTCATTCGGGGCTGTCCTGTTCTGCAGCTGTAATTGTGTGATATAAAGTACAGAGATTTCCCTATTTTGTTACAGCCTTGAGGCTGTCAAAATACACAAAATGCTGGTATAGAAACTTCAGTGAATATGCTACCTCCTGACTAGTCTGTTCCTCAGGTGAAAAGATCTCCCATTAACCAGGCAACTATCAGCCACCTCAGTCATTCATTGTGCTTCATTCCTCGTGTCACAACTCACTGGGGATAGTGCGCTGTAATATCAAGCCCCACTGCTCCCCGAGCCAAGACAAATGTGAAAAGTTTGACCAAACCACTAGATTGCCCCAATTCTACCTAACTGTTTAATTTAGGTTAACAGAATACAAGCACCAGGTTTGTAAACTAACTAAGTAAATAACTGTTTATTAAAAATATCGTCCTTAACCAGTAGCAAAACAAAGAAATATGAACTGCTAACTTTTAGCTCTATAACTTAAATTCTACCCCTTCTTAACCCCTATGCACAAACACACACATAAGACATAGAAAACATAGATTTTAAGGGTGAGATAAAACAGTTCAATAGCACCAATCCAGAGTACAGGAACAGAGGGATTGAAGTTTTCCCAAATTCCTTGCAATTCATTGTTAATGACATGAGATGGTCTTCCAGCACTTTCAGTCTGTAGTTCACTGGTTGAAAGCTTACTTTTCAATGTATCTCTTGATAGGGGGGCTTTCAGAGAGAGCAGGTTACAGAGATATGAAGAAAAAGCCAGCTAGCTAGCTTTGTAGATTTACTGAAATCTTACACACTGGAGAGAGAGGTTTTAGGTATGTTCTCTTTGCAGGCTAGGATCTCTCTGCTCACTGCTGTCACACAAAACCTTTGTCACCTGATCAGGAGCCAATTAAAATGTTGTTGCTAGGCAGTTCCCCTTAGATAGAAACATAGAAACTAGGAGCAGGAGTAGGCCATCTGGCCCTTCGAGCCTGCTCCACCATTCATTATGATCATGGCTGATTATCCAACTCAATAGCCTGCTCCCGCTTTCTCCCCATACCCTTTGATCCCTTTCACCACAAGAACTATATCTAACTCCTTCTTGAAAACATACAGTGTTTTCGTCTCAACTACTTTCTGTTGTAATGAATTTCACAGGCTCACCACTCTCTGGGTGAAGAAATTTCTCCTCATCACAGTCCTAAATGGTCTACCCCATATTCTGACTGTGACCCCCTGGTTCTGGTCTTCCCCACCATTGGGAACATCCTTCCTGCATCTACCCTGTGTAATCCTGTTAGAATTTTATAGGTTTCTATGAGATCCCCCCTCATCAGGATCAGGACCCCTTTCCAGCACCATTTTGTCCAGCCGGGCACAATCTGTTCCAGGAGATAGCAACATCGTATATTCTCCATCCTGTCCCAGTGAACATGCCTTTCAATTGCAGACGTGGTAGTTTTTAAAGCCACAGCCCAAGAAAAATAAAGAATAGATTCTTTACACCTGGTCTTCATTCTTTCACAGATCCAGAATCCCAAGTATGAAACCAACAACCTGCCTGGGTGTACGCTTGAGCAGAATGGACAACATGAAATACTGTGCCATCAGCCGCAGGCACAATACATCTACTGCTCTGTTCCACCTATCCAGCAGCAGGTATGTTCATCCAGTAGGGACCAGTACCAAAGTAGCCAACTCCAACCTGTTCATATTGTTATAAAACAGTCAGAAAAAGATTGAAATATTCCCGATGGCTTTGGCCATGAAAATGATCAGTCTATTTTTTCACTGAAATTTGGAAGAATATTGGGGGGATATTTGGACCTTATTCCATCTGTTTCTTAGGCTGCTTAGAGTATGAGAGGAAGCTAGCTAGAAATGTAAAAGCGGATAATGAGTTTCTACAGGTATTTAAAAAGGAAAAGAATTAGTAAAGTGAGTGTGGTCCTCTAGCAAGTATCAGTGAGGAGTTAATAACAGATAATAAGGAAATGGCTGAAAAGATGACAAATATTTTGCATCTGTGTTCACTATAGAGAATATAAAAAACATTCCAGTAATAGCTGCAAATCAGGAGGCGAAAGGGAGAGAGGAACTTGGTGAAATTGAAATCACTAGGGAAACGTTACTGAGCAAATTGATGGAGCTGTGGGCTGGCAAGTCTCCAGGTCCTGATGGACTTCATCCTGGGGTCTTAAAATAGGTGGCTAATGAGATGGTTGAAGTGCTGGTGTAAATTTTCCAAAATTCACTAGATTCTGGAAAGTAGCATCAGGAAGAGTCTGAGAAAAGTGTCCTACAGTCAGCATCGTGGTGAAGCAGTCTGGGAAGAGTGTCCTGCAATCAGCATCATGACCTGCAGTCAGCATCACGATGAAGCTGTCTGGGAAGAGTGTCCTGCAGTCAGCATCGCGGTGAAGCAGTCTGGGAAGAGTGTCCTACGGTCAGCATTGTGGTGAAGCAATCTGGGAAGAGTGTCCTGCAGCCAGCATCGTGATGAAGCAGTTTGGGAAGTGTGTCCTGCAGTCAGTTCTTGTTGAAAATAACAAGAGTGACATCATAAGACAGCACAAGAGAACGGCAGAGAGATCAGAACCAGCGTGAATGCGGGATAGCTTCAAAAAGTGACGTCAGCACAAAGGTGAGAGCTGATTGGTGAGTAGTGGGTAACTGTTTTTCTCCAGTATTTTCTCCAGTTTAAAATAGATTAAGCTAAGGAAAGGTAAGGAAAGTTTTTATTTAAAGCACATAAATAATTTAATGTTTTTTTTACTGTATTTAACTTAAAGTAAGGGATTTTTTTTCAACTAGGAGTATGGCAGAGCAGCTCATTCCCATGTATGTACCACCTGCAACATGTGGGAAGTCCTAGACACTCCTTGCACTCTGACTGACCACGTGTGCACTAAGTGCCACCAGCTGCAGCTACTTGAGCTCCGAGCAGCTACTTTTAGGTAAATCTGCGTCAGAGTGAATGAAATAGGGAGAGTACAGGGCCAACATATTCCAATAAAGATAAAGGGTGGGACCAACAAATCCAGGGAAACCTGAATGTCGAGGGATATACAGGATTGGATAAAGAGAAAAAAGGAGGCTTATGGCAGATACCAAGAGCTGAAAACAGCAGAAGCTCTAGAGGAGTATAGAATGTGTAGGGGGACCTTAAAAGGGAAATTAGGAGAGCAAAAAGGGGGCATGAGAAAACATTGGCAGGTAAAATAGAGGAAAATCCAAAGTTATTGTACAAGTACATTAAGAGGATAACTAGGGAAAAAGTAGGGCCCATAAAGGACCATAGTGGTAACTTGTTTGTGGAGCCGGAAGACGTAGTAGGGTTCTAAATGAATACTTTGTGTCAGTGTTTACAAGTGAGAGGGACGACGTGGGTATGGAAATCAGGCAGAAGAACTGTGATATAATTAAAGAAGCTAGCATAGAAAGGGAGGAGGTATTAAGAGGTCTGGCAGGCTTAAAAGTAAATAAATCTCCAGGCCCTGATAAAATGTATCCCAGGCTGTTGATTGAGGCAAGGGAAGAGATAGCAGGAGCGTTCAATACCTCCCTGGCCACAGAAGAGGTGCCAGAGGACTGGAGGACAGCCAATGTGGCACCTTTATTCAAGAAGGGAGGAAAGGATAACCCAGGAGGCTACAGGCCAATCAGTCTAACCTCAGTGGTGGGGAATCTATTGGAAATAATTTTGAGGGACAGAATTAATCTACACTTGGAGGGGCAGGGATTAATCAAGGACAGTCAGCATGATTTTGTTAAGGGGAGGTCATGTCTGACCAATTTGATTGAATTTTTCGAAGAGGTGAACAGGTGTGTAGATGAGGGCAATGCATTTAACGCAGTCTACTTGGACTTCAGCAAGGCTTTTGACAAGGTCCCACATGGGAGACTGATAACGAAGGTAAGAGTCAATGGCAATTTGGCAAATTGGATCCAGAATTGGCTGAATAGCAGGAAGCAGAAGGTGATGGTCGAGGGGTGTTTTTGTGACGGGTTGCCTGTGTCCGGTGGGGTTCCACAGGGATCGATGTTGGGTCCCTTGCTGTTTGTGGTGTATATAAACAATTTAGACTTGGATGTAGGAGGGTTGATCAGTAAGTTTACGGATGACACAAAAATTGGTGGGTGGTAAATAGTGAGGAGGATAGCCTTAGATTGCAGGAGCATATAGACTGGCTGGTCAGATGGGCTGATCAGCGGCAAATGGAATTTAATCCGGATAAGTATGATGTGATGCACTTTGGCAGAACAAACAAGGCACGGGAATGCATGATGCATGGTAGGACCCTGGGAAGGATCAGAGGGACCTTGGTGTGCATGTCCACCGGTCCCTTACAGTAGCGGGACAGGTAGATAAGGTGGTTAAGAAGGCATATGGGATACTTGCCTTTATTAGTTAAGGCATAGAATATAAGAGCAGGGAGGTTATGCTGGAACTGTATAAAATGCTAGTTAGGCCACAGCAGTTCTGGAATCCGCATTATAGGAAGGACGTGATTGCACTAGAAAGAGCACAGAGGAGATTTACCAGGATGTTGCCTGGGCTGGAGAGTTTTAGTTATGAGGAGAGATTGGATATACTGGGGTTATTTTCTCTGGAGCAGAGGAGATTGAGGGGGAACATGATTGAGGTGTATAAAATTATGAGGGGCATAGATAGGGTAGACAGGAAGGTACTTTTCCCCTTGGTGGAGGGATCAATAACCAGGGGGCATAGATTTAAGGTCAGGGGCATGAGGTTTAGAGGGGATGTGAGGAAGAATTTCTTCACCCAGAGGGTGGTGGGAATCTGGAACTCACTGTCTGAAAGGGTGGTAGAGGCAGAACCCTCATAACATTTAAGAAGTATTTGGATGTGCACTTGTGATGCCATGGCATACAAGACTATGGACCTAGTACTGGAAAATGGGATTAGAATAATTAGGTAATTGTTTGACCAGCGCAGACTCGATGGGCTGAAAGGCCTTTCTCTGTGCGGTAGACCTCTATGACTCTATGACTCTGGCAAGTATAACCTCTCAATTCAAGAAGGGAGGGAAGCAGAAAACTGGAAACTGTAGGCCAGTTAGCTTAACATATGTTATGGGGAAGTTGTTAGAATCGATCATTAAGGAGGATATAGCTGGGCACTTAGAAGAGCTCAAGGCAATTGGAAAGAGTCAGCATGGTTTTGTGATAGAAAAATCATGTTTTACTAATTTATTGGAGTTTTTTGAAGGAGTAACATGCACAGTGGATAAAGGGGAGCCTGTAGACATAATGTACTTGGATTTCCAGAAGGCATTTGATAAGGTGCAACATCAAAGGTTATTACAGAAAATAAAAGCGCATGGTGTAGGGGGGTAACATATTAGTATGAATAGAAGATTGGCTGGCTGGCATACATGCATACATGGGTCTTTTCCTGATTGGCAGAATGTGACGAGTGGAGTCCCACAGGGGCCCTCAACTTTTTACGATTTACATCAATGCCTTAGATGAGGGGAGCAAAGACATGGTAGCTAAATTTGCAGATCACACAAAGATAGGTAGGAAAGTATGTTGTGACGAAGACATGAAGAGTTTGCAGATGGATAGGGGTAGGTTGAGCAAGTGGGCAAAGATCTGGCAAGTGGAAAATGTGAAGTTGTTCACTTTGACAGGAAGAACAAAGAAGCAGAGCATTACTTAAATGGAGAATGGAGCTGCATAATTCTGAGATGCAGAGGGATCTAGGTGCTCTAGTACATAAGTCACATAAAGTTAGTATGCAAGTAAAGCAAGAAATTAAGAAGGCTAAAGGAATGCTATCCTTTATTACGAGAGGGATTGAACAGAAAAGTAAGGATGTTATGCTTCAGTTATACAGAGCATTGGTGAGACCACACCTCAAATACTGTGTGCAGTTTTGATGTCCTTATTTAAGGAAGGATGTAAATGTGTAGGAGGCAGTTCAAAGGAGGTTTACTAGATTGATACCTGGAATGAGTGGGTTGTCTGATGAGGAAATTTTGGACAGACTGGGCTTGTTTCCACTGGAGTTTGGAAGAGTGAGGGGTGATTTGATTGAAGTATACAATATCCTGAATGGCCTTGACAAGGTGGGCGTGAAAGGATGTTTCCTCTTGTGGGTGAGTTCAGAACTAGGGGCACTGTTTTAAAATTAGGAGTCGCCCTTTTGGAGAAATTTTTTCTCTCAGAGGGTTGTGAGATTTCGGAACTCTCTGCCTCAGAAGGGGGTGGAGACAGGAGTCGCTGAATATTTTTAAGGCAGAGGTAGATAGATTCTTGTTAGGCAAGGGGATCAAAGGTTATTGGGGGTAGATGGGAATGTGGAAATCAAAACACAAGAAAATTGATTATTGAATGGCGGAGCGGGCTCAAGGGTCAACTGTTGTTCCTATTTCTTATGTTCTTATGGCTGAAACTGGGTCACAAGAATCTGATTTCATAGGGGCTATGTCCCATGCCTTCAATATATCCAACACCAAAGTGGCTCAGGTGATATTAAGGCATTCCAGATGATTGTCATAAACAGATGTTAATGGATATGCCAGTGAATAGCCTACACTTGTCTAAGGACCTCGCTCTGAGATTGTTCAAGGACTAGGAGATGTTTGCAACCTGCAAGCACTGGCATGGTTTCCTGGCTCCACAGCAACCTAGCCATTGGTCCTTACAGGGCATATTGCAGGCTGTCAATTTTCATCACTTGCCTTATATGGAGCCTGGAGGTGCCTCTCTCATATTTGCTTCCCATTCTCCTTCCTACAGAGTTTAGTAGGGAGATACTGCTAGTGTCCAAGTTAGCCAATCTAGTTCTGAGCCCACTTGGTTGGATCACGATGCAGCCCAATTTACAGCCACAGCTCGCCAGTTTCATGATCATGAGGCCCTCAGACCATTTCATATGATTCTAGACTCAAGCTCCCCATTATGGGTCCTTATTTAGGTGCTCACTGACTTCTTCCCTACCCCCCACCATTATTTCTGACCTTTTAGTGTAATTGACAACATTTAATAACTTTTTATCAAGTTCTGTTTGAGAGTAAAGGCAGCTGACAATTTGCTGCTAAGCCTTGGTCTATTTAACTTTTGGTGACTGGTCATGACTGGGTGGCTCTCTGATTTCCATTGCTTTCCAAAGAGGGATAGCTTGACCAGCATTCCTCCACTGGTCAATCTCCCTCTGAAGTAAGAACTGAGCCTTGAGTTTAGTGTGAGGAGAGTTACAGGTGTAAATTGCATCAGTCACACCAAAATATAACACAATGGAATAACACCTCAAAGTAGGAAATTAATACCACAAATGGGATTAAAAATTAAAATTGTTTCTATGTTCACATCTGTTCCTGGAATCTGGGTTTTACAGCTTTACAACAGCAACAATAACTTGCATTTATATTGCACCTTTAACATAGAAGTGTTAATGTAGGAGTTCTATCAAAGTTTGACACCGAGGAGATGTTAGGACAAGTAACCAATTTTTTTCCAAAGAGGTAGATTTTAAGGACCATCTTATGGAAAGAGAGAGGTAGTTGAACAGAGGTTTAAAGAGGGAATTACAGAGCTTAGGGCCCAGGTAGCTGAAAGCACGGCTGCCAATAGTGGAGCGATTAAAAGCATAAGAGGCTACAATTAGAAGAGTGCAGATACCTTGGAGAGTTGTGGGGCTGGAGGTTAGGGAGGAGTGAAATAATGGAGACATTTGAAAACAAAGAATGCGAATTTTGAAATCAAGGAATTGCCATACTGAGAGCGTGTAGGTTAGCATGCACCAGGGCCAAGAACAGGGGACGTGGGAGGTGCAGACAGTGCCAAACACCGGGGCCTGAGGCTGTGGGGGTGGGGGGGGAAGATCTGCAGACCAGCTTTAAAATATCGGAAGCGGTTCTGATCTTTTTAAATCTGGTCTGTCAGTGTCAGTTTCACTGAGTTGCTGCTCTGCTACTTCCGACCTTCAGGCAGCTTCGTGGATCCGATATTTTTTTGAAGGGCTCACCAGAAAACAGAAGCTGCCCGAAGGTCAACAGTACAGCAACTGTCAAGAGAATGTTCTTACTGGAAAAATGGTAAGTGAAACCCCTGCAGTTTTAGAACCAAATGGAAAGTGTGTGTGTGTGTATATGTGGGTGGGGGGGGAGCGCGGAGGGTGGTGGTGGGTTGGGTTGAAGGGGATGTTGGGGAGGTTGGGGGTAGGGGGTTGGGGACGGTGGGGGAGGCTGTTGGTGGAGGGTTGGAGGGGGAAGTGGGGGAGGTTAGGAGGAGGATGTTCAAGGGGAGCGGTTTAGGTGAAGGTTGAAGGAGGCTTGGGGGAGGTTGGAGGGGACTTTTTGGGGAGGTTGAAGTGTGGGTTGGGGAACTGGGGACTGTTGAAATGGTGGTTGGATGGGGGGTTGGGAAGGTTGGAGGGGGGATTGGGGGGAGGTTGAAGCAGGAGTTGTGTGGAGGTTAGAGGGGGTTGGAGGGGAGTTGGGGGGAAGATTGGAGGGGGGGATTGGGGGGAAGTTAGCTACAGAGTGTAATTGTTTTGTAAATGTAGTGATTTCTTTGTAACCACTTTCCTAAAATCAGTTGCTTGCTCTGTGATTAAAATCATCCTTTGAGACTCAGCATTGGTCCTGCAATTTCAACATTGTTACAATCACTCTGCCTACCACATATATGCAGGTGTAATGAAAGAAAGACAAAACCTACATTTATACAGCACCTTTCACAATATCCCAAATCGATTCACAGCCAGTTAAGTCCTTCTGAGTCATAGTCACTGGTGTAATGTAGGCAATGTTATCAAATGGCAGAGCAGACTACAGGGGCAGAATGGCCTACTCCTGCTCCTAATGTGTATGTTTGTATGTCATTCTGGGATGGAGGAGATGATCTGGGCGAATAGACAGTGGAATCATGGCTGGAGTTCTATTTATTTTGCTCATGAAAGTTTACTGTGAGCGGGATTTGTGGGGTGAGATTGCAAGGACAGGAGTATGTAATGGGCTCATAATGAATCAGTAATCTGTTTTACACTGCACATGATTCCCAAGAGTGTTTTCCATTGACTTAAATCTTGTCCTTTTGTTTACTTACCTATTGTCCCACTCTATCTTGGTGCTTTTATAAGTTTTTTGAGTATTGAAATATCGTGATAAAGTTGTGCTGCAGAGTAAATATTGAAAATATATTGTAGTGAGAAGCAGAAAACAACAGTCTTCAACTTGCTGATCAAGAAAACAAGATACAATTGTGAACCATTCAGTCTTTGTTCTCTGGCCTCTTAAAAGTTGTGTTGCACAGAGATGCCTGAGAGCTCCTATGCTTCTCACTGACAGTGAAGATCAATATTGTTCAATCTTCCACTTTGTTGCTCAGGAGTCATTTCATCTTTCTACCCTGTGAGATTACTGATAAAATAGAATTTAATTATACATCTTGTATGAAATAATTATATTGAATAATATCATACGCCCAGGCAAAAGAAAGTCTTCTTTTACTTCTACAGAATGGAAATGATCTTGTGCAGTGTATCTGGGTTGCAAGTTTTGAATCTTTCTCCCAAAAGAATTGACTGTCACCATGTCCATATGGTGCAATGTGCAGAACATGTTAATGAGGCCTGAGGCAGTTACCAAAATCAGTTATCGTCTGCACAGAGTTATAAATAACTAATGGTATATTTTGCCGTCAAATTAACAATATTGCATGATGCTGAAAAAGCAAAATTTGTACTCTCTGGTTTGTTTAATAGTCACAGTAGGATTACCTATAGGGTGCACACAAACGAACACTGCATTATATCATTGCTGCTCTTAATATTAATCACCCATGCTGCATATATAATCGGGTGATATTTGTAAACAGATGCCAATAATGGGTGTCATAATTTTACTGTGACCTTTCTGTGATTGTTTGGTGAATCTTGAAAGGGGAAAATATATCATGCATGATGGAGGGGGAGAGTTAAAGTAGGGGTGGGGAGAACATGAGCAGGAGAGAGAGCACATTCTGAGTGGGGCACATCCAGAGTGGGTATTCGGAATTTGGTGCAAACCGGGAATTGAACTGGTAAGTCTTTCTCTTTAATTTCCCTTTAATTTTTGTAAGTTCAGTAGTCTAGTTAAAAGGTTGTTAAGGTAGCTGACTCAGCTGACTGTGTGACAGTTAACTGTCAATCACATGAAGCTTGATTAGGGCCTGCTTATGTGTTAATTACTATTTGAAATGTAACTAGTGGTGAGTTAACTCAGCTCGATTTTAAAAAGGGACTATCTAGAAGCACACTACAGTGTACTTGCACATGAACAGGAGAGAGAGCACAGCCAGAGTGGGTATTTGGAATTTGGTGCAAAGTGGGAATTCAGTGTATAGGGGATGAGGTACTCTTTGCATTTTTTCCTTGCTCTTCAACTTCTTAAATCTTCAGAGCGTGCTGCAGCAGGGGAGGCTACAAGGGAAAGGAATCATGGGTAAGTA
Source organism: Isurus oxyrinchus (assembly GCA_026770705.1). NCBI lineage: Eukaryota > Metazoa > Chordata > Chondrichthyes > Lamniformes > Lamnidae > Isurus > Isurus oxyrinchus. Next base: position 140,703,918 of record JANJGN010000010.1, read on the forward strand.
GTGGGTAAGGTACTTACTACTTTAATCGCTTATAGTTTAAGGTCTTTTTGTGGTTTACAGTTTGTATACTCTATAGTAACGAGGATCAGGAAAGAAGGGCCCTAGAGTAATTGACTTAAAAGGTTTAATTTAAAGAGATAAGTCATGGCAGGAGTGCTTAAAGCTGTGGTGTGCTCCTCGTGCTCCATGTGGGAAGCCGGGGACATTTCCAGTGCCAGGAGCCAGCATGCGTGCAGGAAGTGTGTCCAGCTGCAGCTCCTGGAAGCTCGGGTTTCAGAGCTGGAATGGTGGCTGGGGACACTGTGGAGCATCTGCGAGTCTGAGAGCATCGTGGATAGCACATTTAGAGAGGTGGTCATACCGCAGATGAAGGGACTTGAGGAAGGAAGGGAATTCCTGGATCACTGGGACTGTTTCTGGGCAAAGTGGGACCTGTACAAGCAGGATGGTCTACATCTGAACCACAGCGGGACTAACATCCTTGCGGGCAGATTTGCTGGTGCTGTTGGGAGGAGTTTAAACTAATTTGGCAGGGGGAGGGGACACAGAATGTTAGCAGAATAGGGACACATCATAATACAGCAAAATAATCAAATCAGAGGGAGTACAGCTGCAATAAGCTTCAAGGGAGTAAGGCAAGGCTGGATGGCCTCTATTTTAATGCCAGGAGTATTATAGGTAAAACGGATGAGTTAAGAGTGAGGATTGGCACATGGAATTGTGATATAGTGGCCATCACTGAGACGTGGTTGAGGGAGGGGCAGGATTGGCAGCTCAACATTCCAGGATATAGAATCTTCAGGCGAGACAGGGGAGGGGGTAAAAGAGGAGGAGGCATTGCATTATTAGTTAAGGAGTCAGTTACTGCAGTAAGGAGAGATGATATCTTGGAGCAGGCATCGAATGAAGCTTTGTGGGTAGAGCTTAGGAATAAAAAAGGGGCAACCACATTATTAGGTGTTTATTATAGATCCCCAGATAGCCAGTGGGAAATTGAGGAGCAAATATGTGCACAATTTGTGGAGGTGTGTAAAACCAATAACAATAGGGTAATTATATTAGGTGATTTCAACTTTCCCAACATTAATTGAGATAGACATAGAGTTAAGGGCTTGGATGGAGTGGATTTCTTGAAATGTGTACAGGAGAACTTTTAAGCTCAATATGTAGAGGGTCCAACAAGGGACGGCGCAGTGCTGGATCTAATTCTGGGGAATGAAGCCGGACAGGTGGCTGAGGTGGTGGTGGGCGAGCATTTTAGTGATAGCGAGCACAACGCGGTACAATTTAAGTTTGTTATGGACAAAGAAATCGACAAGTTGCAAAAAAATGTTTTGGTTTGGGGGAGAGTGGATTTTAGTAAAATAAGGCAGGATCTGGCCAAGGTAGACTAGGAACAGTTACTTGTGGGGAAATATACAGAGGAACAGTATGGGGTATTCAAAAAGAAAGTGGGGAGGGTACCGGCTCAGCATGTTCCCTCTAGGGTGATAGTTAGGAGTAACAAGCCCAGAGAACCATGGATGAATAGAGATATTCAGGTTACGATGAGAAGGAAAAGTGAGGCTTTTAACAGGTACAAGGGAAGCAAATCAGCAGAGGCAGACAGTGCAGGATGGAGCTTAAGAAAGCAGTTAGGAGAGCATATATCCCCTATATGAGAAAGCTCTGGCTGGTAAAAGTAGGGAAAATCCCAAGATATTCTATAAGTATATCAATGGGAAGAGGTTAACCAGGAAAAGAGTAGAGCCCATAAGGGACCAAGGGAGCAATCTATAGGTGGAGCCAGAGGACATTGCTAGAGTGTTGAATGAATATTTCACGACTGTCTTCACCCAAGAGAATGAGGATGAAAGTATCGAACTTGGGGAGAGAGACTGTGAGGTTCTTGAGCAAATTGATATAGGGAGTGATAAGGTATTGGAGGTGTTGGCGGGCTTAAAAGTGGACAAATCTCCAGGTCCGGATGATTTGTGTCCCAGACTGCTGAGGGAGGCAAGGGTGGAGATCGCAGGGGCTCTGACCCAAATTTTTTAATTCCTCTCTGGCCACGGGGGAGATGCCAGAGAATTGGAGAACAGCTAATGTGGTTCCGCTATTTAAGAAGGGTTGTAGAGATAAGCCAGGGAACTACAGGCTAGTGAGTCTCACGTCAGTGGTAGGGAAACTATTGGAGAAAGTTCTGAAGGAGATTATCTATCTCCACTTGGAGAGGCAAGGTTTGATCAGGGATAGTCAACATGGCTTTGTCAGAGGGAGGCCATGCCTAACACATTTGATTGAATTTTTTGAGGAGTTGACCAGGTGTGTAGATGAGGGTAGTGTAGTTGATGTAGTTTATATGGATTTCAGCAAAGCCTTTGACAAGGTCCCCATGGGAGACTTATAAAGAAGATAAATGCGCATGGGATACAGGGTAATTTGATAAGGCGGATTCAAAATTGGCTTAGTTGTAGGAGGCAGAGGGTGATGACAGAAGGATGCTTTAGTGACTGGAAGCCAGTGTCCAGTGGCGTACCACAGGGATCTGTGCTCGGTCCCCTATTATTTGTCATTTATATAAACGACATAGATGACTATATGGGGGGTAGGATTAGTAAGTTTGCGGTTGACACAAAGATTGGCTGGGTGGTTAACAGTGAGGTTGAGTGTCTTGGACTACAGGAAGATGTTGATGGGATGGTCAAATGGGCAGATAATTAGCAGATGGAATTTAACCCTGAAAAGTGTGAGGTGAAACACTTTGGAAGGAGTAATTTGACAAGGAAGTATTCAATGAACAGCATGGCACTAGGAAGTTCTGAGGAACAAAGGGACCTTGGCATATGTGTCCATAGATCTCTGAAGACAGAGGGGCACATTAGTGGGGTAGTGAAAAAGGCATATGGGACACTTGCCTTTGTCAATCAAGGCAAAGATTACAAAAGTAGGGAGGTCATGTTGGAGTTGTATAGAACCTTGGTGAGGCTATAGCTGGAGTACTGTGTGCCGTTCAGGTCACCACATTATAGGAAGGATGTAATTGCACTGGAGGGGGCGCATAGAAGATTCACCAGGATGTTGCCTGGGATGAAACATTTAAGTTATGAAGAGAGGTTGGATAGACTTGGGTTGTTTTCGTTGGAGCAGAGAAGACTGAGGGGCAACCTGATCGAGGTGTACAAGATTATGAGGGGCATGGATAGGGTGGATAGGGAGCAGCTGTTCCCCTTAGTTGAAGGGTCAGTCACAAGGGAGCATAAGTTCAAGGTGAGGGGTAGGATGTTTAGGGGGTTGTGAGGAAAAACTTTTTTACCCAGCGGGTGGTGACGGTCTGGAATTCGCTGCCTGGGAGGGTGTTGGAGGCGGGTTGCCTCACATCCTTTAAAAAGTACCTGGATGAGCACTTGGCATGTCATAACATTCAAGGCTATTGGCCAAGTGCTGGTAAATGGGATCACGTAGGTAGGTCAGATGTTTCTCACGTGACGGTGCAGACTCGATGGGCCGAAGGGCCTCTTCTGCACTGTGATTCTGTAATTCTGTGAATAAGGGCCCTGGAAACAGGAGAAGCACTGGGGTCCATGTTTTCTCTCCCCAGCCCTGGACAGCACATGGATGATAGGTGAATGGGACCTGGTGCGAGTTAGGACACAGCCAGCAAATTTTAGATAAGGTCAAACTTACAGAGGTGGCAAGGTGGGAGGCCAGCCAGGGGGTCATTGAATAATGCCATCTTGAGGTAACAAAGTCATGGACGAGGATTTGAGGTTTCAAAGTAACCCATTTGTTGTATGTGAAGGAGTTTGAGATTCTTGTTGAGAACTGTTATACATGTCCATGTAGATCGAAATCATTATTTTATTCAGTGCAGAATTATTTGTTCACCTTGTTGTGTTTGTTTTGCAGTACTCTGGTATTACCAATTACCCCAGGTCATACCCTCCTTCTGACCAGTACCCCGATCAGAGGATTGCACCTCACATTACTCAGGAATCGCACCATCTGCTCTATCCTAAACCCATTTACTCATACAGGTAAAGTCAATGCTGATGATTGGGTCTATAATTGTGCCAAGCCACCATTTTCAACCGTTCCTGTATGGTAGTTGATTCTAATCTCAAAACAGAAGCCTGAGCTTCACATGATGGAATAGATCATTTGGGGTGAATAGCCTGTTTCTATGCTATACATTCTATGTAAATAAAGCTGCTATCTAAGAACCTGAAAGAAGCCAACTTTTAAACAACATGGGCCGGGATTTTATGGCCCCTCCCATCCGGTGGGATATTACGATCCTGCCGAACTGAATGGAGATTTAAGTGGCTCTCTGCACCGGTTGGAGCGGGGAGAGACATGCCGTGGTGGGGCCGTAAAATCCTGGCCATGGATTCATAGTTTAGTATAGCACGGAAGGAAGCCATTAGGCCCATTGAATCTGTGCAGGCTTTTTCGTAGAACAGTTCAGTTAATTTCATTCTTCTCACCCTGTCTCATATCCCTGCAGCTTTTTTTGTCCTTCAAGTGTTTATCTAATTTCCTTTTGAAAGCTGCTGTTGAATCTGCATTCACAACCTTATCAGGCAGTGCATTCGAAATCCTAACTATGTGTTGCAGAGAGGTAGTGAGGTGGAGTTTAAGGAGGGAATTCCAGGGCCTTGGCAGCTGAAGGCATGGCCACCAATGGAGGAGTGTGTAAAATTGGGATGCTCAAGAGGCCAGAATTGGAGGAACAGAGTTAACTTTGAGGGTTGTGGGGCAGTAGCAGGTTGCAGAGAAAAGCAGGGGGTGAGGCCATGGAAGGATTTGAAAACAAGTATAAGGCTTTAGAAATTGAGGCATTGCTGAACCCAGAGCCAATGTAGCTCAGCAAACACAAAGAGGACAGGTGAATTGGACTTGGTGTGAGTTAGGGTACAGGCAGCAAAAAATTTGATGAGCTTATGATTATGGAGGGTGGAAGTTGGAAGGCCAGCAGGAGAACATAGAAAAGTAGAGTCTGGAGATAACAAAAGCACGGTTGTGGGTTTCAGCACCAGATGAGCTGAGGCAGGTGGAGATGGGCTATGTTATTGTTAGAAGTACACAGTCTTAGTGATGCAGAGGATATGGGGTTGTTGTGATGTATAATTTACAATCTGTCAGTGGCTATTCACATTGTTAAGGATCAATTGTCCTATGGTGTCAGTATTAAGTACCACCTGGATGGAAAACTCTTTAAACTCAGTCACCTCCGTACCAAAACTAAACTGACCACATAGACATACATGATCTAGTTTGCAGATGACTTTAGTGTCATTGCCCACTTTGCGCCACTCTCGATCTCTTCAATTCTGGACTGTGTATCAGTGACATATTACAGCGCTCGAGAAATTCCATCAGCAATGCCTCCACTACACCCTCCAGATTCAATGGGAAGACCGTCAAACAAGCTAGTGTCCTTCTTGAAGCCAGCTCCACAAGCATTCAGGTAAAACTCCTGCAAATGATGGACTGGGAACTGTGACCGGATGGCCAAAAAGTGTCTCTTCCCACCAGGTCCTGTTTTCTCAACTTTCAAATGGCCAACATTCTAGGGGATGGCAACAACTTGTCCGTCACACTTTGAGTCACAACATCTTAATAATGAAGTAGAGTAGGGGAAGAGAAGAAAAGAAAAGGAAGCAAATCCTGCACTCCGAATCCTACTACTTGCCTCATGTGCCCAAAGATCTGTGGATCAAGAATCAACCTGCTCAGTTACATGAAGATCCATGGCAAAAATTTGTGACCCTGAATAGGCATCATCTATGAATTGAAGGGCAGACAATGATGATGACAGTATGCTAAAAACCCTGTTTTTTTTCATTCATTCATGGGATGTGGGCATCGCTGGCTAAGCCAGCATTTGTTGCCCATCCCTAATTGCCCTTGAGAAGATGATGGTGAGCTGCCTTCTTGAACTGCTGCAGTCTATGTGGTGTAGGTACATCCACAGTGCTGTTAGGAAGGAAGTTCCACAATTTTGACCTAGTGACAGTGAAAGAACGGCAATATATTTCCAAGTCAGGATGGTGAGTGGCTTAGAGGGGAACTTACAGTGGTGGTGTTCCCAGTTGACAGTTATTATCTAGGTACACAGTTGAAGGATGAAAGTCCACTTTAGTGAGATAGTGAGGAGTGTCAGTGCTTTGAGATCCTTGACTCAATAGGAAATCAGCACTTTCAGAAAAGAGGCAAATAGGCAAAATAAAGCTCGAGGGTTCCCAGTGAGTGAGATTTGTTCTACAGAACAGATAAATTGTATTTACTAATCCCATTAGTAATCTGTTTGGTAACAGAATTTCAACTCAATTCAATGCAACTCAAAATATAACAGGACTTTGTGAGAGGATCTGAAGAGCTAGAGAAATTAAATAAAGACAGAAAATGTGGTAATCAGCGGGTCAGGCAATATCTGTGGAAAGAAAAACAGAGTTAATGTTTCAGGTCTGTGACCTTTCATCAGAACTGAAATCTTGGGCAGAATTTTATGGGTCAGGAAGCAGGCGGATGTACTTCCCGGTCCGAGGTAAAATCATGCATGACCCAAGGTAAGGTCAGGTCTCCGACATCATTATGCCCAATTTCAATATTGCAGAAGGTGACTGGGGCCTAAAGTTGGAAACCCACCCGCCTTCCACCATCTGGTTTAACGGTGGTCGCTTAGGCTGCAAGTTGAGCGGGAATTGTGGCAGGGTACTCCAAAGGGCTCCAGGGCAGGATAAGAGCCAGCACCAAAGTCATACATTGAGGATTAGCAGGCTGCAGCGGAGTCTGCAGAAGAGGTCAGTGAAGTTGTCTTCTGATCACTTGGTGCACAAGTTTGATGTTGAACTTGTGAAGGGGTCTCACTGAGAAGAGGGGCTTCATCCAAGGAGAGGCAATTACAGGACCGGTTGATGCAAAAGGAGCCAAAAGTGCCATGGGAATAGTCTACCCTGGTGGAGTCTTCTCCAGTGAGGAAGAGGGAAGGAGAAAGAGGGAGAGGAGGGAAGCAGGCCAGAGGCACCAGCAAGCATCCTACCAGTGACATGAGCACCATGGTGATGCTGAAGGGCTGGAAAGCCAGCAAGGGAAATGAAATATGCCCAATGAGAAGACACTACCCTGAGGGGAGGGTATACAGGCAACGCTTCTTCAAACGAGTGAGTGCCAGTGTCACAAAAGGCTACATCTCTCCACAGAGATGGTGACATCCATCCACAATATAATTGCAGGGGAGATAAGTTTCAGCTGTGTGGATGGCCATCCCAAGCCAATGGACCTAAACTTTGATGTCTCAGGATCCTTTCAAGGATCAGCAGGGGATCAATGCATCATCTTGCTATCTGCAGCCCACCACTGTACCAACCTAGTCATGGACGCATTGTTCAGGAGATTGGAAGCCTTCGGACTGTTCACCACTGATGACATGAGCGGAGAGAGTGAGAGGCTTTGCGGCTGCTATGGGCTTCTCTAAAATGCAAGGGGCCGTCCTTGCAGAGAAAGATAGGACAGTGCACCCTCTGAGTTCCCCTCCTCTTCCTCAGAGGTTAAGGCCAGTCCCTCGGCTGCCTGAGCAAACATCGTCTCCAATGGACCTGCTGAAGAAATAGCATAGATGAGTGCAACAGGAGGAACACTGAGCAAAAGTACATACATCTTCAACATCGACCTGCAACACATGACGTGTGGCTCAGATGTGGTGATCTCCACCCATTGCACCACACACGTCCACCCCATCCTCTGTCCCTTCCAGACTCTGTCACTGCCATGGCCGAGAACCTTGGCCTCTTCTCTGCCAAACAATCTAACCTTTGCTGATTGATCAGATCCAGGATGTCCTCCTCTATTTTCGTCAGCACTACCCAAGTTCAGGACTTCACCACCTATCATTAACCTTTCACAGGCTTTGTGGGCCCTCTCTTCCTGCAAAAACAATAGGAGATTGATGAGTTCCATGTCTGGATGAATCAACCCTTCTGACCTATTATCTTTGGTCCTTCTGCACTGTACATCGGGGCACTGCTTCCCTTGTGGGTAACACCCCCAGCCAACATGTCCAAGCCACCTAGAGCCATATATCCACATCCCTGGCAGACACCTCCCATGCATGGCACATGCATATCGTCCCATAGTTGCATGAGCACATTAACCGCTTCCTCACTCACCCTTGCACAATCTAAAAGGTAATTCACCCTTTTCCTGCATTGCAGCCAAGTCTGATGCACAACTCCATGGCTACTGACTACCTCTGTCACCTCCATCCAGGTTTCTTTGTCAGATGGGAGGTCTCCTTCTGCCATCCCATGTTCACTGACAGCCTGGAGGATAGTACTCACATGGAATCATAATTAAACTATGGAGCTGTCTGTAAATGGTTCTTTGCTATTGCTATAAGACCATATGACATAGGAGCAGAAGTAGGTCATTTGGCCCATCGAGTCTGCTCCAACATTCAGTGAGATCATGGCTGATCTGATAATCCTCAGCTCCACTTCCCTGCCTTTTCTCCATAATGCTTGATTCCCTTACTGATTAAAACTCTGTCTAGCTCAACTTTGAATATACTTAATGACCCAGCCTTTACTGCCTCTGTGGCAAAGAATTTCATAGATTTACTGCCCCCTGAGAGAAGAAATTACTCCTCATTTCTGCCCTAAATGGATGACCCCTTACTTTGAGATTATGCCCTCAGGTCCTAGAGTCTCCCACAAGGGGAAACAACCTCTCAGCATCTACCTGCCAAAGTGCATAACCTCACATTTTCCCACGTTATATTCCATCTGACAAGTTTTTGCCCACTCGCTTAACCTGTCTATATCCCTCTGTAGATTCTTTGTGTCATCCTCACCACTTGCCTTCCCACCAATTTTTGTGTCTTCTGCAAACTTGGTGACAGCACTTTCACTTCCCCCATCTAAGTGATTAATATGTATTGTTAATAATTGTGGCCCCAGCACTAATTCCTGTGGCACTCCACTAGTTACAGGTTGCCACCCTGAAAATGCCCCCCTTATCAAAACTCTCTGTCTTCTGTTAATTAGCCAATCCTCTATCCATGCTAATATACTACCCCCAACACCATGGGCTCTTATCTTATTAAGTTGCCTTATGTGCGGTACCTTATTGAATGCCTTTTGGATATCCAAATATATTATTACATCTACTGGTTCCCCTTTATCGATCCTGCTTGTTACCTTCTCAAAGAATTCTAATAAATTTGTCAGGCATGATATCCCCTTCATGAAGCTATGCTGACTCTGCTTGATTATATTATGCATTTCTAAATGCTCTGCTATTACATCCTTTATGATAGACTAACATTTTCCCAATGACGGATGTTAAGCTAACTGACTTTAGTTACCTGTTTTTTGTCTCCTCCCTCTTTGAATAAGGGTGTTACGTTGGCAGTTTCCTGGGACTTTTACAGAATCTAAGGATTCTTGGAAGATTACCACCAGTGCACCAACTATCTGTGTAGCTACTTCCTTTAATATCCTAGGATGCAACCCATCAGTTCCAGGGCACGTTATTGGCCTTTAGCCCCGTTAGTTTCGCAAATACTTTTTCTCTAGTGATAGTTATGGTATTTATTTACTCTCCCCTTTTGCCCTTTGATTTTTAGTATTTTTGGAATGCTATTAGTGTCTTCTACCATGAAAACTTATGCAAAGTATTTATTCAACTCCTCTGCCATTTCCTGGTTCCCCTTTATTATTTCCCCAACCACATTGTCTAAGGAGCCTATATTCACTTTGGCCCCTCTTTTCTTAATTATATTTTTAAGAAGCTCTTACTGTCCATTTTATATTCCTTGCAAGTTTACCTTCAATGTTTATTTTCTCCCCCTTTAATATTTTTTGGTCATCTTTTGTTAATTTTGAAAACTTTCCCAATCCTCTGGCTTACCACTAATCTTTGCCGCATTACGAGCAGAATTTTCTGCCTGTCGGGGGGTTGCGCAGGCGTGTTTGCATGTGGGCGGGTTCGCAATCGGCGCCTCTGGGCACGCTGCCATTTTACGTGGGTGGGCCAATTAAGGCCCACCCAGCGTGACGTCCGCCCTGAAGTGCTGTGCACTCCCTGTGCATGGGGGATTCCCTAAGCAGGTCTGTGCTGAAAGAACCCACAGATCTCCCCGAGGCAAAGTGCTGCTTCAGGGAGATCACTTCAACTTTAAAAACTGTGCTGAACGGAGAAGAAAAAAATCATTGACATGTCCCCTCATGTGACAGTCATATGAGTTGGTCAATTACTTGAATGTTACAACTTAATAAACATTTTTAAAACCCTCATGAAACCTCATCCTGTCCGTGGATAAGGTTTCATGTCTTTTTGGAAGCCTGCCCGCCAACCGTAAGGTTGGACGGGCAGCCCTGACAACACCACAATTAGGTAATTAACAGGCCTTAATAGGCCTTAGACAGTTAATCGGCTGCCCGCCCACCGAACTGAAAATCTAAATGAAGCAAGGTGACGTTGGGATGCATGCCCACGTCACCCCATCTCATTTTACGTGTCAGCGTGCAGGTCCCACCCCCACACAGCGACCGGGAAATTCTGCCGTATATGTTTTTCTTTCAATTTGATACTATCCTTAACTTCCTTGGTTAACCATGGTTGGTTTATCCCCTTCCTAGAATCCTTCTTCCTCACTGGGATATACCTTTGTTGTGAGTCATGAACTATTTTCTTAAATGTCTGCCATTGTTCAAAACCATCTTTTCTACTCAACTCCTTTCCCAGTTCACTCCAGCCAACTCTGCCCTCAAGCCTTTCTAATTCCCTTATTTAAGTTTAGCACAGTCCTTTCTGACCCAAGTTTCTCACTCTCAAACTGAATGCTAAATTCTACCATGTTATAGTCACTGTTTCCTAGAGGATCTTTTACTCTGAGATCATTTATTCAACCTGCCACATTGCAAAATAGCCTGATCCCTGGTTGGATCTACAACATATTGTTCTAGGAAACTGTTCCGAATACATTCTATGAGTTTTGCTTGTCACTACCTCTGCCAATTTGATTTTCGCAATCTACACGAAGATTAAAGTCACCCATGATTAATGTAATGCCGTTTTTACATGCTGTCATTATCTCCTGATTTATTCTCTGTCCTACAGTATAGCTACTGTGAGGGAGCCTATAGACTACTCCCACCAGTGTCTTCTTCCCCTTGTTATTTCTTTCCTCTGTCCATATGGATTCTACATCTTTTGATCCAAGATCTCTTGCAATTGTACTTTTTCCATCTCGCACTTACAAAGCTACCCACCACCCTTTCCTTCCTGCCTATCCTTTCGAAAGGTCACATACCCTTGAGTATTTAGTTCCCAGCTTTGATCTCCTTGTAACCATGTCTCCATAATGGCTATAAGATCATACCCATTAACCTCTATTTGTGCCGTAAATTGATTTATTTTGTCCCAAATACTATGTGCATTTAAGTCAAGAGCCGTTAACTTTGCCTTTTTACCATTCTTTTCCCTTTGACCCTATTTGCTGTTTTTTTTTATATTTGTACATTCTGTCCCTTCCTGTCACATGCTTGGTATCATTACCGAAATAGCTGCCCTGCAAGGCCGCCATATCTTTCTGCTATGTAAGCATACGTATCCCCTCTCCAGAACCTTCCCCCCACCCTATTTAGTTTAAAGCCCTCTCTATAGCCCTAGTTATTTGATTTGCCAGGGCACTGGTCCCAGCACAGTTCAAGTGAAGCCCGTCCCACTGGAACAGCTCTCTTCTACCCCAGTACTGATGCCTGTACCCCATGAACTGAAACCCATTCCTCCCACACAATCTTTGAGCCACACATTTAACTCCTTGACTTTATCTACCCTATGCCAATTTGCCCGAGGCTCAGGTAGTAATCCCAACATTATCTTGGAGGTTCTGCTTTTTAATTTATCTCCTAAATATTCAAATTCTTTCAGCAGAGCCTCCTTTATAGTCCAATCAATGTCATTGGTACCAATGTGGACATCGACAACTGGATCCCTCCCCTCCTACTCCAAGTTCCTCTCCAGCCCTGAGGAGATGTCCTTAACCCTGGCGCTGGGCACACATCACAGCTTTTGGGACTCATGCTCACAGCTGCAGAGAACAGTATCTATCCCCCTAAAATGTAATGTCCCCTACCACTACTACATTCCTGTTTCCTCCCTCAGCTTGAATGGCTCCCTGTACCATGGTGCCATGGTCACTTTTCTCATCCTCCCTGCAGTCCCCACTCTTGTCCACACAGCTTGCAAGAACCTTGTAACTGTTGGACAATTGCAAGGGCCGAGGCTTATTGAACATTACCTCCTAGGTCCCATGCCAATTTCACCTGCAGTCACACCCTCCTGTCCCTGATCACAGACCAAATTTGCATTAGCTAATCTGAGGGATGTGACTGTCTCCTGGAGCAAAGTGTCCAGATAACTTTCCTCCTCCCTGATGTGGCGCAATGTCTGCAGCTCAGACTCCAGCTCCTTAATTCAGATCAGAAGTTCTTCAAGCTGCGAATTACCACAGATGTGTTCGCTCTGGATCACCTTGGTGTCTAGTAGCTCCCACATGCTTCAGCAGCAACACATAACCTGCACTATCACTATTGTATTTTATTTAATTTATTAATTAATTACTCTAGTATCCCTGCTCTTTACACTATTGTAATTCTTTTTACACCAGTATCGATCTTATACTTAACAAGTTATTTTTAAGAAAAAGAAAAAAACAGACAAGGGACCTAAACACAAACTAAAGGCCTTATTTTTACTTTAAAGACTAGAAGTACTCACCAATCCACTTACCAATCAGCTGCTCTCCACGCTCTTTTCCCTCTCGCACTCTTTCTCTTTAATGGCCTCTTGCCTCTCCTTCTTGACGCTCTTTAATGGTTGATGAATGAAAGTTGTGGCTGACTCTGCAAGCCCATGCGGTGTCTGAGCTTCTATCCTCAGCCTCCTGTAGCTCACAGTGAGTCAGGAGCAATGAAACTGACAGGATTGTGGTAGCCCCTCTGCAGCTGCCCTTGACTGCATGACTCTACACTGCACTCTGACCTTCTCCTCCCGGGAACACACCCCCCCCCCAAACTTGGGAGCAGAATCTCACTGCTGGTGTCCCTTTAAACCTCCCCTTGGCAGCTGCTTCTGCTGATGAGCCTCACCATCACCACCTCCAAGCCTGCTCTGGCCCTCCCTGTCGCTGGTTTCCTGCTGGCCGGCCAGGTGTTGACTGACCAGTGCCTGAATGACGCAGGAAGACCGGACTGGGTGAGAGCAGACGGTATGCCTGTTTCCGCTTCCACCCATATCACCTGCTCACTCCCTGTAAAATTCTGCCCATTATGCTGTTTCCTCTTCACAGGGGCTGCCTGATCTACTGAGCATTTCCAGCATTTTCTGTTTTTACTCTAGATTTTCAGCATCCACAGTATTTTGCTTTTGTATTGAGGTAAAGGTATGAATTTGATCTGTGATAAATAACAAACACATTCTCTACATTTCTCTCTCTAGCATTCTAATCTTCATGGCACTGAAGAACAGTATAGCAGGAAGTTTGCCCGTCAGTGAGATCTACAACTTCATGACTGAGCATTTCCCATACTTTAAGGTATGTTAACCATTTAAATGTGAATTCCCACTTCCTCAACATATTAACAATCAAACCAGGAAGATCCAATTTGCAAACTTCAATCTGCACCAAAATTGCTGAATTCAGCTGAGCAACGGTTAGGGTGCAGAACAGATCTCAGAATCTAGAGAGAGATAATGATTGAACTTGATTTTTTTGTTCATGGGATATGTGTGTCGCTAGCAAGGCCAACATTTATTCGTTGTACCTAACTACCCTTGAGAAGGTGATGAACCATCTTCTTGAATACAACTGATTGGTTTTTTAGGCCATTTCAGAGGGCATTTAGAGTCAAACACATTGCTGTGGGTCTGGAGTCAAATGTAGGCCAGAGCAGGTAAGGACCTCAGATTTCGTTCCCTAAAGAGCATTAGTGAACCAGATGAGTTTTTATGACAACCAGTTATTTCATGGTCACCATTATTTTATTTCAGATTTGTCTAATTAATTGAATTTAAATTCTCCAGCTGCTGTGGTGGGATTTGAACTCATATCTCTAGATCATTAGTCCAGGCTTCTAGATCACTTGTTCAGTAAGATAACCACTGTTCTGCCATTCTCCATATTATTGAGTATTATGCTGGTACTCGCTATTCTGGCTCAAATATAAAAGGAATAACTGGAGTGAGATATCTTCATATGAGCAGAGGCGAACATTGCAAAAGAGAAATTCCATGCCCACATGTCCATAAGTAAATGTATAAATGCATAAATAAATAAATGCTCCCTGAAATGTTTCACTCAAATCAAAGCACTAAATGCCACCTATTAAATTTTGCTCTGTGAAACAGTTTATGTTTCTAAGCTAAATAATCAACATGTACACAGAGTATTCCTTCTGGAACCATACCACCACTGTTAGCTCTGGGTGGTGATTTCCTGCTGGCTTTGTTCTTTCAAGGACCACATGTAGCAAGATTTGCTGTGTGGTGGTCCAGTGTTACGACATGGCGGATGACGTACCAGGTGGATCGAATCCACAAGGGAAACTAGATCCTGCTATCACAATGGTTTTGCAATTTATATTTGCAGAAATTCACCAAGGCTCCTTAGACAGCACCTTCCAAACCCATGACCACTACTGTCTAGATAGACAAGGGCAGCAGATTGAATGGGAAACCACCACCTGGAAGTTCCTCTCCAAGTCACACACCATCCTGATTTGGAAATATATCGCCATTCCTTCACTGTCGCTGGGTCAAAATCCTGGAACTCCCTTCATAACAGCACTGTGGATGTACCTATACCACATGTAATGCAGCGGTTCAAGAAGGCAGCTCACCGACACCTTCTCAAGGATAACTAGGGATGGGCAATAAATGCTGACCCAACCAGCGAAGCCCACATCCCGTAAATGAATTTTAAAAATTATTTTGAGATGTGTGCCCTGAATTCAGTAGTAATAAGTCCACCAAGACGTTAGAGATTTTTTAGAAAACTAAATTAAACACTTAATAACAAAAGAAAAGAGTTCAAGCACATACATAGGTCTACAAATTACTACTATAATAACTCCTAAAACCCCTAATTAATCTGGCTTCTAGTTACACCCCCATTAAGGCAACAATAAACAAAAAATAGATTTTAAATAAATTCCGGCCGGTTAACACAATACCGTGGACAGTAGAATTCAAAGTGGCTTTTCCCAGCTTCAGTTTCTGTAGACAGCAGACTTAATACACAAATACTGGAAGCTTTTCATACTTCTGGTAGATCTTACAATGCTACAATGCTTTCCCTAACACATAGCCTCCCTTTCCTTTATACATGTTTATCCCTTTTAATGTAAATTCCATTGTTCCCATATGTCTTTGGAACTTTACCTTTCTCATAATATAAATCCCTTCATGGTGATAATATTATCAGGAACCTTTGGGAAAAATAAACACACCGCTTGGCCTAGCTTCTCTGGCTAGGTGTAACATCCTGCCATCTCTTTGAAATTCAAATTACCCTGATTTATCTAAGAATGCAAATTCTACTCACCTCACATTCTAAGACTTTAGCCATGTTTACATATTTAGCATTTCAAACCCAGCTTCTTTTGATGAGTCAAAGCCTTCAGACCAGCTGTCTCCAATTCAATTAAATCCCACACACACACACACAGAAACTATCCAAACCCTACTATTAACCTACTTTTACAATAACTCACAACAATATTATGAGAATTATTATATTTTCATGACACTAGCATGTCTTCCACTTGTAAATTATGGTGAAATTGAAACCACTTGTTTCCAGAAAAATTTCAACATGCTAAGTTGATTTCTCATGGCAGTTTATCTGTTTGTAAGAGGTTGCAGAGAAACCACAGACATGTCCATTAGAGATGACTACCAGTTAAGACTTGATAAGGACATTGAAGGAGTGTTTTGTACAAAGGGGTGAAGGAGCAGGATAGAAATTTGAGTCTCTGAAAATAGCAATCTTGTTCGTATTTATCACAAGTCTTAATGTGTACCCAAGAGTTCAGATCGGACAAAAAGAAATCAGTAATTATAAATTATGAGAAATTAAGAAATCTGATCCAGCACAGCTGCTACAGAATATAATAATCTGATAAATCATTATGTAATATCTCACTGACAGATGAACAGATAAGAGGGAGCAAGATTCCTGCAGTTAACTCAGGAATCTATTGCACAAAAGAGGCTTTCAGTCTGCAGGTTTATGTTTCATTCCAGTCATTCCTGAGTCACCGCAGGCTACTCATGAGATTTCTCAGACACTAAGCTCCTGAGATGTTCCTGCTCTAATTCTCTCCATCAAACAATGGAACGTGCAAATTAGGGCCTACATTTCCCATTTGGCCCCCTTTTCTTGTCCTCCTGATGCTTCCTAGAGATTGGAAAAGGTGAACCTGCTCAGGACCTGTCTCAACATGTTGACCAACTCAAATGCAGCATTGTTGGGGTAACAAAGTAATTCACCTGCTCTCTCTGCTCAACCACAGCAACATCAGAGTCCAAAATGAGCTAGGGACAAACAAAAGAATTTTAAAAATGATCCCTCTTTGAAAAATATGTTAAAAATCCACCCAACAGTGTATTTTATAATTAGGGGAGATGGTGGCGTATTGGTATTGTCACTGGGCTAGTTAGTAATCCAGAGACCCAAGGCAACATTTTCCCCTGTTGGGAGGGAAGTACAGGAGCGTGCACTGGTGGGCGGCCTTCCAGTTGGTGCCCCCGGTTGAGGGGGGTGCAGCCATTTTAAGCGAGTGGGCCAATTAAGGCCTGCCCAGCATGACATCCGCCAGGAAGCGCTATGTGCTCCCTGTGCGGGTGTTGGGGGGGATTTCCCTCAGCCGGAGTGCGCTCTATCGCGCATGCATATGATAGAGCACACAGATCTCACTGAGGAAAAGTGCTGCCTCAGCGAGATAGGCTCTGATTTAAAACTTCTAATAAACATGTTTAAAATTTTTCCCTGCCATGTTCCCTCATGTGACACTGTCACATGAGTTGGGACATGTCCATAAGTTTTATTGAAACCTTTCTTAAAACTTTAATTACCATCTTGAAACCTCATCCTGCCCGTGGATGCGGTTTCAGGCTTTTCCCGAGGCCCACTTGGGCTCCCAGCCTGCCCACCAACCTTAAGGTTGGACAGGCAGGTCCATCAATGAGGTTAATTAGTTTTTTAAAGGCCTAAACAGGCTGTTGGCTGCACGTCCTCCGAACTGAAAATCTAAATGACGTGGGGTGACGTCAGGACACACACCCGACATATCCCCGCGTCATTTTACGCATCAGCGAGTGGGCCCTGCTCCCACTCGCCGACTGCAGAGGCATGAGGGAGGAGCTGGCGAGAATTGGCTAGGAGATGAGCCTAGCAGGAAAGACAGTGGAACAGCAATGGCAGGAGGTTCTGGGAGTAATTTGGGAGACACAGCAAAAATTCATCCCTAGGAAGAAGGACAAGGCAACCATGTCTGACAAGGGAAGTCAGGGACAGCATAAAAGCTAAATAGAAAGCATACAATGCGGCGAAGAGCAGTGGGAAACCAGGGGATTGGGAAGCCTACAAAGACCAACAGAGGACAACTAAAAAAGAAATAAGGAGGGAGAAGATTAAATATGAGGGTAAGCTAGTCAGTAGTATAAAAGAAGATTGCAAGAGTTTTTTTAGATATATAAAGGGTAAGAGAGAGGCAAAAGTGGATATTGGGCCGCTGGAAAATGACGCTGGAGAAGTAATAGTGGGAAACAAAGAAATGGCAGAGGAACTAATTAGGTACTTTGCGTCAGTCTTCACAGTGGAAGACACGAGTAACATCTCCAAAGTTCAAGAGAGTCGGGGGGGCAGAGGTGAGTATGATGGCCATTACCAAGGAGAAGGTGCTAGGAAAACTGAAAGGTCTGAAGGTGGATAAATCACCTGGACCAGATGGATTATACCCCAAAGTTCTGAAGGAGATAGCTGAAGAGATAGTGGAGGCGTTAGTGGTGATCTTTCAGGAATCACTGGAGTCAGGGAGGGTCCCAGAGGACTGGAAAATCACTAACGTAACCCCCCTGTTTAAGAAAGGAGTGAGGCAAAAGACAGGAAATTACTGGCCAATTAGCCTGACCTCGGTAGCTGGTAAGATTTTAGAGTCCATTATTAAGGCTGAGATTCAGAATACTTGGAAGTGCATGGTAAAATAGGGCAAAGTTAGCAAGGTTTCATCAAGGGGAGGTCATGCCTGACAAATCTGTTAGAATTCGTTGAGGAGGTAACGAGTAGGTTAGACAAAGGAAAGCCAATGGATGTTATCTACTTGGACTTCCAGAAGGCCTTTGACAAGGTGCTGCACAGGAGGCTGCTCAGTAAGATAAGAGCCCATGGTGTTTGAGGCAAGGTACTAGCATGGATAGAAGATTGGCTGTCTGGCAGGAGGCAGAGAGTGGGGATAAAGGGATCCTTCTCAGGATGGCCGCCGTAACTAGTGGAGTTCAGCAGGGATCAGTGTTGGGACCACAACTTTTCACTTTATACATTAATGATCTGTTTGAAGGAACTGAGGGAATTCTGGCTAAGTTTGCAGATGATACAAAGATAGGTAGAGCAACAGGTAATATTGAGGAGGCGGAGATGCTGCAGAAGGATTTGGACAGGTTAGGAGAATGGGCAAAGAAGTGATAGATGGAATATAACGTGGGGAAGTGTGAGGTCATGCACTTTGGTAGGAAGAATAGAGGCATAGACTTTTTTCTAAATGGGGAGAGATTTCAGAAATCTGGAGTGCAAAGGGACTTGGGAGTCCTAGTCCAGGATTCTCTTAAGGTTAACTTGCAGGTTGAGCTGGTAGTTAGGAAGGCAAATGCAAAGTTGGCATTTATTTCGAGAGTACGAGAATATAAAAGCAGGGATGTGCTGCTGAGGCTTTATAAGGCTCTGGTCAGACCACATTTAGAATATTGTGAGCAATTTTGGGCCCCATATCTCAGGAAGGATGTGCTGGCCCTGGAGAGGGTCCAGAGGAGGTTCACTAGAACGATCCCAGGAATGAAAGGCTTAACATATGAGGAACGTTCGAGGACTCTGGGTCTATACTCAATGGAGTTTAGAAGGATGAAGGGGGATCTGATTGAAACTTACAGAATACTGAAAGGCCTGGATAGAGTGGACATGGGGAAGATGTTTCCATTAGTAGGAGAGACTAGGACCCGAGGGCACAGCCTCAGAGTAAAGGGAAGACCTTTTAGAACAGAGATGAGGAGAAACTTCTTTAGCCAGAGAGTGGTGAATCTATGGAATTCATTGCCACAGAAGGCTGTGGAGGCCAAGTCATTGAGTATATTTAAGACCGAGATAGACAGGTTCTTGATTGGTAAGAGGATCAAAGGTTACAGGGAGAAAGCAGGAGAATGGGGTTGAGAAACTTATCAGCCATGATTGAATGGTGGAGCAGACTCGATGGGCCAAATGGCCTAATTTCTGCTCCTACGTCTTATGGTCTTATGGACTGGATAAACCTGCCCCCAAGGTAATGCTTTGGGGACTCGGGTTTGAATCCCACCATGGCAGATGGTGGAATTTGAATCCAATAAAAATCTGGAATTAAAAGTCTGGTGATCACCATGGAACCATTGCTGATTGTTGTAAAAATCCATCTGGTTCACAAATGCCCTTTAGGGAAGGAAATCTGCCATCCTTACCTGATCTGGCCTACATGTGACTCCAGACCCACAGCAATGTGGCTGACTCTTAAATGTCCGCTGGACAAGAGAAATTAGGGATGGGTAATAAATGCTGGCCGAGCTAGTGACACCCCATATCCCGTGAATGAATTTTTTAAAAATTTAGGACAAAGCACACTTGAATAATCAACAGTGGACAAAATTCACATGTACTATGTTGTCACAGATCCTCAGGGCACTTACCTTTAACAATCAACCAATTTCTAATCATTTCAATGCTCCCTTAGTACTGCCCAATGACACAACAATGCAGGATTCCCTCAGTACTGCCCCTCCGACAGTGCAGCACTCTCTCCGTACGGCCCCTCCAACAGTGCTACTGACCCTCTGACATTGCAGCACTCCCTCAGTACTGCCCCTCCAACATTGCAGAGCTCCCTCTATACTGACCCTTCAACAATGAAGTGCTCTCTCTGTACTGAACCTCTGACTGTGAAGCGTTTCCTTAGTAATGACCTGCCAACAGTGCAGCAGTCCCCCTGTACTGTTCCTCTGACAGTGCAGCATGCCCTCAGTGCTGCCCCTCCAACAGTGCAGTATTCCCTCAGTACTGACCCGCCAACAGTGCAGCACTACCTCAGTACTGGCTCTCCGACACAATAGTGCAGCACTCCCTCAGTTCTGACCCTCTGAAACAACAGTGCAGCACTTCCTCAGTACTGCCCCTCCAACAGTTCGGTGGTCCCTCAGTGCTGACTCCCCGACAATGCAGCACTCCCGCTGTACTGTTGCTCTGACAGTGCAGGACTCCCTCAGTACTGACCCTCCGACAATGCAGCGCTCCATCAGTCGGAGAAAGCATATTATCTAAATGTTGAGAGAGCCCTGAGGTGCAGAGGGATCTGGATGTCCTAGTGCATAAATCACAAAAGGCTAGTATGCAGGTACAGCAAGTAATTAGGAAAGCTAAAAGAATGTTATCATTTATTGCAAAGGAAATTGAACACAAAAGTAGGGAGGTTATGCTCCAGTTGTAGAGGGCACTAGTGAGACCACATTTGGAGCACTGTGTACAGTATCAGTCACCTTATTTAAGGAAAGATGTAAATGCGTTGGAAGCAGTTCAGAGAAGGTTTACCAGATTAATACCTGGAATGGGTGGGATGTCTTATGAGGAAAGGTTGGACAGGCTAGGCTTTTATCCACTGGAGTTTAAAAGAGTAAGAGGCGATTTGATTGAAACATATAAGATCCTGAGGGGTCTTGTCAGGGTGGATGTGGAGAGGATGTTTCCTCTTATGGGAGAATCTAGAACCAGGGGTCACTGTTTAAAAATAAGGGGTCAGCCATTTAAAACAGAGATGAGGTGAAATTTTTTCTGAGTGTCGTGAGTCTTTGGAACTCTCTTCCTGGAAAGATGGTAGAAGCAGAGTCTTTGAATATTTTTAAGGCAGAGGTGGATAGATTCTTGATAAGTAAGGGGGTGATAGTTTGTTGGGGGTAGGTGGGATGCTGATTTCAGATTACTATCAGATCAGCCATGATCTTATTAAATGGCGGAGCAAGCTAGAGGGGCTGAATGGCCTACTCTTGCTCCTTGTTCGACAGTGCAGTGTTCCCTTAGTACTGTCATTCCAACAGTAGAGCACTCCCTCTGTACCAACCCTTTGACACAACAGTGCAACAGTCCCTCAGTGCTGCCTCTCCTGACAGTTCAGCACTCACTCAGTACTGTCCTTCTGACAGTGCAGTGCTGCCTCAGTACTGCACCAGAGTTAACCGAGACTTTGTTAACCGAGAATTGTCTGATCCTGTTGGTGCTGGATATCATGGTAGGCGTGAGCAGACAATATGGCAAGAAGGCCAAAAATTGGTTTTACGCTGTTGTGAGGTGAGGGAAGTGGCCACACACTAGGAAAAGCTTGTCAAAAGTGAAGATTCTTCCGCAGCTGAGACTGTTCAGCTACAACTCCATTGATATGCTTGGAGTTGGCTTCTGAAGCTTTTCTGCCCACTCAAGCAATGCAAAAGTATGAATGTGCCACCAAGTGTTCCAGAACTTTTCACTCCTCAGGCGCAGACTGCAAATTAATGTGCATTTTGTGCATTTTTGGGGGCAGCAGAACAACTGGCCGACTGGGCAAGTTGTAAAATCCCCTTGCGAAAGGTGGCCATGGTGCAGGGAGGAATGTCATAGTGCTATTGTCACTGGACGAGTAATCCAGAGACCCAGGGTAATTCTCTGGGGACCCAGTTTGAATCCTGCCATGGCAGATGGTGAATTTGAATTCAATAAAAATCTGGAATTAAAAGTCTAATAATGACCATGAAACCATTGTCGATTGTAAAAACTCATCTGGTTCACTAATGTCCTTTAGGGAAGGAAATCTGCCATCCTTACCTTGTCTGGCCTACATGTGACTCCAGATCCACAGCAATGCGGTTGAACTGCCTTCTGAACAAGGGCAATTAGGGATAGGCAATAAATGCTGGCCTAGCCAATGATGCCCACATCCCATCAATGAATTTTTTAAAAAGTCACTGTTGGAGGCACTCAGAGCCCTTGCAATGTCCTTATTAAGGTTTAGACTAGTATCCCTCATAGTTCAAACTAACAGTGCAGCCTTGTAGTTTTTGTGCATAGAATGCCTGCGCCTGAGCTGAGAGTACAGCATGCAGTCCAGTGGGCGAAGCTGCCACCAATTGCTCGGGTGGAGTGAGGCAGAGATGGGTGTGGTTTCGGATAGCCATTGAGCGCACTACACATTGGCCATCCAAATGGTGGCCAGCACTCTCCTGCATGCATAAAGGGGCCTTCAGACTTAACCAAGAGAGGTTCTTAGGACATGAATGCTAACCCATGCGTCTCTCTCGCTTTGATCATACAGAAGGAGAACATCAGGATCATAGAGCCTGGTGATTTAGCGGTATGCCTCATGGCTTATAGGGAGCAGAGAAGAAGAAGAAGAGTGAGACAGAGGCACCTGGCTTGCCAATGGGAGGAGCACCACCTTTAAGATGAAGGTGCAGCAGAGCCTCCTGTGCATGCAGCTGAAGATCTCGTTCGAGCTGTCACTTATAGGTGCCATGCTAGACCCAGGGTCTACAGATGGCACTTGTCATTCCTGCAGATGACTGAGAATCAGTGTCACAAAAGATTGTGCATGTCCAGGGAACTGGTTGGTCACATATGCCACCTGCTGCAGGATTTGGCGCCACGGAGACATGGACGGTATCCACTGCCAGTAGCCATGAAAGTGACCATGGCATTCAAATCTTACACCAGTGGCTCCTTCTAGGGCTCCACAGGTGACCTGTGCAGGATCTCACAAGCCTCCATACACAACTGCATCCAGGAGGTCACGGATGCCTTCTTTGGAAAGGCACAGAACTGTGCTTTTCAACCGGGATCAGGCAAACCAAGAAGTAAGAGCGCTGAGATTTGTGGCAATCACTGGTTTTCCCAAGGTGCAGGGTGCCATCAACTGCACTGACGTGGCACTTAGATCTCCCTGGCAACAAGCAGTCAACTATATCAACCACAAGGGCTTCCACTTGCTGAATGTTCAACTGGTGAGTGACCACCACAAACACATCCTTCAGGTCTGAGCACGATTCCCAGGGACCGTCCATGACCCCTACATCCTTACATCCCAGATCCTTGACATCTTCCTGGGTCCACAGAGGCTGCAGGGTTGGATCCTTGGGCTACCCACAGAGGAAGTGGTTGATGATGCCTATGTGGCAGCCTCAGAGGGCAGAAGAGAGATGGTACAGCGAGGCTCATGCCGCAACCCAGAGCAAACGATAGGTAGATTGAAAATGAGGTTTCAGTGCCTCGACAGGTCTGGTGGAGCACTGCAATATCGTCCCCAGAGGGTGTAGCACGTTATCATAGATTGCTGCGTGCTACACAACCTGGCGCTGCAATGGGGGGAGGACCTGGCTGAGGAGGAGATGGAAGAGCTGCATGTCTCCTCCGATGAGGGGAATGTTGAAGGGTATGATGGTGATGAGGTCCTCGAAGGCAAGGATGCTGGCACTTGAGTCCATTGCATTGGCCAGACGAGGCAGGCATGCTCATGAGACCCTCATAGCCGCAGGATTCATGGAGGAATATCACGAGATGCAGTGAGGACAGTCCTGACATCTTCACCTTGCACCTGTGATCGTTTGATTCCTGTGTGCTGATGGCAGCCACACTGCAAAGGGAAGAGGCCCTGGACTGAGACACTTGCCTTTATCTTGTGCAGGAGCCAAGGTTTCACATCTGAGTAACACAAACACTGCTCATCTTACAAGGAACTATAGACAAGGAGACATTCTTGGGAGTTTATTTGCAATAATGAACACCATGTACAAGTGATTAATGCCCTGTGCCATGCTGTGCAACTTCATCTTCTGAAACATCTTAACTGCTACATCTTGGTGCTCCTCCAACATCCACAGTGGAGGTGGAGGCAGCCTGCTGATGGCTATACCCAGTTGCCTGTGATGACTTTGACAGATGTCCTCTAGAGGGCCGAGACCTGGAGGGCCCCAGCCTGCTTTGCGTGTCCTGCTGCGGGTCAGGTGCACCATCCTCGGCCTGTGGAGCTGGAGATGATGGTGTCACAGGAAGAGGGGATTTGGATCGGCCAGACATTCCTGGAGTCACCTGGGTGGATGGCCCCGGGGTGTCCACCTACTGGTCCTCTTCCCTATGGGTGCCCGACAGCCCATGGCTGACTCCTTGAGAAGAAGGGGAAGCTGGAGTGAGATCAAGCTGCCCCGCACCCCTCTTGCGTTGACCTTTGTACGTCAACTATGACATTAGCGATGGAGTTCAGCCTGTGAAGCATTGTAGGACCGATGACCTGGATCAAAGTCTCCATGGCGGTCGCCATCCTGTCAGTGTTGACCTCGGTGCGTCGGTACGTTGTTGCTATCACCTCGGGCTGAAGGAGAACGGACTTCTCCATTGTTCCTTGCAAGCTGAGGAGTGCACCAGACATCCCTTCCTAATGTTCCCGTGATTGCCTTTGCAGCTCCAACAACTGATTGAGGGCCGAATCTAGAGGCCCATCATCTGATTTGGGCTCAACAGATTCCTTGCCTCCAGTAGTCCTTCGAGTGCCTGCGACCTCAGATGTCCCTGCCTCTGCCTGCTGTGAAACAGCTCGTGATCCCAAGGCTGCTCAACATCTAGATCCTACCGAGGTATGTGTTGCTGCACTGATGGAGGGTATGGATGGGTGCCGTGACAGATCTGCCCTCAAGGTCCTCATCCGAGGTACTCTTGGCACTGGAGTCGGGTCAAGGTTACCTGAGAGTGATGTGACAGAAGTGCCTAGGAAATAAAGTGGAGATTATTAGTGCTTGGCAGCCGTCTTACACACAGAACAGTGGACTCAGAGTAGCATTGTCAGAGGGATGATGTGCTGCAGGGTCCTCATGTGGATATTTGCCGCCGACCTCACTGTTGCCGCAGGAACGGACCACGTCCTCTCCAGCCAGCTCCAACATGCGACTCTCCAAAGGAGGGAGGACCTTGATGTCCAGCACTCCAGCCCCAGTCTGGGACCTCTCCATGTGACTGTGGGCAATTTCATCCTGCATAAAGACAGATGGAGAGAGTGTGAGCTAGGCGTATGCCAGGCCAAATGAGAAGGATGCCAGGTGTGCATGTGTGCTGAGTGGAGCCATGGGGATGAAGAGGCCAGATGGAGATGTAAGGGTGTGGTGAGATTGTGAGTGACTCATAGACTCATAGATGTCTACAGCACAGAAGGAGACCATTCGGCCCATCGTGTCCACATTGGTCAACAAAGATCTGACGACACTAATCCCATTTTCCAGCGCTTGGCCCATAGCCCTGTAGGCTATGGCAACGCAAGTGAATATCTAAATGCTTCTGAAATGTTATGAGAGTTTCTGACTCAACCACCCTTTCAGGCAGTGAGTTCCAGACTCCCACCACCCTCCGGGTGAAAAAATTTCCTGGTCTATCCCTTCCTCCCTTTTTCAGTAATGGGACAACATTACCAGTCCTCTGGCACCTCACCTGTGGCCAGAGAGGTTTTGAAATTTACAGCCAGGACCCCTAACATCTTGTCCCTTGCCTCCCACAATAGCCTGGGATACATTTCATCCGAGCCTACGGATTTACCCACTTTTAAGGCCACTAAACCCACCAGTACCTCCTCTCTCTCTAGGTTAATTTCCTCTAACATTTCACAGTCCTCCACCTTGATGTCTATATCTGCGTTGTCCTTTTCCATTGTGAAGACCGACGCAAAGTATTCATTGAGGACTGCACCCACATCTTCCGGTCCACACACACATTACCTCTATGGTCCCTAATTGCCCCTATTCTTTCCCTAGTAATTCTCTTGCTCTTTATATGTTTAAAAAGCCCCTTTGGGTTTCCTTTATTCTACCCACCAGTGCTTTCTCATGCACTCTCTTAGCTTTCCTAATTTCATTTTTAAGTTCCCCTCTACACTTTTTATACTCCTCTAAGGACTCTGCCGTACTGAGCCCTCGGTATCTGCCATAAGTTTCTCTTTTTTTCCTTAAGCTTAACCTTTATGTCCCTTGGCATCCAGGATTCTCTGGACTTGGTCCCCCCTTCATCTTTATGGGAATGTATTTGCCCTATTCTCTTGCTATTTCGTCCTTGAATGCCTCCCACTGCTCTGACAGTTTTATTTGCAAGTAGCTGCTCCCAGTCCACTTGGGCCAAATCACATCTCATCTTAGTAAAATTTAACTTTCCCCAGTTTAGAACTTTTATTCCCAGCCCAACCTTGCCCTTTTCCATAATTATCTTAAATCTAACTGGTCACTAGCTCCAAAATACTCCCCTACTGATATGCCTTCCACCTGTCCGGGCTCATTTTTGAATATTAGGTCCAGAGTTGCCCCCTCCCTTGTTGGGCTTTCTACATAATAGCCAAAAAAGTTCTCCTGGATGCAACTTAAGAATTTTTCTCCCTCCCTACCTTGCACGCTAAAACTATCCCAGTTAATATTTGGGTAGTTAAAATCCCCTACTATTACTACCCTATTCTTCTTACAATCCTCTGAAATTTGATTACATATTTGATCTTCTATCTCTCCCTGACTCTTTGGGGGCCTATAGTACACACCCAACAGTGTGTTTGTCCCTTTGTGTTTTTTACTTCTACCCATATGGCTTCATTTGATGATTCTTCCAAGATATTATCCCTCCTCACTGCTATAATTGATTCCTTGATCAATATTGCAACCCCACCCCCCCTCCTCTTCTCTCATCTCAATCTCATCTGAATGCTCTTTAACCAGAAATATTGAGCTGCCAATCTTGCCCTTCTTTAAGCCAGGTCTCAATAATAGCTATGATATCATACTCCCACATGCCTATCTGTGCCTTCAGCTTGTCTGTCTTATTCCTCAAGCTCCTTATATTAAAATATATTCCATTTAGCCTTGCTAAACTCACTTCTTTCTTATCTAGCCTATGTTTCTCCTGCTTTCCAAACTACTTACTAGCATTTTAACTTCTAATTCCATCTCAGCTTCTCTCCCATCTGAACTACTTTTAAGGATCCCATTCCCCTGCCAATTTAGTTTAAATCTGCCCCAACAGCATTGGCAAACTTCCCCGCAAAGATGTTGGTTCCGTTCCTGTTAAGATGTAACATATCCAACTTGTATATGTCTCACCTCCCCTAGAAATGGTCCCAATGCCCCAGGAATCTAAAGCCCTCCCTCCTGCACCATCTCTCCAGCCATGCATTCATCTGCTCTATCCTTCCTATACTCACTACTGCGTGGCGCCAACAGTAATCCAGAGATTACTACCTTTGAAGTCCTGCTTTTCAATTTCTTCCCTAACTCCCTAAAATGTGCTTGCAGGATCTCATTCCTCTTTCTTCCTATGTCATTGGTCCCAATGTGGACCGTGACCTCTGGCTGTTTACACTCCCTCTTCAGAATGTCCTGCAGCCGTTCAGTAACATCCTTGACCATGGCACCTGGGAGGCAACATACCATCCAGGAGTCACTTCTACGGCCGCAGAAGCACCTGTCTACTCCCCTTACTAACGAATCTCCTACCACTATTGCCCTTCCACACTTCTTCCTCCCAACCCCCACCGAGCAGCTGGACCACCCACAGTGCCATGGCCTTGGCTCTGGTTGGCCTCCACAGAGGAACCATCACTCTCTCCATTTTCCAAGGCTGAAAAATGGTTTGTGAACAAGATGCACTGGGGGGATTCCCCCACTACCTACCTGGTCCCCTTCTTCTATCTGGCGGTCACCCATTCTCTGTCTTCTTGCATTTCCTTAAGCTGCGGGGTGACCACGTCCTGAAACGTACTATCCACGAACCTCTCAGCCTCGTGATTGCACCGTAATGCCCCCAGCTGCTGCTCAAGCTCCAAAACCTGGAGCTCGAGTTGCTCCAGTCGGAGACACCTCCTGCACATATAGTCATCCAGACCACCAGGAGCGTGTAGGATTTCCCACATAGCGCAGGATGTGCAAATCACAGGACTGAGCTCCCCAGACATACCTTAACTAAATAGAATGTGGATCCTTGCCTTTATTTTACCCTTACCCCTACTTGAGTATAGACTAGATGCTTGATCCTCTAGATGGACTAGATCCTCTAGGTGCTGCTGATTACCTGTCCCAGGGTCCTCCTCTCGCACTCTTCTCAAGGGTGATATCCCTTGAGCTGGCAGTGAGTGAGATGCCAGTGAATATGTGATGGGCTTGTGAGTGTGTGAGTTTGGAGTGATGAGATGGTTGCCTTACCCTGGTGGCATGGATGAGATGATTCATCCTTTTTCTGCACTGGATGGTCGACTTCTTGCATGCAGCATTGGCACTGACCACCTCTGCCACTGCCTCCCAAGCTGGAGTGGTGAGGCTGATGGGCCTCCTGTGGCCAGAGCAGGGGTAGAGGACATCGCGGTGAGCCTTGATCGTGTCCAGAATGCATTCCAGGGATGCATCACTGAATTGGGGGGGGCTGCACTCTTATTGGCTTTTAGGGCTATGTCTTCACTGGAGCGGTCCTGGGCTGCAAGCATTGAGAAGTGTGCACACGGCTGCAGTTTAAATATGGCAACCTGAGTGAGGAAGCGGCAAGGTAACGGCATGGCGGGCAAATCGGATGCCAGCCACCAGTGATCCGGCATGTGACTGCATAATTTATGAGGCTGGAAGGGGACGATATGGTGCAAAAATCTGTCATTGCAGTCGACGGGTAAAACATCTTTTCTTACACCTACTACCGCACTTTGTGCAAATCTGGGATGATTCCACCCCCTGTCTCTGAAGTGAAAATTGAATCCACAAACCTTCTGACTCTGGTAAAAGTAACACCCAACAGGGCACAGCTGACTTTAATCTGCCATTAATATTCCTGTCACAAGACTTCCACCAACCCATTAAAGTGTCAGGACACGTAAATCTAGAGACAATGAGAATCTATGTACAGCAACCCCACTCATTTGCTGAATGCCAGGGGCCAGAATGTTAATCTGTATCTAATGTGGCCCATTTAAACAACTGCTCACCATTGTAACCACAATGTACATTAATTCTTATCCGTTAACACGTGTCACTTTAGATATTGCCATCTGGAAGTCCTGGGGATTGCAGCTTTAAGTATCAGATAATTACTATTCTAGCTGCAACGTGGAATTAATCACCACTTATTGTCCACTCCTCCGGTTATTTTCTGAAATTACTAACAAATTATCTGCCAGACTCAGAATATTGCATTCCTGCTGCATTTAACAACACAGACACAGCTCAAAGTGACAGGTCTCTCACACATATGATAGATTACAATTTGTGCTGTAGTGCTTCAGATTTAACAAGTAGGACAAGGAGGAGGTTTGTATGAACAGGCTGCAATAAAGCCTTGTGATCAGCAGGTAGTGCTCAGTTACCGCACTGAATGAATGAATGGCCTGACAAAAATTCAGACCATTTTTAGCCACCAAATCCAACTAGACCTGAAAAGAGGTCCACTGTCATTACTTTCATGAATGTACAACATATGTGCCCTCTCCAGGAAAAGAATAACCCCCAACAGAAGGGCTGTGACTTGTTCCATGTTCTTTCACAGAATGCTGATCCTTGTTCTACTATTAACATATTCTATTTTCTTACCTTTATGCCACTATCAGCTCCTTCTTTCTTTCAGATGCTAAGGAACACAAGCTCCAACAACTCATCGACACCAACGCTCAACCAGGACCCTCCACCCCTGCCCATCCCTCTGACCCCCCCCCCCCCCATTCCGTCTTCTAATCCCAGCCTTAGCCTTGTATTCACCATACCCCCTGACCTTCCCCTCTCTGATGCTGAATGTTCATTACTCCGCAAAGGACTCAGTTTCATATTCTTACGCCCTCACCTCAATGAATTCCAGGCTTGGCACGATGTTGAACTGTTCTTCTGCCACCTTCATCTCCGTGCTCACTTCTTTGGGCAGGAGTCCTCCCCCATTCAACGGATCCTTTCACCTGCCTCCAATATTCTCCCTCCCTCTGGATCCTTACCTGCTCTTGATCTTTTCATTGAGAACTGTCGGTGTGACATCAGTCGTCTCAATTTCTCTGCTCTTCTCACCCACTTTAACCTGTCTCCTTCTGAACTTGCCGAGCTCCATTCTCTCAGGTCCAACCCTGACTTTGTCATCAAACCTGCTGACAAGGGTGGTGCTGTTGTAGTCTGGCGTACCGACCTCTACTTCGCAGAGGCTGAGCGCCAACTCGCGGACACTTCCTTCTACCTCCCCCTGTACCATGACCCCAACACTGAACATCAAGCCATTGTTTCCAGGACTGTCACTGACCTCATCTCCTCTGGAGATCTTCCCTCCACAGCTTCCAACTTCATGATCTCCCAACCTCGGAGAGCCCGCTTCTACCTCCTACCCAAAATCCACAAACAGGACTGTCCTGGCAGACCGATTGTATCAGCCTGTTCCTGCCCCACAGAACTCATTTCTTGCTTTCTTGATTCCATTCTTTCTCCCCTTGTCCAGTCTCTTCCCACCTACATCCACGATTCCTCTGATGCTCTACATCATATCAACAAGTTCCAGTTCCCTGGCCCCAACTGCCTCCTCTTCACATGGACATCCAATCCCTCTACACCTCCACCCCCCCACCAGGATGGTCTGAGTGCTCTCCACTTCTTCCTTGAACAGAGGCCCGAACAATCTCCATCCACCATCACTCTCCTCCAGCTGGCTGAAGTTGTTCTCTCACTGAACAATTTCTCCTTAAACGTGTCTCACTTCCTCCAAGTAAAAGGTGTGACCATGGGTCCCCTCATGGGTCCCAGTTATGCCTGTCTCTTTATGGGGTATGTGGAACATTCCTTGTTCCAGAGCTACTCAGGCCTCCTCCCACAAATCTTTCTCCAGTACATTGATGGCTGTTTTGGTGCTGCTTCATGCTCTAGTCCGCACTTGGAAAAATTTATTAATTTTGCTTCCAATTTCCACCCCTCCATCACTTTCACATGGTCCATCACTGACACTTCTCTTCCCTTCCTTGACCTCTCTGTCTCAATTTCTGGTTTAGACTATCCACCAATATTCATTACAAGCCCACCGACTCCCATAGCTACCTCAACTATAGCTCCTCACACCCTGCCTCCAATAAGGACTCCATCCCATTCTCTCAGTTCCTTCACCTCCATCACATCTGTTCCGATGATGCCACTTTCCAAAACAGTTCTTCTGAAATGTCTACCTTCTTCCTTAACTGAGGTTTTCCACCCACGGTGGTTGACAGGGCCCTCAACCATATCCGACCCATCTCCTGTGCATCTGCCCTCACACCTTCCTCTCCCTCCCAGAACCATGATAGGGTCCCCCTTGTCCTCACTTATCACCCCACCAGCCTCAGCATTCAAAGATCATCTTTCGCCATTTCCAGCATGATGCCACCACCAAACGCATCTTCCCTTCACCCCCCCCCCCAGCATGTTGGCATTCCGTCGGGACTGTTCCCTCCGGGACACCCTGGTCCACTCCTCCACCACCCCCTACACCTCAACCCCCTCCCACAGCACCTTCCCATGCAACCGCAGAAAGTGCAACACTTGCCCTTTACTTTCCCCCTCCTCACCATCCAAGGGCCCAAACACTCCTTTCAGCACTTCATTTGCACTTCCCTCGATTTAGTCTACTGCATTCACTGCTCCCAATGTGGTCTCTTCTACACTGGAGAGACTAAACACAGACTGGGTGACCGCTTTGCGGAACACCTTCGGTCTGTCTGCAAGCATGACCCAGACCTTCCTGTCACTTGCCATTTCAACACACCACCCTGCTCTCATGCCTACATCTCCATCCTTGGCCTGCCGCAATGTTCCAGTGAAGCTCACTGCAAACTGGAGGAACAGCACCTCATCCTCCGATTAGGCACTTTACATTCTTCCGGAC
Source organism: Isurus oxyrinchus (assembly GCA_026770705.1). NCBI lineage: Eukaryota > Metazoa > Chordata > Chondrichthyes > Lamniformes > Lamnidae > Isurus > Isurus oxyrinchus. The sequence continues at coordinate 140,736,091 of JANJGN010000010.1, forward strand.
TTAACATTGAGTTCAACGACTTCAGATCATGAACTCTCTCCTCCATCCTCATCCCTTTTTGATCCCCCTTTTCTCATAATTACTATATATATTTTTCTTATTTTCATTTATTTTTAGTTATTTTTTTAAAATATATTTTTCTTTTCCCACCAATTTCTAATATTATTACTTTTAAAATGTATTTCCATTCATTGTTTTATACCACCTTTTAGCCTCTTTCGATCCCCTCCCTCCATCCCACCCCCACTAGGGCCTTCTGTCACTTGCTCATCCTGCTTTCCACCCTTAATGTCACCATTAGCACATTCTTTAGCTAATATCACCACTATCAACACCCCTTTGACCTTTTGCTTATGACATCTTTGGCAATCTCTCCTTTCCTCCACCTATCACTGGCACTCTATCCAGCTTCACCTGTCCAACCCCCCTTAAACAGTTTATATTTCACTACATTTTTATTTCTCTTTAGTTCTGATGAAGAGTCATACGGATTCAAAACGTTAACTCTGTCTTTCTCTCCACAGACCTACTGAGTTTTCCCTGCAATTTTTGTTTTTGTTTCAGATTTCCAGCATCTGCAGTATTTTGCTTTTACCTTCTTTAATCTTTACCATTAACAGTCCCTTTGTCTTGTGTCCATGACATCTTTGTCAATCTCTCCTTAGTTCCCAACTATCGCTGGCCTTCTGTCCAGCTTCACCTGCTGCATCCCCTTAAACAGTATAAATTTAAACACATTTCTACTTCTGTTTAGCCCTGAAGAAGAGTCATACTTACCCGAAACGTTAACTCTGTTTCTCCCTCCACAGATGCTGTCAGACCTGCTGAGTTTTTCCAGCATTTTCTGTTTTTATTAACCCCATAGCTCCTTCCTTCCAACTTTAAAAGTGCCTCATGGGAGAGTGAAATTCTGGCTTGTCTTCTGACTGTTTTTTTATCTGTTAACTAGAAGACAGGCAATCAAATCTGGCTTTTGTAACTGTCAGTTCGGAGGCTCCTGAGGTGAGCAGATGTTAAAGTGAACATTTTGTGAACATTTTTAATTTTTGCACCTAATTTCATTTATAGCCGCAGAAAATCTTTCCAATTTCCCCAAGATTTTGTATCATGTTAACAACAACAAACATAGCACAAAGGAAAGGGGAGAACATGTCAAAAGAAACTTCTTTATTCAGAAGTGGTGAGAATGTAAAATCTGAGGCAAATAGCACCAATGAATTTAAGGGAAATCTAATATGTGAGAGAGAATTAAATAGAATGATCCAGAGATGAAGTAGGGTGGGAGAAGGCTCATGTGGGGTATAAACAGTGACATAAAATTGTTGGGACAAATGGCCTATTCCTGCTATGGTAGCCACAGTATTTATATGGCTAGTCCAGTTCAGTTTCTGGTCAATGGTAACCCCCAGGATGTTGATGGTGGGGGATTCAGTGATGGTAATGCCATTGAATGTCAAGGAGTGATGGTTTGATTCTTTCTTGTTGTGGATAGTCATTGCCTGGCACTTGTGTGGCGTGAATGTTACTTGCCACTTGTCAGCCCAACCCTGGATATTATCCAGGTCTTGCTGCATTTAGACATGGACTGCTTCAGTATCTGAGAAGTCGCGAATGGTGTTGAACATTGTGCAATCATCAGCGAACATCCCTACTTCTGACCTTATGATGGAACGAAGGTCATTGGTGAAGCAGCTGAAGATGGTTTGGCCTAGGATACTACCCTGGGGAACTCCTACAGAGACATCCTGGAACTGAGGTGATTGACCTCCAAAGATCACAACCATCTTCCTTTGTTCTAGGTATGACTCCAACCAGCGGAGAATTTTCCCTCTGATTCCCATTGACTCCAGTTTTGCTAGGGCTCCTTGATGCCACACTCAGTTAAACGTTGCCTTGATATGTAGGGCAGTCACTCTCACCTCACCTCAGGAGTTCAGCTCTTTTCTCCACTGGTTGGAGTCATACCCAGCATAAAGGAAGATGGTTGTGGTTGTTGGAGACACAAAGTACTCCAATGGTGGTCTTACTAAATAAACACTGTGCCACCCAAATAAATGTAAAGAATTCTGTATTTATACTGTGGTAGTTTTATAGGATTAATGTAGCTAAAACTTAAAATATTATACATACACACTACTGATTTACATTAACCCACCAAAGCACCTGGGTATTACAATGCAGCATTTTCAATCACAAATTGAAAGTCTCTCCTCAATTTTTATTTTCATTGTCTTTATTTTTTACACACTGTGAAAACAACAACTTCCATACCCCACTGCCCAAGCTGCCCCATCAGGATGATCAACTGTCCCAAATTCATCCTGTAATCCAATTGTCCTATGTCCTGGGTTGTTTGAGGCCGGGGTGCTGTTTTTTCCATATTTGTAATGTTGGAGCTTTGCACATAAGTACTACACACCTGTGCAAGCTCACTGAGCTCTCCTCTTCAAGCTTTGCTCTGGTAGCCTGAAAAAGTCAGAAACCTCCAGCACTCACTGGCTCTCACAGCCCTAGACTAGCCACCCCTGTTCCTACTCCACCCCCAATCCCACCAACCCCCACCGAACTCCCACTTCACCTACACCCCTCACTCCCAATCCATCCCCCAACCCCATGAACTCCTACTCCACCTACCCCCCACTCCCAATCTACGCCCTACTCCCACTCCACCCCCCAGCCCCCCAACTCCCACTCCACCCAACAATCTGCCACCCCAACTCCCACTCCAACCACCCACCACGCTCCAACCCTCCCTCCCATTCCACCCACCAACCCCACCGCTCTTACTGGTTTGTGCCAACAGCACAGTATCCCTTAATTTTTTTGGCAGGAGTTGGTCATCCTGATCAACACGTACCAGTGAGAAAGGGTTTGAGTGAGGACAAGATTGGGCTTCGCTGTGATGTTGAATAGTGTTGAATAGTAAAGCCTCTGGGCTTAAATGTTCCAAATCGGCATTTAGGCAATGTTCCAGAGGGTGACCATCTCCTGTTGAACTGATACCACTAACAGTCAAAAGACTTCAGAAGGGGAGAAGTGAAATAAAGATTCTGTTTCATTGTTGTTGCAGACAGCACCCGATGGCTGGAAGAACTCAGTGCGACACAACCTGTCTTTGAATAAATGTTTTGAAAAGGTGGAGAACAAGTCTGGGGGAACATCCAGAAAAGGCTGTTTGTGGACCCTGAACCCCAGCAAGATCCAGAAGATGCAGGAAGAGCTGCAGAAATGGAGGAGGAAAGATCCTGGGGCTGTGAGAAAGAGCATGGCCAAGCCAGGCAAGTAGGAAAGATTACTAATGGGCAGCAATCTGCTGCCCATTGTAGTAAACTCAGCAGCCTGCAACAGCCTGCTTTATTTATACAAACATATGAACAAGGAGCAGGAGTAGGCCATTCAGCCCCTCAAGCCTGCTCCGCCATTTGATAAGATCATAGCTGATCTGATAGTAACCTGAAGTCAGCCTCCCACCTACCCCCTATAACCTTCCACCACCTTGCTTACCAAGAATCTATCCACCTCTGCCTTAAAAATATTCGAAGACTCTGCTTCCACCACCTTTTCAGGAAGAGAGTTCCAAACTCACATGACCCTCTGAGTGAAAGAATTTCACTTCATCTCTGTTTTAAATGGGTGAGCCCTTATTTTTAAACAGTGACCCCTAGTTCTAGATTATCCCACAAGAGGAAACATCCTCTCCATATTGACTCTGTTAAGATCTTGTATGTTGTAATCAAGTCGCCTCTTACTCTGCTAAACTCCAGCAGCTACAAGCCTAGTCTGTCCAACCTTTCCTCATAAGACAACCCACCCATTCCAGGTATTAGTCTGCTAAACCTTCTCTGAATCGCTTCCAATGCATTTACATCTTTCCTTAAATAAGGTGGGTTTACTCAGCAGGGCTCCACATCGGCTTGCCTCCATGAATAAATTGACAAAAAAGAACAGAGGCTGCCTAATCTGCTGGACCAATTCAGTATTTCCTGTTTTAATTTCAGATTTTAAACATCTGCAGTATTTTACTTTGTTGAAGAGAGACTTGCATTTCTATAGCACCTTTCATAAATTTAGCATGTCCCAAGAGACAATGATGTATTATACTCACTGTTGTAAAGTAGGAAACATAACAGCTAATTAAATAGGTGACTGGTCATTGTGAGAGTGACCAGTGAGTGGATGAGTGTCCTCGCAATTCCCATAACTAGAGAACTAAAGAGGGCTTTAAACGAAACAAGAGGGGTGAGGGATCAAGCGTGGGTAGAGGTTGCAATTCAAGGTGTAGAATCAAGACAGGAGAGCAAAACAGTAATATGAGAAATGAGGGTCAGAGAATGGCAGGAAGAGACAGAGAGAAACAACCTAAGAATACATGAACAGTCAAGACCGATGTTACAAACAGATGTTACAAAGGTAACAAAAAGACAAAACTGAAGGCTCTCTATCTGAATACACGTAGCATTCATAACAAAGTAAATGAATTGATGGGTCACATTGAAGTAAATAAATATGAACTGATAGCTATTACGGAGACGTGGCTGCAGGACGAGAAAGATTGGATCCTTAATATTGAAGGGGTACATGACATTCAAGAAGAATAGGAAGCTAGGTAAAGGTGGAGGGATAGCACTGTTAATCAAATAGGGCATTGATGCTATAGGTAGAGATGACCTTGGTTCAGGAGATCAGGATGTAGAATTGGTTTGGGTGGAGATGAGGAATAGTAGGGGGGAAAAGTCTTTAGTAGGAGTGGTCTACAGGCCCCTTAAATGTAGGACAAAGTAGTCAAGGGAAAATATTGTGTGCTTGTGATAAAAGGACGGCAATAATCATGGGTGATTTTAATCTACATATAAACAGGAAAAATCAGATTGGCAGGAGTAGCCTGGATTAGGAGTTCTTAGAATGCTTTCAACATAGTTTCTTAGAGCAGCATGTTCTGGAACCAGCCAGAAAGCAGGTTATATTAGACATGGTATTGCGTAATGTGACAGGGTTAACTAATGACCTCAGAGTAAAGGCACCCTGAGGTAACAGCGACTACAATATGATTGAATTTTAAATCCAGTTTGAAAGGGAGAAGAGTAGGTCTAAGGCTAGTATCTTAAACTTAAATAAGGGCAACTATGTGCGGATGAAAGCTGAGCTAGCTGAAGTGAACTGGGAAACTAGGCTAGAGGATAGAACAACAGAGAAGCAGTGGCAGACATTTAAGGGGATATTTCAGAGTATTCAGAGTAAGTACCTTCCTATTATAAAGAAAGAATCTAAGGGGAGGACCCACCATCCATGGTTAACTAAAGAAGTTAAGGAAAGTATCAAACTTAAGGAAAAAGCATACAGCTCCACAAAGATGAGTGGCAGGACAGATGATTGGTCAGAATATAAAGAATGGCAGAGAAAGACTAATAGGTTAACCAGGAGAAAGAGATTAGAGAGGAAGCTAGAAATGTAAAAACGGATAGCAATAGTATTCAAAAAGGAAAAGAGTAAGTAAAGTGAGTGTTGGACCTCTAGAGAGTGACAGGGGTGGGGGTGGGGGGGTTAATAGTAGATAATAAGGAAATGGCAGAAGAAATGAACAAATATATTGCTTAACAAAAACAGAATTACCTGGAAAAACTCAGCAGGTCTGGCAGCATCGGCGGAGAAGAAAAGAGTTGACGTTTCGAGTCTTCATGACCCTTCGACAGAACTTGATTGAAGACTCGAAACGTCAACTCTTTTCTTCTCCGCCGATGCTGCCAGACCTGCTGAGTTTTTCCAGGTAATTCTGTTTTTGTTTTGCATTTCCAGCATCCGCAGTTCTCTTTGTTTTTATATAAATATATTGCTTATGTGTTCACTGTAGAGGATACAAAAATCATTTGCGTAATAGCTGCAAATCAGGAGGCGAAAGGGAGAGAGGAACTTGGTGAAATTACAATCACTAGGGAAGTGGTACTGAGCAAACTGATGGAGCTGTGGCTGACAAGTCTCTGGGTCCCGATGGGACTTTATCCTAGGGTCTTAAAAGAGGTGGCTAATGAGGTAGTCAATGCACTGGTGTTAGTTTTCCAAAATTCTCGAGATTCTGGAAATGTTCCATCAGACTGGAAAGTAGCAAATTGAAGGGAGGGAGGCAAAAAGCAGGAAACTATAGGCCAGTTGGCTTGACGTCTTTTGTGGGGAAGTTAGAATCGATCATTAGGGAGGATATAGCTGGGCACTTAGAAGAGCTCAAGGAAATCATGTTCAATCAATTTATTGGAGATTTTTGAAGCAGTAACATGCGCAGTGGTTAAAGGGAAAGCCTGTAGCATGCACTGTACTTGGATTTCTGGAAGGAATTTGATAAGGTGCCACATCAAAAGTTATTACTGAAAATAAAAGCTCATGGTGTAGGGGGTAACATATTAGCATGAATAGAAGATTGGCTGGCTGGCAGAAAGCAGAGAGTATGCATAAATGGGTCTTTTTCGGATTTGCAGGATGTGACAGGGGTCTGTGCTGGGGCCTCAACTTTTTACGATTTACATCAATGACTTAGATGAGGGGAATGAAGACATGGTTGCTAAATTTGCAGATGACACAAAGATAGGTAGGAAAGTATGTTGTGAAGAGGACACGAGGGAGTTGCAGATGGATAGAGATAGGTCGAGTGAATGGGCAAAGATCTGGCAAATGGAGTTTAATGTGGGAAAATGTGAAGTTGTTCACTTTGGCAGGAAGAACAAAAATAACCAGAAAAAAGTATTACTTAAATAGAGAATGGCTGCATAATTCTGAGATCTAGATGTTCTAGTACGAGGAGTCACAAAAAGTTAGTTTGCTGGTACAGCAAGTAATTAAGGCTAATGGAATGGTATCCTTTATTACAAGAGGGATTGAACATAAAAGTAAGGATGTTATGCTTCAGTTATACAGGGCATTGGTGAGACCGCACCTCGAAAACTGTGTGCAGTTTTGATCTCCTTATTTAAGCAAGGAGGTAAATGCATTGGAAGCGGTTCAGAGGAGGTTTACTAGATTGGTACCTGGAATGAGTGTGTTGTCTTATGAGGAAAGGTTGGACAGACTGGGCTTGTTTCCACTGGAGTTTAGAAGAGTGAGGGGTGACTTGATTGAAGTATATAACATCCTGAATGGTCTTGACAAGCTGGATGTCGAAAGGATGTTTCCTCTTGTGGGTGAGTCCAGAACTAGGGGGCACTGTTTTAAAATTAGGGTTCGCCCTTTTAGGACAGAGATGAAGAGAAATTTTTTCTCTCAGAGGTTGTGTGAGTTTGGAACTGTCTGCCTCAGAAGGTGATGGAGATGGAGTCAATGAATATTTTTAAGGCAGAGGTAGATGGATTCTTGTTAGGCAAGGGAATCAAAGGTTATTGGGGATAGATGGGAATGTGGAAATTGAAACACAAGAAGATCAGCCATGATCTTATTGAATGGCAGAGTAGGCTCGAGGGGCCAAATGGTCTACTCCTGTTCCTATTTCTTTTGTTCTTATGTGAGAATAACCAGTGAGTAACTGGACACTGCAGAGCTGCACTGTGTAATACTAATGAATTAAATTCAAAATTAATTTTTGCAGATGAACTGGAAAAATTGATTGGAGAAAAACTTGATAAAACAAAGTCCTCAATGATGGCATCACCTTCTCTCTATCCACAAACCCCATTATCTCCACTGCATGTTCAGGATCAATCCCACTCCCAGCATCTGGGACACTTTCAACCTCCATGTATAATTCCCCACCCTCAGCTTCATCCATACCATGAGCCTGGAATGCAGATGAACACTAACCAGGATTGCTCAGATCATGCAATCACACAACCTCAACTTTGTCAGCCCCATCTCTACAACCAAACCAGAGCACAAACCAACTCCACTCAAGATTCTCCTATCCCAAGACAGACGCCACCAATTCACAGAATCCCTGACATCAGCAGCCAGCTGCTAACAGAGAACACCCCGACCAAGGATATACATGACATCCTTGTAGAAGGAGATATCAGCACAGATGTCGATGCGCTCAATCCTAGTCTTGTAGACTTTGAATTTCAAGGTAAGTCTCAGCCTCTGGACGATTATCCCTGTGCTGTTAATTGATCTCAGTGGTGATGACATTAGGAGATGTAGATAATCTATCAAGGGCCCAGGTCTGGGACCAGAATTACTGTTCTTGACCACTGTTCAGTAAATAGTCATTGGAATCCAGGATCAAATATCCTCCCAACGCCCAACATCCATGTTCATAGCGGAAAGAATGGACCTTTGGGTGAGGTTCTGGCAGTTAGTATCGCCAGCAAGAATTGTAGTAGTCAGGAGAGGAAGTTCAGAGAGGACAATTTTTTGGCAATGTAGAAATTATACTTTTGAAGAGATACCCAGAGAACTAAGCATTGTGTAAAGACAAGATTACGATCACACTTCCAGCCAAACCTTTGCATGCCCCTCCTTGGGAACCGGTTTAGGGCAGGTAGGTATGGTTACCAATTAGTGACAACCTGTCTGTCAATGATGTAAAAATTGGTAAACAAAAGATTGAGTGTCCCCCTATAACCAATATCTCGAAGACACTTTAGATATCGGAGTTTTTTTTGCAAAAATATACTTTATTCATAAAATATCTTCAACAACATTCCAAACCATTTCAACATCACCATCACAAAAGCACAATCAGGTTCAACTTTTACAACATGTATCACGAAATGTATCAATACAATAAATGAATATTACAATCATTTGCAGACATTCATTTTGAGCTGTACAGCCCGAGGGGTTCTAAACAGTTCCCAGTCCCTCGGTGAACTGTGGCAGAAAGGTCTTAGACAGCAACCTTTCCCCATTGCGCCTTTGCGGTGGCTGCCCCAAGCTTTAGTGTGTCCCTCAGCACGTAGTCCTGGACTTTGGAATGTGCCAGTCTGCAACACTCGGTCGGGGACAACTCTTTACACTGGAAGACCAACAAGTTTCGGGCAGACCAAAGAGCGTCTTTCACCGAGTTGATGATCCTCCAGCTGCAGTTGATGTTTGTCTCAGTGTGTGTCCCTGGGAACAGCCCGTAGAGCACAGAGTCCTGTGTCCAGAGTTCAAAACAAAGTGCTAGCCTCAGGCCCAACTATCATTTTGCACCAGTTTATGCAATAATGCTTGAGCTTTGGTGCTGTCACATTTTCTGTTGATAGTATCATAATATTTTCTCTTTTTGTCCCTAGAACTTCCTTCCTAAACCTCTTCGTCTCTTTCCACCTTTAAGATGCATCTTACAACCTACCTCTTTGACCAAGCTTTTGGTCATCTGTCCTGATATATCCTATGCGCATCTATTAATTTTTTTCCAATAATGTTCCTGTGATGTGCCTTGGGGCATTTTACCATATTAAAGGTGCTCTATAATTGCAAATTATTGGTGTAATGCAGCATCACCACTTATGATTATAAGTTGCAAAGTTTAAAAATCTAGACAGTTCCTATTATAAAGGTAGATGTGGAGATTTATGACAGAAGTGTATGTAGCTATAATAATTTCTGATGCAATATTAATATTGTGCGGCTTAATTTTCATATTATAGAATGTAGCTTCACCAAAAAGCAGAAAGGTTAGAACTGCCTCTACCTTCTTGTTACTGCTGAGATTCCACTCTATTGCCCTGACCAAGTGTTAAAAGTTAAAATATGCAAAGAGGAATTGTTACAAATGCATTAGTGAACTGGCTGATGAAAATTGCTACTCTATACTTATTAAATCAGAGAGAATCCAACAGCTGATTAAATCAAGTGACTGGACACACTAACAACGCAGTCACATTCTCAGGACTCTTATTGATATACAATGCTGAAACATTAAATCTATGCATTGACAACTGAGTTGGAGATGTTAAATTATGTTTAGATTCCTGTCCCTTCTTCAGGGCTAGCATAGAAACCAGAACAGTTTGATCTTAATCCATTTATCTTTAACTTACAGCACAAAAACAGGCCATTCAGCCTAACTGGTTCATGCTGGCGTTTATGCTTCACATGGGCCTCCTCCCACTTTACTTCATCTCACCCTTTCAGCATTTCCTTTGACTCCTTTCTCCCTCATGTACCCTTAAACGTAAGTATGTTATTGGTACATGCTATTGTCCTCAACTAGTTATACAGCGAGTTCCACATTCTCACCATTCTTTCGGTAAAGAACATTCTTCTGAATCCTCTATGAGATTTATTAATAACTATCTTGTATTTATGGCTTCTACTTCTGAACTCCCCCAAAAGTGGAAACATTTTCTATATATCTACTCTATCAAACTCCTTCATAATTTTGAAGACCTCTATCAGGTCACTCATACAAATAAATAATAATTTTAAGTAAACAATTCTGTGCCTGAGTTAATGTTTTATGCAGTTTACCATCTCCTGTAAATTAAACATTTAACTTATTATTCCAGTAAATGATGAAATGTTGAATATTTCCTTCAATGTCGCCTCCACTGAAGACATTGATTCTGACTAGACAGTTGGGCAGGTGCAACTGACACCGTTTCTCCTCTCAAAAAGCTGTTCCTCATTGTGAACCGAGACTCTGTGGCCATTTGATCACTAGGTTTTCAAAAAGCATTCAACAAAGTGCCATACTGGAGTTTATTGCACAAAATTAGGATTCATGGGCTTAGAGGTAATACATTAGCGTGGATTGAAGATTAATTAACAAAGACAAAAAACAGAGTAGGAATAAATGGGTGGTTTTTGGGTTGGCAGGTTGTAACTAGCAGGATACTACAATGTTAATGTTTGGGCCTCAGTCATTTACACTCTCTGTGTCTTTGATTTAGGTGAGGAAGCTGAGACCAATGTATCCATGTTTACTGACAAAAGCTAGGTGGAAAATAAACTGTCAGAAGGACTCAAGGGCCTGGATTTTTGTGTAAGCTCAGGAAAACTGAACCTGTGCAATTTTGCACTTTCTGAAATGCACAGCCTGACCCATGTGTGACTTTGCCTGGGATTTTTGTCTTTTCACAGAGGTCCATTTTGCAGTGCATTTTGCAAGCCACGAAGGAGTACATGAGGGGCGTGGTGTAGAGGCGGGCTGGTTATGCCATCCCATACCCCTTCAGATCACTCTTGCCCCCTCATCTCCCCACCCAACCCACATGCCCCTCAAATACCCTATGCCATCCTATGCCACCTCCATGCCGGCCATGTATCTTCCATAGCCACTCACCTAGTGTGCAGTATGTACAGTCCTTAGGAGCCAGGCAATAGCAATGGAGATTATTTTAAAATCATTTGAAAAAAATTAAACCTCTAACAATATAATAATACCCTGAATTCAAACACAATATTATTGATACTGGAAGGAAAATAACTAGTCCAACAAAAAAATTGTAATCCTTTAATTGCCTATCAGGTTTGTAAGCAAACTAGAAACTACATCAAAGGCATATTGTTATTACAACCTCTTAAAAGTTTAAATCATTTTTGAATCAGTAGACCACCTGCTGAGCTGAGCCATTTATAGCTTTTTAAATCCAGCCAAGCATTTATAATGATTATAGCTGTCATAACAAAAGCTTCTAGCTACATTGCCTGAAACAGATGGAACAAAATGGTGTCCCGTATTTATTTCAAAGTAGAGTGCCTGTCAATCGATGGAGATGAACAGGTGCAGAGACTTCGTTTTCAATTTTCGAAAACAGGGTTTTTTTAACAGCAGAGTTCTCAGTCTATTAAATCACAGCACAAAACATGACAGCAGAAGCTAACAGAACTTTTTTTTTCATTTTTTTAATGTGTTATGGCACTTTTGACAATTGGAAAATGCATGACAACAATTATAAAATGCTGGACAATGTAAGGGTCAACTTACCTTTGCAGGACAGATGGTATGTTAGCCTTTATAGTAAGGGATTCATACAAAAGGGTAATGGAGTCTTACTGCAATTGTATAGAGCCTTGGTGAGATCACACCTTGAGTACTGTGTACAGTTTTGGTCTCTTTACCTAAGAAGAATATACTTGCCTTACAAGGAGTATAACAAGGTTTACTAGACTGATACCTGGGATAAGGGGCTATCCTATGAGAAGAGATTGAGTAGTATTGGCCTATATTTCGTGGAGTTTAGAAGAATGAGAAGTGATCCCATTGAAATGTATAAATATCTTAAGGGGCTTGACACAGTAGATGCTGGGAGGATCTTACCCATGGCTGAAGAGTCTAGAACACAGGTCACAGTCTCAGGATAAGGGTTTGGCTATTTAGGACTGAGATGAGGAGAAATTTCTTCACTCAGAAGGTTATGAATCTTTGTAATTCCTGACCCCAGAGGACTGTGGATGCTCAATCATTGAGTATGTGCAAGACAGAGATGACCAGATTTTTGGGTACTATGGGAATAAAGGGATATGGAGATAGTATGGGAAGGTGAAGTTGGTGTAGAAGATCAGTCATGATCTTATTAGTCATGATCTTATTGAATGGCAGGGTCAGTTCAAAAGACTGAATAGCCTAAACCTAATACTATTTCTTATGATCTTGTAAATCTTCACACTCAAGACAACCCTGTGCATGCCTACATGTCAATACCGACTGTCTATACCTGTACCATAAGTGGTAGCCCACTGGTGGAGATTTTTCCTACTAAGCAGGAATCAGGTTGCTATCAGTTAACTCACTAGAGATTTGGAGTCAGCTTTGCAGTCTGGGAGCAGGCAGTGCAGACTGGAAGTGGGCAGTGCAGACTGGGAATGGGCAGTGCAGTCTGGGAGTGGGCAGCGCAGTCTAGGAATAGGCAGCGCAGTCTGGGAGTGCGCAGCCCAGTCTAGGAATAGGCAGCATAGTCTGGGAGTGGGCAGCACAGTCTGGAAATGGGCAGCACAGTCTAGGAAAAGGCAGCACAGTCTGGGAGTGGGCAGCCCAGTCTAGGAATAGGCAGTGCAGTTTGGGCGTGGGCGGCGCAGTCTGGCAATGGGCACCACAGACTGGGAGTGGGCAGTGCAGTCTGGGAATGGGCAGCACAGTCTGGGAGCGGGCAGCATACCTGGGAGCGGGCAGTGCAGTCTGGGAGTGGGCAGCGGAGACTGGGAATGGGCAGCACAGTCTGGGTGCAGACAGCACAGTCTGGGAGTGGGCAGCGCAGTCTGGGAATGGGCAGCACAGTCTGGGAGCAGACAGCACTGTATGGGAGTGGGCAGCGGAGTCTGGGAATGGGCAGCACAGTTTGGGAGCAGACAGCACAGTCTGGGAGTGGGCAGCGCAGTCTGGGAATGGGCAGCGCAGTCTGGGAATGGGCAGCACCATCTGGGAGCGGGCAGCAGAGCCTAGAAGTGGGCAGCGTAGTCTAGGAATAGGCAGCGGAGTCTGGGAGTGGACAGCCCGGTTTAGGAACAGGCAGCGCAGTTTGGGCGTGGGCAGCGCAGTCTGGGAATGGGCAGCGCAGTCTGGGAGTGGGCAATGCAGTCTAGCAATAGGCAGCGCAGTCTGGGAGTGGGCAGCCAGGTCTAGGAATGGGCAGCGCACTTTGGGCGTGGGCAGCCCAGTCTGGCAATAGGCACCACAGACTGGGAGTGGGCATTGTAATCTGGTAATGGGCAGCACAGTCTGGGAGCGGGCAGCATAGCCTGGGAGCGGGCACCGCAGTCTGGGAGTGGGCAGCGGAGACTGGGAATGGGCAGCACAGTCTGGGTGCAGACAGCACAGTCTGGGAGTGGGCAGCACAGTCTGGGAATGGGCAGCACAGCCTGGGAGCTGGCAGCACTATGGGAGTGGGCAGCGGAGTCTGGGAATGGGCAGCGCAGTCTGGGAGTAGGCAGCACAGTCTGGGAATGGGCAGCACATTCTGGGAATGGGCAGCACAGTCTGGGAGTGGGCAGCACAGACTGGGAATGGGCAGCGCAGACTGGGAGTGGGCAGTGCAGACTGGGAGTGGGCAGCATAGTCTAGGAATAGGCAGCGCAGTCTGGGAGTGAGCCGCGCAGTCTGGGAATGGGCAACACAGTCCGGGAATGGGCAGCGCAGTCTGGGAGTGGGCAGCGCAGTCTGGGAGTGGGCAGCGCAGTCTGGGAATGGGCAGCACAGTCTGGGAGTTGGTAGCGCAGTCTGGGAGTGGGCAGCACAATCTGAAAGCAGACAGCGCAGACTGGGAGTGGGCAGCGCAGACTGGGAGCGAGCAGCGCAGACTGGGAGCGGGTAGTGCAGTCTAGGAATAGGCATCACAGTCTGGGAGTGGGCAGCACAGTCTAGGAATAGGCAGCGCAATCTGGGAGAGGGCAGCACAGTCTGAGAGCAGACAGCACAGTCTGGGAGTGGGCAGCGCAGTCTGGGAATGGGCAGCACAGTCTGGTAGCGGGCAGCACAGCCTGGGAGTGGGCAGTGCAGAATGGGAGTGGGCAGCATAGTCTAGGATTGGCAGCGCAGTCTGGGAGTGGGCAGCACAGTCTGGGAATGGGCAGCACAGTCTGGGAGTGGTCATCGCAGTCTGGGAATGGGCAGTGCAGTCTGGGAGCAGGCAGCACAGCCTGGGAATGGGCAGCACAGTCTGGGAATAGGCAGCGCAGTCCGGGAGCAGGCCGCCCAGCCTGGGAGTGGTCAGCGCAGTCTGGGAATGGGCAGCAAAGTCTGGGAGTGGCAGCACATTCTGGGAATGGGCAGCACAGACTGGGAGCGAGCAGCGCAGACTGGGAGCGGGCAGTGCAGTCTAGGAATAGGCATCACAGTATGGGAGTGAGCAGCACAGTCTAGGAATAGGCAGTGCAATCTGGGAGAGGGCAGCACAGTCTGAGAGCAGACAGCACAGTCTGGGAGTGGGCAGCGCAGTCTGGGAATGGGCAGCACAGTCTGGTAGCGGGCAGCACAGCCTGGGAGTGGGCAGTGCAGACTGGGAATGGGCAGCATAGTCTAGGATTGACAGCGCAGTCTGGGAGCGGGCAGCACAGTCTGGGAATGGGCAGCACAGTCTGGGAGTGGGCATCGCAGTCTGGGAATGGGCAGTGCAGTCTGGGAGCAGGCAGCACAGCCTAGGAATGGGCAGCACAGTCTGGGAATAGGCAGCGCAGTCTAGGAGCAGGCCGCCCAGCCTGGGAGTGGACAGCGCAGTCTGGGAGTAGGCAGCACAGTCTGGGAGTGGGCAGCGCCGTCTAGGAGTAGGCAACGCAGTCTGGGAGTGGGCGGCACAGTCTAGGACTAGGCAGCGCAGTCTGGGAATGGGCAGCACAGTCTGGGAATGGGCAGCACAGTCTGGGAGTGGGCAGCACAGACTGGGAGTGGGCAGCGCAGACTGGGAGTGGGCAGTGCAGACTAGGAGTGGGCAGCATAGTCTAGGAATAGGCAGCGCAGTCTGGGAGTAGGCAGCACAGTCTGGGAATGGGCAGCACAGTCTGGGAATGGGCAGCACAGTCTGGGAGTGGGCAGCACAGACTGGGAATGGGCAGCGCAGACTGGGAGTGGGCAGTGCAGACTGAGAGTGGGCAGCATAGTCTAGGAATAGGCAGCACAGTCTGGGAATGGGCAGCACAGTCTGGGAGCAGACAGAACAGTCTGGGAGTGGGCATCGCAGTCTGGGAGTGGGCAGCACAGTCTGGGAGCAAGCCGCACAGCCTGGGCGTGGGCAGCGCAGTCTGGGAATGGGCAGCACAGTCTGGGATTGGGCAGCGCAGTCTGGGAATGGGCAGGACAGTCTGGGAGTGGGCAGCACAGTCTAGGAATAGGCAGTGCAGACTGCGAGCAGGCAGCAAAGACTAGAAGTGGGCAGCACAGTCTGGGGGTGGGCAGCGCCGTCTTGGAATAGGCAACATAGTCTGGGAGTGGGCAGCGCAGTCTAGGAATAGGCAGTGCAGTCTGGGAATGAACAGCACAGACTGGGAATGGGCAGCACAGTCTGGGAATGGGAAGCGCAGTCCGGGATTGGGCAGCGCAGTCTGGGAATGGGCAGCACAGTCTGGGAATGGGCAGCACCGTCTGGGAGTGAGCAGCACAGACTGGGAGTGGGCAGTGCAGACTGGGAGCGGGCAGCATAGTCTAGGAATAGGCAGCGCAGTCTGGGTGTGGGCAGCACAGTCTGGGAATGGGCAGCACAGTCTGAGAGCAGACAGCACAGATATGGAGTGGGCATCGCAGTCTGGGAGTGGGCAGCGCAGTCTAGGAATAGGCAGTGCAGTCTGGGAGTGGGCAGCGCAGTCTAGCAATAGGCAGTGCAGTCTGGGAGTGGGCAGCGCAGTCTGGGAGTGGCCAGCGCAGTCTGGGAATGGGCAGCACAGTCTGGGAGAAGACAGCGCAGTCTGGGGGTGGCAGCGCCGTCTGGGAGTTGGCAGCTGAGTCTAGGAATACGCAGTGCAGACTGGGAGTGGGCAGCATAGTCTAGGAATAAGCAGCGCTGTCTGTGAGCGGATAGCACAGTCTGGGAATGGTAAGCACAGTCTGGGAGTGGGCATTGCTGTCTGGGAATGGGCGGCAGAGTCTGGGAATGGGCAGCACAGTCTGGGAGTGGTCAGCGCAGTCTGGGATTGGGCAGCACCATCTGGGAGCGGGCAGCGCTGCCTGGGAATGGGCAGCGCAGTCTAGGAATAGGCAGCACAGTCTGATAGTGGACAGCGCAGTCTGGGAGTGGGCAGCCCAGTCTAGGAATAGATAGCACAGTCTTAGAGTGGGCAGTGCAGTCTGGGAATGGGCAGCAGAGTCTGGGAGCGGGCAGCGCAGCCTGGGAGTGGGCAGCCCAGTCTGGGAATGGGCAGCACAGTCTGAGAGCGGGCAGTGCAGTCTGGGAATGGGCAGTGCAGTCTGGGAATGGGCAGCACCATCTGGGAGCGGACAGCACATTCTGGGAGTTGGCAGTGCACTGGAAGTGGGCAGCACAGTCTAGGAATAGGCATCGCAGTCTGGGAGCAGGCAGCACAGTCTAGGAATAGGCAGCGAAATCTGGGAGTGGGCAGCACAGTCTGGGAATGGGCAGCAGAGTCTGGGAGTGGGCAGCACAGTCTGGAAATGGGCAGCACAGTCTGGGAGTGGGCAGCGCAGTCTAGGAATAGGCAGTGCAGACTGGGAGCGGGCAGCGCAGACTGGGAGTCGGCAGCAGAGACTGGGAGCCGGCCGTGCAGTCTGGGCGTGGGCAGCGCAGACTGGGAGTGGGCAGCGCAATCTGAAAGCAGACAGCGCAGACTGGGAGTGGGCAGCGCAGACTGGGAGCGGGCAGCGCAGAGTGGGAGCGGGCAGTGCAGTCTAGGAATAGGCATCGCAGTCTGGGAGTGGGCAGCACAGTCTAGGAATAGGCAGCGCAGTCTGGGAGCGGGCAGCGCAGTCTGGGAATCTGCAGCACAGTCTGAGAGCAGACAGCACAGTCTGGGAGTGGGCAGCGCAGTCAAGGAATAGGCGTGGCAGGCTAGGAGTGGGCAGTGCAGTCTAGCAATAGGCAGTGCAGTCTGGGAGTGGGCAGCGCAGTCTGGGAGTGGCCAGCGCAGTCTGGGAATGGGCAGCACAGTCTGGGAGAAGACAGCGCAGTCTGGGGGTGGCAGCGCCGTCTGGGAGTTGGCAGCTGAGTCTAGGAATACGCAGTGCAGACTGGGAGTGGGCAGCATAGTCTAGGAATAAGCAGCGCTGTCTGTGAGCGGATAGCACAGTCTGGGAATGGTAGGCACAGTCTGGGAGTGGGCATTGCTGTCTGGGAATGGGCAGCAGAGTCTGGGAATGAGCAGCACAGTCTGGGAGTGGTCAGCGCAGTCTGGGAATGGGCAGCACCATCTGGGAGCGGGCAGCGCTGCCTGGGAATGGGCAGCGCAGTCTAGGAATAGGCAGCACAGTCTGATAGTGGGCAGCGCAGTCTGGGAGTGGGCAGCCCAGTCTAGGAATAGACAGCACAGTCTGAGAGTGGGCAGTGCAGTCTGGGAATGGGCAGCAGAGTCTGGGAGCGGGCAGCGCAGCCTGGGAGTGGGCAGCCCAGTCTGGGAATGGGCAGCACAGTCTGAGAGCGGGCAGTGCAGTCTGAAAATGGGCAGTGCAGTCTGGGAATGGGCAGCACCATCTGGGAGCGGACAGCACATTCTGGGAGTTGGCAGTGCACTGGAAGTGGGCAGCACAGTCTAGGAATAGGCATCGCAGTCTGGGAGCAGGCAGCACAGTCTAGGAATAGGCAGTGAAATCTGGGAGTGGGCAGCACAGTCTGGGAGTGGGCATCGCAGTCTGGAAATGGGCTGCACAGTCTGGTAGCAGGCAGCACAGCCTGGGAGTGGGCAGTGCAGACTGGGAGTGGGCAGCATAGTCTAGGAATAGGCAGCACAGTCTGGGAGCGGGCAGCACAGTCCGGGAATGGGCAGCACAGTCTGGGAGTGGGCATCGCAGTCTGGGAATGGGCAGTGCAGTCTGGGAGCAGGCAGCACAGCCTGGGAATGGGCAGCGCAGTCTGGGAATAGGCAGCGCAGTCTGGGAGTGGGCAGAGCAGTCTGGGAATGGGCAGCACAGTCTGGGAACAGACAGCACTGTATGAGAGTGGGCAGCGCAGTCTGGGAATGGGCAGCACACTCTGTGAGAAGGCAGCACAGTCTGGGAGCAGGCAGCACAGTCTGGGAGTGGACAGTGCAGACTGGGAGTGGGCAGCATAGTCGAGGAATAGGCAGCGCAGTCTGAGAGTGGGCAGTGCAGTTTGGGAATGGGCAGCAGAGTCTGAGAGCGGGCTGCACAGCCTGGGAGTGGGCAGCCCATTCTGGGAATGGGCAGCACAGTCTGGGAGCGGGCAGCACAGTCTGGGAATGGGCAGCACAGTCTGGGAGCAGACAGCACAGTCTGGGAGTGGGCAGCACAGTCTGGGAATAGGCAGCGCAGTCTGGGAGCAGGCCGCACAGTTTGGGAATGGGCAGTGCAGTCTGGGAATGGGCAGCACAGTCTGGGAGTGGGCAGCACATTCTGGGAATGGGCAGCACAGTCTGGAGTGGGCAGCACAGTCTGGGAGTGGGCAGCACAGTCTAGGAATAGGCAGCGCAATTTGGGAGATGGCAGGACAGTCTGAGAGCAGACAGCACAGTCTGGGAGTGGGCAGCGCAGTCTGGGAGCGGGCAGCACAGTCTGGGAATGGGCAGCACAGTCTGTGAGTGGGCATCGCAGTCTGGGAATGGGCAGTGCAGTCTGGGAGCAGGCAGCACAGCCTGGGAATGGGCAGCACAGTCTGGGAATAGGCAGCGCAGTCTGGGAGCAGTCCGCACAGCCTGGGAGTGGGCAGCGCAGTCTGGGAATGGGCAGCACAGTCTGGGAGTGGGCAGCACATTCTGGGAATGGGCAGCACAGTCTGGGAGTGGGCAGCGCAGTCGAGGAATAGGCAGTGCAGACTGGGAGCAGGCAGCGAGGACTGGGAGTGGGCAGCACAGTCTGGGAGTGGGCAACGCCGTCTAGGAGTAGGCAACGCAGTCTGGGAGTGGGCAGCACAGTCTAGGACTAGGCAGCGCAGTCTGGGAATGGGCAGCACAGTCTGGGAATGGGCAGCACAGTCTGCGAGTGGGCAGCACAGACTGGGAGTGGGCAGCGCAGACTGGGAGTGGGCAGTGCAGACTGGGAGTGGGCAGCATAGTCTAGGAATGGGCAGCGCAGTCTGGGAGTGGGCAGCACAGTCTGGGAATGGGCAGTACAGTCTGAGAGCAGACAGCGCAGACTGGGAGTGGGCATCGCAGTCTGGGAGTGGGCAGCGCAGTCTAGGAAGAGGCATGGCAGTATGGGAGTGGGCAGCACAGTCTGGGAATGGGCAGCACAGTCTGGGAGCGGGCAGTGCAGGTTAGGAATAGGCCTGGCAGTCTAGGAGTGGGCACGGCAGATTGGGAGTGGGCAGCGCAATCTGGGAATGGGCAGCACAGTCTGGGAGCAGGCCGCACAGCCTGGGCGTGGGCAGCGCAGTCTGGGAATGGGCAGCACAGTCTGGGATTGGGAGCGCAGTCTGGGAATGGGCAGCACAGTCTGGGAGTGGGCAGCACAGTCTAGGAATAGGCAGTGCAGACTGCGAGCAGGCAGCAAAGACTGGAAGTGGGCAGCACAGTCTGGGGGTGGGCAGCACCATCTCGGAATAGGCAACATAGTCTGGGAGTGGGCAGCGCAGTCTAGGAATAGGCAGTGCAGTCTGGGAATGGGCAGCACAGATTGGGAATGGGTTGCACAGTCTGGGAATGGGAAGCGCAGTCCGGGATTGGGCAGGGCAGTCTGGGAATGGGCAGCACAATCTGGGAATGGGCAGCACCGTCTGGGAGTGGGCAGCACAGACTGGGAGTAGGCAGCGCAGTCTGGGAGCAGACAGCGCAGACTGGGAGTGCGCAGCGCAGACTGGGAGTGGGCAGTGCAGACTGGGAGCGGGCAGCATAGTCTAGGAATAGGCAGCGCAGTCTGGGAGTGGGCAGCACAATCTGGGAATAGGCAGCACAGTCTGAGAGCAGACAGCACAGACTGGGAGTGGGCATCGCAGTCTGGGAGTGGGCAGCGCAGTGTAGGAAAAGGCATGGCAGTATGGGAGTGGCAGCACAGTCTGGGAGTGGGCAGCGCAGTCAAGGAATAGGCGTGGCAGGCTAGGAGTGGGCAGTGCAGTCTAGCAATAGGCAGTGCAGTCTGGGAGTGGGCAGCGCAGTCTGGGAGTGGGCAGCACAGTCCGGGAATAGGCAGCACAGTCTGGGAGAAGACAGCGCAGTCTGGGGGTGGCAGCGCCGTCTGGGAGTTGGCAGCTGAGTCTCGGAATAGGCAGTGCAGACTGGGAGTGTGCAGCATAGTCTAGGAATAAGCAGCGCTGTCTGTGAGCGGATCGCACAGTCTGGGAATGGGCGGCACAGTCTGGGAGTGGGCATTGCTGTCTGGGAATGAGCTGCAGAGTCTGGGAATGGGCAGCACAGTCTGGGAGCTGGCAGCGCCGCCTGGGAATGGGCAGCACCGTCTGGGAATGGGCAGCACCGTCTGGGAGTGGGCAGCACAGACTGGGAGTAGGCAGCGCAGTCTGGGAGCAGACAGCGCAGACTGGGAGTGTGCAGCGCAGACTGGGAGCGGGCAGCATAGTCTAGGAATAGGCAGCGCAGTCTGGGAGTGGGCAGCACAATCTGGGAATAGGCAGCACAGTCTGAGAGTAGGCAGCGCAGTCTGGGAGTGGGCAGCCCAGTCTAGGAATAGACAGCACAGTCTGAGAGTTGGCAGTGCAGTCTGGGAATGGGCAGCAGAGTCTGGGAGTGGGCAGCACAGCCTGGGAGTGGGCAGCCCAGTCTGGGAATGGGCAGCACCATCTGGGAGCAGGCAGGACAGTCTGGGAGTTGGCAGTGCACTGGAAGTGGGCAGCACAGTCTAGGAATAGGCATCGCAGTCTGGGAGTGGGCAGCACAGTCTGGCAATGGGCAACACAGTCTGAGAGCAGACAGCGCAGTCTGGGAGTGGGCATCGCAGTCTGGGAGTGGGCGGCACTGTGTAGGAAGTGGCATGGCAGTATGGGAGTGGGCAGCACAGTCTGGGAATGGGCAGCGCAGTCTGGGAGTGGGCAGTGCAGTCTGGGAATAGGCGTGGCAGTCTTGGAGTGGGCACAGCAGTCTGGGAGTGCGCAGTGCAGTCTGGGAATGGGCAGCACAGTCTGGGAGCAGACAGCACAGTCTGGGAGTGGGCAGCACAGTCTGGGAGCAGGCCGCACAGCCTGGGCGTGGGCAGTGCAGTCTGGGAATGGGCCGCACAGTCTGGAAGTGGGCAGCACAGTCTGGGAATGGGCAGCCCAGTCTGGGAATGGGCAGCGCGGTCTAGCAATAGGCAGTGCAGACTGGGAGCAGGCAGCGAAGACTGCAAGTGGGCAGCACAGTCTGGGGGTGGGCAGCGCAGTCTGGGAATGGGCAGCAAAGTCTGGGAGTGGGCAGCATAGCCTGGGAGCGGCCAGCGCAGTCTGGGAGTCGGCAGCGGAGACTGGGAATGGGCAGCACAGTCTGAGAGTAGGCAGCGGAGACTGAGAATCGGCAGCACAGTCTGGGTGCAGACAGCGCTGTCTGGGAGTGGGCAGCACAGTCTGGGAATGGGCAGCACAGTCTGGAAGCAGACAGCACTGTATGGGAGTTGGCAGCGCAGTCTGGGAATGGGCAACACAGTCTGGGAGCAGTCAGCACAGTTTGGGAGTGGGCAGCGCAGTCTGGGAATGGGCAGTGCAGGCTGGGAGCAGACAGCACAGTTTGGGAGTGGGCAGCGCAGTCTGGGAATAGGCAGGACAGTCTGTGAGCAGGCAGCACCATATGGGAATAGGCAGCAAAGTCTGGGAGAAGACAGCACAGTCTGGGAGCAGGCAGCACAGCCTGGGAGTGGACAGTGCAGACAGGGAGTGGGCAGCATAGTCTAGGAATAGGCAGCGCAGTCTGAGAATAGGCAGCGCAGTCTGGGAGTGGGCAGAGCAGTCTGGGAATGGGCAGCACAGTCTGGGAGCAGATAGCACTGTATGAGAGTGGGCAGCGCAGTCTGGGATTGGGCAGCACAGTCTGTGAGAAGGCAGCAAGTCTGGGAGCAGGCAGCACAGCCTGGGAGTGGATAGTGCAGGCTGGTAGTGGGTAGCATAGTCTAGGAATAGGCAGCGCAGTCTGAGAGTGGGCAGTGCAGTTTGGGAATGGGCAGCAGAGTCTGGGAGCGGGCAGCACAGCCTGGGAGTGGGCAGCCCAGTCTGGGAATGGGCAGCACAGTCTGGGAGCGGGCAGCACAGTCTGGGAATGGGCAGCACAGTCTGGGAGTGGGCATCGCAGACTGGGAATGGGCAGCACAGTCTGGGAGCAGACAGCACAGTCTGGGAGTGGGCAGCCCAGTCTGGGAATAGGCAGCGCAGTCTGGGAGCAGGCCGCACAGTTTGGGAATGGGCAGTGCAGTCTGGGAATGGGCAGCAGAGTCTGGGAGCGGGCAGCACAGCCTGGGAGTGGGCAGCCCAGTCTGGGAATGGGCAGCACAGTCTGGGAGCGGGCAGCACAGTCTGGGAATGGGCAGCACAGTCTGGGAGTGGGCATCGCAGACTGGGAATGGGCAGCACAGTCTGGGAGCAGACAGCACAGTCTGGGAGTGGGCAGCCCAGTCTGGGAATAGGCAGCGCAGTCTGGGAGCAGGCCGCACAGTTTGGGAATGGGCAGTGCAGTCTGGGAATGGGCAGCACAGTCTGGGAGTGGGCAGCACATTCTGGGAATGGGCAGCACAGTCTGGGAGTGGGCAGCGCAGTCTAGGAATAAGCAGTGCAGACTGGGAGGAGGCAGCGAAGACTGGGAGTGGGCAGCACAGTCTGGGAGTGGGCAGCACCGTCTAGGAATACGCAATGCAGTCTGGGAATGGGCAGCGCGGTCTAGCAATAGGCAGTGCAGACTGGGAGCAGGCAGCGAAGACTGCAAGTGGGCAGCACAGTCTGGGGGTGGGCAGCGCCGTCTAGGAATAGGCAACGTAGTCTGGGAGTGGGCAGCGCAGCCGAGAAAAAGGCAGTGCAGTCTGGGAATGGGCAGCACAGACTGGGAATGGGTAGCACAGACTGGGAATGGTTAGCACAGTCTGGGAATGGGCAGCGCACTCTGGGAGTGGGCAGCGCAGTCTGGGAATGGGCAGCACAGTCTGGGAATGGGCAGCGCGGTCTAGCAATAGGCAGTGCAGACTGGGAGCAGGCAGCGAAGACTGGAAGTGGGCAGCACAGTCTGGGGGTGGGCAGCGCCGTCTAGGAATAGGCAACGTAGTCTGGGAGTGGACAGCGTAGCCGAGGAAAAGGCAGTGCAGTCTGGGAATGGGCAGCACAGACTGGGAATGGGTAGCACAGACTGGGAATGGTTAGCACAGTCTGGGAATGGGCAGCGCACTCTAGGAGTGGGCAGCGCAGTCTGGGAATGGGCAGCACAGTCTGGGAATGGGCAGCACAGACTGGGAGTAGGCAGCGCAGTCTGGGAGCAGACAGCGCGGACTGGGAGTGTGCGGCGCAGACTGGGAGTGGGCAGTGTAGACTGGGAATGGGCAGCACAGTCTGGGAGCAGGCAGCACAGTCTGGGAATGGGCAGCACAGTCTGGGAGAAGACAGCGCAGTCTGGGTGTGGCAGCATCGTCTGGGAGTTGGCAGCATAGTCTAGGAATAGGCAGTGCAGACTGGGAGTGGGCAGCATAGTCTAGGAATAAGCAGCGCAGTCTGGGAGCGGGCAGCACAGTCTGGGAATGGGTGGCACAGTCTGGGAGTTGGCATTGCCGTCTGGGAATGCGCAGCACAGTCTGGGAATGGGCAGCACAGTCTGGGAGTGGGCAGCGGAGTCTTGGAATGGGCAGCACCGTCTGGGAGCGGGCAGCACAGCCTGGGAATGGGCAACGCAGTCTAGGAATAGGCAGCACAGTCTGGGAGTGGGTAGCATAGTCTGGGAATGGGAAGCGCAGTCTGGGAATGGGCAGCACCTTCTGGGAGCGGGCAGCACAGCCTGGGAATGGGCAGCGCAGTCTAGGAATAGGCAGCACCGTCTGGGAGTGGGCAGCTCAGTCTAGAAACAGGCAGCGCAGTTTGGGCGTGGGCAGCGCAGTCTGGGAATAGGCAGCGCAGTCTGGGAGTGGATAGCCCAGTCTGGGAGTGGTCAGTGCAATGTAGGAATAGGCAGCGCAGTCTGGGAGTGGGTAGCCCAGTCTAGGAATAGGCAGCGCAGTTTGGGTGTGGGCAGCGCAGTCTGGGAATGGGCACTGCAGACTGGGAGTGGGCAGCGCAGTCTGGGAATGGGCAGCAAAGTCTGGGAGCAGGCAGCATAGCCTGGGAGCGGGCAGCGCAGTCTGGGAGTCGGCAGCGGAGACTGGGAATGGGCAGCACAGTCTGAGAGTGGGCAGCGGAGACTGGGAATGGGCAGCACAGTCTGGGTGCGGACAGCGCAGTCTGGGAGTGGGCAGCACAGTCTGGGAATGGGCAGCACAGTCTGGGAGCAGACAGCACTGTATGGGAGTGGGCAGCACAGTCTGGGAATGGACAACACAGTCTGGGAGTGGGCAGCACAGACTGGGAGTAGGCAGCGCAGTCTGGGAGCAGGCAGTGCAGGCTGGGAGCAGACAGCACAGTTTGGGAGTGGGCAGCGCAGACTGGGAATGGGCAGCACAGTCTGGGAGCAGGCAGCACAGTCTGGGAATGGGCAGCACAGTCTGGGAGAAGACAGCGCAGTCTGGGTGTGGCAGCATCGTCTGGGAGTGGGCAGCATATTCTTGGAATAGGCAGTGCAGACTGGGAGTGGGCAGCATAGTCTAGGAATAAGCAGCGCAGTCTGGGAGCGGGCAGCACAGTCTGGGAATGGGTGGCACAGTCTGGGAGTTGGCATTGCCGTCTGGGAATGCGCAGCACAGTCTGGGAATGGGCAGCACAGTCTGGGAGTGGGCAGCAGAGTCTGGGAATGGGCAGCACAGTCTGGGAGCGGGCAGCACAGCCTGCGAATGGGCAGCGCAGTCTAGGAATAGGCAGCACAGTCTGGGAGTGGGCAGCATAGTCTGGGAATGGGCAGCACAGTCTGGGAGTGGGCAGCGTGGTCTAGGAATAGGCAGTGCAGACTGGGAGCAGGCAGCGAAGAATGGAAGTGGGCAGCACAGTCTGGGGGTGGGCAGCGCCGTCTAGGAATAGGCAACGTAGTCTGGGAGTGGGTAGCGCAGCCGAGGAAAAGGCAGTGCAGTCTGGGAATGGGCAGCACAGACTGGGAATGGGTAGCACAGACTGGGAATGGTTAGCACAGTCTGGGAATAGGCAGCGCACTCTGGGAGTGGGCAGCGCAGTCTGGGAATGCGCAGCACAGTCTGGGAATGGGCAGCACAGACTGGGAGTGGGCAGCGGATTCTGGGAATGGGCAGCACTGTCTGGGAGCGGGCAGCACAGCCTGGGAATGGGCAACGCAGTCTAGGAATAGGCAGCACAGTCTGGGAGTGGGCAGCATAGTCTGGGAATGGGCAGCGCAGTCTGGGAATGGACAGCACGGTCTGGGAGCGGGCAGCACAGCCTGGGAATGGACAGCGCGGTCTAGGAATAGGCAGCGCCGTCTGGGAGTGGGCAGCCCAGTCTAGGAACAGGCAGCGCAGTTTGGGCGTTGGCAGCGCAGTCTGGGAATGGGCAGCGCAGTCTGGGAGTGGTCAGTGCAGTGTAGGAATAGGCTGCGCAGTCTGGGAGTGGGTAGCCCAGTCTAGGAATAGGCAGCGCAGTTTGGGTGTGGGCAGCGTAGTCTGGGATTGGGCACTGCAGACTGGGAGTGGGCAGCGCAATCTGGGAATGGGCAGCAAAGTCTGGGAACGGGCAGCATAGCCTGGGAGCGGGAAGCGCGGTCTGAGAGTCGGCAGCGGAGACTGGGAATGGGCAGCACAGTCTGAGAGTGGGCAGCGGAGACTGGGAATGGGCAGCACAGTCTGGTTGCAGACAGCTCAGTCTGGGAGTGGGCAGCACAGTCTGGGGGTGGGCAGCGCCGTCTAGGAATAGGCAACGTAGTCTGGGAGTGGGCAGCGCAGCCGAGAAAAAGGCAGTGCAGTCTGGGAATGGGCAGCACAGACTGGGAATGGGTAGCACAGACTGGGAATGGTTAGCACAGTCTGGGAATGGGCAGCGCACTCTGGGAGTGGGCAGCGCAGTCTGGGAATGGGCAGCACAGTCTGGGAATGGGCAGCACAGTCTGGGAGTGGGCAGCACAGACTGGGAGTAGGCAGCACAGTCTGGGAGCAGACAGCGCGGACTGGGAGTGCGCAGCGCAGCCTGGGAGTGGGCAGTGCAGACTGGGAATGGGCAGCACAGTCTGGGAGCAGGCAGCACAGTCTGGGAATGGGCAGCACAGTCTGGGAGAAGACAGCGCAGTCTGGGTGTGGCAGCATCGTCTGGGAGTTGGCAGCATAGTCTAGGAATAGGCAGTGCAGACTGGGAGTGGGCAGCATAGTCTAGGAATAAGCAGCGCAGTCTGGGAGCGGGCAGCACAGTCTGGGAATGGGTGGCACAGTCTGGGAGTGGGCAGCGGAGTCTGGGAATGGGCAGCACCGTCTGGGAGCGGGCAGCACAGCCTGGGAATGGGCAGCGCAGTCTAGGAATAGGCAGCACAGTCTGGGAGCGGGCTGCATAGTCTGGGAATGGGCAGCGCAGTCTGGGAATGGGCAGCACCTTCTGGGAGCGGGCAGCACAGCCTGGGAATGGGCAGCGCAGTCTAGGAATAGGCAGCGCCGTCTGGGAGTGGGCAGCCCAGTCTAGAAACAGGCAGCGCAGTTTGGGCGTGGGCAGCGCAGTCTGGGAATGGGCAGCGCAGTCTGGGAGTGGTCAGTGCAATGTAGGAATAGGCAGCGCAGTCTGGGAGTGGGTAGCCCAGTCTAGGAATAGGCAGCGCAGTTTGGGTGTGGGCAGCGCAGTCTGGGAATGGGCACTGCAGACTGGGAGTGGGCAGCGCAATCTGGGAATGGGCAGCAAAGTCTGGGAGCGGGCAGCATAGCCTGGGAGCGGGCTGCGCAGTCTGGGAGTCGGCAGCGGTGACTGGGAATGGGCAGCACAGTCTGAGAGTGGGCAGCGGAGACTGGGAATGGGCAGCACAGTCTGGGTGCAGACAGTGCAGTCTGGGAGTGGGCAGCACAGTCTGGGAGCAGACATCACTGTATGGGAGTTGGCAGCGCAATCTGGGAATGGGCAACACAGTCTGGGAGCAGACAGCACAGTTTGGGAGTGGGCAGCGCAGTCTGGGAATGGGCAGTGCAGGCTGGGAGCAGACAGCACAGTTTGGGAGTGGGCAGCGCAGTCTGGGAATGGGCAGCACAGTCTGTGAGCAGACAGCACCATATGGGAATAGGCAGCAAAGTCTGGGAGAAGACAGCACAGTCTGGGAGCAGGCAGCACAGCCTGGGAGTGGGCAGCATAGTCTAGGAATAGGCAGCGCAGTCTGGGCGCAGGCAGCACAGTCTGGGAATGGGCAGCACAGTCTGAGAGTGGGCAGTGCAGTCTGTGAATGGGCAGCAGAGTCTGGGAGCAGACAGCGCAGACTGGGAGTTGGCATCACATTCTGGGAGTGGGCAGCCCAGTCTAGGAATAGGCATGGCAGTATGGGAGTGCGTAGCACAGTCTGGGAATGGGTAGCACAGTCAGGGAGTCGGCAGTGCAGTCTAGGAATAGGCGCGGCAGTCGAGGAGTGCGCAGTGCAGTCTGGGAGTGGGCAGCGCAGTCTGGGAATGGGCATCGCAGTCTGGGAGCAGGCAGCACAGTCTAGGAATAGGCAGCGCAGTCTGGGAGCGGGCAGCACAGTCTGGGAATCTGCAGCACAGTCTGAGAGCAGACAGCACAGTCTGGGAGTGGGCAGCACAGTCTGGAAATGGGCTGCACAGTCTGGTAGCAGGCAGCACAGCCTGGGAGTGGGCAGTGCAGACTGGGAGTGGGCAGCCTAGTCTAGCAATAGGCAGCACAGCCTGGGAGTGGGCAGCACAGTCTGCGAATGGGCAGCACAGTCTGGGAGAGGGCAGTACAGTCTGGGAATGGGCAGTGCAGTCTGGGAGCAGGCAGCACAGCCTGGGAATGGGCAGCACAGTCTGGGAATAGGCAGCGCAGTCTGGGAGTGGGCAGAGCAGTCTGGGAATGGGCAGCACAGTCTGGGAGCAGACAGCACTGTATGAGAGTGGGCAGCGCAGTCTGGGAATGGGCAGCACAGTCTGTGAGAAGGCAGCACAGTCTGGGAGCAGGCAGCACAGCCTGGGAGTGGGCAGCATAGTCTAGGAATAGACAGCGCAGTCTGGGCGCAGGCAGCACAGACTGGGAATGGTTAGCACAGTCTGGGAATGGGCAGCGCACTCTGGGAGTGGGCAGCGCAGTCTGGGAATGGGCAGCACAGTCTGGGAATGGGCAGCACAGTCTGGGAGTGGGCAGCACAGACTGGGAGTAGGCAGCGCAGTCTGGGAGCAGACAGCGCGGACTGGGAGTGCGCAGCGCAGACTGGGAGTGGGCAGTGCAGACTGGGAATGGGCAGCACAGTCTGGGAGCAGGCAGCACAGTCTGGGAATGGGCAGCACAGTCTGGGAGAAGACAGCGCAGTCTGGGTGTGGCAGCATCGTCTGGGAGTTGGCAGCATAGTCTAGGAATAGGCAGTGCAGACTGGGAGTGGGCAGCATAGTCTAGGAATAAGCAGCGCAGTCTGGGAATGGGCAGCACAGTCTGGGAGCGGACAGCACTGTATGAGAGTGGGCAGCACAGTCTGGGAGTTGGCATTGCCGTCTGGGAATGCGCAGCACAGTCTGGGAATGGGCAGCACAGTCTGGGAGTGGGCAGCGGAGTCTGGGAATGGGCAGCACCGTCTGGGTGTGGGCAGCACAGCCTGGGAATGGGCAGCGCAGTCTAGGAATAGGCAGCACAGTCTGGGAGTGGGCAGCATAGTCTGGGAATGGGCAGCACAGTCTGGGAGTGGGCAGCGCGGTCTAGGAATAGGCAGTGCAGACTGGGAGCAGGCAGCGAAGAATGGAAGTGGGCAGCACAGTCTGGGGGTGGGCAGCGCCGTCTAGGAATAGGCAACGTAGTCTGGGAGTGGGTAGCGCAGCCGAGGAAAAGGCAGTGCAGTCTGGGAATGGGCAGCACAGACTGGGAATGGGTAGCACAGACTGGGAATGGTTAGCACAGTCTGGGAATGGGCAGCGCACTCTGGGAGTGGGCAGCGCAGTCTGGGAATGCGCAGCACAGTCTGGGAATGGGCAGCACAGACTGGGAGTGGGCAGCGGATTCTGGGAATGGGCAGCACCGTCTGGGAGCGGGCAGCACAGCCTGGGAATGGGCAACGCAGTCTAGGAATAGGCAGCACAGTCTGGGAGTGGGCAGCATAGTCTGGGAATGGGCAGCGCAGTCTGGGAATGGGCAGCGCAGTCTAGGAATAGGCAGCGCCGTCTGGGAGTGGGCAGCCCAGTCTAGGAACAGGCAGCGCAGTTTGGGCGTGGGCAGCGCAGTCTGGGAATGGGCAGCGCAGTCTGGGAGTGGTCAGTGCAGTGTAGGAATAGGCTGCGCAGTCTGGGAGTGGGTAGCCCAGTCTAGGAATAGGCAGCGCAGTTTGGGTGTGGGCAGCGCAGTCTGGGAATGGGCACTGCAGACTGGGCGTGGGCAGCGCAGTCTGGGAATGGGCAGCAAAGTCTGGAAACGGGCAGCATAGCCTGGGAGCGGGAAGCGCGGTCTGAGAGTCGGCAGCGGAGACTGGGAATGGGCAGCACAGTCTGGTTGCAGACAGCGCAGTCTGGAAGTGGGCAGCACAGTCTGGGGGTGGGCAGCGCCGTCTAGGAATAGGCAACGTAGTCTGGGAGTGGGCAGCGCAGCCGAGAAAAAGGCAGTGCAGTCTGGGAATGGGCAGCACAGACTGGGAATGGGCAGCGCACTCTGGGAGTGGGCAGCGCAGTCTGGGAATGGGCAGCACAGTCTGGTAATGGGCAGCACAGTCTGGGAGTGGGCAGCACAGACTGGGAGTAGGCAGCGCAGTCTGGGAGCAGACAGCGCGGACTGGGAGTGCGCAGCGCAGACTGGGAGTGGGCAGTGCAGACTGGGAATGGGCAGCACAGTCTGGGAGCAGGCAGCACAGTCTGGGAATGGGCAGCACAGTCTGGGAGAAGACAGCGCAGTCTGGGTGTGGCAGCATCGTCTGGGAGTTGGCAGAATAGTCTCGGAATAGGCAGTGCAGACTGGGAGTGGGCAGCATAGTCTAGGAATAAGCAGCGCAGTCTGGGAGTGGGCAGTGCAGACTGGGAGTGGGCAGCCTAGTCTAGCAATAGGCAGCACAGTCTGGGAGTGTGCAGCACAGTCTGGGAATGGGCAGCACAGTCTGGGAGTGGGCAGCACAGTCTGGGAATGGGCAGTGCAGTCTGGGAGCAGGCAGCACAGCCTGGGAATGGGCAGCACAGTCTGGGAATAGGCAGCGCAGTCTGGGAGTGGGCAGAGCAGTCTGGGAATGGGCAGCACAGTCTGGGAGCAGACAGCACTGTATGAGAGTGGGCAGCGCAGTCTGGGAATGGGCAGCACAGTCTGTGAGAAGGCAGCACAGTCTGGGAATGGGCAGCACAGTCTGGGAGTGGGCATCGCAGACTTGGAATGGGCAGCACAGTCTGGGAGCAGACAGCACAGTCTGGGAGTGGGCAGCACAGTCTGGGAATAGGCAGCGCAGTCTGGGAGAAGACAGCACAGTTTGGGAATGGGCAGTGCAGTCTGGGAATGGGCAGCACAGTCTGGGAATGGGCAGCACAGTCTGGGAATAGGCAGCACAGTCTGGGAGTGGGCAGAGCAGTCTGGGAATGGGCAGCACAGTCTGGGAGCAGACAGCACTGTATGAGAGTGGGCAGTGCAGTCTGGGAATGGGCAGCACAGTCTGTGAGAAGGCAGCACAGTCTGGGAGCAGGCAGCACAGCCTGGGAGTGGACAGTGCAGGCTGGGAGTGGGCAGTATAGTCTAGGAATAGGCAGCGCAGTCTGAGAGTGGGTATGCAGTTTGGGAATGGGCAGCAGAGTCTGGGAGCGGGCAGCACAGCCTGGGAGTGGGCAGCCCAGTCTGGGAATGGGCAGCACAGTCTGGGAGCGGGCAGCACAGTCTGGGAATGGGCAGCACAGTCTGGGAGTGGGCATCGCAGACTGGGAATGGGCAGCACAGTCTGGGAGCAGACAGCACAGTCTGGGAGTGGGCAGCCCAGTCTGGGAATAGGCAGCGCAGTCTGGGAGCAGGCCGCACAGTTTGGGAATGGGCAGTGCAGTCTGGGAATGGGCAGCACAGTCTGGGAGTGGGCAGCACATTCTGGGAATGGGCAGCACAGTCTGGGAGTGGGCAGCGCAGTCTAGGAATAGGCAATGCAGACTGGGAGGAGGCAGCGAAGACTGGGAGTGGGCAGCACACTCGGAGTGGGCAGCACCGTCTAGGAATAGGCAGCGTAGTCTGGGAATAGGCAGCACAATCTGGGAGTGGGCAGCACACACTGGGAGTAGGCAGCTCAGTCTGGGAGATGACAGCGCGGACTGGGAGTGTGCTGCGCAGACTGGGAGTGGACAGTGCAGACTGGGAGCGGGCACCATGGTCTAGGAATAGGCAGCGCAGTCTGGGAGTGGGCAGCACAGTCTGGGAATGGGCAACACAGTCTGAGAGCAGGCAGCACAGCCTGGGAATGGGCAGCGCAGTCTGGGAATAGGCAGCACAGTCTGGGAGTGGGCAGAGCAGTCTGGGAATGGGCAGCACAGTCTGGGAGCAGACAGCACTGTATGAGAGTGGGCAGTGCAGTCTGGGAATGGGCAGCACAGTCTGTGAGAAGGCAGCACAGTCTGGGAGCAGGCAGCACAGCCTGGGAGTGGACAGTGCAGGCTGGGAGTGGGCAGTATAGTCTAGGAATAGGCAGCGCAGTCTGAGAGTGGGTATGCAGTTTGGGAATGGGCAGCAGAGTCTGGGAGCGGGCAGCACAGCCTGGGAGTGGGCAGCCCAGTCTGGGAATGGGCAGCACAGTCTGGGAGCGGGCAGCACAGTCTGGGAATGGGCAGCACAGTCTGGGAGTGGGCATCGCAGACTGGGAATGGGCAGCACAGTCTGGGAGCAGACAGCACAGTCTGGGAGTGGGCAGCCCAGTCTGGGAATAGGCAGCGCAGTCTGGGAGCAGGCCGCACAGTTTGGGAATGGGCAGTGCAGTCTGGGAATGGGCAGCACAGTCTGGGAGTGGGCAGCACATTCTGGGAATGGGCAGCACAGTCTGGGAGTGGGCAGCGCAGTCTAGGAATAGGCAATGCAGACTGGGAGGAGGCAGCGAAGACTGGGAGTGGGCAGCACACTCGGAGTGGGCAGCACCGTCTAGGAATAGGCAGCGTAGTCTGGGAATAGGCAGCACAATCTGGGAGTGGGCAGCACACACTGGGAGTAGGCAGCTCAGTCTGGGAGATGACAGCGCGGACTGGGAGTGTGCTGCGCAGACTGGGAGTGGACAGTGCAGACTGGGAGCGGGCACCATGGTCTAGGAATAGGCAGCGCAGTCTGGGAGTGGGCAGCACAGTCTGGGAATGGGCAACACAGTCTGAGAGCAGGCAGCACAGCCTGGGAATGGGCAGCGCAGTCTAGGAATAGGCAGCACAGTCTGGGAGTGGGCAGCATAGTCTGGGAATGGGCAGCACAGTCTGGGAGTGGGCAGCGCGGTCTAGGAATAGGCAGTGCAGACTGGGAGCAGGCAACGAAGAATGGAAGTGGGCAGCACAGTCTGGGGGTGGGCAGCGCCGTCTAGGAATAGGCAACGTAGTCTGGGAGTGGGTAGCGCAGCCGAGGAAAAGGCAGTGCAGTCTGGGAATGGGCAGCACAGACTGGGAATGGGTAGCACAGACTGGGAATGGTTAGCACAGTCTGGGAATAGGCAGCGCACTCTGGGAGTGGGCAGCGCAGTCTGGGAATGCGCAGCACAGTCTGGGAATGGGCAGCACAGACAGGGAGTGGGCAGCGGATTCTGGGAATGGGCAGCACCGTCTGGGAGCGGGCAGCACAGCCTGGGAATGGGCAACGCAGTCTAGGAATAGGCAGCACAGTCTGGGAGTGGGCAGCATAGTCTGGGAATGGGCAGCGCAGTCTGGGAATGGACAGCAAGGTCTGGGAGCGGGCAGCACAGCCTGGGAATGGACAGCGCGGTCTAGGAATAGGCAGCGCCGTCTGGGAGTGGGCAGCCCAGTCTAGGAACAGGCAGCGCAGTTTGGGCGTTGGCAGCGCAGTCTGGGAATAGGCAGCGCAGTCTGGGAGTGGTCAGTGCAGTGTAGGAATAGGCTGCGCAGTCTGGGAGTGGGTAGCCCAGTCTAGGAATAGGCAGCGCAGTTTGGGTGTGGGCAGCGTAGTCTGGGATTGGGCACTGCAGACTGGGAGTGGGCAGCGCAATCTGGGAATGGGCAGCAAAGTCTGGGAACGGGCAGCATAGCCTGGGAGCGGGAAGCGCAGTCTGAGAGTCGGCAGAAGAGACTGGGAATGGGCAGCACAGTCTGAGAGTGGGCAGCGGAGACTGGGAATGGGCAGCACAGTCTGGTTGCAGACAGCGCAGTCTGGGAGTGGGCAGCACAGTCTGGGGGTGGGCAGCGCCGTCTAGGAATAGGCAACGTAGTCTGGGAGTGGGCAGCGCAGCCGAGAAAAAGGCAGTGCAGTCTGGGAATGGGCAGCACAGACTGGGAATGGGTAGCACAGACTGGGAATGGTTAGCACAGTCTGGGAATGGGCAGCGCACTCTGGGAGTGGGCAGCGCAGTCTGGGAATGGGCAGCACAGTCTGGGAATGGGCAGCACAGTCTGGGAGTGGGCAGCACAGACTGGGAGTAGGCAGCGCAGTCTGGGAGCAGACAGCGCGGACTGGGAGTGCGCAGCGCAGCCTGGGAGTGGGCAGTGCAGAATGGGAATGGGCAGCACAGTCTGGGAGCAGGCAGCACAGTCTGGGAATGGGCAGCACAGTCTGGGAGAAGACAGCGCAGTCTGGGTGTGGCAGCATCGTCTGGGAGTTGGCAGCATAGTCTCGGAATAGGCAGTGCAGACTGGGAATGGGCAGCATAGTCTAGGAATAAGCAGCGCAGTCTGGGTGCGGGCAGCACAGTCTGGGAATGGGTGGCACAGTCTGGGAGTGGGCAGCGGAGTCTGGGAATGGGCAGCACCATCTGGGAGCGGGCAGCACAGCCTGGGAATGGGCAGCGCAGTCTAGGAATAGGCAGCACAGTCTGGGAGTGGGCTGCATAGTCTGGGAATGGGCAGCGCAGTCTGGGAATGGGCAGCACCTTCTGGGAGTGGGCAGCACAGCCTGGGAATGGGCAGCGCAGTCTAGGAATAGGCAGCGCCGTCTGGGAGTGGGCAGCCCAGTCTAGAAACAGGCAGCGCAGTTTGGGCGTGGGCAGCGCAGTCTGGGAATGGGCAGCGCAGTCTGGGAGTGGTCAGTGCAATGTAGGAATAGGCAGCGCGGTCTGGGAGTGGGTAGCCCAGTCTAGGAATAGGCAGCGCAGTTTGGGTGTGGGCAGCGCAGTCTGGGAATGGGCACTCCAGACCGGGAGTGGGCAGCGCAATCTGGGAATGGGCAGCAAAGTCTGGGAGCGGGCAGCACAGTCTGGGAATGGGCAGCACAGTCTGGGAGTGGGCATCGCAGACTGGGAATGGGCAGCACAGTCTGGGAGCATACAGCACAGTCTGGGAGTGGGCAGCCCAGTCTGGGAATAGGCAGCGCAGTCTGGGAGCAGGCCGCACAGTTTGGGAATGGGCAGTGCAGTCTGGGAATGGGCAGCACAGTCTGGGAGTGGGCAGCACATTCTGGGAATGGGCAGCACAGTCTGGGAGTGGGCAGCGCAGTCTAGGAATAGGCAATGCAGACTGGGAGGAGGCAGCGAAGACTGGGAGTGGGCAGCACACTCGGAGTGGGCAGCACCGTCTAGGAATCGGCAGCGTAGTCTGGGAATAGGCAGCACAATCTGGGAGTGGGCAGCACACACTGGGAGTAGGCAGCTCAGTCTGGGAGATGACAGCGCGGACTGGGAGTGTGCTGCGCAGACTGGGAGTGGACAGTGCAGACTGGGAGCAGGCACCATGGTCTAGGAATAGGCAGCGCAGTCTGGGAGTGGGCAGCACAGTCTGGGAATGGGCAACACAGTCTGAGAGCAGGCAGCACAGCCTGGGAATGGGCAGCGCAGTCTAGGAATAGGCAGCACAGTCTGGGAGTGGGCAGCATAGTCTGGGAATGGGCAGCACAGTCTGGGAGTGGGCAGCGCGGTCTAGGAATAGGCAGTGCAGACTGGGAGCAGGCAACGAAGAATGGAAGTGGGCAGCACAGTCTGGGGGTGGGCAGCGCCGTCTAGGAATAGGCAACGTAGTCTGGGAGTGGGTAGCGCAGCCGAGGAAAAGGCAGTGCAGTCTGGGAATGGGCAGCACAGACTGGGAATGGGTAGCACAGACTGGGAATGGTTAGCACAGTCTGGGAATAGGCAGCGCACTCTGGGAGTGGGCAGCGCAGTCTGGGAATGCGCAGCACAGTCTGGGAATGGGCAGCACAGACAGGGAGTGGGCAGCGGATTCTGGGAATGGGCAGCACCGTCTGGGAGCGGGCAGCACAGCCTGGGAATGGGCAACGCAGTCTAGGAATAGGCAGCACAGTCTGGGAGTGGGCAGCATAGTCTGGGAATGGGCAGCGCAGTCTGGGAATGGACAGCAAGGTCTGGGAGCGGGCAGCACAGCCTGGGAATGGACAGCGCGGTCTAGGAATAGGCAGCGCCGTCTGGGAGTGGGCAGCCCAGTCTAGGAACAGGCAGCGCAGTTTGGGTGTTGGCAGCGCAGTCTGGGAATAGGCAGCGCAGTCTGGGAGTGGTCAGTGCAGTGTAGGAATAGGCTGCGCAGTCTGGGAGTGGGTAGCATAGTCTAGGAATAGGCAGCGCAGTCTGGGCGCAGGCAGCACAGTCTGGGAATGGGCAGCACAGTCTGAGAGTGGGCAGTGCAGTCTGTGAATGGGCAGCAGAGTCTGGGAGCAGACAGCGCAGACTGGGAGTTGGCATCACATTCTGGGAGTGGGCAGCCCAGTCTAGGAATAGGCATGGCAGTATGGGAGTGCGTAGCACAGTCTGGGAATGGGTAGCACAGTCAGGGAGTCGGCAGTGCAGTCTAGGAATAGGCGCGGCAGTCGAGGAGTGCGCAGTGCAGTCTGGGAGTGGGCAGCGCAGTCTGGGAATGGGCATCGCAGTCTGGGAGCAGGCAGCACAGTCTAGGAATAGGCAGCGCAGTCTGGGAGCGGGCAGCACAGTCTGGGAATCTGCAGCACAGTCTGAGAGCAGACAGCACAGTCTGGGAGTGGGCAGCACAGTCTGGAAATGGGCTGCACAGTCTGGTAGCAGGCAGCACAGCCTGGGAGTGGGCAGTGCAGACTGGGAGTGGGCAGCCTAGTCTAGCAATAGGCAGCACAGCCTGGGAGTGGGCAGCACAGTCTGCGAATGGGCAGCACAGTCTGGGAGAGGGCAGTACAGTCTGGGAATGGGCAGTGCAGTCTGGGAGCAGGCAGCACAGCCTGGGAATGGGCAGCACAGTCTGGGAATAGGCAGCGCAGTCTGGGAGTGGGCAGAGCAGTCTGGGAATGGGCAGCACAGTCTGGGAGCAGACAGCACTGTATGAGAGTGGGCAGCGCAGTCTGGGAATGGGCAGCACAGTCTGTGAGAAGGCAGCACAGTCTGGGAGCAGGCAGCACAGCCTGGGAGTGGGCAGCATAGTCTAGGAATAGACAGCGCAGTCTGGGCGCAGGCAGCACAGACTGGGAATGGTTAGCACAGTCTGGGAATGGGCAGCGCACTCTGGGAGTGGGCAGCGCAGTCTGGGAATGGGCAGCACAGTCTGGGAATGGGCAGCACAGTCTGGGAGTGGGCAGCACAGACTGGGAGTAGGCAGCGCAGTCTGGGAGCAGACAGCGCGGACTGGGAGTGCGCAGCGCAGACTGGGAGTGGGCAGTGCAGACTGGGAATGGGCAGCACAGTCTGGGAGCAGGCAGCACAGTCTGGGAATGGGCAGCACAGTCTGGGAGAAGACAGCGCAGTCTGGGTGTGGCAGCATCGTCTGGGAGTTGGCAGCATAGTCTAGGAATAGGCAGTGCAGACTGGGAGTGGGCAGCATAGTCTAGGAATAAGCAGCGCAGTCTGGGAATGGGCAGCACAGTCTGGGAGCGGACAGCACTGTATGAGAGTGGGCAGCACAGTCTGGGAGTTGGCATTGCCGTCTGGGAATGCGCAGCACAGTCTGGGAATGGGCAGCACAGTCTGGGAGTGGGCAGCGGAGTCTGGGAATGGGCAGCACCGTCTGGGTGTGGGCAGCACAGCCTGGGAATGGGCAGCGCAGTCTAGGAATAGGCAGCACAGTCTGGGAGTGGGCAGCATAGTCTGGGAATGGGCAGCACAGTCTGGGAGTGGGCAGCGCGGTCTAGGAATAGGCAGTGCAGACTGGGAGCAGGCAGCGAAGAATGGAAGTGGGCAGCACAGTCTGGGGGTGGGCAGCGCCGTCTAGGAATAGGCAACGTAGTCTGGGAGTGGGTAGCGCAGCCGAGGAAAAGGCAGTGCAGTCTGGGAATGGGCAGCACAGACTGGGAATGGGTAGCACAGACTGGGAATGGTTAGCACAGTCTGGGAATGGGCAGCGCACTCTGGGAGTGGGCAGCGCAGTCTGGGAATGCGCAGCACAGTCTGGGAATGGGCAGCACAGACTGGGAGTGGGCAGCGGATTCTGGGAATGGGCAGCACCGTCTGGGAGCGGGCAGCACAGCCTGGGAATGGGCAACGCAGTCTAGGAATAGGCAGCACAGTCTGGGAGTGGGCAGCATAGTCTGGGAATGGGCAGCGCAGTCTGGGAATGGGCAGCGCAGTCTAGGAATAGGCAGCGCCGTCTGGGAGTGGGCAGCCCAGTCTAGGAACAGGCAGCGCAGTTTGGGCGTGGGCAGCGCAGTCTGGGAATGGGCAGCGCAGTCTGGGAGTGGTCAGTGCAGTGTAGGAATAGGCTGCGCAGTCTGGGAGTGGGTAGCCCAGTCTAGGAATAGGCAGCGCAGTTTGGGTGTGGGCAGCGCAGTCTGGGAATGGGCACTGCAGACTGGGCGTGGGCAGCGCAGTCTGGGAATGGGCAGCAAAGTCTGGAAACGGGCAGCATAGCCTGGGAGCGGGAAGCGCGGTCTGAGAGTCGGCAGCGGAGACTGGGAATGGGCAGCACAGTCTGGTTGCAGACAGCGCAGTCTGGAAGTGGGCAGCACAGTCTGGGGGTGGGCAGCGCCGTCTAGGAATAGGCAACGTAGTCTGGGAGTGGGCAGCGCAGCCGAGAAAAAGGCAGTGCAGTCTGGGAATGGGCAGCACAGACTGGGAATGGGCAGCGCACTCTGGGAGTGGGCAGCGCAGTCTGGGAATGGGCAGCACAGTCTGGTAATGGGCAGCACAGTCTGGGAGTGGGCAGCACAGACTGGGAGTAGGCAGCGCAGTCTGGGAGCAGACAGCGCGGACTGGGAGTGCGCAGCGCAGACTGGGAGTGGGCAGTGCAGACTGGGAATGGGCAGCACAGTCTGGGAGCAGGCAGCACAGTCTGGGAATGGGCAGCACAGTCTGGGAGAAGACAGCGCAGTCTGGGTGTGGCAGCATCGTCTGGGAGTTGGCAGAATAGTCTCGGAATAGGCAGTGCAGACTGGGAGTGGGCAGCATAGTCTAGGAATAAGCAGCGCAGTCTGGGAGTGGGCAGTGCAGACTGGGAGTGGGCAGCCTAGTCTAGCAATAGGCAGCACAGTCTGGGAGTGTGCAGCACAGTCTGGGAATGGGCAGCACAGTCTGGGAGTGGGCAGCACAGTCTGGGAATGGGCAGTGCAGTCTGGGAGCAGGCAGCACAGCCTGGGAATGGGCAGCACAGTCTGGGAATAGGCAGCGCAGTCTGGGAGTGGGCAGAGCAGTCTGGGAATGGGCAGCACAGTCTGGGAGCAGACAGCACTGTATGAGAGTGGGCAGCGCAGTCTGGGAATGGGCAGCACAGTCTGTGAGAAGGCAGCACAGTCTGGGAATGGGCAGCACAGTCTGGGAGTGGGCATCGCAGACTTGGAATGGGCAGCACAGTCTGGGAGCAGACAGCACAGTCTGGGAGTGGGCAGCACAGTCTGGGAATAGGCAGCGCAGTCTGGGAGAAGACAGCACAGTTTGGGAATGGGCAGTGCAGTCTGGGAATGGGCAGCACAGTCTGGGAATGGGCAGCACAGTCTGGGAATAGGCAGCACAGTCTGGGAGTGGGCAGAGCAGTCTGGGAATGGGCAGCACAGTCTGGGAGCAGACAGCACTGTATGAGAGTGGGCAGTGCAGTCTGGGAATGGGCAGCACAGTCTGTGAGAAGGCAGCACAGTCTGGGAGCAGGCAGCACAGCCTGGGAGTGGACAGTGCAGGCTGGGAGTGGGCAGTATAGTCTAGGAATAGGCAGCGCAGTCTGAGAGTGGGTATGCAGTTTGGGAATGGGCAGCAGAGTCTGGGAGCGGGCAGCACAGCCTGGGAGTGGGCAGCCCAGTCTGGGAATGGGCAGCACAGTCTGGGAGCGGGCAGCACAGTCTGGGAATGGGCAGCACAGTCTGGGAGTGGGCATCGCAGACTGGGAATGGGCAGCACAGTCTGGGAGCAGACAGCACAGTCTGGGAGTGGGCAGCCCAGTCTGGGAATAGGCAGCGCAGTCTGGGAGCAGGCCGCACAGTTTGGGAATGGGCAGTGCAGTCTGGGAATGGGCAGCACAGTCTGGGAGTGGGCAGCACATTCTGGGAATGGGCAGCACAGTCTGGGAGTGGGCAGCGCAGTCTAGGAATAGGCAATGCAGACTGGGAGGAGGCAGCGAAGACTGGGAGTGGGCAGCACACTCGGAGTGGGCAGCACCGTCTAGGAATAGGCAGCGTAGTCTGGGAATAGGCAGCACAATCTGGGAGTGGGCAGCACACACTGGGAGTAGGCAGCTCAGTCTGGGAGATGACAGCGCGGACTGGGAGTGTGCTGCGCAGACTGGGAGTGGACAGTGCAGACTGGGAGCGGGCACCATGGTCTAGGAATAGGCAGCGCAGTCTGGGAGTGGGCAGCACAGTCTGGGAATGGGCAACACAGTCTGAGAGCAGGCAGCACAGCCTGGGAATGGGCAGCGCAGTCTGGGAATAGGCAGCACAGTCTGGGAGTGGGCAGAGCAGTCTGGGAATGGGCAGCACAGTCTGGGAGCAGACAGCACTGTATGAGAGTGGGCAGTGCAGTCTGGGAATGGGCAGCACAGTCTGTGAGAAGGCAGCACAGTCTGGGAGCAGGCAGCACAGCCTGGGAGTGGACAGTGCAGGCTGGGAGTGGGCAGTATAGTCTAGGAATAGGCAGCGCAGTCTGAGAGTGGGTATGCAGTTTGGGAATGGGCAGCAGAGTCTGGGAGCGGGCAGCACAGCCTGGGAGTGGGCAGCCCAGTCTGGGAATGGGCAGCACAGTCTGGGAGCGGGCAGCACAGTCTGGGAATGGGCAGCACAGTCTGGGAGTGGGCATCGCAGACTGGGAATGGGCAGCACAGTCTGGGAGCAGACAGCACAGTCTGGGAGTGGGCAGCCCAGTCTGGGAATAGGCAGCGCAGTCTGGGAGCAGGCCGCACAGTTTGGGAATGGGCAGTGCAGTCTGGGAATGGGCAGCACAGTCTGGGAGTGGGCAGCACATTCTGGGAATGGGCAGCACAGTCTGGGAGTGGGCAGCGCAGTCTAGGAATAGGCAATGCAGACTGGGAGGAGGCAGCGAAGACTGGGAGTGGGCAGCACACTCGGAGTGGGCAGCACCGTCTAGGAATAGGCAGCGTAGTCTGGGAATAGGCAGCACAATCTGGGAGTGGGCAGCACACACTGGGAGTAGGCAGCTCAGTCTGGGAGATGACAGCGCGGACTGGGAGTGTGCTGCGCAGACTGGGAGTGGACAGTGCAGACTGGGAGCGGGCACCATGGTCTAGGAATAGGCAGCGCAGTCTGGGAGTGGGCAGCACAGTCT
Organism: Isurus oxyrinchus; assembly: GCA_026770705.1. Lineage (NCBI taxonomy): Eukaryota > Metazoa > Chordata > Chondrichthyes > Lamniformes > Lamnidae > Isurus > Isurus oxyrinchus. The sequence continues at coordinate 140,777,437 of JANJGN010000010.1, forward strand.
GGGAATGGGCAACACAGTCTGAGAGCAGGCAGCACAGCCTGGGAATGGGCAGCGCAGTCTAGGAATAGGCAGCACAGTCTGGGAGTGGGCAGCATAGTCTGGGAATGGGCAGCACAGTCTGGGAGTGGGCAGCGCGGTCTAGGAATAGGCAGTGCAGACTGGGAGCAGGCAACGAAGAATGGAAGTGGGCAGCACAGTCTGGGGGTGGGCAGCGCCGTCTAGGAATAGGCAACGTAGTCTGGGAGTGGGCAGCGCAGCCGAGGAAAAGGCAGTGCAGTCTGGGAATGGGCAGCACAGACTGGGAATGGGTAGCACAGACTGGGAATGGTTAGCACAGTCTGGGAATAGGCAGCGCACTCTGGGAGTGGGCAGCGCAGTCTGGGAATGCGCAGCACAGTCTGGGAATGGGCAGCACAGACAGGGAGTGGGCAGCGGATTCTGGGAATGGGCAGCACCGTCTGGGAGCGGGCAGCACAGCCTGGGAATGGGCAACGCAGTCTAGGAATAGGCAGCACAGTCTGGGAGTGGGCAGCATAGTCTGGGAATGGGCAGCGCAGTCTGGGAATGGACAGCAAGGTCTGGGAGCGGGCAGCACAGCCTGGGAATGGACAGCGCGGTCTAGGAATAGGCAGCGCCGTCTGGGAGTGGGCAGCCCAGTCTAGGAACAGGCAGCGCAGTTTGGGCGTTGGCAGCGCAGTCTGGGAATAGGCAGCGCAGTCTGGGAGTGGTCAGTGCAGTGTAGGAATAGGCTGCGCAGTCTGGGAGTGGGTAGCCCAGTCTAGGAATAGGCAGCGCAGTTTGGGTGTGGGCAGCGTAGTCTGGGATTGGGCACTGCAGACTGGGAGTGGGCAGCGCAATCTGGGAATGGGCAGCAAAGTCTGGGAACGGGCAGCATAGCCTGGGAGCGGGAAGCGCAGTCTGAGAGTCGGCAGAAGAGACTGGGAATGGGCAGCACAGTCTGAGAGTGGGCAGCGGAGACTGGGAATGGGCAGCACAGTCTGGTTGCAGACAGCGCAGTCTGGGAGTGGGCAGCACAGTCTGGGGGTGGGCAGCGCCGTCTAGGAATAGGCAACGTAGTCTGGGAGTGGGCAGCGCAGCCGAGAAAAAGGCAGTGCAGTCTGGGAATGGGCAGCACAGACTGGGAATGGGTAGCACAGACTGGGAATGGTTAGCACAGTCTGGGAATGGGCAGCGCACTCTGGGAGTGGGCAGCGCAGTCTGGGAATGGGCAGCACAGTCTGGGAATGGGCAGCACAGTCTGGGAGTGGGCAGCACAGACTGGGAGTAGGCAGCGCAGTCTGGGAGCAGACAGCGCGGACTGGGAGTGCGCAGCGCAGCCTGGGAGTGGGCAGTGCAGAATGGGAATGGGCAGCACAGTCTGGGAGCAGGCAGCACAGTCTGGGAATGGGCAGCACAGTCTGGGAGAAGACAGCGCAGTCTGGGTGTGGCAGCATCGTCTGGGAGTTGGCAGCATAGTCTCGGAATAGGCAGTGCAGACTGGGAATGGGCAGCATAGTCTAGGAATAAGCAGCGCAGTCTGGGTGCGGGCAGCACAGTCTGGGAATGGGTGGCACAGTCTGGGAGTGGGCAGCGGAGTCTGGGAATGGGCAGCACCATCTGGGAGCGGGCAGCACAGCCTGGGAATGGGCAGCGCAGTCTAGGAATAGGCAGCACAGTCTGGGAGTGGGCTGCATAGTCTGGGAATGGGCAGCGCAGTCTGGGAATGGGCAGCACCTTCTGGGAGCGGGCAGCACAGCCTGGGAATGGGCAGCGCAGTCTAGGAATAGGCAGCGCCGTCTGGGAGTGGGCAGCCCAGTCTAGAAACAGGCAGCGCAGTTTGGGCGTGGGCAGCGCAGTCTGGGAATGGGCAGCGCAGTCTGGGAGTGGTCAGTGCAATGTAGGAATAGGCAGCGCGGTCTGGGAGTGGGTAGCCCAGTCTAGGAATAGGCAGCGCAGTTTGGGTGTGGGCAGCGCAGTCTGGGAATGGGCACTCCAGACCGGGAGTGGGCAGCGCAATCTGGGAATGGGCAGCAAAGTCTGGGAGCGGGCAGCACAGTCTGGGAATGGGCAGCACAGTCTGGGAGTGGGCATCGCAGACTGGGAATGGGCAGCACAGTCTGGGAGCAGACAGCACAGTCTGGGAGTGGGCAGCCCAGTCTGGGAATAGGCAGCGCAGTCTGGGAGCAGGCCGCACAGTTTGGGAATGGGCAGTGCAGTCTGGGAATGGGCAGCACAGTCTGGGAGTGGGCAGCACATTCTGGGAATGGGCAGCACAGTCTGGGAGTGGGCAGCGCAGTCTAGGAATAGGCAATGCAGACTGGGAGGAGGCAGCGAAGACTGGGAGTGGGCAGCACACTCGGAGTGGGCAGCACCGTCTAGGAATCGGCAGCGTAGTCTGGGAATAGGCAGCACAATCTGGGAGTGGGCAGCACACACTGGGAGTAGGCAGCTCAGTCTGGGAGATGACAGCGCGGACTGGGAGTGTGCTGCGCAGACTGGGAGTGGACAGTGCAGACTGGGAGCAGGCACCATGGTCTAGGAATAGGCAGCGCAGTCTGGGAGTGGGCAGCACAGTCTGGGAATGGGCAACACAGTCTGAGAGCAGGCAGCACAGCCTGGGAATGGGCAGCGCAGTCTAGGAATAGGCAGCACAGTCTGGGAGTGGGCAGCATAGTCTGGGAATGGGCAGCACAGTCTGGGAGTGGGCAGCGCGGTCTAGGAATAGGCAGTGCAGACTGGGAGCAGGCAACGAAGAATGGAAGTGGGCAGCACAGTCTGGGGGTGGGCAGCGCCGTCTAGGAATAGGCAACGTAGTCTGGGAGTGGGTAGCGCAGCCGAGGAAAAGGCAGTGCAGTCTGGGAATGGGCAGCACAGACTGGGAATGGGTAGCACAGACTGGGAATGGTTAGCACAGTCTGGGAATAGGCAGCGCACTCTGGGAGTGGGCAGCGCAGTCTGGGAATGCGCAGCACAGTCTGGGAATGGGCAGCACAGACAGGGAGTGGGCAGCGGATTCTGGGAATGGGCAGCACCGTCTGGGAGCGGGCAGCACAGCCTGGGAATGGGCAACGCAGTCTAGGAATAGGCAGCACAGTCTGGGAGTGGGCAGCATAGTCTGGGAATGGGCAGCGCAGTCTGGGAATGGACAGCAAGGTCTGGGAGCGGGCAGCACAGCCTGGGAATGGACAGCGCGGTCTAGGAATAGGCAGCGCCGTCTGGGAGTGGGCAGCCCAGTCTAGGAACAGGCAGCGCAGTTTGGGTGTTGGCAGCGCAGTCTGGGAATAGGCAGCGCAGTCTGGGAGTGGTCAGTGCAGTGTAGGAATAGGCTGCGCAGTCTGGGAGTGGGTAGCCCAGTCTAGGAATAGGCAGCGCAGTTTGGGTGTGGGCAGCGTAGTCTGGGATTGGGCACTGCAGACTGGGAGTGGGCAGCGCAATCTGGGAATGGGCAGCAAAGTCTGGGAACGGGCAGCATAGCCTGGGAGCGGGAAGCGCGGTCTGAGAGTCGGCAGCAGAGACTGGGAATGGGCAGCACAGTCTGAGAGTGGGCAGCGGAGACTGGGAATGGGCAGCACAGTCTGGTTGCAGACAGCGCAGTCTGGGAGTGGGCAGCACAGTCTGGGGGTGGGCAGCGCCGTCTAGGAATAGGCAACGTAGTCTGGGAGTGGGCAGCGCAGCCGAGAAAAAGGCAGTGCAGTCTGGGAATGGGCAGCACAGACTGGGAATGGGTAGCACAGACTGGGAATGGTTAGCACAGTCTGGGAATGGGCAGCGCACTCTGGGAGTGGGCAGCGCAGTCTGGGAATGGGCAGCACAGTCTGGGAATGGGCAGCACAGTCTGGGAGTGGGCAGCACAGACTGGGAGTAGGCAGCGCAGTCTGGGAGCAGACAGCGCGGACTGGGAGTGCGCAGCGCAGCCTGGGAGTGGGCAGTGCAGAATGGGAATGGGCAGCACAGTCTGGGTGCAGGCAGCACAGTCTGGGAATGGGTAGCACAGACTGGGAATGGTTAGCACAGTCTGGGAATAGGCAGCGCACTCTGGGAGTGGGCAGCGCAGTCTGGGAATGCGCAGCACAGTCTGGGAATGGGCAGCACAGACAGGGAGTGGGCAGCGGATTCTGGGAATGGGCAGCACCGTCTGGGAGCGGGCAGCACAGCCTGGGAATGGGCAACGCAGTCTAGGAATAGGCAGCACAGTCTGGGAGTGGGCAGCATAGTCTGGGAATGGGCAGCGCAGTCTGGGAATGGACAGCAAGGTCTGGGAGCGGGCAGCACAGCCTGGGAATGGACAGCGCGGTCTAGGAATAGGCAGCGCCGTCTGGGAGTGGGCAGCCCAGTCTAGGAACAGGCAGCGCAGTTTGCGTGTTGGCAGCGCAGTCTGGGAATAGGCAGCGCAGTCTGGGAGTGGTCAGTGCAGTGTAGGAATAGGCTGCGCAGTCTGGGAGTGGGTAGCCCAGTCTAGGAATAGGCAGCGCAGTTTGGGTGTGGGCAGCGTAGTCTGGGATTGGGCACTGCAGACTGGGAGTGGGCAGCGCAATCTGGGAATGGGCAGCAAAGTCTGGGAACGGGCAGCATAGCCTGGGAGCGGGAAGCGCGGTCTGAGAGTCGGCAGCAGAGACTGGGAATGGGCAGCACAGTCTGAGAGTGGGCAGCGGAGACTGGGAATGGGCAGCACAGTCTGGTTGCAGACAGCGCAGTCTGGGAGTGGGCAGCACAGTCTGGGGGTGGGCAGCGCCGTCTAGGAATAGGCAACGTAGTCTGGGAGTGGGCAGCGCAGCCGAGAAAAAGGCAGTGCAGTCTGGGAATGGGCAGCACAGACTGGGAATGGGTAGCACAGACTGGGAATGGTTAGCACAGTCTGGGAATGGGCAGCGCACTCTGGGAGTGGGCAGCGCAGTCTGGGAATGGGCAGCACAGTCTGGGAATGGGCAGCACAGTCTGGGAGTGGGCAGCACAGACTGGGAGTAGGCAGCGCAGTCTGGGAGCAGACAGCGCGGACTGGGAGTGCGCAGCGCAGCCTGGGAGTGGGCAGTGCAGAATGGGAATGGGCAGCACAGTCTGGGTGCAGGCAGCACAGTCTGGGAATGGGCAGCACAGTCTGGGAGAAGACAGCGCAGTCTGGGTGTGGCAGCATCGTCTGGGAGTTGGCAGCATAGTCTCGGAATAGGCAGTGCAGACTGGGAGTGGGCAGCATAGTCTAGGAATAAGCAGCGCAGTCTGGGTGCGGGCAGCACAGTCTGGGAATGGGTGGCACAGTCTGGGAGTGGGCAGCGGAGTCTGGGAATGGGCAGCACCATCTGGGAGCGGGCAGCACAGCCTGGGAATGGGCAGCGCAGTCTAGGAATAGGCAGCACAGTCTGGGAGTGGGCTGCATAGTCTGGGAATGGGCAGCGCAGTCTGGGAATGGGCAGCACCTTCTGGGAGCGGGCAGCACAGCCTGGGAATGGGCAGCGCAGTCTAGGAATAGGCAGCGCCGTCTGGGAGTGGGCAGCCCAGTCTAGAAACAGGCAGCGCAGTTTGGGCGTGGGCAGCGCAGTCTGGGAATGGGCAGCGCAGTCTGGGAGTGGTCAGTGCAATGTAGGAATAGGCAGCGCGGTCTGGGAGTGGGTAGCCCAGTCTAGGAATAGGCAGCGCAGTTTGGGAGTGGGCAGAGCAGTCTGGGAATGGGCAGTGCAGGCTGGGAGCAGACAGCACAGTTTGGGAGTGGGCAGCGCAGTCTGGGAATGGGCAGCACAGTCTGTGAGCAGACAGCACCATATGGGAATAGGCAGCAAAGTCTGGGAGAAGACAGCACAGTCTGGGAGCAGGCAGCACAGCCTGGGAGTGGGCAGCATAGTCTAGGAATAGGCAGCGCAGTCTGGGCGCAGGCAGCACAGTCTGGGAATGGGCAGCACAGTCTGAGAGTGGGCAGTGCAGTCTGTGAATGGGCAGCAGAGTCTGGGAGCAGACAGCGCAGACTGGGAGTGGGCATCACATTCTGGGAGTGGGCAGCCCAGTCTAGGAATAGGCATGGCAGTATGGGAGTGCGTAGCACAGTCTGGGAATGGGCAGCACAGTCAGGGAGTCGGCAGTGCAGTCTAGGAATAGGCGCGGCAGTCGAGGAGTGGGCAGTGCAGTCTGGGAGTGGGCAGCGCAGTCTGGGAATGGGCATCGCAGTCTGGGAGCAGGCAGCACAGTCTAGGAATAGGCAGCGCAGTCTGGGAGCGGGCAGCACAGTCTGGGAATCTGCAGCACAGTCTGAGAGCAGACAGCACAGTCTGGGAGTGGGCAGCACAGTCTGGAAATGGGCTGCACAGTCTGGTAGCAGGCAGCACAGCCTGGGAGTGGGCAGTGCAGACTGGGAGTGGGCAGCCTAGTCTAGCAATAGGCAGCACAGTCTGGGAGTGGGCAGCACAGTCTGGGAATGGGCAGCACAGTCTGGGAGTGGGCAGCACAGTCTGGGAATGGGCAGTGTAGTCTGGGAGCAGGCAGCACAGCCTGGGAATGGGCAGCACAGTCTGGGAATAGGCAGCGCAGTCTGGGAGTGGGCAGAGCAGTCTGGGAATGGGCAGCACAGTCTGGGAGCAGACAGCACTGTATGAGAGTGGGCAGCGCAGTCTGGGAATGGGCAGCACAGTCTGTGAGAAGGCAGCACAGTCTGGGAGCAGGCAGCACAGCCTGGGAGAGGACAGTGCAGGCTGGGATTGGGCAGCATAGTCTAGGAATAGGCAGCGCAATCTGAGAGTGGGCAGTGCAGTTTGGGAATGGGCAGCAGAGTCTGGGAGCGGGCAGCGCAGCCTGGGAGTGGGCAGCCCAGTCTGAGAATGGGCAGCACAGTCTGGGAGCGGGCAGCACAGTCTGGGAATGGGCAGCACAGTCTGGGAGTGGGCATCGCAGACTTGGAATGGGCAGCACAGTCTGGGAGCAGACAGCACAGTCTGGGAGTGGGCAGCACAGTCTGGGAATAGGCAGCGCAGTCTGGGAGCAGGCCGCACAGTTTGGGAATGGGCAGTGCAGTCTGGGAATGGGCAGCACAGTCTGGGAATGGGCAGCACAGTCTGGGAATAGGCAGCACAGTCTGGGAGTGGACAGAGCAGTCTGGGAATGGGCAGCACAGTCTGGGAGCAGACAGCACTGTATGAGAGTGGGCAGTGCAGTCTGGGAATGGGCAGCACAGTCTGTGAGAAGGCAGCACAGTCTGGGAGCAGGCAGCACAGGCTGGGAGTGGACAGTGCAGGCTGGGAGTGGGCAGTATAGTCTAGGAATAGGCAGCGCAGTCTGAGAGTGGGCATGCAGTTTGGGAATGGGCAGCAGAGTCTGGGAGCGGGCAGCACAGCCTGGGAGTGGGCAGCCCAGTCTGGGAATGGGCAGCACAGTCTGGGAGCGGGCAGCACAGTCTGGGAATGGGCAGCACAGTCTGGGAGTGGGCATCGCAGACTGGGAATGGGCAGCACAGTCTGGGAGCAGACAGCACAGTCTGGGAGTGGGCAGCCCAGTCTGGGAATAGGCAGCGCAGTCTGGGAGCAGGCCGCACAGTTTGGGAATGGGCAGTGTAGTCTGGGAATGGGCAGCACAGTCTGGGAGTGGGCAGCACATTCTGGGAATGGGCAGCACAGTCTGGGAGTGGGCAGCGGAGTCTAGGAATAGGCAATGCAGACTGGGAGGAGGCAGCGAAGACTGGGAGTGGGCAGCACAGTCTGGGAGTGGGCAGCACCGTCTAGGAATAGGCAGCGTAGTCTTGGAATAGGCAGCACAATCTGGGAGTGGGCAGCACACACTGGGAGTAGGCAGCTCAGTCTGGGAGATGACAGCGCAGACTGGGAGTGTGCTGCGCAGACTGGGAGTGGACAGTGCAGACTGGGAGCGGGCACCATGGTCTAGGAATAGGCAGCGCAGTCTGGGAGTGGGCAGCACAGTCTGGGAATGGGCAACACAGTCTGAGAGCAGGCAGCCCAGCCTGGGAGTGGGCAGCATAGTCTAGGAATAGGCAGCGCAGTCTGGGCGCAGGCAGCACAGACTGGGAATGGTTAGCACAGTCTGGGAATGGGCAGCGCACTCTGGGAGTGGGCAGCGCAGTCTGGGAATGGGCAGCACAGTCTGGGAATGGGCAGCACAGTCTGGGAGTGGGCAGCACAGACTGGGAGTAGGCAGCGCCGTCTGGGAGCAGACAGCGCGGACTGGGAGTGCGCAGCGCAGACTGGGAGTGGGCAGTGCAGACTGGGAATGGGCAGCACAGTCTGGGAGCAGACAGCACAGTCTGGGAATGGGCAGCACAGTCTGGGAGAAGACAGCGCAGTCTGGGTGTGGCAGCATCGTCTGGGAGTTGGCAGCATAGTCTAGGAATAGGCAGTGCAGACTGGGAGTGGGCAGCATAGTCTAGGAATAAGCAGCGCAGTCTGGGAACGGGCAGCACAGTCTGGGAATGGGTGGCACAGTCTGGGAGTTGGCATTGCCGTCTGGGAATGCGCAGCACAGTCTGGGAATGGGCAGCACAGTCTGGGAGTGGGCAGCGGAGTCTGGGAATGGGCAGCACCGTCTGGGAGTGGGCAGCACAGCCTGGGAATGGGCAGCGCAGTCTAGGAATAGGCAGCACAGTCTGGGAGTGGGCAGCATAGTCTGGGAATGGGCAGCACAGTCTGGGAGTGGGCAGCGCGGTCTAGGAATAGGCAGTGCAGACTGGGAGCAGGCAGCGAAGAATGGAAGTGGGCAGCACAGTCTGGGGGTGGGCAGCGCCGTCTAGGAATAGGCAACGTAGTCTGGGAGTGGGTAGCGCAGCCGAGGAAAAGGCAGTGCAGTCTGGGAATGGGCAGCACAGACTGGGAATGGGTAGCACAGACTGGGAATGGTTAGCACAGTCTGGGAATGGGCAGCGCACTCTGGGAGTGGGCAGCGCAGTCTGGGAATGCGCAGCACAGTCTGGGAATTGGCAGCACAGACTGGGAGTGGGCAGCGGATTCTGGGAATGGGCAGCACCGTCTGGGAGCGGGCAGCACAGCCTGGGAATGGGCAACGCAGTCTAGGAATAGGCAGCACAGTCTGGGAGTGGGCAGCATAGTCTGGGAATGGGCAGCGCAGTCTGGGAATGGACAGCACGGTCTGGGAGTGGGCAGCCCAGTCTAGGAACAGGCAGCGCAGTTTGGGCGTGGGCAGCGCAGTCTGGGAATGGGCAGCGCAGTCTGGGAGTGGTCAGTGCAGTGTAGGAATAGGCTGCGCAGTCTGGGAGTGGGTAGCCCAGTCTCGGAATAGGCAGCGCAGTTTGGGTGTGGGCAGCAAAGTCTGGGAACGGGCAGCATAGCCTGGGAGCGGGAAGCGCGGTCTGAGAGTCGGCAGCGGAGACTGGGAATGGGCAGCACAGTCTGGTTGCAGACAGCGCAGTCTGGGAGTGGGCAGCACAGTCTGGGGGTGGGCAGCGCCGTCTAGGAATAGGCAACGTAGTCTGGGAGTGGGCAGCGCAGCCGAGAAAAAGGCAGTGCAGTCTGGGAATAGGCAGCACAGACTGGGAATGGGCAGCGCACTCTGGGAGTGGGCAGCGCAGTCTGGGAATGGGCAGCACAGTCTGGGAATGGGCAGCACAGTCTGGGAGTGGGCAGCACAGACTGGGAGTAGGCAGCGCAGTCTGGGAGCAGACAGCGCGGACTGGGAGTGCGCAGCGCAGACTGGGAGTGGGCAGTGCAGACTGGGAATGGGCAGCACAGTCTGGGAGCAGGCAGCACAGTCTGGGAATGGGCAGCACAGTCTGGGAGAAGACAGCGCAGTCTGGGTGTGGCAGCATCGTCTGGGAGTTGGCAGCATAGTCTCGGAATAGGCAGTGCAGACTGGGAGTGGGCAGCATAGTCTAGGAATAAGCAGCGCAGTCTGGGAGCGGGCAGCACAGTCTGGGAATGGGTGGCACAGTCTGGGAGTTGGCAGCGGAGTCTGGGAATGGGCAGCACCGTCTGGGAGCGGGCAGCACAGCCTGGGAATGGGCAGCGCAGTCTCGGAATAGGCAGCACAGTCTGGGAGTGGGCTGCATAGTCTGGGAATGGGCAGCGCAGTCTGGGAATGGGCAGCACCTTCTGGGAGCGGGCAGCACAGCCTGGGAATTGGCAGCACAGTCTAGGAATAGGCAGCGCCGTCTGGGAGTGGGCAGCCCAGTCTAGAAACAGACAGCGCAGTTTGGGCGTGGGCAGCGCAGTCTGGGAATGGGCAGCGCAGTCTGGGAGTGGTCAGTGCAATGTAGGAATAGGCAGCGCAGTCTGGGAGTGGGTAGCCCAGTCTAGGAATAGGCAGCGCAGTTTGGGTGTGGGCAGCGCAGTCTGGGAATGTGCACTGCAGACTGGGAGTGGGCAGCGCAATCTGGGAATGGGCAGCAAAGTCTGGGAGCGGGCAGCATAGCCTGGGAGCGGGCTGCGCAGTCTGGGAGTCGGCAGCGGTGACTGGGAATGGGCAGCACAGTCTGAGAGTGGGCAGCGGAGACTGGGAATGGGCAGCACAGTCTGGGTGCAGACAGTGCAGTCTGGGAGTTGGCAGCGCAGTCTGGGAATGGGCAACACAGTCTGGGAGCAGACAGCACAGTTTGGGAGTGGGCAGCGCAGTCTGGGAATGGGCAGTGCAGGCTGGGAGCAGACAGCACAGTTTGGGAGTGGGCAGCGCATTCTGGGAATGGGCAGCACAGTCTGTGAGCAGGCAGCACCATTTGGGAATAGGCAGCAAAGTCTGGGAGAAGACAGCACAGTCTGGGAGCAGGCAGCACAGCCTGGGAGTGGGCAGCATAGTCTAGGAATAGGCAGCGCAGTCTGGGCGCAGGCAGCACAGCCTGGGAATGGGCAGCACAGTCTGAGAGTGGGCAGTGCAGTCTGGGAATGGGCAGCAGAGTCTGGGAGCAGACAGCGCAGACTGGGAGTGGGCATCACATTCTGGGAGTGGGCAGCCCAGTCTAGGAATAGGCATGGCAGTATGGGAGTGCGCAGCACAGTCTGGGAATGGGCAGCACAGTCAGGGAGTCGGCAGTGCAGTCTAGGAATAGGCGCGGCAGTCGAGGAGTGGGCAGTGCAGTCTGGGAGTGGGCAGCGCAGTCTGGGAATGGGCATCGCAGTCTGGGAGTGGGCAGCGCAGTTTGGGAATGGGCAGTGCAGTCTGGGAATGGGCAGCACAGTCTGGGAGTGGGCAGCACATTCTGGGAATGGGCAGCACAGTCTGGGAGTGGGCAGCACAGTCTAGGAATAGGCAGTGCAGACTGGGAGGAGGCAGCGAAGACTGGGAGTGGGCAGCACAGTCTGGGAGTGGGCAGCACCGTCTAGGAATAGGCAGCGTAGTCTGGGAATAGGCAGCACAATCTGGGAGTGGGCAGCACACACTGGGAGTAGGCAGCTCAGTCTGGGAGATAACAGCGCAGACTGGGAGTGTGCTGCGCAGACTGGGAGTGGACAGTGCAGACTGGGAGCGGGCACCATGGTCTTGGAACAGGCAGCGCAGTCTGGGAGTGGGCAGCACAGTCTGGGAATGGGCAACACAGTCTGAGAGCAGGCAGCCCAGCCTGGGAGTGGGCAGCATAGTCTAGGAATAGGCAGCGCAGTCTGGGCGCAGGCAGCACAGTCTGGGAATGGGCAGCACAGTCTGAGAGTGGGCAGTGCAGTCTGGGAATGGGCAGCAGAGTCTGGGAGCAGACAGCGCAGACTGGGAGTGGGCATCACATTCTGGGAGTGGGCAGCCCAGTCTAGGAATAGGCATGGCAGTATGGGACTGCGCAGCACAGTCTGGGAATGGGCAGCACAGTCAGGGAGTCGGCAGTGCAGTCTAGGAATAGGCGCGGCAGTCGAGCAGTGGGCAGTGCAGTCTGGGAGTGGGCAGCGCAGTCTGGGAATGGGCATCGCAGTCTGGGAGCAGGCAGCACAGTCTAGGAATAGGCAGCGCAGTCTGGGAGCGGGCAGCACAGTCTGGGAATCTGCAGCACAGTCTGAGAGCAGACAGCACAGTCTGGGAGTGGGCAGCACAGTCTGGAAATGGGCTGCACAGTCTGGTAGCAGGCAGCACAGCCTGGGAGTGGGCAGTGCAGACTGGGAGTGGGCAGCATAGTCTAGGAATAGGCAGCACAGTCTGGGAGCGGGCAGCACAGTCTGGGAATGGGCAGCACAGTCTGGGAGTGGGCAGCGCAGTCTGGGAATGGGCAGTGCAGTCTGGGAGCAGGCAGCACAGCCTGGGAATGGGCAGCACAGTCTGGGAATAGGCAGCGCAGTCTCGGAGCAGGCCGCACAGTTTGGGAATGGGCAGCACAGTCTGGGAATGGGCAGCACAGTCTGGGAATTGGCTGTGCAGTCTGGGAGCAGGCAGCACAGCCTGGGAATGGGCAGCACAGTCTGGGAATAGGCAGCACAGTCTGGGAGTGGGCAGAGCAGTCTGGGAATGGGCAGCACAGTCTGGGAGCAGACAGCACTGTATGAGAGTGGGCAGCGCAGTCTGGGAATGGGCAGCACAGTCTGTGACAAGGCAGCACAGTCTGGGAGCAGGCAGCACAGCCTGGGAGTGGACAGTGCAGGCTGGGAGTGGGCAGTATAGTCTAGGAATAGGCAGCGCAGTCTGAGAGTGGGCATGCAGTTTGGGAATGGGCAGCAGAGTCTGGGAGCGGGCAGCACAGCCTGGGAGTGGGCAGCCCAGTCTGGGAATGGGCAGCACAGTCTGGGAGCGGGCAGCACAGTCTGGGAATGGGCAGCACAGTCTGGGAGTGGGCATCGCAGACTGGGAATGGGCAGCACAGTCTGGGAGCAGACAGCACAGTCTGGGAGTGGGCAGCCCAGTCTGGGAATAGGCAGCGCAGTCTGGGAGCAGGCCGCACAGTTTGGGAATGGGCAGTGCAGTCTGGGAATGGGCAGCACAGTCTGGGAGTGGGCAGCACATTCTGGGAATGGGCAGCACAGTCTGGGAGTGGGCAGCGCAGTCTAGGAATAGGCAATGCAGACTGGGAGGAGGCAGCGAAGACTGGGAGTGGGCAGCACAGTCTGGGAGTGGGCAGCACCGTCTAGGAATAGGCAGCGTAGTCTGGGAATAGGCAGCACAATCTGGGAGTGGGCAGCACACACTGGGAGTAGGCAGCTCAGTCTGGGAGATGACAGCGCGGACTGGGAGTGCGCTGCGCAGACTGGGAGTGGACAGTGCAGACTGGGAGCGGGCACCATGGTCTTGGAATAGGCAGCGCAGTCTGGGGGTGGGCAGCACAGTCTGGGAATGGGCAACACAGTCTGAGAGCAGACAGCGCAGACTGGGAGTGGGCATCGCTGTCTGGGAGTGGGCGGCGCTGTGTAGGAAGTGGCATGGCAGTATGGGAGTGGGCAGCACAGTCTGGGAATGGGCAGCGCAGTCTGGGAGTGGGCAGTGCAGTCTGGGAATAGACGTGGCAGTCTTGGAGTGGGCACGGCAGTCTGGGAGTGCGCAGTGCAGTCTGGGAATGGGCAGCACAGTCTGGGAGCAGACAGCACAGTCTGGGAGTGGGCAGTGCAGTCTGGGAATGGGCTGCACAGTCTGGGAGCAGGCCGCACAGCCTGGGCGTGGGCAGCATAGTCTGGGAATGGGCCGCACAGTCTGGGAGTGGGCAGCACAGTCTGGGAATGGGCAGCACAGTCTGGGAGTGGGCAGCGCGGTCTAGGAATAGGCAGTGCAGACTGGGAGCAGGCAGCGAAGAATGGAAGTGGGCAGCACAGTCTGGGGGTTGGCAGCGCCGTCTAGGAATAGGCAACGTAGTCTGGGAGTGGGTAGCGCAGCCAAGGAAAAGGCAGTGCAGTCTGGGAATGGGCAGCACAGACTGGGAATGGGTAGCACAGACTGGGAATGGTTAGCACAGTCTGGGAATGGGCAGCGCACTCTGGGAGTGGGCAGCGCAGTCTGGGAATGGGCAGCACAGACTGGGAGTTGGCAGCGCAGCCAGGAGGCACACAGCGCGGACTGGGAGTGCGCAGCGCAGACTGGCAGTGGGCAGTGCAGACTGGGAATGGGCAGCACAGTCTGGGAGCAGGCAGCACAGTCTGGGAATGGGCAGCACAGTCTGGGAGAAGACAGCGCAGTCTGGGTGTGGCAGCACCGTCTGGGAGTTGCAGCATAGTCTGGGAATAGGCAGTGCAGACTGGGAGTGGGCAGCATAGTCTAGGAATAAGCAGCGCAGTCTGGGAGCGGGCAGCATAGTTTGGGAATGGGTGGCACAGTCTGGGAGTTGGCATTGCCATCTGGGAATGCGCAGCACAGTCTGGGAACGGGCAGCACAGTCTGGGAGGGGGCAGCGGCGTCTGGGAATGGGCAGCACGGTCTGGGAGCGGGCAGCACAGCCTGGGAATGGGCAGCGCAGTCTAGGAATAGGCAGCACAGTCTGGGAGTGGGCAGCATAGTCTGGGAATGGGCAGCGCAGTTTGGGAATGGGCAGCACCGTCTGGGAGCGGGCAGCACAGCCTGGGAATGGGCAGCGCAGTCTCGGAATAGGCAGCGCCGTCTGGGAGTGGGCAGCCCAGTCTAGGAACAGGCAGCGCAGTTTGGGAGTGGGCAGCGCAGTCTGGGAATGGGCAGCGCAGGCTGGGAGCAGACAGCACAGTTTGGGAGTGGGCAGCGCAGTCTGGGAATGGGCAGCACAGTCTGTGCGCAGGCAGCACCATATGGGAATAGGCAGCAAAGTCTGGGAGAAGACAGCACAGTCTGGGAGCAGGCAGCACAGCCTGGGAATGGACAGTGCAGACTGGGAGTGGGCAGCATAGTCTAGGAATAGGCAGCGCAGTCTGGGAGTGGGCAGCGCAGCCGAGGAAAAGGCAGTGCAGTCTGGGAATGGGCAGCACAGACTGGGAATGGGTAGCACAGACTGGGAATGGTTAGCACAGTCTGGGAATGGGCAGTGCACTCTGGGAGTGGGCAGCGCAGTCTGGGAATGGGCAGCACAGTCTCGGAGTGGGCAGCACAGTCTGGGAGTAGGCAGCGCAGTCTGGGAGTGGGCATCCCAGTCTAGGAATAGGCATGGCAGTATGGGAGTGCGCAGTACAGTCTGGGAATGGGCAGCACAGTCAGGGAGTTGGCAGTGCAGTCTAGGAATAGGCGCGGCAGTCGAGGAGTGGGCAGTGCAGTCTGGGAGTGGGCAGCGCTGTCTGGGAATGGGCATCGCAGTCTGGGAGCAGGCAGCACAGTCTAGGAATAGGCAGCGCAGTCTGGGAGCGGGCAGCACAGTCTGGGAATCTGCAGCACAGTCTGAGAGCAGACAGCACGGTCTGGGAGTGGGCAGCACAGTCTAGGAATAAGCAGCACAGTCTGGGAGCGGGCAGCACAGTCTGGGAATGGGCAGCACAGTCTGGGAGTGGGCATCGCAGTCTGTGAATGGGCAGTGCAGACTGGGAGCAGGCAGCACAGCCTGGGAATGGGCAGCACAGTCTGGGAGTGGGCAGAGCAGTCTGGGAATGGGCAGCACAGTCTGGGAGCAGACAGCACTGTATGAGTGTGGGCAGTGCAGTCTGGGAATGGGCAGCACAGTCTGTGAGAAGGCAGCACAGTCTGGGAGCAGGCAGCACAGCCTGGGAGTGGACAGTGCAGGCTGGGAGTGGGCAGCATAGTCTAGGAATAGGCAGCGCAGTCTGAGAGTGGGCATGCAGTTTGGGAATGGGCAGCAGAGTCTGGGAGCGGGCAGCACAGCCTGGGAGTGGGCAGCCCAGTCTGGGAATGGGCAGCACAGTCTGGGAGCGGGCAGCACAGTCTGGGAATGGGCAGCACAGTCTGGGAGTGGGCATCGCAGCCTGGGAATGGGCAGCACAGTCTGGGAGCAGACAGCACAGTCTGGGAGTGGGCAGCCCAGTCTGGGAATAGGCAGCGCAGTCTGGGAGCAGGCCGCACAGTTTGGGAATGGGCAGTGCTGTCTGGGAATGGGCAGCACAGTCTGGGAGTGGGCAGCACATTCTGGGAATGGGCAGCACAGTCTGGGATTGGGCAGCGCAGTCTAGGAATAGGCAGTGCAGACTGGGAGGAGGCAGCGAAGACTGGGAGTGGGCAACACAGTCTGGGAGTGGGCAGCACCGTCTAGGAATACGCAATGCAATCTGGGAGTGTGCAGCGCAGTCTAGGAATAGGCAGCGCAGTCTGGGAATGGGCAGCACAGTCTGGGAGTGGGCAGCACACACTGGGAGTAGGCAGCTCAGTCTGGGAGATGACAGCGCAGACTGGGAGTGTGCTGCGCAAACTGGGAGTGGACAGTGCAGACTGGGAGCGGGCACCATGGTCTAGGAATAGGCAGCGCAGTCTGGGAGTGGGCAGCACAGTCTGGCAATGGGCAACACAGTCTGAGAGCAGACAGCGCAGACTGGGAGTGGGCATCGCAGTCTGGGAGTGGGCGGCACTGTGTAGGAAGTGGCATGGCAGTATGGGAGTGGGCAGCACAGTCTGGGAATGGGCAGCGCAGACTGGGAGTGGGCAGTGCAGTCTGGGAATAGGCGTGGCAGTCTTGGAGTGGGCACGGCAGTCTGGGAGTGCGCAGTGCAGTCTGGGAATGGGCAGCACAGTCTGGGAGCAGACAGCACAGTCTGGGAGTGGGCAGCACAGTCTGGGAGCAGGCCGCACAGACTGGGCGTGGGCAGCGCAGTTTGGGAATGGGCCGCACAGTCTGGGAGTGGGCAGCACAGTCTGGGAATGGGCAGCACAGTCTGGGAATGGGCAGCGTGGTCTAGCAATAGGCAGTGCAGACTGGGAGCAGGCAGCGAAGTCTGGAAGTGGGCAGCACAGTCTGGGGGTGGGCAGCGCCGTCTAGGAATAGGCAACGTAGTCTGGGAGTGGGCAGCGCAGCCGAGGAAAAGGCAGTGCAGTCTGGGAATGGGCAGCACAGACTGGGAATGGGCAGCACAGACTGGGAATGGTTAGCACAGTCTGGGAATAGGCAGCGCACTCTGGGAGTGGGCAGCGCAGTCTGGGAATGGGCAGCACAGTCTGGGAGTGGGCAGCACAGTCTGGGAGTAGGCAGCGCAGTCTGGGAGCAGACAGCACAGACTGGGAGTGCGCAGCGCAGACTGGGAGTGGGCAGTGCAGACTGGGAATGGGCAGCACAGTCTGGGAGCAGGCAGCACAGTCTGGGAATGGGCAGCACAGTCTGGGAATGGGCAGCACCTTCTGGGAGCGGGCAGCACAGCCTGGGAATGGGCAGCGCAGTCTAGAAACAGGCAGCGCAGTTTGGGCGTGGGCAGCGCAGTCTGGGAATGGGCAGTGCAGGCTGGGAGCAGACAGCACAGTTTGGGAGTGGGCAGCGCAGTCTGGGAATGGGCAGCACAGTCTGTGAGCAGGCAGCACCATATGGGAATAGGCAGCAAAGTCTGGGAGAAGACAGCACAGTCTGGGAGCAGGCAGCACAGCCTGGGAGTGGAGAGTGCAGACTGGGAATGGGCAGCATAGTCTAGGAATAGGCAGCGCAGTCTGGGCGCAGGCAGCACAGTCTGGGAATGGGCAGCACAGTCTGAGAGTGGGCAGTGCAGTCTGGGAATGGGCAGCAGAGTCTGGGAGCAGACAGCGCAGACTGGGAGTGGGCATCGCATTCTGGGAGTGGGCAGCCCAGTCTAGGAATAGGCATGGCAGTATGGGAGTGCGCAGCACAGTCTGGGAATGGGCAGCACAGTCAGGGAGTCGGCAGTGCAGTCTAGGAATAGGCGCGGCAGTCGAGGAGTGGGCAGTGCAGTCTGGGAGTGGGCAGCGCAGTCTGGGAATGGGCATCGCAGTCTGGGAGCAGGCAGCACAGTCTAGGAATAGGCAGCGCAGTCTGGGAGCGGGCAGCACAGTCTGGGAATCTGCAGCACAGTCTGAGAGCAGACAGCACAGTCTGGGAGTGGGCAGCACTGTCTGGAAATGGGCTGCACAGTCTGGTAGCAGGCAGCACAGCCTGGGAGTGGGCAGTGCAGACTGGGAGTGGGCAGCATAGTCTAGGAATAGGCAGCACAGTCTGGGAGCGGGCAGCACAGTCTGGGAATGGGCAGCACAGTCTGGGAGTGGGCAGTGCAGTCTGGGAATGGGCAGTGCAGTCTGGGAGCAGGCAGCACAGCCTGAGAATGGGCAGCACAGTCTGGGAATAGGCAGTGCAGTCTGGGAGTGGGCAGAGCAGTCTGGGAATAGGCAGCACAGTCTGGGAGCAGACAGCATTGTATGAGAGTGGGCAGCGCAGTCTGGGAGCAGGCAGCACAGTCTGTGAGAAGGCAGCACAGTGTGGGAGCAGGCAGCACAGCCTGGGAGAGGACAGTGTAGGCTGGGAGTGGGCAGCATAGTCTAGGAATAGGCAGCGAAGTCTGAGAGTGGGCAGTGCAGTTTGGGAATGGGCAGCAGAGTCTGGGAGCGGGCAGCACAGCCTGGGAGTGGGCAGCCCAGTCTGGGAATGGGCAGCATAGTCTGGGAGAGGGCAGCACAGTCTGGGAATGGCAGCACAGTCTGGGAGTGGGCATCGCAGACTGGGAATGGGCAGCACAGTCTGGGAGCAGACAGCACAGTCTGGGAGTGGGCAGCACAGTCTGGGAATAGGCAGCGCAGTCTGGGAACAGGCCGCACAGTTTGGGAATGGGCAGTGCAGTCTGGGAATGGGCAGTGCAGTCTGGGAGCAGGCAGCACAGCCTGGGAATGGGCAGCACAGTCTGGGAATAGGCAGTGCAGTCTGGGAGTGGGCAGAGCAGTCTGGGAATGGGCAGCACAGTCTGGGAGCAGACAGCACTGTATGAGAGTGGGCAGCGCAGTCTGGGAATGGGCAGCACAGTCTGTGACAAGGCAGCACAGTCTGGGAGCAGGCAGCACAGCCTGGGAGTGGACAGTGCAGGCTGGGAGTGGGCAGCATAGTCCAGGAATAGGCAGCGCAGTCTGAGAGTGGGCATGCAGTTTGGGAATGGGCAGCAGAGTCTGGGAGCGGGCAGCACAGCCTGGGAGTGGGCAGCCCAGTCTGGGAATGGGCAGCACAGTCTGGGAGCGGGCAGCACAGTCTGGGAATGGGCAGCACAGTCTGGGAGTGGGCATCGCAGACTGGGAATGGGCAGCACAGTCTGGGAGCATACAGCACAGTCTGGGAGTGGGCAGCACAGTCTGGGAATAGGCAGCGCAGTCTGGGAGCAGGCCGCACAGTTTGAGAATGGGCAGTGCAGTCTGGGAATGGGCAGCACAGTCTGGGAGTGGGCAGCACATTCTGGGAATGGGCAGCACAGTCTGGGAGTGGGCAGCACCGTCTAGGAATAGGCAGCGCAGTCTGGGAATGGGCAGCACAGTCTGGGAGTAGGCAGCACACACTGGGAGTAGGCAGCTCAGTCTGGGAGATGACAGCGCAGACTGGGAGTGTGCTGCGCAGACTGGGAGTGGACAGTGCAGACTGGGAGCGGGCACCATGTTCTAGGAATAGGCAGCGCAGTCTGGGAGTGGGCAGCACAGTCTGGCAATGGGCAACACGGTCTGAGAGCAGACAGCGCAGTCTGGGAGTGGGCGGCACTGTGTAGGAAGTGGCATGGCAGTATGGGAGTGGGCAGCAGAGTCTGGGAATGGGCAGCGCAGACTGGGAGTGGGCAGTGTAGTCTGGGAATAGGCGTGGCAGTCTTGGAGTGGGCACGGCAGTCTGGGAGTGCGCAGTGCAGTCTGGGAATGGGCAGCACAGTCTGGGAGCAGACAGCACAGTCTGGGAGTGGGCAGCACAGTCTGGGAGCAGGCCGCACAGACTGGGCGTGGGCAGCGCAGTTTGGGAATGGGCCGCACAGTCTGGGAGTGGGCAGCACAGTCTGGGAATGGGCAGCACAGTCTGGGAATGGGCAGCGCGGTCTAGCAATAGGCAGTGCAGACTGGGAGCAGGCAGCGAAGTCTGGAAGTGGGCAGCACAGTCTGGGGGTGGGCAGCGCCGTCTAGGAATAGGCAACGTAGTCTGGGAGTGGGCAGCGCAGCCGAGGAAAAGGCAGTGCAGTCTGGGAATGGGCAGCACAGACTGGGAATGGGTAGCACAGACTGGGAATGGTTAGCACAGTCTGGGAATGGGCAGCGCACTCTGGGAGTGGGCAGCGCAGTCTGGGAATGGGCAGCACAGTCTGGGAGTGGGCAGCACAGACTGGGAGTAGGCAGCGCAGTCTGGGAGCAGACAGCGCGGACTGGGAGTGCGCAGCGCAGACTGGGAGTGGGCAGTGCAGACTGGGAATGGGCAGCACAGTCTGGGAATGGGCAGCACAGTCTGGGAGAAGACAGCGCAGTCTGGGTGTGGCAGCATCGTCTGGGAGTTGGCAGCATAGTCTAGGAATAGGCAGTGCAGACTGGGAGTGGGCAGCATAGTCTAGGAATAAGCAGCGCAGTCTGGGAGCGGGCAGCACAGTCTGGGAATGGGTGGCACAGTCTGAGAGTTGGCATTGCCGTCTGGGAATGCGCAGCACAGTCTGGGAATGGGCAGCACAGTCTGTGAGAAGGCAGCGGAGTCTGGGAATGGGCAGCACCGTCTGGGAGCGGGCAGCACAGCCTGGGAATGGGCAGCGCAGTCTAGGAATAGGCAGCACAGTCTGGGAGTGGGCAGCATAGTCTGGGAATGGGCAGCGCAGTCTGGGAATGGGCAGCACCTTCTGGGAGCGGGCAGCACAGCCTGGGAATGGGCAGCGCAGTCTAGGAATAGGCAGCGCCGTCTGGGAGTGGGCAGCCCAGTCTAGAAACAGGCAGCGCAGTTTGGGCGTGGGCAGCGCAGTCTGGGAATGGGCAGCGCAGTCTGGGAGTGGTCAGTGCAATGTAGGAATAGGCAGCGCAGTCTGGGAGTGGGTAGCCCAGTCTAGGAATAGGCAGAGCAGTTTGGGTGTGGGCAGCGCAGTCTGGGAATGGGCACAGCAGACTGGGAGTGGGGCAGCGCAGTCTGGGAATGGGCAGCAAAGTCTGGGAGCGGGCAGCATAGCCTGGGAGCGGGCAGCGCAGTCTGGGAGTCGGCAGCGGAGACTGGGAATGGGCAGCACAGTCTGAGAGTGGGCAGCGGAGACTGGGAATGGGCAGCACAGTCTGGGTGCAGACAGCGCAGTCTGGGAGTGGGCAGCACAGTCTGGGAATGGGCAGCACAGTCTGGGAGCAGACAGCACTGTATGGGAGTTGGCCGCGCAGTCTGGGAATGGGCAACACAGTCTGGGAGCAGACAGCACAGTTTGGGAGTGGGCAGCGCAGACTGGGAATGGGCAGTGCAGGCTGGGAGCAGACAGCACAGTTTGGGAGTGGGCAGCGCAGTCTGGGAATGGGCAGCACAGTCTGTGAGCAGGCAGCACCATATGGGAATAGGCAGCAAAGTCTGGGAGAAGACAGCATAGTCTGGGAGCAGGCAGCACAGCCTGGGAGTGGAGAGTGCAGACTGGGAGTGGGCAGCATAGTCTAGGAATAGGCATCGCAGTCTGGGCGCAGGCAGCACAGTCTGGGAATGGGCAGCACAGTCTGAGAGTGGGCAGTGCAGTCTGGGAATGGGCAGCAGAGTCTGGGAGCAGACAGCGCAGACTGGGAGTGGGCATCGCATTCTGGGTGTGGGCAGCCCAGTCTAGGAATAGGCATGGCAGTATGGGAGTGCGCAGCACAGTCTGGGAATGGGCAGCACAGTCAGGGAGTCAGCAGTGCAGTCTAGGAATAGGCGCGGCAGTCGAGGAGTGGGCAGTGCAGTCTGGGAGTGGGCAGCGCAGTCTGGGAATGGGCATCGCAGTCTGGGAGCAGGCAGCACAGTCTAGGAATAGGCAGCGCAGTCTGGGAGCGGGCAGCACAGTCTGGGAATCTGCAGCACAGTCTGAGAGCAGACAGCACAGTCTGGGAGTGGGCAGCACAGTCTGGGAATAGGCAGCGCAGTCTGGGAACAGGCCGCACAGTTTGGGAATGGCAGTGCAGTCTGGGAATGGGCAGCACAGTCTGGGAATGGGCAGTGCAGTCTGGGAGCAGGCAGCACAGCCTGGGAATGGGCAGCACAGTCTGGGAATAGGCAGTGCAGTCTGGGAGTGGGCAGAGCAGTCTGGGAATGGGCAGCACAGTCTGGGAGCAGACAGCACTGTATGAGAGTGGGCAGCGCAGTCTGGGAATGGGCAGCACAGTCTGTGAGAAGGCAGCACAGTGTGGGAGCAGGCAGCACAGCCTGGGAGAGGACAGTGTAGGCTGGGAGTGGGCAGCATAGTCTAGGAATAGGCAGCGAAGTCTGAGAGTGGGCAGTGCAGTTTGGGAATGGGCAGCAGAGTCTGGGAGCGGGCAGCACAGCCTGGGAGTGGGCAGCCCAGTCTGGGAATGGGCAGCATAGTCTGGGAGAGGGCAGCACAGTCTGGGAATGGCAGCACAGTCTGGGAGTGGGCATCGCAGACTGGGAATGGGCAGCACAGTCTGGGAGCAGACAGCACAGTCTGGGAGTGGGCAGCACAGTCTGGGAATAGGCAGCGCAGTCTGGGAACAGGCCGCACAGTTTGGGAATGGGCAGTGCAGTCTGGGAATGGGCAGTGCAGTCTGGGAGCAGGCAGCACAGCCAGGGAATGGGCAGCACAGTCTGGGAATAGGCAGTGCAGTCTGGGAGTGGGCAGAGCAGTCTGGGAATGGGCAGCACAGTCTGGGAGCAGACAGCACTGTATGAGAGTGGGCAGCGCAGTCTGGGAATGGGCAGCACAGTCTGTGACAAGGCAGCACAGTCTGGGAGCAGGCAGCACAGCCTGGGAGTGGACAGTGCAGGCTGGGAGTGGGCAGCATAGTCCAGGAATAGGCAGCGCAGTCTGAGAGTGGGCATGCAGTTTGGGAATGGGCAGCAGAGTCTGGGAGCGGGCAGCACAGCCTGGGAGTGGGCAGCCCAGTCTGGGAATGGGCAGCACAGTCTGGGAGCGGGCAGCACAGTCTGGGAATGGGCAGCACAGTCTGGGAGTGGGCATCGCAGACTGGGAATGGGCAGCACAGTCTGGGAGCATACAGCACAGTCTGGGAGTGGGCAGCACAGTCTGGGAATAGGCAGCGCAGTCTGGGAGCAGGCCGCACAGTTTGAGAATGGGCAGTGCAGTCTGGGAATGGGCAGCACAGTCTGGGAGTGGGCAGCACATTCTGGGAATGGGCAGCACAGTCTGGGAGTGGGCAGCACCGTCTAGGAATAGGCAGCGCAGTCTGGGAATGGGCAGCACAGTCTGGGAGTAGGCAGCACACACTGGGAGTAGGCAGCTCAGTCTGGGAGATGACAGCGCAGACTGGGAGTGTGCTGCGCAGACTGGGAGTGGACAGTGCAGACTGGGAGCGGGCACCATGTTCTAGGAATAGGCAGCGCAGTCTGGGAGTGGGCAGCACAGTCTGGCAATGGGCAACACGGTCTGAGAGCAGACAGCGCAGTCTGGGAGTGGGCGGCACTGTGTAGGAAGTGGCATGGCAGTATGGGAGTGGGCAGCAGAGTCTGGGAATGGGCAGCGCAGACTGGGAGTGGGCAGTGTAGTCTGGGAATAGGCGTGGCAGTCTTGGAGTGGGCACGGCAGTCTGGGAGTGCGCAGTGCAGTCTGGGAATGGGCAGCACAGTCTGGGAGCAGACAGCACAGTCTGGGAGTGGGCAGCACAGTCTGGGAGCAGGCCGCACAGACTGGGCGTGGGCAGCGCAGTTTGGGAATGGGCCGCACAGTCTGGGAGTGGGCAGCACAGTCTGGGAATGGGCAGCACAGTCTGGGAATGGGCAGCGCGGTCTAGCAATAGGCAGTGCAGACTGGGAGCAGGCAGCGAAGTCTGGAAGTGGGCAGCACAGTCTGGGGGTGGGCAGCGCCGTCTAGGAATAGGCAACGTAGTCTGGGAGTGGGCAGCGCAGCCGAGGAAAAGGCAGTGCAGTCTGGGAATGGGCAGCACAGACTGGGAATGGGTAGCACAGACTGGGAATGGTTAGCACAGTCTGGGAATGGGCAGCGCACTCTGGGAGTGGGCAGCGCAGTCTGGGAATGGGCAGCACAGTCTGGGAGTGGGCAGCACAGACTGGGAGTAGGCAGCGCAGTCTGGGAGCAGACAACGCGGACTGGGAGTGCGCAGCGCAGACTGGGAGTGGGCAGTGCAGACTGGGAATGGGCAGCACAGTCTGGGAATGGGCAGCACAGTCTGGGAGAAGACAGCGCAGTCTGGGTGTGGCAGCATCGTCTGGGAGTTGGCAGCATAGTCTAGGAATAGGCAGTGCAGACTGGGAGTGGGCAGCATAGTCTAGGAATAAGCAGCGCAGTCTGGGAGCGGGCAGCACAGTCTGGGAATGGGTGGCACAGTCTGAGAGTTGGCATTGCCGTCTGGGAATGCGCAGCACAGTCTGGGAATGGGCAGCACAGTCTGTGAGAAGGCAGCGGAGTCTGGGAATGGGCAGCACCGTCTGGGAGCGGGCAGCACAGCCTGGGAATGGGCAGCGCAGTCTAGGAATAGGCAGCACAGTCTGGGATGGGCAGCATAGTCTGGGAATGGGCAGCGCAGTCTGGGAATGGGCAGCACCTTCTGGGAGCGGGCAGCACAGCCTGGGAATGGGCAGCGCAGTCTAGGAATAGGCAGCGCCGTCTGGGAGTGGGCAGCCCAGTCTAGAAACAGGCAGCGCAGTTTGGGCGTGGGCAGCGCAGTCTGGGAATGGGCAGCGCAGTCTGGGAGTGGTCAGTGCAATGTAGGAATAGGCAGCGCAGTCTGGGAGTGGGTAGCCCAGTCTAGGAATAGGCAGAGCAGTTTGGGTGTGGGCAGCGCAGTCTGGGAATGGGCACAGCAGACTGGGAGTGGGCAGCGCAGTCTGGGAATGGGCAGCAAAGTCTGGGAGCGGGCAGCATAGCCTGGGAGCGGGCAGCGCAGTCTGGGAGTCGGCAGCGGAGACTGGGAATGGGCAGCACAGTCTGAGAGTGGGCAGCGGAGACTGGGAATGGGCAGCACAGTCTGGGTGCAGACAGCGCAGTCTGGGACTGGGCAGCACAGTCTGGGAATGGGCAGCACAGTCTGGGAGCAGACAGCACTGTATGGGAGTTGGCCGCGCAGTCTGGGAATGGGCAACACAGTCTGGGAGCAGACAGCACAGTTTGGGAGTGGGCAGCGCAGACTGGGAATGGGCAGTGCAGGCTGGGAGCAGACAGCACAGTTTGGGAGTGGGCAGCGCAGTCTGGGAATGGGCAGCACAGTCTGTGAGCAGGCAGCACCATATGGGAATAGGCAGCAAAGTCTGGGAGAAGACAGCATAGTCTGGGAGCAGGCAGCACAGCCTGGGAGTGGAGAGTGCAGACTGGGAGTGGGCAGCATAGTCTAGGAATAGGCATCGCAGTCTGGGCGCAGGCAGCACAGTCTGGGAATGGGCAGCACAGTCTGAGAGTGGGCAGTGCAGTCTGGGAATGGGCAGCAGAGTCTGGGAGCAGACAGCGCAGACTGGGAGTGGGCATCGCATTCTGGGTGTGGGCAGCCCAGTCTAGGAATAGGCATGGCAGTATGGGAGTGCGCAGCACAGTCTGGGAATGGGCAGCACAGTCAGGGAGTCAGCAGTGCAGTCTAGGAATAGGCGCGGCAGTCGAGGAGTGGGCAGTGCAGTCTGGGAGTGGGCAGCGCAGTCTGGGAATGGGCATCGCAGTCTGGGAGCAGGCAGCACAGTCTAGGAATAGGCAGCGCAGTCTGGGAGCGGGCAGCACAGTCTGGGAATCTGCAGCACAGTCTGAGAGCAGACAGCACAGTCTGGGAGTGGGCAGCACAGTCTGGAAATGGGCTGCACAGTCTGGTTGCAGGCAGCACAGCCTGGGAGTGGGCAGTGCAGACTGGGAGTGGGCAGCATAGTCTAGGAATAGGCAGCACAGTCTGGGAGCGGGCAGCACAGTCTGGGAATGGGCAGCACAGTCTGGGAGTGGGCAGCGCAGTCTGGGAATGGGCAGTGCAGTCTGGGAGCAGGCAGCACAGCCTGGGAATGGGCAGCACAGTCTGGGAATAGGCAGCGCAGTCTGGGAGTGGGCAGAGCAGTCTGGGAATAGGCAGCACAGTCTGGGAGCAGACAGCATTGTATGAGAGTGGGCAGCGCAGTCCGGGAATGGGCAGCACAGTCTGTGAGAAGGCAGCACAGTGTGGGAGCAGGCAGCACAGCCTGGGAGAGGACAGTGCAGGCTGGGAGTGGGCAGCATAGTCTAGGAATAGGCAGCGCAGTCTGAGAGTGGGCAGTGCAGTTTGCGAATGGGCAGCAGAGTCTGGGAGCGGGCAGCACAGCCTGGGAGTGGGCAGCCCAGTCTGGGAATGGGCAGCATAGTCTGGGAGCGGGCAGCACAGTCTGGGAATGGCAGCACAGTCTGGGAGTGGGCATCGCAGACTGGGAATGGGCAGCACAGTCTGGGAGCAGACAGCACAGTCTGGGAGTGGGCAGCACAGTCTGGGAATAGGCAGCGCAGTCTGGGAACAGGCCGCACAGTTTGGGAATGGCAGTGCAGTCTGGGAATGGGCAGCACAGTCTGGGAATGGGCAGTGCAGTCTGGGAGCAGGCAGCACAGCCTGGGAATGGGCAGCACAGTCTGGGAATGGGCAGCACAGTCTGGGAGCGGGCAGCACAGTCTGGGAATGGGCAGCACAGTCTGGGAGTGGGCATCGCAGACTGGGAATGGGCAGCACAGTCTGGGAGCATACAGCACAGTCTGGGAGTGGGCAGCACAGTCTGGGAATAGGCAGCGCAGTCTGGGAGCAGGCCGCACAGTTTGAGATGGGCAGTGCAGTCTGGGAATGGGCAGCACAGTCTGGGAGTGGGCAGCACATTCTGGGAATGGGCAGCACAGTCTGGGAGTAGGCAGCACCGTCTAGGAATAGGCAGCGCAGTCTGGGAATGGGCAGCACAGTCTGGGAGTAGGCAGCACACACTGGGAGTAGGCAGCTCAGTCTGGGAGATGACAGCGCAGACTGGGAGTGTGCTGCGCAGACTGGGAGTGGACAGTGCAGACTGGGAGCGGGCACCATTTTCTAGGAATAGGTAGCGCAGTCTGGGAGTGGGCAGCACAGTCTGGCAATGGGCATCACAGTCTGAGAGCAGACAGCGCAGACTGGGAGTGGGCATCGCAGTCTGGGAGTGGGCGGCGCTGTGTAGGAAGTGGCATGGCAGTATGGGAGTGGGCAGCACAGTCTGGGAATGGGCAGCGCAGTCTGGGAGTGGGCAGTGCAGTCTGGGAATAGGCGTGGCAGTCTTGGAGTGGGCACGGCAGTCTGGGAGTGCGCAGTGCAGTCTGGGAATGGGCAGCACAATCTGGGAGCAGACAGCACAGTCTGGGAGTGGGCAGTGCAGTCTGGGAATGGGCTGCACAGTCTGGGAGCAGGCCGCACAGCCTGGGCATGGGCAGCGTAGTCTGGGAATGGGCCGCACAGTCTGGGAGTGGGCAGCACAGTCTGGCAATGGGCAACACAGTCTGAGAGCAGACAGCGCAGACTGGGAGTGGGCATCGCAGTCTGGGATGGGCGGCACTGTGTAGGAAGTGGCATGGCAGTATGGGAGTGGGCAGCACAGTCTGGGAATGGGCAGCGCAGACTGGGAGTGGGCAGTGCAGTCTGGGAATAGGCGTGGCAGTCTTGGAGTGGGCACGGCAGTCTGGGAGTGCGCAGTGCAGTCTGGGAATGGGCAGCACAGTCTGGGAGCAGACAGCACAGTCTGGGAGTGGGCAGCACAGTCTGGGAGCAGGCCGCACAGCCTGGGCATGGGCAGCGCAGTTTGGGAATGGGCCGCACAGTCTGGGAGTGGGCAGCACAGTCTGGGAATGGGCAGCACAGTCTGGGAATGGGCAGCGCGGTCTAGCAATAGGCAGTGCAGACTAGGAGCAGGCAGCGAAGTCTGGAAGTGGGCAGCACAGTCTGGGGGTGGGCAGCGCCGTCTAGGAATAGGCAACGTAGTCTGGGAGTGGGCAGCGCAGCCGAGGAAAAGGCAGTGCAGTCTGGGAATGGGCAGCACAGACTGGGAATGGGTAGCACAGACTGGGAATGGTTAGCACAGTCTGGGAATGGGCAGTGCACTCTGGGAGTGGGCAGCGCAGTCTGGGAATGGGCAGCACAGTCTGGGAGTGGGCAGCACAGTCTGGGAGTAGGCAGCGCAGTCTGGGAGCAGACAGCGCAGACTGGGAGTGCGCAGCGCAGACTGGGAGTGGGCAGTGCAGACTGGGAATGGGCAGCACAGTCTGGGAGCAGGCAGCACAGTCTGGGAATGGGCAGCACAGTCTGGGAGAAGACAGCGCAGTCTGGGTGTGGCAGCATCGTCTGGGAGTTGGCAGCATAGTCTAGGAATAGGCAGTGCAGACTGGGAGTGGGCAGCATAGTCTAGGAATAAGCAGCACAGTCTGGGAGCGGGCAGCACAGTCTGGGAATGGGTGGCACAGTCTGAGAGTTGGCATTGCCGTCTGGGAATGCGCAGCACAGTCTGGGAATGGGCAGCACAGTCTGTGAGAAGGCAGCGGAGTCTGGGAATGGGCAGCACCGTCTGGGAGCGGGCAGCACAGCCTGGGAATGGGCAGCGCAGTCTAGGAATAGGCAGCACAGTCTGGGAGTGGGCAGCATAGTCTGGGAATGGGCAACGCAGTCTGGGAATGAGCAGCACCTTCTGGGAGCGGGCAGCACAGCCTGGGAATGGGCAGCGCAGTCTAGGAATAGGCAGCGCCGTCTGGGAGTGGGCAGCCCAGTCTGGGAATGGGCAGAGCAGTTTGGGTGTTGGCAGCGCAGTCTGGGAATGGGCACTGCAGACTGGGAGTGGGCAGCGCAGTCTGGGAATGGGCAGCAAAGTCTCGGAGCGGGCAGCATAGCCTGGGAGCGGGCAGCGCAGTCTGGGAGTCGGCAGCGGAGACTGGGAATGGGCAGCACAGTCTGAGAGTGGGCAGCGGAGACTGGGAATGGGCAGCACAGTCTGGGTGCAGACAGCGCAGTTTGGGAATGGGCAGCACAGTCTGGGAGAAGACAGCGCAGTCTGGGTGTGGCAGCATCGTCTGGGAGTTGGCAGCATAGTCTAGGAATAAGCAGCACAGTCTGGGAGCGGGCAGCACAGTCTGGGAATGGGTGGCACAGTCTGAGAGTTGGCATTGCCGTCTGGGAATGCGCAGCACAGTCTGGGAATGGGCAGCACAGTCTGTGAGAAGGCAGCGGAGTCTGGGAATGGGCAGCACCGTCTGGGAGCGGGCAGCACAGCCTGGGAATGGGCAGCGCAGTCTAGGAATAGGCAGCACAGTCTGGGAGTGGGCAGCATAGTCTGGGAATGGGCAGCGCAGTCTGGGAATGGGCAGCACCTTCTGGGAGCGGGCAGCACAGCCTGGGAATGGGCAGCGCAGTCTAGAAACAGGCAGCGCAGTTTGGGCGTGGGCAGCGCAGTCTGGGAATGGGCAGTGCAGGCTGGGAGCAGACAGCACAGTTTGGGAGTGGGCAGCGCAGTCTGGGAATGGGCAGCACAGACTGGGAATGGGTAGCACAGACTGGGAATGGTTAGCACAGTCTGGGAATAGGCAGCGCACTCTGGGAGTGGGCAGCGCAGTCTGGGAATGGGCAGCACAGTCTGGGAGTGGACAGCACAGACTGGGAGTAGGCAGCGCAGTCTGGGAGCAGACAGCGCGGACTGGGAGTGCGCAGCGCAGACTGGGAGTGGGCAGTGCAGACTGGGAATGGGCAGCACAGTCTGGGAGCAGGCAGCACAGTCTGGGAATGGGCAGCACAGTCTGGGAGAAGACAGCGCAGTCTGGGTGTGGCAGCATCATCTGGGAGTTGGCAGCATAGTCTAGGAATAGGCAGTGCAGACTGGGAGTGGGCAGCATAGTCTAGGAATAAGCAGCGCAGTCTGGGAGCGGGCAGCACAGTCTGGGAATGGGTGGCACAGTCTGGGAGTTGGCATTGCAGTCTGGGAATGCGCAGCACAGTCTGGGAATGGGCAGCACAGTCTGAGAGTGGGCAGCACAGCCTGGGAATGGGCACTGCAGACTGGGAGTGGGCAGCGCAGTCTGGGAATGGGCAGCAAAGTCTGGGAGCGGGCAGCATAGCCTGGGAGCGGGCAGCGCAGTCTGGGAGTCGGCAGCGGAGACTGGGAATGGGCAGCACAGTCTGAGAGTGGGCAGCGGAGACTGGGAATGGGCAGCACAGTCTGGGTGCAGAAAGCGCAGTCTGGGAGTGGGCAGCACAGTCTGGGAATGGGCAGCACAGTCTGGGAGCAGACAGCACTGTATGGGAGTTGGCAGCGCAGTCTGGGAATGGGCAACACAGTCTGGGAGCAGACAGCACAGTTTGGGAGTGGGCAGCGCATTCTGGGAATGGGCAGTGCAGGCTGGGAGCAGACAGCACAGTTTGGGAGTGGGCAGCGCAGTCTGGGAATGGGCAGCACAGTCTGTGAGCAGGCAGCACCATATGTGAATAGGCAGCAATGTCTGGGAGAAGACAGCACAGTCTGGGAGCAGGCAGCACAGCCTGGGAGTGGAGAGTGCAGACTGGGAGTGGGCAGCATAGTCTAGGAATAGGCAGCGCAGTCTGGGCGCAGGCAGCACAGTCTGGGAATGGGCAGCACAGTCTGAGAGTGGGCAGTGCAGTCTGGGAATGGGCAGCAGAGTCTGGGAGCAGACAGCGCAGACTGGGAGTGGGCATCGCATTCTGGGAGTTGGCAGCCCAGTATCGGAATCGGCATGGGAGTGCGCAGCACAGTCTGGGAATGGGCAGCACAGTCAGGGAGTCGGCAGTGCAGTCTAGGAATAGGCGCGGCAGTCGAGGAGTGGGCAGTGCAGTCTGGGAGTGGGCAGCGCAGTCTGGGAATGGGCATCGCAGTCTGGGAGCAGGCAGCACAGTCTAGGAATAGGCAGCGCAGTCTGGGAGCGGGCAGCACAGTCTGGGAATCTGCAGCACAGTCTGAGAGCAGACAGCACAGTCTGGGAGTGGGCAGTGCAGTCTAGGAATAGGCAGCGCAGTCTGGGAGCGGGCAGCACAGTCTGGGAATCTGCAGCACAGTCTGAGAGCAGACAGCACAGTATGGGAGTGGGCAGCACAGTCTGGGAATGGGCAGCGCAGTCTGGGAGTGGGCAGTGCAGTCTGGGAATAGGCGTGGCAGTCTTGGAGTGGGCACGGCAGTCTGGGAGTGCGCAGTGCAGTCTGGGCATGGGCAGCACAGTCTGGGAGCAGACAGCACAGTCTGGGAGTGGGCAGCACAGTCTGGGAGCAGGCCGCAGAGCCTGGGGGTGGGCAGCGCAGCCTGGGAATGGGCCGCACAGTCTGGGAGTGGGCAGCACAGTCTGGGAATGGGCAGCACAGTCTGGGAATGGGCAGCGCGGTCTTGCAATAGGCAGTGCAGACTGGGAGCAGGCAGCGAAGACTGGAAGTGGGCAGCACAGTCTGGGGGTGGGCAGCGCCGTCTATGAATAGGCAACGTAGTCTGGGAGTGGGCAGCACAGCCGAGGAAAAGGCAGTGCAGTCTGGGAAGGGGCAGCACAGACTGGGAATGGGTACCACAGACTGGGAATGGTTAGCACAGTCTGGGAATGAGCAGTGCACTCTGGGAGTGGGCAGCGCAGTCTGGGAGTGGGCATCGCAGTCTGGGAGTGGGCAGCGTTGTGTAGGAAGTGGCATGGCAGTATGGGAGTGGGCAGCACAGTCTGGGAATGGGCAGCGCAGTCTGGGAGTGGGCAGTGCAGTCTGGGAATAGGCGTGGCAGTCTTGGAGTGGGCACGACAGTCTGGGAGTGCGCAGTGCAGTCTGGGAATGGGCAGCACAGTCTGGGAGCAGACAGCACAGTCTGGGAGTGGGCAGTGCAGTCTGGGAATGGGCTGCACAGTCTGGGAGCAGGCCGCACAGCCTGGGCGTGGGCAGCGTAGTCTGGGAATGGGCCGCACAGTCTGGGAGTGGGTAGCACAGTCTGGGAATGGGCAGCACAGTCTGGGAGTGGGCAGCGCGGTCTAGGAATAGGCAGTGCAGACTGGGAGCAGGCAGCGAAGAATGGAAGTGGGCAGCACAGTCTGGGGGAGGGCAGCGCCGTCTAGGAATAGGCAACGTAGTCTGGGAGTGGGTAGCGCAGCCGAGGAAAAGGCAGTGCAGTCTGGGAATGGGCAGCACAGACTGGGAATGGGTAGCACAGACTGGGAATGGTTAGCACAGTCTGGGAATGGGCAGCGCACTCTGGGAGTGGGCAGCGCAGTCTGGGAATGGGCAGCACAGTCTGGGAATGGGCAGCACAGACTGGGACTGGGCAGCTCAGTCTGGGAGCAGACAGCGTGGACTGGGTGTGCGCAGCGCAGACTGGGAGTGGGCAGTGCAGACTGGGAATGGGCAGCACAGTCTGGGAGCAGGCAGCACAGTCTGTGAATGGGCAGCACAGTCTGGGAGAAGACAGCGCAGTCTGGGTGTGGCAGCACAGTCTGGGAGTTGGCAGCATAGTCTGGGAATAGGCAGTGCAGACTGGGAGTGGCAGCATAGTCTAGGAATAAGCAGCGCAGTCTGGGAGCGGGCAGCATAGTCTGGGAATGGGTGGCACAGTCTGGGAGTGGGCATTGCTGTCTGGGAATGCGCAGCACAGTCTGGGAATGGGCAGCACAGTCTGGGAGTGGGCAGCGGAGTCTGGGAATGGGCAGCACGGTCTGGGAGCGGGCAGCACAGCCTGGGAATGGGCAGCGCAGTCTAGGAATAGGCAGCACAGTTTGGGAGTGGGCAGCGCAGTCTGGGAATGGGCAGCACAGTCTGTGAGCAGGCAGCACCATATGGGAATAGGCAGCAAAGTCTGGGAGAAGACAGCACAGTCTGGGAGCATGCAGCACAGCCTGGGAATGGACAGTGCAGACTGGGAGTGGGCAGCATAGTCTAGGAATAGGCAGCGCAGTCTGGGCGCAGGCAGCATAGTCTGGGAATGGGCAGCACAGTCTGAGAGTGGGCAGTGCAGTCTGGGAATGGTCAGCAGAGTTTGGGAGCAGACAGCGCAGACTGGGAGTGGGCATCGCATTCTGGGAGTGGGCAGCCCAGTCTAGGAATAGGCATGACAGTATGGGAGTGTGCAGCACAGTCTGGGAATGGGCAGCACAGTCAGGGAGTCGGCAGTGCAGTCTAGGAATAGGCGCGGCAGTCGAGGAGTGGGCAGTGCAGTCTGGGAGTGGGCAGCGCAGTCTGGGAATGGGCATCGCAGTCTGGGAGCAGGCAGCACAGTCTAGGAATAGGCAGCGCAGTCTGGGAGCGGGCAGCACAGTCTGGGAATCTGCAGCACAGTCTGAGAGCAGACAGCACAGTCTGGGAGTGGGCAGCACAGTCTGGAAATGGGCTGCACAGTCTGGTAGCAGGCAGTACAGCCTGGGAGTGGGCAGTGCAGACTGGGAGTGGGCAGCATAGTCTAGGAATAGGCAGCACAGTCTGGGAATGGGCAGCACAGTCTGGGAATGGGCAGCACAGTCTGGGAGTGAGCATCGCAGTCTGGGAATGGGCAGTGCAGTCTGGGAGCAGGCAGCACAGCCTGGGAATGGGCAGCACAGTCTGGGAGAGGGCAGAGCAGTCTGGGAATGGGCAGCACAGTCTGGGAGCAGACAGCACTGTATGAGAGTGGGCAGCGCAGTCTGGGAATGGGCAGCACAGTCTGTGAGAAGGCAGCACAGTGTGGGAGCAGGCAGCACAGCCTGGGAGAGGACAGTGCAGGCTGGGAGTGGGCAGCATAGTCTAGGAATAGGCAGCGCACTCTGAGAGTGGACAGTGCAGTTTGGGAATGGGCAGCAGAGTCTGGGAGCGGGCAGCACAGCCTGGGAGTGGGCAGCCCAGTCTGAGAATGGGCAGCACAGTCTGGGAGCGGGCAGCACAGTCTGGGAATGGGCAGCACAGTCTGGGAGTGGGCATCGCAGACTGGGAATGGGCAGCACAGTCTGGGAGCGGACAGCACAGTCTGGGAGTGGGCACACAGTCTGGGAATAGGCAGCGCAGTCTGGGAGCTGGCTGCACAGTTTGGGAATGGGCAGTGCAGTCTGGGAATGGGTCGCACTGTCTGGGAGTGGGCAGCACAGTCTGGGAATGGGCAGCACAGTCTGGGAGTGGGCAGCGCGGTCTAGGAATAGGCAGTGCAGACTGGGAGCAGGCAGCGAAGACTGGAAGTGGGCAGCACAGTCTGGGGGTGGGCAGCGCCATCCAGGAATAGGCAACGTAGTCTGGGAGTGGGCAGCGCAGCCGAGGAATAGGCAGCGCAGTCTGGGAATGGGCAGCATAGACTGGGAATGGGTAGCACAGACTGGGAATGGTTAGCACAGTCCGGGAATGGGCAGCGCACTCTGGGAGTGGGCAGCGCAGTCTGGGAATGGGCAGCACAGTCTGGGAATGGGCAGCACAGTCTGGGAGTGGGCAGCACAGACTGGGAGTAAGCAGCGCAGTCTGGGAGCAGACAGCGCGGACTGGGAGCGGGCAGCACAGTCTGGGAATTGGTGGCACAGTCTGGGAGTGGGCATTGCCGTCTGGGAATGCGCAGCACAGTCTGGGAATGGGCAGCATATTCTGGGAGTGGGCAGCGGAGTCTGGGAATGGGCAGCACCGTCTGGGAGCGGGCAGCACAGCCTGGGAATGGGCAGCGCAGTCTAGGAATAGGCAGCTCAGTCTGGGAGTGGGCAGCATAGTCTTGGAATGGGCAGCGCAGTCTGGGAATGGGCAGCACCATCTGGGAGCGGGCACCGGAGTCTGGGAATGGGCAGCACCGTCTGGGAGCGGGCAGCACAGCCTGGGAATGGGCAGCGCAGTCTAGGAATAGGCAGCACAGTCGGCGTGGGCAGCATAGTCTGGGAACGGGCAGCGCTGTCTGGTAATGCGCAGCACCGTCTGGGAGTGGGCAGCAAAGCCTGGGAATGGGCAGCGCAGTCTCGGAATAGGCAGCGCCGTCTGGGAGTGGGCAGCCCAGTCTAGGAACAGGCAGCGCAGTTTGGGCGTGGGCAGCGCAGTCTGGGAATGGGCAGCGCAGTCTGGGAGTGGTCAGTTCAGTGTAGGAATAGGCAGCGCAATCTGGGAGTGGGTAGCCCAGTCTAGGAATAGGCAGCGCAGTTTGGGTGTGGGCAGCGCAGTCTGGGAATGGGCACTGCAGACTGGGAGTGGGCAGCGCAGTCTGGGAATGGGCAGCAAAGTCTGGGAGCGCGCAGCATAGCCTGGGAGCGGGCAGCGCAGTCTGGGAGTCGGCAGCGGAGACTGGGAATGGGCAGCACAGTCTGAGAGTGGGCAGCGGAGACTGGGAATGGGCAGCACAGTCTGGGTGCAGACAGCGCAGTCTGGGAGTGGGCAGCACAGTCTGGGAATAGGCAGCGCAGTCTGGGAGCAGGCCGCACAGTTTGGGAATGGGCAGTGCAGTCTGGGAATGGGCAGCACAGTCTGGGAGTGGGCAGCACATTCTGGGAATGGGCAGCACAGTCTGGGAGTGGGCAGCGCAGTCTAGGAATAGGCAGTGCAGACTGGGAGGAGGCAGCGAAGACTGGGAGTGGGCAGCACAGTCAGGGAGTGGGCAGCACCGTCTAGGAATACGCAATGCAGTCTGGGAGTGTGCAGCGCAGTCTAGGAATAGGCAGCGCAGTCTGGGAATGGGCAGCACAGTCTGGGAGTGGGCAGCACACACTGGGAGTAGGCAGCTCAGTCTGGGAGATGACAGCGCTGACTGGGAGTGTGCTGCGCAGACTGGGAATGGAGAGTGCAGACTGGGAGCGGGCACCATGGTCTAGGAATAGGCAGCGCAGTCTGGGAGTGGGCAGCACAGTCTGGCAATGGGCAACACAGTCTGAGAGCAGACAGCGCAGACTGGGAGTGGGCATCGCAGTCTGGGAGTGGGCGGCACTGTGCAGGAAGTGGCATGGCAGTATGGGAGTGGGCAGCACAGTCTGGGAATGGGCAGCGCAGTCTGGGAGTGGGCAGTGCAGTCTGGGAATAGGCGTGGCAGTCTTGGAGTGGGCACGGCAGTCTGGGAGTGCGCAGTGCAGTCTGGGAATGGGCAGCACAGTCTGGGAGCAGACAGCACAGTCTGGGAGTGGGCAGTGCAGTCTGGGATTGGGCTGCACAGTCTGGGAGCAGGCCGCACAGCCTGGGAATGGGCAGCGCAGTCTGGAAATGGGCCGCACAGTCTGGGAGTGGGCAGCACAGTCTGGGAATGGGCAGCACAGTCTGGGAGTGGGCAGCGCGGTCTAGGAATAGGCAGTGCAGACTGGGAGCAGGCAGCGAAGACTGGAAGTGGGCAGCACAGTCTGGGGGTGGGCAGCGCCGTCCAGGAATAGGCAACGTAGTCTGGGAGTGGGCAGCGCAGCCGAGGAATAGGCAGTGCAGTCTGGGAATGGGCAGCACAGACTGGGAATGGGTAGCACAGACTGGGAATGGTTAGCACAGTCTGGGAATGGGCAGCGCACTCTGGGAGTGGGCAGCGCAGTCTGGGAATGGGCAGCACAGTCTGGGAAAGGGGAGCACAGTCTGGGAGTGGGCAGCACAGACTGGGAGTAGGCAGCGCAGTCTGGGAGCAGACAGCGCGGACTGGGAGTGCGCAGCGCAGAGTGGGAGTGGGCAGTGCAGACTGGGAATGGGCAGCACAGTCTGGGAGCAGGCAGCACAGTCTGGGAATGGGCAGCACAGTCTGGGAATGGGTGGCACAGTCTGGGAGTGGGCATTGCCATCTGGGAATGCGCAGCACAGTCTGGGAATGGGACGCAAAGTCTGGGAGTGGGCAGCGGAGTCTGGGAATGGGCAGCACCGTCTGGGAGCGGGCAGCACAGCCTGGGAATGGGCAGCGCAGTCTAGGAATTGGGCAGCACAGTCTGGGAGTGGGCAGCATAGTCTGGGAATGGGCAGCGCAGTCTGGGAATGGGCAGCACCGTCTGGGTGCGGGCAGCACTGCCTGGGAATGGGCAGCGCAGTCTAGGAATAGGCAGCGCGGTCTGGGAGTGGGCAGCTCAGTCTAGGAACAGGCAGCGCCGTTTGGGCGTGGGCAGCGCAGACTGGGAATGGGCAGTGCAGTCTGGGAGTGGTCAGTGCAGTGTAGGAATAGGCAGTGCAGTCTGGGAGTGGGTAGCCCAATCTAGGAATAGGCAGCGCAGTTTGGGTGTGGGCAGCGCAGTCTGGGAATGGGCACTGCAGACTGGGAGTGGGCAGCGCAGTCTGGGAATGGGCAGCAAAGTCTGGGAGCAGGCAGCATAGCCTGAGAGCAGGCAGCGCAATCTGGGAGTCGGCAGCGGAGACTGGGAATGGGCAGCACAGTCTGAGAGTGGGCAGCGGAGACTGGGAATGGGCAGCACAGTCTGGGTGCAGACAGCGCAGTCTGGGAGTGGGCAGCACAGTCTGGGAATGGGCAGCACAGTCTGGGAGCAGACAGCACTGTATGGGAGTTGGCAGCGCAGTCTGGGAATGGGCAACACAGTCTGGGAGCAGACAGCACAGTTTGGGAGTGGGCAGTGCAGTCTGGGAATGGGCAGCGCAGGCTGGGAGCAGACAGCACAGTTTGGGAGTGGGCAGCGCAGTCTGGGAATGGGCAGCACAGTCTGTGAGCAGGCAGCACCATATGGGAATAGGCAGCAAAGTCTGGGAGAAGACAGCACAGTCTGGGAGCAGGCAGCACAGCCTGGGAGTGGAGAGTGCAGACTGGGAGTGGGCAGCATAGTCTAGGAATAGGCATCGCAATCTGGGCGCAGGCAGCACAGTCTGGGAATGGGCAGCACAGTCTGAGAGTGGGCAGTGCAGTCTGGGAATGGGCAGCAGAGTCTGGGAGCAGACACCGCAGACTGGGAGTGGGCATCGCATTCTGGGAGTGGGCATCGCAGTCTAGGAATAGGCATGGCAGTATGGGAGTGCGCAGCACAGTCTGGGAATGGGCAGCACAGTCAGGGAGTCGGCAGTGCAGTCTAGGAATAGGCGCAGCAGTCGAGGAGTGGGCAGTGCAATCTGGGAGAGGGCAGCGCAGTCTGGAAATGGGCAGCACAGTCTGGGAGCAGACAGCACAGTCTGGGAGTGGGCAGTGCAGTCTGGGAATGGGATGCACAGTCTGGGAGCAGGCCGCACAGCCTGGGCGTGGGCAGCGCAGTCTGGGAATGGGCCGCACAGTCTGGGACTGGGCAGCGCGGTCTAGGAATAGGCAGTGCAGTCTGGGAGCAGGCAGCGAAGACTGGAAGTGGGCAGCACAGTCTGGGGGTGGGCAGCGCCGTCCAGGAATAGGCAACATAGTCTGGGAGTGGGCAGCGCAGCCGAGGAATAGGGAGTGCCGTCTGGGAATGGGCAGCACAGACTGGGAATGGGTAGCACAGACTGGGAATGGTTAGCACAGTCTGGGAATGGGCAGCGCACTCTGGGAGTGGGCAGCGCAGTCTGGGAATGGGCTGCACAGTCTGGGAATGGGCAGCCTAGTCTGGGAGTGGGCAGCACAGACTGGGAGTAGGCAGCGCAGTCTGGGAGCAGACAGCGCGGACTGGGAGTGCGCAGCGCAGACTGGGAGTGGGCAGTGCAGACTGGGAATGGTCAGCACAGTCTGGGAGCAGGCAGCACAGTCTGGGAATGGGCAGCACAGTTTGGGAGAAGACAGCGCAGTCTGGGTGTGGCAGCATCGTCTGGGAGTTGGCAGCATAGTCTAGGAATAGGCAGTGCAGACTGGGAGTGGGCAGCATAGTCTAGGAATAAGCAGCGCAGTCTGGGAGCGGGCAGCACAGTCTGGGAATGGGTGGCACAGTCTGGGAGTGGGCATTGCTGTCTGGGAATGCGCAGCACAGTCTGGGAATGGGCAGCACAGTCTGGCAGTGGGCAGCAGAGTCTGGGAATGGGCAGCACCGTCTGGGAGCGGGCAGCACAGCCTGGGAATGGGCAGTGCAGTATAGGAATAGGCAGCACAGTCTGGGAGTGGGCAGCATAGTCTGGGAATGGGCATCGCAGTCTGGGAATGGGCAGCACCGTCTGGGAGCGGGCAGCACAGCCTGGGAATGGGCAGCGCAGTCTAGGAATAGGCAGCGCCGTCTGGGAGTGGGCAGCCCAGCAGCCCAGTCTAGGAACAGGCAGCGAAGTTTGGGCGTGGGCAGTGCAGTCTGGGAATGGCAGCGCAGTCTGGGAGTGGTCAGTGCAGTGTAGGAATAGGCAGCGCAGTCTGGGAGTGGGTAGCCCAGTCTAGGAATAGGCAGCGCAGTTTGGGTGTGGGCAGCGCAGTCTGGGAATGGGCACTGCAGACTGGGAGTGGGCAGCGCAGTCTGGGAATGGGCAGCAAAGTCTGGGAGCGGGCAGCATAGCCTGAGAGCAGGCAGCGCTGTCTGGGAGTCGGCAGCTCAGACTGGGAATGGGCAGCACAGTCTGAGAGTGGGCAGCGGAGACTGGGAATGGGCAGCACAGTCTGGGTGCAGACAGCGCAGTCTGGCAGTGGGCAGCACAGTCTGGGAATGGGCAGCACAGTCTGGGAGCAGACAGCACTGTATGGGAGTTGGCAGCGCAGTCTGGGAATGGGCAACACAGTCTGGGAGCAGACAGCACAGTTTGGGAGTGGGCAGTGCAGTCTGGGAATGGGCAGCACAGTCTGGGAATGGGCAGCACTGTCTGGGAGTGGGCAGCGCAGTCTAGGAATAGGCAGTGCAGACTGGGAGGAGGCAGCGAAGACTGGGAGTGGGCAGCACAGTCAGGGAGTGGGCAGCACCGTCTAGGAATACGCAATGCAGTCTGGGAGTGTGCAGCGCAGTCTAGGAATAGGCAGCGCAGTCTGGGAATGGGCAGCACAGTCTGGGAGTGGGCAGCACACACTGGCAGTAGGCAGCTCAGTCTGGGAGATGACAGCGCTGACTGGGAGTGTGCTGCGCAGACTGGGAATGGAGAGTGCAGACTGGGAGCGGGCACCATGGTCTAGGAATAGGCAGCGCAGTCTGGGAGTGGGCAGCACAGTCTGGCAATGGGCAACACAGTCTGAGAGCAGACAGCGCAGACTGGGAGTGGGCATCGCAGTCTGGGAGTGGGCAGCACTGTGCAGGAAGTGGCATGGCAGTATGGGAGTGGGCAGCACAGTCTGGGAATGGGCAGCGCAGTCTGGGAGTGGGCAGTGCAGTGTAGGAATAGGCAGCGCAGTCTGGGAGTGGGTAGCCTAGTCTAGGAATAGGCAGCGCAGTTTGGGTGTGGGCAGCGCAGTCTGGGAATGGGCACTGCAGACTGGGAGTGGGCAGCGCAGTCTGGGAATGGGCAGCAAAGTCTGGGAGCGGGCAGCATAGCCTGAGAGCAGGCAGCGCAGTCTGGGAGTCGGCAGCGGAGACTGGGAATGGGCAGCACAGTCTGAGAGTGGGCAGCGGAGACTGGGAATGGGCAGCACAGTCTGGGTGCAGACAGCGCAGTCTGGCAGTGGGCAGCACAGTCTGGGAATGGGCAGCACAGTCTGGGAGCAGACAGCACTGTATGGGAGTTGGCAGCGCAGTCTGGGAATGGGCAACACAGTCTGGGAGCAGACAGCACAGTTTGGGAGTGGGCAGTGCAGTGTGGGAATGGGCAGCACAGTCTGGGAATGGGCAGCACTGTCTGGGAGTGGGCAGCGCAGTCTAGGAATAGGCAGTGCAGACTGGGAGGAGGCAGCGAAGACTGGGAGTGGGCAGCACAGTCAGGGAGTGGGCAGCACCGTCTAGGAATACGCAATGCAGTCTGGGAGTGTGCAGCGCAGTCTAGGAATAGGCAGCGCAGTCTGGGAATGGGCAGCACAGTCTGGGAGTGGGCAGCACACACTGGGAGTAGGCAGCTCAGTCTGGGAGATGACAGCGCTGACTGGGAGTGTGCTGCGCAGACTGGGAATGGAGAGTGCAGACTGGGAGCGGGCACCATGGTCTAGGAATAGGCAGCGCAGTCTGGGAGTGGGCAGCACAGTCTGGCAATGGGCAACACAGTCTGAGAGCAGACAGCGCAGACTGGGAGTGGGCATCGCAGTCTGGGAGTGGGCGGCACTGTGCAGGAAGTGGCATGGCAGTATGGGAGTGGGCAGCACAGTCTGGGAATGGGCAGCGCAGTTTGGGAGTGGGCAGTGCAGTCTGGGAATAGGCGTGGCAGTCTTGGAATGGGCACGGCAGTCTGGGAGTGCTCAGTGCAGTCTGGGAATGGGCAGCACAGTCTGGGAGCAGACAGCACAGTCTGGGAGTGGGCAGTGCAGTCTGGGATTGGGCTGCACAGTCTGGGAGCAGGCCGCACAGCCTGGGCGTGGGCAGCGCAGTCTGGAAATGGGCCGCACAGTCTGGGAGTGGGCAGCACAGTCTGGGAATGGGCAGCACAGTCTGGGAGTGGGCAGCGCGGTCTAGGAATAGGCAGTGCAGACTGGGAGCAGGCAGCGAAGACTGGAAGTGGGCAGCACAGTCTGGGGGTGGGCAGCGCCGTCCAGGAATAGGCAACGTAGTCTGGGAGTGGGCAGCGCAGCCGAGGAATAGGCAGTGCAGTCTGGGAATGGGCAGCACAGACTGGGAATGGGTAGCACAGACTGGGAATGGTTAGCACAGTCTGGGAATGGGCAGCGCACTCTGGGAGTGGGCAGCGCAGTCTGGGAATGGGCTGCACAGTCTGGGAATGGGCAGCCTAGTCTGGGAGTGGGCAGCACAGACTGGGAGTAGGCAGCGCAGTCTGGGAGCAGACAGCGCGGACTGGGAGTGCGCAGCGCAGACTGGGAGTGGGCAGTGCAGACTGGGAATGGTCAGCACAGTCTGGGAGCAGGCAGCACAGTCTGGGAATGGGCAGCACAGTTTGGGAGAAGACAGCGCAGTCTGGGTGTGGCAGCATCGTCTGGGAGTTGGCAGCATAGTCTAGGAATAGGCAGTGCAGACTGGGAGTGGGCAGCATAGTCTAGGAATAAGCAGCGCAGTCTGGGAGCGGGCAGCACAGTCTGGGAATGGGTGGCACAGTCTGGGAGTGGGCATTGCTGTCTGGGAATGCGCAGCACAGTCTGGGAATGGGCAGCACAGTCTGGCAGTGGGCAGCAGAGTCTGGGAATGGGCAGCACCGTCTGGGAGCGGGCAGCACAGCCTGGGAATGGGCAGCGCAGTATAGGAATAGGCAGCACAGTCTGGGAGTGGGCAGCATAGTCTGGGAATGGGCATCGCAGTCTGGGAATGGGCAGCACCGTCTGGGAGCGGGCAGCACAGCCTGGGAATGGGCAGCGCAGTCTAGGAATAGGCAGCGCCGTCTGGGAGTGGGCAGCCCAGCAGCCCAGTCTAGGAACAGGCAGCGAAGTTTGGGCGTGGGCAGTGCAGTCTGGGAATGGCAGCGCAGTCTGGGAGTGGTCAGTGCAGTGTAGGAATAGGCAGCGCAGTCTGGGAGTGGGTAGCCCAGTCTAGGAATAGGCAGCGCAGTTTGGGTGTGGGCAGCGCAGTCTGGGAATGGGCACTGCAGACTGGGAGTGGGCAGCGCAGTCTGGGAATGGGCAGCAAAGTCTGGGAGCGGGCAGCATAGCCTGAGAGCAGGCAGCGCTGTCTGGGAGTCGGCAGCTCAGACTGGGAATGGGCAGCACAGTCTGAGAGTGGGCAGCGGAGACTGGGAATGGGCAGCACAGTCTGGGTGCAGACAGCGCAGTCTGGCAGTGGGCAGCACAGTCTGGGAATGGGCAGCACAGTCTGGGAGCAGACAGCACTGTATGGGAGTTGGCAGCGCAGTCTGGGAATGGGCAACACAGTCTGGGAGCAGACAGCACAGTTTGGGAGTGGGCAGTGCAGTCTGGGAATGGGCAGCACAGTCTGGGAATGGGCAGCACTGTCTGGGAGTGGGCAGCGCAGTCTAGGAATAGGCAGTGCAGACTGGGAGGAGGCAGCGAAGACTGGGAGTGGGCAGCACAGTCAGGGAGTGGGCAGCACCGTCTAGGAATACGCAATGCAGTCTGGGAGTGTGCAGCGCAGTCTAGGAATAGGCAGCGCAGTCTGGGAATGGGCAGCACAGTCTGGGAGTGGGCAGCACACACTGGCAGTAGGCAGCTCAGTCTGGGAGATGACAGCGCTGACTGGGAGTGTGCTGCGCAGACTGGGAATGGAGAGTGCAGACTGGGAGCGGGCACCATGGTCTAGGTATAGGCAGCGCAGTCTGGGAGTGGGCAGCACAGTCTGGCAATGGGCAACACAGTCTGAGAGCAGACAGCGCAGACTGGGAGTGGGCATCGCAGTCTGGGAGTGGGCAGCACTGTGCAGGAAGTGGCATGGCAGTATGGGAGTGGGCAGCACAGTCTGGGAATGGGCAGCGCAGTCTGGGAGTGGGCAGTGCAGTGTAGGAATAGGCAGCGCAGTCTGGGAGTGGGTAGCCTAGTCTAGGAATAGGCAGCGCAGTTTGGGTGTGGGCAGCGCAGTCTGGGAATGGGCACTGCAGACTGGGAGTGGGCAGCGCAGTCTGGGAATGGGCAGCAAAGTCTGGGAGCGGGCAGCATAGCCTGAGAGCAGGCAGCGCAGTCTGGGAGTCGGCAGCGGAGACTGGGAATGGGCAGCACAGTCTGAGAGTGGGCAGCGGAGACTGGGAATGGGCAGCACAGTCTGGGTGCAGACAGCGCAGTCTGGCAGTGGGCAGCACAGTCTGGGAATGGGCAGCACAGTCTGGGAGCAGACAGCACTGTATGGGAGTTGGCAGCGCAGTCTGGGAATGGGCAACACAGTCTGGGAGCAGACAGCACAGTTTGGGAGTGGGCAGTGCAGTGTGGGAATGGGCAGCACAGTCTGGGAATGGGCAGCACTGTCTGGGAGTGGGCAGCGCAGTCTAGGAATAGGCAGTGCAGACTGGGAGGAGGCAGCGAAGACTGGGAGTGGGCAGCACAGTCAGGGAGTGGGCAGCACCGTCTAGGAATACGCAATGCAGTCTGGGAGTGTGCAGCGCAGTCTAGGAATAGGCAGCGCAGTCTGGGAATGGGCAGCACAGTCTGGGAGTGGGCAGCACACACTGGGAGTAGGCAGCTCAGTCTGGGAGATGACAGCGCTGACTGGGAGTGTGCTGCGCAGACTG
The DNA here is from genome assembly GCA_026770705.1 of Isurus oxyrinchus. NCBI lineage: Eukaryota > Metazoa > Chordata > Chondrichthyes > Lamniformes > Lamnidae > Isurus > Isurus oxyrinchus. The sequence goes on from JANJGN010000010.1 coordinate 140,821,153, forward strand.
GGAATGGAGAGTGCAGACTGGGAGCGGGCACCATGGTCTAGGAATAGGCAGCGCAGTCTGGGAGTGGGCAGCACAGTCTGGCAATGGGCAACACAGTCTGAGAGCAGACAGCGCAGACTGGGAGTGGGCATCGCAGTCTGGGAGTGGGCGGCACTGTGCAGGAAGTGGCATGGCAGTATGGGAGTGGGCAGCACAGTCTGGGAATGGGCAGCGCAGTTTGGGAGTGGGCAGTGCAGTCTGGGAATAGGCGTGGCAGTCTTGGAATGGGCACGGCAGTCTGGGAGTGCTCAGTGCAGTCTGGGAATGGGCAGCACAGTCTGGGAGCAGACAGCACAGTCTGGGAGTGGGCAGTGCAGTCTGGGATTGGGCTGCACAGTCTGGGAGCAGGCCGCACAGCCTGGGCGTGGGCAGCGCAGTCTGGAAATGGGCCGCACAGTCTGGGAGTGGGCAGCACAGTCTGGGAATGGGCAGCACAGTCTGGGAGTGGGCAGCGCGGTCTAGGAATAGGCAGTGCAGACTGGGAGCAGGCAGCGAAGACTGGAAGTGGGCAGCACAGTCTGGGGGTGGGCAGCGCCGTCCAGGAATAGGCAACGTAGTCTGGGAGTGGGCAGCGCAGCCGAGGAATAGGCAGTGCAGTCTGGGAATGGGCAGCACAGACTGGGAATGGGTAGCACAGACTGGGAATGGTTAGCACAGTCTGGGAATGGGCAGCGCACTCTGGGAGTGGGCAGCGCAGTCTGGGAATGGGCAGCACAGTCTGGGAAAGGGGAGCACAGTCTGGGAGTGGGCAGCACAGACTGGGAGTAGGCAGCGCAGTCTGGGAGCAGACAGCGCGGACTGGGAGTGCGCAGCGCAGACTGGGAGTGGGCAGTGCAGACTGGGAATGGGCAGCACAGTCTGGGAGCAGGCAGCACAGACTGGGAATGGGCAGCACAGTCTGGGAATGGGTGGCACAGTCTGGGAGTGGGCATTGCCATCTGGGAATGCGCAGCACAGTCTGGGAATGGGCAGCAAAGTCTGGGAGTGGGCAGCGGAGTCTGGGAATGGGCAGCACCGTCTGGGAGCGGGCAGCACAGCCTGGGAATGGGCAGCGCAGTCTAGGAATTGGGCAGCACAGTCTGGGAGTGGGCAGCATAGTCTGGGAATGGGCAGCGCAGTCTGGGAATGGGCAGCACCGTCTGGGAGCGGGCAGCACTGCCTGGGAATGAGCAGCGCAGTCTAGGAATAGGCAGCGCGGTCTGGGAGTGGGCAGCTCAGTCTAGGAACAGGCAGCGCCATTTGGGCGTGGGCAGCGCAGACTGGGAATGGGCAGTGCAGTCTGGGAGTGGTCAGTGCAGTGTAGGAATAGGCAGTGCAGTCTGGGAGTGGGTAGCCCAATCTAGGAATAGGCAGCGCAGTTTGGGTGTGGGCAGCGCAGTCTGGGAATGGGCACTGCAGACTGGGAGTGGGCAGCGCAGTCTGGGAATGGGCAGCAAAGTCTGGGAGCAGGCAGCATAGCCTGAGAGCGGGCAGCGCAGTCTGGGAGTCGGCAGCGGAGACTGGGAATGGGCAGCACAGTCTGAGAGTGGGCAGCGGAGACTGGGAATGGGCAGCACAGTCTGGGTGCAGACAGCGCAGTCTGGGAGTGGGCAGCACAGTCTGGGAATGGGCAGCACAGTCTGGGAGCAGACAGCACTGTATGGGAGTTGGCAGCGCAGTCTGGGAATGGGCAGCGCAGGCTGGGAGCAGACAGCACAGTTTGGGAGTGGGCAGCGCAGTCTGGGAATGTGTGAGTCCCATATGTGAGCAGGCAGCACCATATGGGAATAGGCAGCAAAGTCTGGGAGAAGACAGCACAGTCTGGGAGCAGGCAGCACAGCCTGGGAGTGGACAGTGCAGACTGGGAGTAGGCAGCATAGTCTAGGAATAGGCATCGCAGTCTGGGCGCAGGCAGCACAGTCTGGGAATGGGCAGCACAGTCTGAGAGTGGGCAGTGCAGTCTGGGAATGGGCAGCAGAGTCTGGGAGCAGACAGCGCAGACTGGGAGTGGGCATCGCATTCTGGGAGTGGGCATCGCAGTCTAGGAATAGGCATGGCAGTATGGGAGTGCGCAGCACAGTCTGGGAATGGGCAGCACAGTCAGGGAGTCGGCAGTGCAGTCTAGGAATAGGCGCAGCAGTCGAGGAGTGGGCAGTGCAGTCTGGGAGAGGGCAGCGCAGTCTGGGAATGGGCAGCACAGTCTGGGAGCAGACAGCACAGTCTGGGAGTGGGCAGTGCAGTCTGGGAATGGGATGCACAGTCTGGGAGCAGGCCGCACAGCCTGGGCGTGGGCAGCGCAGTCTGGGAATGGGCCGCACAGTCTGGGACTGGGCAGCGCGGTCTAGGAATAGGCAGTGCAGTCTGGGAGCAGGCAGCGAAGACTGGAAGTGGGCAGCACAGTCTGGGGGTGGGCAGCGCCGTCCAGGAATAGGCAACATAGTCTGGGAGCGGGCAGCACCGCCGAGGAATAGGGAGTGCCATCTGGGAATGGGCAGCACAGACTGGGAATGGGTAACACAGACTGGGAATGGTTAGCACAGTCTGGGAATGGGCAGTGCACTCTGGGAGTGGGCAGCGCAGTCTGGGAATGGGCTGCACAGTCTGGGAATGGGCAGCCTAGTCTGGGAGTGGGCAGCACAGACTGGGAGTAGGCAGTGCAGTCTGGGAGCAGACAGCGCGGACTGGGAGTGCGCAGCGCAGACTGGGAGTGGGCAGTGCAGACTGGGAATGGTCAGCACAGTCTGGGAGCAGGCAGCACAGTCTGGGAATGGGCAGCACAGTTTGGGAGAAGACAGCGCAGTCTGGGTGTGGCAGCATCGTCTGGGAGTTGGCAGCATAGTCTAGGAATAGGCATTGCAGACTGGGAGTGGGCAGCATAGTCTAGGAATAAGCAGCGCAGTCTGGGAGCGGGCAGCACAGTCTGGGAATGGGTGGCACAGTCTGGGAGTGGGCATTGCCGTCTGGGAATGCGCAGCACAGTCTGGGAATGGGCAGCACAGTCTGGCAGTGGGCAGCAGAGTCTGGGAATGGGCAGCACCGTCTGGGAGCAGGCAGCACAGCCTGGGAATGGGCAGCGCAGTATAGGAATAGGCAGCACAGTCTGGGAGTGGGCAGCATAGTCTGGGAATGGGCAGCGCAGTCTGGGAATGGGCAGCGCAGTCTAGGAATAGGCAGCGCCGTCTGGGAGTGGGCAGCCCAGTCTAGGAACAGGCAGCGAAGTTTGGGCGTGGGCAGTGCAGTCTGGGAATGGGCAGCGCAGTCTGGGAGTGGTCAGTGCAGTGTAGGAATAGGCAGCGCAGTCTGGGAGTGGGTAGCCCAGTCTAGGAATAGGCAGCGCAGTTTGGGTGTGGGCAGCGCAGTCTGGGAATGGGCACTGCAGACTGGGAGTGGGCAGCGCAGTCTGGGAATGGGCAGCAAAGTCTGGGAGCGGGCAGCATAGCCTGAGAGCGGGCAGCGCAGTCTGGGAGTCGGCAGCGGAGACTGGGAATGGGCAGCACAGTCTGGGTGCAGACAGCGCAGTCTGGGAGTGGGCAGCACAGTCTGGGAATGGGCAGCACAGTCTGGGAGCAGACAGCACTGTATGGGAGTTGGCAGCGCAGTCTGGGAATGGGCAACACAGTCTGGGAGCAGACAGCACAGTTTGGGAGTGGGCAGTGCAGTCTGGGAATGGGCAGCGCAGGCTGGGAGCAGACAGCACAGTTTGGGAGTGGGCAGCGCAGATTGGGAATGGGCAGCACAGTCTGTGAGCAGGCAGCACCATATGGGAATAGGCAGCAAAGTCTGGGAGAAGACAGCACAGTCTGGGAGCAGGCAGCACAGCCTGGGAATGGGCAGCACAGTCTGAGATTGGGCAGTGCAGTCTGGGAATGGGCAGCAGGGTCTGGGAGCAGACAGCGCAGACTGGGAGTGGGCATCGCATTCTGGGAGTGGGCATCGCAGTCTAGGAATAGGCATGGAAGTATGGGAGTGCGCAGCACAGTCTGGGAATGGGCAGCACAGTCAGGGAGTCGGCAGTGCAGTCTAGGAATAGGCGCAGCAGTCGAGGAGTGGGCAGCGCAGTCTGGGAGTGGGCAGTGCTGTTTGGGAGCGGGACACATAGCCTGGGACTGGGCAACGCAGTCTAGGAATAGGCAGTGCAGACTGGGAATGGGCAGCACAGTCTGGGAGTGGGCAGCACAGACTGGGAGTAGGCAGCGCAGTCTGGGAGCAGACAGCGCAGTCTGGGAGTGGGCAGAGCAGTCAGGGAATGGGCAGCACAGTCTGGGAGCAGACAGCACAATCTGGGAGTGGGCAGTGCAGTCTGGGAATGGGCAGCACAGTTGGGAGCAGGCCGCACAGCCTGGGCGTGTGCAGCGCAGTCTGGGAATGGGCAGCACAGTCTGGGAATGGGCAGCACTGTCTGGGAGTGGGCAGCACAGTCTAGGAATAGGCAGTGCAGACTGGGAGTGGGCAACACAGCCTGGGAGCGGGCAGCGCAGTCTGGGGATGGGCAGCGCAGTCTGGGAGTGGGCAGCGCAGTGTAGGAATAGGCAGCGCAGTCTGGGAGTGAGCAGCGCAGTCTGGGAATGGGCAGCACAGTCTGGGGATGGGCAGCGCAGTCTGGGAGTGGGCAGCGCAGTGTAGGAATAGGCAGCGCTGTCTGGGAGTGAGCAGCGCAGTCTGGGAGTGGGCAGCGCAGTCTGGGAATGGGCAGCATAGTCTGTGAGCAGGCAGCACCGTATGGGAATAGGCAGCAAAGTCTGGGAGAAGACAGCACAGTCTGGGAGCAGGCAGCACAGCCTGGGAGTGGACAGTGCAGACTGGGAGTGGGCAGCATAGTCTAGGAATAGGCATCGCAGTCTGGGCGCAGGCAGCACAGTCTGGGAATGGGCAGCACAGTCTGAGAGTGGGCAGTGCAGTCTGGGAATGGGCAGCAGCGTCTGGGAGCAGACAGCGCAGACTGGGAGTGGGCATCGCATTCTGGGAGTGGGCATCGCAGTCTAGGAATAGGCATGGAAGTATGGGAGTGCGCAGCACAGTCTGGGAATGGGCAGCACAGTCAGGGAGTCGGCAGTGCAATCTAGGAATAGGCGCAGCAGTCGAGGAGTGGGCAGTGCAGTCTGGGAGTGGGCAGCGCAGTCTGGGAGTGGGCAGCGCTGTTTGGGAGCGGGACACATAGCCTGGGACTGGGCAACACAGTCTAGGAATAGGCAGTGCAGACTGGGAATGGGCAGCACAGTCTGGGAGTGGGCAGCACAGACTGGGAGTGGGCAGCGCAGTCTGGGAGCAGACAGCGCAGTCTGGGAGTGGGCAGAGCAGTCAGGGAATGGGCAGCACAGTCTGGGAGCAGACAGCACAATCTGGGAGTGGGCAGTGCAGTCTGGGAATGGGCAGCACAGTTGGGAGCAGGCCGCACAGCCTGGGCGTGTGCAGCGCAGTCTGGGAATGGGCAGCACAGTCTGGGAATGGGCAGCACTGTCTGGGAGTGGGCAGCACAGTCTAGGAATAGGCAGTGCAGACTGGGAGTGGGCAGCACAGCCTGGGAGCGGGCAGCGCAGTCTGGGGATGGGCAGCGCAGTCTGGGAGTGGGCAGCGCAGTGTAGGAATAGGCAGCGCAGTCTGGGAGTGAGCAGCGCAGTCTGGGAATGGGCAGCACAGTCTGGGGATGGGCAGCGCAGTCTGGGAGTGGGCAGCGCAGTGTAGGAATAGGCAGCGCTGTCTGGGAGTGAGCAGCGCAGTCTGGGAATGGGCAGCACAGTCTGGGAATGGGCATCGCAGTCTGGGAGCAGGCAGCACAGTCTAGGAATAGGCAGCGCAGTCTGGGAGCGGGCAGCACAGTCTGGGAATGGGCAGCGCAGTCTGGGAGTGGGCAGAGCAGTCTGGGAATAGGCAGCACAGTCTGGGAGTGGGCAGAGCAGTCTGGGAATAGGCAGCACAGTCTGGGAGCAGACAGCATTGTATGAGAGCGGGGAGTGCAGTCTGGGAATGGGCAGCACAGTCTGTGAGAAGGCAGCACAGTGTGGGAGCAGGCAGCACAGCCTGGGAGTGGACAGTGCAGGCTGGGAGTGGGCAGCATAGTCTAGGAATAGGCAGCGCAGTCTGAGAGTGGGCAGTGCAGTTTGCGAATGGGCAGCAGAGTCTGGGAGCGGGCAGCACAGCCTGGGAGTGGGCAGCCCAGTCTGGGAATGGGCAGCATAGTCTGGGAGAGGGCAGCACAGTCTGGGAATGGCAGCACAGTCTGGGAGTGGGCATCGCAGACTGGGAATGGGCAGCACAGTCTGGGAGCAGACAGCACAGTCTGGGAGTGGGCACACAGTCTGGGAATAGGCAGCGCAGTCTGGGAGCAGGCCGCACAGTTTGGGAATGGGCAGTGCAGTCTGGGAATGGGCAGCACAGTCTGGGAATGGGCAGTGCAGTCTGGGAGCAGGCAGCACAGCCTGGGAATGGGCAGCACAGTCTGGGAATAGGCAGCACAGTCTGGGAGTGGGCAGAGCAGTCTCGGAGATGACAGCGCAGACTGGGAGTGTGCTGCGCAGACTGGGAGTGGACAGTGCAGACTGGGAGTGGGCACCATGGTCTTGGAATAGGCAGTGCAGTCTGGGAGTGGGCAGCACAGTCTGGGAATGGGCAACACGGTCTGAGAGCAGACAGCGCAGACTGGGAGTGGGCATCGCAGTCTGGGAGTGGGCGGCGCTGTGTAGGAAGTGGCATGGCAGTATGGGAGTGGGCAGCACAGTCTGGGAATGGGCAGCGCAGTCTGGGAGTGGGCAGTGCAGTCTGGGAATAGGCGTGGCAGTCTTGGAGTGGGCATGGCAGTCTGGGAGTGCGCAGTGCAGTCTGGGAATGGGCAGCACAGTCTGGGAGCAGACAGCACAGTCTGGGAGTGGGCAGTGCAGTCTGGGAATGGGCTGCACAGTCTGGGAGCAGGCCGCACAGCCTGGGCGTGGGCAGCGCAGTCTGGGAATAGGCCGCACTGTCTGGGAGTGGGCAGCACAGTCTGGGAATGGGCAGCACAGTCTGGGAATGGGCAGCACAGTCTGGGAGTGGGCAGCGCGGTCTAGGAATAGGCAGTGCAGACTGGGAGCAGGCAGCGAAGACTGGAAGTGGGCAGCACAGTCTGGGGGTGGGCAGCGCCATCCAGGAATAGGCAACGTAGTCTGGGAGTGGGCAGCGCAGCCGAGGAATAGGCAGCGCAGTCTGGGAATGGGCAGCATAGACTGGGAATGGGTAGCACAGACTGGGAATGGTTAGCACAGTCTGGGAATGGGCAGCGCAGTCTGGGAATGGGCAGCACAGTCTGGGAATGGGCAGCACAGTCTGGGAGTGGGCAGCACAGACTGGGAGTAGGCAGCGCAGTCTGGGAGCAGACAGCGCGGACTGGGAGCGGGCAGCACAGTCTGGGAATGGGTGGCACAGTCTGGGAGTGGGCATTGCCATCTGGGAATGCGCAGCACAGTCTGGGAATGGGCAGCATAGTCTGGGAGTGGGCAGCGGAGTCAGGGAATGGGCAGCACCGTCTGGGAGCGGGCAGCACAGCCTGGGAATGGGCAGCGCAGTCTAGGAATAGGCAGCTCAGTCTGGGAGTGGGCAGCATAGTCTTGGAATGGGCAGCGCAGTCTGGGAATGGGCAGCACCGTCTGGGAGCGGGCACCGGAGTCTGGGAATGGGCAGCACCGTCTGGGAGCGGGCAGCGCAGCCTGGGAATGGGCAGCGCAGTCTAGGAATAGGCAGCACAGTCGGCGTGGGCAGCATAGTCTGGGAACGGGCAGCGCAGTCTGGTAATGGGCAGCACCGTCTGGGAGCGGGCAGCAAAGCCTGGGAATGGGCAGCGCAGTCTCGGAATAGGCAGCGCCGTCTGGGAGTGGGCAGCCCAGTCTAGGAACAGGCAGCGCAGTTTGGGCATGGGCAGCGCAGTCTGGGAATGGGCAGCGCAGTCTGGGAGTGGTCAGTTCAGTGTAGGAATAGGCAGCGCAATCTGGGAGTGGGTAGCCCAGTCTAGGAATAGGCAGCGCAGTTTGGGTGTGGGCAGCGCAGTCTGGGAATGGGCACTGCAGACTGGGAGTGGGCAGCACAGTCTGGGAATGGGCAGCAAAGTCTGGGAGCGCGCAGCATAGCCTGGGAGCGGGCAGCGCAGTCTGGGAGTCGGCAGCGGAGACTGGGAATGGGCAGCACAGTCTGAGAGTGGGCAGCGGAGACTGGGAATGAGCAGCACAGTCTGGGTGCAGACAGCGCAGTCTGGGAGTGGGCAGCACAGTCTGGGAATAGGCAGCGCAGTCTGGAAGCAGGCCGCACAGTTTGGGAATGGGCAGTGCAGTCTGGGAATGGGCAGCACAGTCTGGGAGTGGGCAGCACATTCTGGGAATGGGCAGCACAGTCTGGGAGTGGGCAGCGCAGTCTAGGAATAGGCAGTGCAGACTGGGAGGAGGCAGCGAAGACTGGGAGTGGGCAGCACAGTCTGGGAGTGGGCAGCACCGTCTAGGAATACGCAATGCAGTCTGGGAGTGTGCAGCGCAGTCTAGGAATAGGCAGCGCAGTCTGGGAATGGGCAGCACAGTCTGGGAGTGGGCAGCACACACTGGGAGTAGGCAGCTCAGTCTGGGAGATGACAGCGCTGACTGGGAGTGTGCTGCGCAGACTGGGAGTGGACAGTGCAGACTGGGAGCGGGCACCATGGTCTAGGAATAGGCAGCGCAGTCTGGGAGTGGGCAGCACAGTCTGGCAATGGGCAACACAGTCTGAGAGCAGACAGCGCAGACTGGGAGTGGGCATCGCAGTCTGGGAGTGGGCGGCACTGTGCAGGAAGTGGCATGGCAGTATGGGAGTGGGCAGCACAGTCTGGGAATGGGCAGTGCAGTCTGGGAGTGGGCAGTGCAGTCTGGGAATAGGCGTGGCAGTCTTGGAGTGGGCACGGCAGTCTGGGAGTGCGCAGTGCAGTCTGGGAATGGGCAGCACAGTCTGGGAGCAGACAGCACAGTCTGGGAGTGGGCAGTGCAGTCTGGGATTGGGCTGCACAGTCTGGGAGCAGGCCGCACAGCCTGGGCGTGGGCAGCACAGTCTGGAAATGGGCCGCACGGTCTGGGAGTGGGCAGCACAGTCTGGGAATGGGCAGCACAGTCTGGGAGTGGGCAGCGCGGTCTAGGAATAGGCAGTGCAGACTGGGAGCAGGCAGCGAAGACTGGAAGTGGGCAGCACAGTCTGGGGGTGGGCAGCGCCATCCAGGAATAGGCAACGTAGTCTGGGAGTGGGCAGCGCAGCCGAGGAATAGGCAGTGCAGTCTGGGAATGGGCAGCACAGACTGGGAATGGGTAGCACAGACTGGGAATGGTTAGCACAGTCTGGGAATGGGCAGCGCACTCTGGGAGTGGGCAGCGCAGTCTGGGAATGGGCAGCACAGTCTGGGAATGGGCAGCACAGTCGTGGAGTGGGCAGCACAGACTGGGAGTAGGCAGCGCAGTCTGGGAGCAGACAGCGCGGACTGGGAGTGCGCAGCGCAGACTGGGAGTGGGCAGTGCAGACTGGGAATGGGCAGCACAGTCTGGGAGCAGGCAGCACAGTCTGGGAATGGGCAGCACAGTCTGGGAATGGGTGGCACAGTCTGGGAGTGGGCATTGCCATCTGGGAATGCGCAGCACAGTCTGGGAATGGGCAGCAAAGTCTGGGAGTGGGCAGCGGAGTCTGGGAATGGGCAGCACCGTCTGGGAGCGGGCAGCACAGCCTGGGAATGGGCAGCGCAGTCTAGGAATGGGCAGCACAGTCTGGGAGTGGGCAGCATAGTCTGGGAATGGGCAGCACAGTCTGGGAATGGGCAGCACCGTCTGGGAGCGGGCAGCACTGCCTGGGAATGGGCAGCGCAGTCTAGGAATAGGCAGCGCGATCTGGGAGTGGGCAGCTCAGTCTAGGAACAGGCAGCGCCGTTTGGGCGTGGGCAGCGCAGTCTGGGAATGGGCAGCATAGTCTGGGAGCGGGCAGCACAGTCTGGGAATAGGCAGCACAGTCTGGGAGTGGGCAGAGCAGTCTGGGAATAGGCAGCACAGTCTGGGAGCAGACAGCATTGTATGAGAGTGGGCAGTGCAGTCTGGGAATGGGCAGCACAGTCTGTGAGAAGGCAGCACAGTGTGGGAGCAGGCAGCACAGCCTGGGAGTGGACAGTGCAGGCTGGGAGTGGGCAGCATAGTCTAGGAATAGGCAGCGCAGTCTGAGAGTGGGCAGTGCAGTTTGCGAATGGGCAGCAGAGTCTGGGAGCGGGCAGCACAGCCTGGGAGTGGGCAGCCCAGTCTGGGAATGGGCAGCATAGTCTGGGAGAGGGCAGCACAGTCTGGGAATGGCAGCACAGTCTGGGAGTGGGCATCGCAGACTGGGAATGGGCAGCACAGTCTGGGAGCAGACAGCACAGTCTGGGAGTGGGCACACAGTCTGGGAATAGGCAGCGCAGTCTGGGAGCAGGCCGCACAGTTTGGGAATGGGCAGTGCAGTCTGGGAATGGGCAGCACAGTCTGGGAATGGGCAGTGCAGTCTGGGAGCAGGCAGCACAGCCTGGGAATGGGCAGCACAGTCTGGGAATAGGCAGCACAGTCTGGGAGTGGGCAGAGCAGTCTCAGAGATGACAGCGCAGACTGGGAGTGTGCTGCGCAGACTGGGAGTGGACAGTGCAGACTGGGAGTGGGCACCATGGTCTTGGAATAGGCAGTGCAGTCTGGGAGTGGGCAGCACAGTCTGGGAATGGGCAACACGGTCTGAGAGCAGACAGCGCAGACTGGAAGTGGGCATCGCAGTCTGGGAGTGGGCGGCGCTGTGTAGGAAGTGGCATGGCAGTATGGGAGTGGGCAGCACAGTCTGGGAATGGGCAGCGCAGTCTGGGAGTGGGCAGTGCAGTCTGGGAATAGGCGTGGCAGTCTTGGAGTGGGCATGGCAGTCTGGGAGTGCGCAGTGCAGTCTGGGAATGGGCAGCACAGTCTGGGAGCAGACAGCACAGTCTGGGAGTGGGCAGTGCAGTCTGGGAATGGGCTGCACAGTCTGGGAGCAGGCCGCACAGCCTGGGCGTGGGCAGCGCAGTCTGGGAATAGGCCGCACTGTCTGGGAGTGGGCAGCACAGTCTGGGAATGGGCAGCACAGTCTGGGAATGGGCAGCACAGTCTGGGAGTGGGCAGCGCGGTCTAGGAATAGGCAGTGCAGACTGGGAGCAGGCAGCGAAGACTGGAAGTGGGCAGCACAGTCTGGGGGTGGGCAGCGCCATCCAGGAATAGGCAACGTAGTCTGGGAGTGGGCAGCGCAGCCGAGGAATGGGCAGCGCAGTCTGGGAATGGGCAGCATAGACTGGGAATGGGTAGCACAGACTGGGAATGGTTAGCACAGTCTGGGAATGGGCAGCGCAGTCTGGGAATGGGCAGCACAGTCTGGGAATGGGCAGCACAGTCTGGGAGTGGGCAGCACAGACTGGGAGTAGGCAGCGCAGTCTGGGAGCAGACAGCGCGGACTGGGAGCGGGCAGCACAGTCTGGGAATGGGTGGCACAGTCTGGGAGTGGGCATTGCCATCTGGGAATGCGCAGCACAGTCTGGGAATGGGCAGCATAGTCTGGGAGTGGGCAGCGGAGTCTGGGAATGGGCAGCACCGTCTGGGAGCGGGCAGCACAGCCTGGGAATGGGCAGCGCAGTCTAGGAATAGGCAGCTCAGTCTGGGAGTGGGCAGCATAGTCTTGGAATGGGCAGCGCAGTCTGGGAATGGGCAGCACCGTCTGGGAGCGGGCACCGGAGTCTGGGAATGGGCAGCACCGTCTGGGAGCGGGCAGCGCAGCCTGGGAATGGGCAGCGCAGTCTAGGAATAGGCAGCACAGTCGGCGTGGGCAGCATAGTCTGGGAACGGGCAGCGCAGTCTGGTAATGGGCAGCACCGTCTGGGAGCGGGCAGCAAAGCCTGGGAATGGGCAGCGCAGTCTCGGAATAGGCAGCGCCGTCTGGGAGTGGGCAGCCCAGTCTAGGAACAGGCAGCGCAGTTTGGGCGTGGGCAGCGCAGTCTGGGAATGGGCAGCGCAGTCTGGGAGTGGTCAGTTCAGTGTAGGAATAGGCAGCGCAATCTGGGAGTGGGTAGCCCAGTCTAGGAATAGGCAGCGCAGTTTGGGTGTGGGCAGCGCAGTCTGGGAATGGGCACTGCAGACTGGGAGTGGGCAGCGCAGTCTGGGAATGGGCAGCAAAGTCTGGGAGCGCGCAGCATAGCCTGGGAGCGGGCAGCGCAGTCTGGGAGTCGGCAGCGGAGACTGGGAATGGGCAGCACAGTCTGAGAGTGGGCAGCGGAGACTGGGAATGGGCAGCACAGTCTGGGTGCAGACAGCGCAGTCTGGGAGTGGGCAGCACAGTCTGGGAATAGGCAGCGCAGTCTGGAAGCAGGCCGCACAGTTTGGGAATGGGCAGTGCAGTCTGGGAATGGGCAGCACAGTCTGGGAGTGGGCAGCACATTCTGGGAATGGGCAGCACAGTCTGGGAGTGGGCAGCGCAGTCTAGGAATAGGCAGTGCAGACTGGGAGGAGGCAGCGAAGACTGGGAGTGGGCAGCACAGTCTGGGAGTGGGCAGCACCGTCTAGGAATACGCAATGCAGTCTGGGAGTGTGCAGCGCAGTCTAGGAATAGGCAGCGCAGTCTGGGAATGGGCAGCACAGTCTGGGAGTGGGCAGCACACACTGGGAGTAGGCAGCTCAGTCTGGGAGATGACAGCGCTGACTGGGAGTGTGCTGCGCAGACTGGGAGTGGACAGTGCAGACTGGGAGCTGGCACCATGGTCTAGGAATAGGCAGCGCAGTCTGGGAGTGGGCAGCACAGTCTGGCAATGGGCAACACAGTCTGAGAGCAGACAGCGCAGACTGGGAGTGGGCATCGCAGTCTGGGAGTGGGCGGCACTGTGCAGGAAGTGGCATGGCAGTATGGGAGTGGGCAGCACAGTCTGGGAATGGGCAGTGCAGTCTGGGAGTGGGCAGTGCAGTCTGGGAATAGGCGTGGCAGTCTTGGAGTGGGCACGGCAGTCTGGGAGTGCGCAGTGCAGTCTGGGAATGGGCAGCACAATCTGGGAGCAGACAGCACAGTCTGGGTGTGGGCAGTGCAGTCTGGGATTGGGCTGCACAGTCTGGGAGCAGGCCGCACAGCCTGGGCGTGGGCAGCACAGTCTGGAAATGGGCCGCACAGTCTGGGAGTGGGCAGCACAGTCTGGGAATGGGCAGCACAGTCTGGGAGTGGGCAGCGCGGTCTAGGAATAGGCAGTGCAGACTGGGAGCAGGCAGCGAAGACTGGAAGTGGGCAGCACAGTCTGGGGGTGGGCAGCGCCATCCAGGAATAGGCAACGTAGTCTGGGAGTGGGCAGCGCAGCCGAGGAATAGGCAGTGCAGTCTGGGAATGGGCAGCACAGACTGGGAATGGGTAGCACAGACTGGGAATGGTTAGCACAGTCTGGGAATGGGCAGCGCACTCTGGGAGTGGGCAGCGCAGTCTGGAAATGGGCAGCACAGTCTGGGAATGGGCAGCACAGTCGTGGAGTGGGCAGCACAGACTGGGAGTAGGCAGCGCAGTCTGGGAGCAGACAGCGCGGACTGGGAGTGCGCAGCGCAGACTGGGAGTGGGCAGTGCAGACTGGGAATGGGCAGCACAGTCTGGGAGCAGGCAGCACAGTCTGGGAATGGGCAGCACAGTCTGGGAATGGGTGGCACAGTCTGGGAGTGGGCATTGCCATCTGGGAATGCGCAGCACAGTCTGGGAATGGGCAGCAAAGTCTGGGAGTGGGCAGCGGAGTCTGGGAATGGGCAGCACCGTCTGGGAGCGGGCAGCACAGCCTGGGAATGGGCAGCGCAGTCTAGGAATGGGCAGCACAGTCTGGGAGTGGGCAGCATAGTCTGGGAATGGGCAGCACAGTCTGGGAATGGGCAGCACCGTCTGGGAGCGGGCAGCACTGCCTGGGAATGGGCAGCGCAGTCTAGGAATAGGCAGCGTGATCTGGGAGTGGGCAGCTCAGTCTTGGAACAGGCAGCGCCGTTTGGGCGTGGGCAGCGCAGTCTGGGAATGGGCAGCGCAGTCTGGGAGTGGTCAGTGCAGTGTAGGAATAGGCAGTGCAGTCTGGGAGTGGGTAGCCCAATCTAGGAATAGGCAGCGCAGTTTGGGTGTGGGCAGCGCAGTCTGGGAATGGGCACTGCAGACTGGGAGTGGGCAGCGCAGTCTGGGAATGGGCAGCAAAGTCTGGGAGCGGGCAGCATAGCCTGAGAGTGGGCAGCGCAGTCTGGGAGTCGGCAGCGGAGACTGGGAATGGGCAGCACAGTCTGAGAGTGGGCAGCGGAGACTGGGAATGGGCAGCACAGTCTGGGTGCAGACAGCGCAGTCTGGGAGTGGGCAGCACAGTCTGGGAATGGGCAGCACAGTCTGGGAGCAGACAGCACTGTATGGGAGTTGGCAGCGCAGTCTGGGAATGGGCAACACAGTCTGGGAGCAGACAGCACAGTTTGGGAGTGGGCAGTGCAGTCTGGGAATGGGCAGCGCAGGCTGGGAGCAGACAGCACAGTTTGGGAGTGGGCAGCGCAGTCTGGGAATGGGCAGCACAGTCTGTGAGCAGGCAGCACCATATGGGAATAGGCAGCAAAGTCTGGGAGAAGACAGCACAGTCTGGGAGCAGGCAGCACAGCCTGGGAGTGGACAGTGCAGACTGGGAGTGGGCAGCATAGTCTAGGAATAGGCATCGCAGTCTGGGCGCAGGCAGCACAGTCTGGGAATGGGCAGCACAGTCTGAGAGTGGGCAGTGCAGTCTGGGAATGGGCAGCAGGGTCTGGGAGCAGACAGCGCAGACTGGGAGTGGGCATCGCATTCTCGGAGTGGGCATCGCAGTCTTGGAATAGGCATGGCAGTATGGGAGTGCGCAGCACAGTCTGGGAATGGGCAGCACAGTCAGGGAGTCGGCAGTGCAGTCTAGGAATAGGCGCAGCAGTCGAGGAGTGGGCAGTGTAGTCTGGGAGAGGGCAGCGCAGTCTGGGAATGGGCAGCACAGTCTGGGAGCAGGCCGCACAGCCTGGGCGTGGGCAGCGCAGTCTGGGAATGGGCCGCACAGTCTGGGACTGGGCAGCGCGGTCTAGGAATAGGCAGTGCAGTCTGGGAGCAGGCAGCGAAGACTGGAAGTGGGCAGCACAGTCTGGGGGTGGGCAGCGCCGTCCAGGAATAGGCAACGTAGTCTGGGAGTGGGCAGCGCAGCCGAGGAATAGGCAGTGCCGTCTGGGAATGGGCAGCACAGACTGGGAATGGGTAGCACAGACTGGGAATGGTTAGCACAGTCTGGGAATGGGCAGCGCACTCTGGGAGTGGGCAGCGCAGTCTGGGAATGGGCAGCACAGTCTGGGAATGGGCAGCCTAGTCTGGGAGTGGGCAGCACAGACTGGGAGTAGGCAGCGCAGTCTGGGAGCAGACAGCGCGGACTGGGAGCGGGCAGCACAGTCTGGGAATGGGTGGCACAGTCTGGGAGTGGGCATTGCCGTCTGGGAATGCGCAGCACAGTCTGGGAATGGGCAGCACAGTCTGGCAGTGGGCAGCAGAGTCTGGGAATGGGCAGCACCGTCTGGGAGCAGGCAGCACAGCCTGGGAATGGGCAGCGCAGTATAGGAATAGGCAGCACAGTCTGGGAGTGGGCAGCATAGTCTGGGAATGGGCAGCGCAGTCTGGGAATGGGCAGCGCAGTCTAGGAATAGGCAGCGCCGTCTGGGAGTGGGCAGCCCAGTCTAGGAACAGGCAGCGAAGTTTGGGCGTGGGCAGCGCAGTCTGGGAATGGGCAGAGCTGTCTGGGAGTGGTCAGTGCAGTGTAGGAATAGGCAGCGCAGTCTGGGAGTGGGTAGCCCAGTCTAGGAATAGGCAGCGCAGTTTGGGTGTGGGCAGCGCAGTCTGGGAATGGGCACTGCAGACTGGGAGTGGGCAGCGCAGTCTGGGAATGGGCAGCAAAGTCTGGGAGCGGGCAGCATAGCCTGAGAGCGGGCAGCGCAGTCTGGGAGTCGGCAGCGGAGACTGGGAATGGGCAGCACAGTCTGGGTGCAGACAACGCAGTCTGGGAGTGGGCAGCACAGTCTGGGAATGGGCAGCACAGTCTGGGAGCAGACAGCACTGTATGGGAGTTGGCTGCGCAGTCTGGGAATGGGCAACACAGTCTGGGAGCAGACAGCACAGTTTGGGAGTGGGCAGTGCAGTCTGGGAATGGGCAGCGCAGGCTGGGAGCAGACAGCACAGTTTGGGAGTGGGCAGCGCAGTCTGGGAATGGGCAGCACAGTCTGTGAGCAGGCAGCACCATTTGGGAATAGGCAGCAAAGTCTGGGAGAAGACAGCACAGTCTGGGAGCAGGCAGCACAGCCTGGGAATGGGCAGCACAGTCTGAGATTGGGCAGTGCAGTCTGGGAATGGGCAGCAGGGTCTGGGAGCAGACAGCGCAGACTGGGAGTGGGCATCGCATTCTGGGAGTGGGCATCGCAGTCTAGGAATAGGCATGGAAGTATGGGAGTGCGCAGCACAGTCTGGGAATGGGCAGCACAGTCAGGGAGTCGGCAGTGCAGTCTAGGAATAGGCGCAGCAGTCGAGGAGTGGGCAGCGCAGTCTGGGAGTGGGCAGCGCTGTTTGGGAGCGGGACACATAGCCTGGGACTGGGCAACGCAGTCTAGGAATAGGCAGTGCAGACTGGGAATGGGCAGCACAGTCTGGGAGTGGGCAGCACAGACTGGGAGTAGGCAGCGCAGTCTGGGAGCAGACAGCGCAGTCTGGGAGTGGGCAGAGCAGTCAGGGAATGGGCAGCACAGTCTGGGAGCAGACAGCACAATCTGGGAGTGGGCAGTGCAGTCTGGGAATGGGCAGCACAGTTGGGAGCAGGCCGCACAGCCTGGGCGTGTGCAGCGCAGTCTGGGAATGGGCAGCACAGTCTGGGAATGGGCAGCACTGTCTGGGAGTGGGCAGCACAGTCTTGGAATAGGCAGTGCAGACTGGGAGTGGGCAGCACAGCCTGGGAGCGGGCAGCGCAGTCTGGGGATGGGCAGCGCAGTCTGGGAGTGGGCAGCGCAGTGTAGGAATAGGCAGCGCAGTCTGGGAGTGAGCAGCGCAGTCTGGGAATGGGCAGCACAGTCTGGGGATGGGCAGCGCAGTCTGGGAGTGGGCAGCGCAGTGTAGGAATAGGCAGCGCTGTCTGGGAGTGAGCAGCGCAGTCTGGGAATGGGCAGCACAGTCTGGGAATGGGCATCGCAGTCTGGGAGCAGGCAGCACAGTCTAGGAATAGGCAGCGCAGTCTGGGAGCGGGCAGCACAGTCTGGGAATGGGCAGCGGAGTCTTGGATTGTGCAGCACAGACTGGGAATGGGCAGCGCAGTCTGGGAGTGTGCAGCACAGTCTGGGAATGGGCAGCACAGTCTTGGAGTGGGCAGTGCAGTCTAGGAATAGGCAGTGCAGACTGGGAGCGGGCAGCGCAGACTGGGAGTCGGCAGCGGAGACTGGGAGCCGGCAGTGCAGTCTGGGAATGGGCAGCGCAGTCTGGGACCAGACAGCGCAGACTGGGAGTGGGCAGTGCAGTCTGGGAATGGGCAGCGCAGTCTGGGAGCAGGCCGCACAGCCTGGGCGTGGGCAGCACAGTCTGGGAATGGGCCGCACAGTCTGGGAGTGGGCAGCACAGTCTGGGAATGGGCAGCACAGTCTGGGACTGGGCAGCGCGGTCTAGGAATAGGCAGTGCAGACTGGGTGCAGGCTGCGAAGACTGGAAGTGGGCAGCACAGTCTGGGGGTGGGCAGCGCCGTCCAGGAATAGGCATCGTAGTCTGGGAGTGGGCAGCGCAGCCGAGGAATAGGCAGTGCAGTCTGGGAATGGGCAGCACAGACTGGGAATGGGTAGCACAGACTGGGAATGGTTAGCACAGTCTGGGAATGGGCAGCGCACTCTGGGAGTGGGCAGCGCAGTCTGGGAATGGGCAGCACAGTCTGGGAATGGGCAGCACAGTCTGGGAGTGGGCAGCACAGTCTGTGAGCAGGCAGCACCATATGGGAATAGGCAGCAAAGTCTGGGAGAAGACAGCACAGTCTGGGAGCAGGCAGCACAGCCTGGGAATAGGCAGCACAGTCTGAGATTGGGCAGTGCAGTCTGGGAATGGGCAGCAGGGTCTGGGAGCAGACAGCGCAGACTGGGAGTGGGCATCGCATTCTGGGAGTGGGCATCGCAGTCTAGGAATAGGCATGGAAGTATGGGAGTGCGCAGCACAGTCTGGGAATGGGCAGCACAGTCAGGGAGTCGGCAGTGCAGTCTAGGAATAGGCGCAGCAGTCGAGGAGTGGGCAGCGCAGTCTGGGAGTGGGCAGCGCTGTTTGGGAGCGGGACACATAGCCTGGGACTGGGCAACGCAGTCTAGGAATAGGCAGTGCAGACTGGGAATGGGCAGCACAGTCTGGGAGTGGGCAGCACAGACTGGGAGTAGGCAGCGCAGTCTGGGAGCAGACAGCGCAGTCTGGGAGTGGGCAGAGCAGTCAGGGAATGGGCAGCACAGTCTGGGAGCAGACAGCACAATCTGGGAGTGGGCAGTGCAGTCTGGGAATGGGCAGCACAGTTGGGAGCAGGCCGCACAGCCTGGGCGTGTGCAGCGCAGTCTGGGAATGGGCAGCACAGTCTGGGAATGGGCAGCACTGTCTGGGAGTGGGCAGCACAGTCTAGGAATAGGCAGTGCAGACTGGGAGTGGGCAGCACAGCCTGGGAGCGGGCAGCGCAGTCTGGGGATGGGCAGCGCAGTCTGGGAGTGGGCAGCGCAGTGTAGGAATAGGCAGCGCAGTCTGGGAGTGAGCAGCGCAGTCTGGGAATGGGCAGCACAGTCTGGGGATGGGCAGCGCAGTCTGGGAGTGGGCAGCGCAGTGTAGGAATAGGCAGCGCTGTCTGGGAGTGAGCAGCGCAGTCTGGGAATGGGCAGCACAGTCTGGGAATGGGCATCGCAGTCTGGGAGCAGGCAGCACAGTCTAGGAATAGGCAGCGCAGTCTGGGAGCGGGCAGCACAGTCTGGGAATGGGCAGCGGAGTCTTGGATTGTGCAGCACAGACTGGGAATGGGCAGCGCAGTCTGGGAGTGTGCAGCACAGTCTGGGAATGGGCAGCACAGTCTTGGAGTGGGCAGTGCAGTCTAGGAATAGGCAGTGCAGACTGGGAGCGGGCAGCGCAGACTGGGAGTCGGCAGCGGAGACTGGGAGCCGGCAGTGCAGTCTGGGAATGGGCAGCGCAGTCTGGGACCAGACAGCGCAGACTGGGAGTGGGCAGTGCAGTCTGGGAATGGGCAGCGCAGTCTGGGAGCAGGCCGCACAGCCTGGGCGTGGGCAGCACAGTCTGGGAATGGGCCGCACAGTCTGGGAGTGGGCAGCACAGTCTGGGAATGGGCAGCACAGTCTGGGACTGGGCAGCGCGGTCTAGGAATAGGCAGTGCAGACTGGGTGCAGGCTGCGAAGACTGGAAGTGGGCAGCACAGTCTGGGGGTGGGCAGCGCCGTCCAGGAATAGGCAACGTAGTCTGGGAGTGGGCAGCGCAGCCGAGGAATAGGCAGTGCAGTCTGGGAATGGGCAGCACAGACTGGGAATGGGTAGCACAGACTGGGAATGGTTAGCACAGTCTGGGAATGGGCAGCGCACTCTGGGAGTGGGCAGCGCAGTCTGGGAATGGGCAGCACAGTCTGGGAATGGGCAGCACAGTCTGGGAGTGGGCAGCACAGTCTGTGAGCAGGCAGCACCATATGGGAATAGGCAGCAAAGTCTGGGAGAAGACAGCACAGTCTGGGAGCAGGCAGCACAGCCTGGGAATAGGCAGCACAGTCTGAGATTGGGCAGTGCAGTCTGGGAATGGGCAGCATGGTCTGGGAGCAGACAGCGCAGACTGGGAGTGGGCATCGCATTCTGGGAGTGGGCATCGCAGTCTAGGAATAGGCATGGAAGTATGGGAGTGCGCAGCACAGTCTGGGAATGGGCAGCACAGTCAGGGAGTCGGCAGTGCAGTCTAGGAATAGGCGCAGCAGTCGAGGAGTGGGCAGCGCAGTCTGGGAGTGGGCAGCGCTGTTTGGGAGCGGGACACATAGCCTGGGACTGGGCAACGCAGTCTAGGAATAGGCAGTGCAGACTGGGAATGGGCAGCACAGTCTGGGAGTGGGCAGCACAGACTGGGAGTAGGCAGCGCAGTCTGGGAGCAGACAGCGCAGTCTGGGAGTGGGCAGAGCAGTCAGGGAATGGGCAGCACAGTCTGGGAGCAGACAGCACAATCTGGGAGTGGGCAGTGCAGTCTGGGAATGGGCAGCACAGTTGGGAGCAGGCCGCACAGCCTGGGCGTGTGCAGCGCAGTCTGGGAATGGGCAGCACAGTCTGGGAATGGGCAGCACTGTCTGGGAGTGGGCAGCACAGTCTAGGAATAGGCAGTGCAGACTGGGAGTGGGCAGCACAGCCTGGGAGCGGGCAGCGCAGTCTGGGGATGGGCAGCGCAGTCTGGGAGTGGGCAGCGCAGTGTAGGAATAGGCAGCGCAGTCTGGGAGTGAGCAGCGCAGTCTGGGAATGGGCAGCACAGTCTGGGGACGGGCAGCGCAGTCTGGGAGTGGGCAGCGCAGTGTAGGAATAGGCAGCGCTGTCTGGGAGTGAGCAGCGCAGTCTGGGAATGGGCAGCACAGTCTGGGAATGGGCATCGCAGTCTGGGAGCAGGCAGCACAGTCTAGGAATAGGCAGCGCAGTCTGGGAGCGGGCAGCACAGTCTGGGAATGGGCAGCGGAGTCTTGGATTGTGCAGCACAGACTGGGAATGGGCAGCGCAGTCTGGGAGTGTGCAGCACAGTCTGGGAATGGGCAGCACAGTCTTGGAGTGGGCAGTGCAGTCTAGGAATAGGCAGTGCAGACTGGGAGCGGGCAGCGCAGACTGGGAGTCGGCAGCGGAGACTGGGAGCCGGCAGTGCAGTCTGGGAATGGGCAGCGCAGTCTGGGACCAGACAGCGCAGACTGGGAGTGGGCAGTGCAGTCTGGGAATGGGCAGCGCAGTCTGGGAGCAGGCCGCACAGCCTGGGCGTGGGCAGCACAGTCTGGGAATGGGCCGCACAGTCTGGGAGTGGGCAGCACAGTCTGGGAATGGGCAGCACAGTCTGGGACTGGGCAGCGCGGTCTAGGAATAGGCAGTGCAGACTGGGTGCAGGCTGCGAAGACTGGAAGTGGGCAGCACAGTCTGGGGGTGGGCAGCGCCGTCCAGGAATAGGCAACGTAGTCTGGGAGTGGGCAGCGCAGCCGAGGAATAGGCAGCGCAGTCTGGGAATGGGCAGCACAGACTGGGAATGGGTAGCACAGACTGGGAATGGTTAGCACAGTCTGGGAATGGGCAGCGCACTCTGGGAGTGGGCAGCACAGTCTGGGAATGGGCAGCACAGTCTGGGAATGGGCAGTACAGTCTGGGAGTGGGCAGCACAGACTGGGAGTAGGCAGCGCAGTCTGGGAGCAGACAGCGCGGACTGGGAGTGCGCAGCGCAGACTGGGAGTGGGCAGTGCAGACTGGGAATGGGCAGCACAGTCTGGGAGCAGGCAGCACAGTCTGGGAATGGGCAGCACAGTCTGGGAGAAAGCGCAGTCTGGGTGTGGCAGCATCGTCTGGGAGTTGGCAGCATAGTCTAGGAATAGGCAGTGCAGACTGGGAGTGGGCAGCATAGTCTGGGAATAAGCAGCGCAGTCTGGGAGCGGGCAGCACAGTCTGGGAATGGGTGGCACAGTCTGGGAGTTGGCATTGCCGTCTGGGAATGCGCAGCACAGTCTGGGAATGGGCAGAACAGTCTGTGAGAAGGCAGCACAGTCTGGGAATGGGCAGCACCGTCTGGGAGCGGGCAGCACAGCCTGGGAATGGGCAGCGCAGTCTAGGAATAGGCAGCGCCGTCTGGGAGTGGGCAGCCCAGTCTAGGAACAGACAGCGCAGTTTGGGCGTGGGCAGCGCAGTCTGGGAATGGGCAGCACAGTCTGGGAGTGGTCAGTGCAGTGTAGGAATAGGCAGCGCAGTCTGGGAGTGGGTAGCCCAGTCTAGGAATAGGCAGCGCAGTTTGGGTGTGGGCAGCGCAGTCTGGGAATGGGCACTGCAGACTGGGAGTGGGCAGCGCAGTCTGGGAACGGGCAGCAAAGTCTGGGATTGGGCTGCACAGTCTGGGAGCAGGCCGCACAGCCTGGGCGTGGGCAGCGCAGTCTGGGAATGGGCCGCACAGTCTGGGAGTGGGCAGCACAGTCTGGGAATGGGCAGCACAGTCTGGGAGTGGGCAGCGCGGTCTAGGAATAGGCAGTGCAGACTGGGAGCAGGCAGCGAAGACTGGAAGTGGGCAGCACAGTCTGGGGGTGGGCAGCGCCGTCCAGGAATAGGCAACGTAGTCTGGGAGTGGGCAGCGCAGCCGAGGAATAGGCAGTGCAGTCTGGGAATGGGCAGCACAGACTGGGAATGGGTAGCACAGACTGGGAATGGTTAGCACAGTCTGGGAATGGGCAGCGCACTCTGGGAGTGGGCAGCGCAGTCTGGGAATGGGCAGCACAGTCTGGGAATGGGCAGCACAGTCGTGGAGTGGGCAGCACAGACTGGGAGTAGGCAGCGCAGTCTGGGAGCAGACAGCGCGGACTGGGAGTGCGCAGCGCAGACTGGGAGTGGGCAGTGCAGACTGGCATTGGGCAGCACAGTCTGGGAGCAGGCAGCACAGTCTGGGAATGGGCAGCACAGTCTGGGAATGGGTGGCACAGTCTGGGAGTGGGCATTGCCATCTGGGAATGCGCAGCACAGTCTGGGAATGGGCAGCAAAGTCTGAGAGTGGGCAGCGGAGTCTGGGAATGGGCAGCACCGTCTGGGAGCGGGCAGCACAGCCTGGGAATGGGCAGCGCAGTCTAGGAATGGGCAGCACAGTCTGGGAGTGGGCAGCATAGTCTGGGAATGGGCAGCGCAGGCTGGGAATGGGCAGCACCGTCTGGGAGCGGGCAGCACTGCCTGGGAATGGGCAGCGCAGTCTAGGAATAGGCAGCGCGATCTCGGAGTGGGCAGCTCAGTCTAGGAACAGGCAGCGCCGTTTGGGCGTGGGCAGCGCAGTCTGGGAATGGGCAGCGCAGTCTGGGAGTGGTCAGTGCAGTGTAGGAATAGGCAGTGCAGTCTGGGAGTGGGTAGCCCAATCTAGGAATAGGCAGCGCAGTTTGGGTGTGGGCAGCGCAGTCTGGGAATGGGCACTGCAGACTGGGAGTGGGCAGCGCAGTCTGGGAATGGGCAGAAAAGTCTGGGAGCGGGCAGCATAGCCTGAGAGTGGGCAGCGCAGTCTGGGAGTCGGCAGCGGAGACTGGGAATGGGCAGCACAGTCTGGGTGCAGACAGGGC
Source organism: Isurus oxyrinchus (assembly GCA_026770705.1). Lineage (NCBI taxonomy): Eukaryota > Metazoa > Chordata > Chondrichthyes > Lamniformes > Lamnidae > Isurus > Isurus oxyrinchus. The sequence continues at coordinate 140,844,491 of JANJGN010000010.1, forward strand.
AGTCTGGGAGTGGGCAGCACAGTCTGGGAATGGGCAGCACAGTCTGGGAGCAGACAGCACTGTATGGGAGTTGGCAGCGCAGTCTGGGAATGGGCAACACAGTCTGGGAGCAGACAGCACAGTTTGGGAGTGGGCAGTGCAGTCTGGGAATGGGCAGCGCAGGCTGGGAGCAGACAGCACAGTTTGGGAGTGGGCAGCGCAGTCTGGGAATGGGCAGCACAGTCTGTGAGCAGGCAGCACCATATGGGAATAGGCAGCAAAGTCTGGGAGAAGACAGCACAGTCTGGGAGCAGGCAGCACAGCCTGGGAGTGGAGAGGGCAGACTGGGAGTGGGCAGCATAGTCTAGGAATAGGCATCGCAGTCTGGGCGCAGGCAGCACAGTCTGGGAATGGGCAGCACAGTCTGAGAGTGGGCAGTGCAGTCTGGGAATGGGCAGCAGAGTCTGGGAGCAGACAGCGCAGACTGGGAGTGGGCATCGCATTCTGGGAGTGGGCATCGCAGTCTAGGAATAGGCATGGCAGTATGGGAGTGCGCAGCACAGTCTGGGAATGGGCAGCACAGTCAGGGAGTCGGCAGTGCAGTCTAGGAATAGGCGCAGCAGTCGAGGAGTGGGCTGTGCAGTCTGGGAGAGGGCAGCGCAGTCTGGGAATGGGCAGCACAGTCTGGGAGCAGGCCGCACAGCCTGGGCGTGGGCAGCGCAGTCTGGGAATGGGCAGCACAGTCTGGGACTGGGCAGCGCGGTCTAGGAATAGGCAGTGCAGTCTGGGAGCAGGCAGCGAAGACTGGAAGTGGGCAGCACAGTCTGGGGGTGGGCAGCGCCGTCCAGGAATAGGCAACGTAGTCTGGGAGTGGGCTGCGCAGCCGAGGAAAAGGCAGTGCCGTCTGGGAATGGGCAGCACAGACTGGGAATGGGTAGCACAGACTGGGAATGGTTAGCACAGTCTGGGAATGGGCAGCGCACTCTGGGAGTGGGCAGCGCAGTCTGGGAATGGGCTGCAGAGTCTGGGAATGGGCAGCCTAGTCTGGGAGTGGGCAGCACAGACTGGGAGTAGGCAGCGCAGTCTGGGAGCAGACAGCGCGGACTGGGAGCGGGCAGCACAGTCTGGGAATGGGTGGCACAGTCTGGGAGTGGGCATTGCCGTCTGGGAATGCGCAGCACAGTCTGGGAATGGGCAGCACAGTCTGGCAGTGGGCAGCAGAGTCTGGGAATGGGCAGCACCGTCTGGGAGCGGGCAGCACAGCCTGGGAATGGGCAGCGCAGTATAGGAATAGGCAGCACAGTCTGGGAGTGGGCAGCATAGTCTGGGAATGGGCAGCGCAGTCTGGGAATGGGCAGCGCAGTCTAGGAATAGGCAGCGCCGTCTGGGATTGGGCAGCCCAGTCTAGGAACAGGCAGCGAAGTTTGGGCGTGGGCAGTGCAGTCTGGGAATGGGCAGCGCAGTCTGGGAGTGGTCAGTGCAGTGTAGGAATAGGCAGCGCAGTCTGGGAGTGGGTAGCCCAGTCTAGGAATAGGCAGCGCAGTTTGGGTGTGGGCAGCGCAGTCTGGGAATGGGCACTGCAGACTGGGAGTGGGCAGTGCAGTCTGGGAATGGGCAGCAAAGTCTGGGAGCGGGCAGCATAGCCTGAGAGCGGGCAGCGCAGTCTGGGAGTCGGCAGCAGAGACTGGGAATGGGCAGCACAGTCTGGGTGCAGACAGCGCAGTCTGGGAGTGGGCAGCACAGTCTGGGAATGGGCAGCACAGTCTGGGAGCAGACAGCACTGTATGGGAGTTGGCAGCGCAGTCTGGGAATGGGCAACACAGTCTGGGAGCAGACAGCACAGTTTGGGAGTGGGCAGTGCAGTCTGGGAATGGGCAGCGCAGGCTGGGAGCAGACAGCACAGTTTGGGAGTGGGCAGCGCAGTCTGGGAATGGGCAGCACAGTCTGTGAGCAGGCAGCACCATATGGGAATAGGCAGCAAAGTCTGGGAGAAGACAGCACAGTCTGGGAGCAGGCAGCACAGCCTGGGAATGGGCAGCACAGTCTGAGATTGGGCAGTGCAGTCTGGGAATGGGCAGCATGGTCTGGGAGCAGACAGCGCAGACTGGGAGTGGGCATCGCATTCTGGGAGTGGGCATCGCAGTCTAGGAATAGGCATGGAAGTATGGGAGTGCGCAGCACAGTCTGGGAATGGGCAGCACAGTCAGGGAGTCGGCAGTGCAGTCTAGGAATAGGCGCAGCAGTCGAGGAGTGGGCAGCGCAGTCTGGGAATGGGCAGCACAGTCAGGGAGTCGGCAGTGCAGTCTAGGAATAGGCGCAGCAGTCGAGGAGTGGGCAGCGCAGTCTGGGAGTGGGCAGCGCTGTTTGGGAGCGGGACACATAGCCTGGGACTGGGCAACGCAGTCTAGGAATAGGCAGTGCAGACTGGGAATGGGCAGCACAGTCTGGGAGTGGGCAGCACAGACTGGGAGTAGGCAGCGCAGTCTGGGAGCAGACAGCGCAGTCTGGGAGTGGGCAGAGCAGTCAGGGAATGGGCAGCACAGTCTGGGAGCAGACAGCACAATCTGGGAGTGGGCAGTGCAGTCTGGGAATGGGCAGCACAGTTGGGAGCAGGCCGCACAGCCTGGGCGTGTGCAGCGCAGTCTGGGAATGGGCAGCACAGTCTGGGAATGGGCAGCACTGTCTGGGAGTGGGCAGCACAGTCTAGGAATAGGCAGTGCAGACTGGGAGTGGGCAGCACAGCCTGGGAGCGGGCAGCGCAGTCTGGGGATGGGCAGCGCAGTCTGGGAGTGGGCAGCGCAGTGTAGGAATAGGCAGCGCAGTCTGGGAGTGAGCAGCGCAGTCTGGGAATGGGCAGCACAGTCTGGGGATGGGCAGCGCAGTCTGGGAGTGGGCAGCGCAGTGTAGGAATAGGCAGCGCTGTCTGGGAGTGAGCAGCGCAGTCTGGGAATGGGCAGCACAGTCTGGGAATGGGCATCGCAGTCTGGGAGCAGGCAGCACAGTCTAGGAATAGGCAGCGCAGTCTGGGAGCGGGCAGCACAGTCTGGGAATGGGCAGCGGAGTCTTGGATTGTGCAGCACAGACTGGGAATGGGCAGCGCAGTCTGGGAGTGTGCAGCACAGTCTGGGAATGGGCAGCACAGTCTTGGAGTGGGCAGTGCAGTCTAGGAATAGGCAGTGCAGACTGGGAGCGGGCAGCGCAGACTGGGAGTCGGCAGCGGAGACTGGGAGCCGGCAGTGCAGTCTGGGAATGGGCAGCGCAGTCTGGGACCAGACAGCGCAGACTGGGAGTGGGCAGTGCAGTCTGGGAATGGGCTGCACAGTCTGGGAGCAGGCCGCACAGCCTGGGCGTGGGCAGCACAGTCTGGGAATGGGCCGCACAGTCTGGGAGTGGGCAGCACAGTCTGGGAATGGGCAGCACAGTCTGGGACTGGGCAGCGCGGTCTAGGAATAAGCAGTGCAGACTGGGTGCAGGCTGCGAAGACTGGAAGTGGGCAGCACAGTCTGGGGGTGGGCAGCGCCGTCCAGGAATAGGCAACGTAGTCTGGGAGTGGGCAGCGCAGCCGAGGAATAGGCAGTGCAGTCTGGGAATGGGCAGCACAGACTGGGAATGGGTAGCACAGACTGGGAATGGTTAGCACAGTCTGGGAATGGGCAGCGCACTCTGGGAGTGGGCAGCGCAGTCTGGGAATGGGCAGCACAGTCTGGGAGCAGGCAGCACAGTCTGGGAATGGGCAGCACAGTCTGGGAGAAAGCGCAGTCTGGGTGTGGCAGCATCGTCTGGGAGTTGGCAGCATAGTCTAGGAATAGGCAGTGCAGACTGGGAGTGGGCAGCATAGTCTGGGAATAAGCAGCGCAGTCTGGGAGCGGGCAGCACAGTCTGGGAATGGGTGGCACAGTCTGGGAGTTGGCATTGCCGTCTGGGAATGCGCAGCACAGTCTGGGAATGGGCAGAACAGTCTGTGAGAAGGCAGCACAGTCTGGGAATGGGCAGCACCGTCTGGGAGCGGGCAGCACAGCCTGGGAATGGGCAGTGCTGTCTAGGAATAGGCAGCGCCGTCTGGGAGTGGGCAGCCCAGTCTAGGAACAGACAGCGCAGTTTGGGCGTGGGCAGCGCAGTCTGGGAATGGGCAGCACAGTCTGGGAGTGGTCAGTGCAGTGTAGGAATAGGCAGCGCAGTCTGGGAGTGGGTAGCCCAGTCTAGGAATAGGCAGCGCAGTTTGGGTGTGGGCAGCGCAGTCTGGGAATGGGCACTGCAGACTGGGAGTGGGCAGCGCAGTCTGGGAACGGGCAGCAAAGTCTGGGATTGGGCTGCACAGTCTGGGAGAAGGCCGCACAGCCTGGGCGTGGGCAGCGCAGTCTGGGAATGGGCCGCACAGTCTGGGAGTGGGCAGCACAGTCTGGGAATGGGCAGCACAGTCTGGGAGTGGGCAGTGCGGTCTAGGAATAGGCAGTGCAGACTGGGAGCAGGCAGCGAAGACTGGAAGTGGGCAGCACAGTCTGGGGGTGGGCAGCGCCGTCCAGGAATAGGCAACATAGTCTGGGAGTGGGCAGCACAGTCTGGGTGCAGACAGCGCAGTCTGGGAGTGGGCAGCACAGTCTGGGAATGGGCAGCACAGTCTGGGAGCAGACAGCACTGTATGGGAGTTGGCAGCGCAGTCTGGGAATGGGCAGCACAGTCTGGGAGCAGACAGCACTGTATGGGAGTTGGCAGCGCAGTCTGGGAATGGGCAGCACAGTCTGGGAGCAGACAGCACAGTCTGGGAGTGGGCACACAGTCTGGGAATAGGCAGCGCAGTCTGGGAGCAGGCCGCACAGTTTGGGAATGGGCAGTGCAGTCTGGGAATGGGCAGCACAGTCTGGGAATGGGCAGTGCAGTCTGGGAGCAGGCAGCACAGCCTGGGAATGGGCAGCACAGTCTGGGAATAGGCAGCACAGTCTGGGAGTGGGCACAGCAGTCTCGGAGATGACAGCGCAGACTGGGAGTGTGCTGCGCAGACTGGGAGTGGACAGTGCAGACTGGGAGTGGGCACCATGGTCTTGGAATAGGCAGTGCAGTCTGGGAGTGGGCAGCACAGTCTGGGAATGGGCAACACGGTCTGAGAGCAGACAGCGCAGACTGGGAGTGGGCATCGCAGTCTGGGAGTGGGCGGCGCTGTGTAGGAAGTGGCATGGCAGTATGGGAGTGGGCAGCACAGTCTGGGAATGGGCAGCGCAGTCTGGGAGTGGGCAGTGCAGTCTGGGAATAGGCGTGGCAGTCTTGGAGTGGGCATGGCAGTCTGGGAGTGCGCAGTGCAGTCTGGGAATGGGCAGCACAGTCTGGGAGCAGACAGCACAGTCTGGGAGTGGGCAGTGCAGTCTGGGAATGGGCTGCACAGTCTGGGAGCAGGCCGCACAGCCTGGGCGTGGGCAGCGCAGTCTGGGAATAGGCCGCACTGTCTGGGAGTGGGCAGCACAGTCTGGGAATGGGCAGCACAGTCTGGGAATGGGCAGCACAGTCTGGGAGTGGGCAGCGCGGTCTAGGAATAGGCAGTGCAGACTGGGAGCAGGCAGCGAAGACTGGAAGTGGGCAGCACAGTCTGGGGGTGGGCAGCGCCATCCAGGAATAGGCAACGTAGTCTGGGAGTGGGCAGCGCATCCGAGGAATAGGCAGCGCAGTCTGGGAATGGGCAGCATAGACTGGGAATGGGTAGCACAGACTGGGAATGGTTAGCACAGTCTGGGAATGGGCAGCGCAGTCTGGGAATGGGCAGCACAGTCTGGGAATGGGCAGCACAGTCTGGGAGTGGGCAGCACAGACTGGGAGTAGGCAGCGCAGTCTGGGAGCAGACAGCGCGGACTGGGAGCGGGCAGCACAGTCTGGGAATGGGTGGCACAGTCTGGGAGTGGGCATTGCCATCTGGGAATGCGCAGCACAGTCTGGGAATGGGCAGCATAGTCTGGGAGTGGGCAGCGGAGTCTGGGAATGGGCAGCACCGTCTGGGAGCGGGCAGCACAGCCTGGGAATGGGCAGCGCAGTCTAGGAATAGGCAGCTCAGTCTGGGAGTGGGCAGCATAGTCTTGGAATGGGCAGCGCAGTCTGGGAATGGGCAGCACCGTCTGGGAGCGGGCACCGGAGTCTGGGAATGGGCAGCACCGTCTGGGAGCGGGCAGCGCAGCCTGGGAATGGGCAGCGCAGTCTAGGAATAGGCAGCACAGTCGGCGTGGGCAGCATAGTCTGGGAACGGGCAGCGCAGTCTGGTAATGGGCAGCACCGTCTGGGAGCGGGCAGCAAAGCCTGGGAATGGGCAGCGCAGTCTCGGAATAGGCAGCGCCGTCTGGGAGTGGGCAGCCCAGTCTAGGAACAGGCAGCGCAGTTTGGGCGTGGGCAGCGCAGTCTGGGAATGGGCAGCGCAGTCTGGGAGTGGTCAGTTCAGTGTAGGAATAGGCAGCGCAATCTGGGAGTGGGTAGCCCAGTCTAGGAATAGGCAGCGCAGTTTGGGTGTGGGCAGCGCAGTCTGGGAATGGGCACTGCAGACTGGGAGTGGGCAGCGCAGTCTGGGAATGGGCAGCAAAGTCTGGGAGCGCGCAGCATAGCCTGGGAGCGGGCAGCGCAGTCTGGGAGTCGGCAGCGGAGACTGGGAATGGGCAGCACAGTCTGAGAGTGGGCAGCGGAGACTGGGAATGGGCAGCACAGTCTGGGTGCAGACAGCGCAGTCTGGGAGTGGGCAGCACAGTCTGGGAATAGGCAGCGCAGTCTGGAAGCAGGCCGCACAGTTTGGGAATGGGCAGTGCAGTCTGGGAATGGGCAGCACAGTCTGGGAGTGGGCAGCACATTCTGGGAATGGGCAGCACAGTCTGGGAGTGGGCAGCGCAGTCTAGGAATAGGCAGTGCAGACTGGGAGGAGGCAGCGAAGACTGGGAGTGGGCAGCACAGTCTGGGAGTGGGCAGCACCGTCTAGGAATACGCAATGCAGTCTGGGAGTGTGCAGCGCAGTCTAGGAATAGGCAGCGCAGTCTGGGAATGGGCAGCACAGTCTGGGAGTGGGCAGCACACACTGGGAGTAGGCAGCTCAGTCTGGGAGATGACAGCGCTGACTGGGAGTGTGCTGCGCAGACTGGGAGTGGACAGTGCAGACTGGGAGCGGGCACCATGGTCTAGGAATAGGCAGCGCAGTCTGGGAGTGGGCAGCACAGTCTGGCAATGGGCAACACAGTCTGAGAGCAGACAGCGCAGACTGGGAGTGGGCATCGCAGTCTGGGAGTGGGCGGCACTGTGCAGGAAGTGGCATGGCAGTATGGGAGTGGGCAGCACAGTCTGGGAATGGGCAGTGCAGTCTGGGAGTGGGCAGTGCAGTCTGGGAATAGGCGTGGCAGTCTCGGAGTGGGCACGGCAGTCTGGGAGTGCGCAGTGCAGTCTGGGAATGGGCAGCACAGTCTGGGAGCAGACAGCACAGTCTGGGAGTGGGCAGTGCAGTCTGGGATTGGGCTGCACAGTCTGGCAATGGGCAACACAGTCTGAGAGCAGACAGCGCAGACTGGGAGTGGGCATCGCAGTCTGGGAGTGGGCGGCACTGTGCAGGAAGTGGCATGGCAGTATGGGAGTGGGCAGCACAGTCTGGGAATGGGCAGTGCAGTCTGGGAGTGGGCAGTGCAGTCTGGGAATAGGCGTGGCAGTCTTGGAGTGGGCACGGCAGTCTGGGAGTGCGCAGTGCAGTCTGGGAATGGGCAGCACAGTCTGGGAGCAGACAGCACAGTCTGGGAGTGGGCAGTGCAGTCTGGGATTGGGCTGCACAGTCTGGGAGCAGGCCGCACAGCCTGGGCGTGGGCAGCACAGTCTGGAAATGGGCCGCACAGTCTGGGAGTGGGCAGCACAGTCTGGGAATGGGCAGCACAGTCTGGGAGTGGGCAGCGCGGTCTAGGAATAGGCAGTGCAGACTGGGAGCAGGCAGCGAAGACTGGAAGTGGGCAGCACAGTCTGGGGGTGGGCAGCGCCATCCAGGAATAGGCAACGTAGTCTGGGAGTGGGCAGCGCAGCCGAGGAATAGGCAGTGCAGTCTGGGAATGGGCAGCACAGACTGGGAATGGGTAGCACAGACTGGGAATGGTTAGCACAGTCTGGGAATGGGCAGCGCACTCTGGGAGTGGGCAGCGCAGTCTGGGAATGGGCAGCACAGTCTGGGAATGGGCAGCACAGTCGTGGAGTGGGCAGCACAGACTGGAAGTAGGCAGCGCAGTCTGGGAGCAGACAGCGCGGACTGGGAGTGCGCAGCGCAGACTGGGAGTGGGCAGTGCAGACTGGGAATGGGCAGCACAGTCTGGGAGCAGGCAGCACAGTCTGGGAATGGGCAGCACAGTCTGGGAATGGGTGGCACAGTCTGGGAGTGGGCATTGCCATCTGGGAATGCGCAGCACAGTCTGGGAATGGGCAGCAAAGTCTGGGAGTGGGCAGCGGAGTCTGGGAATGGGCAGCACCGTCTGGGAGCGGGCAGCACAGCCTGGGAATGGGCAGCGCAGTCTAGGAATGGGCAGCACAGTCTGGGAGTGGGCAGCATAGTCTGGGAATGGGCAGCACAGTCTGGGAATGGGCAGCACCGTCTGGGAGCAGGCAGCACTGCCTGGGAATGGGCAGCGCAGTCTAGGAATAGGCAGCGCGATCTGGGAGTGGGCAGCTCAGTCTAGGAACAGGCAGCGCCGTTTGGGCATGGGCAGCGCAGTCTGGGAATGGGCAGCGCAGTCTGGGAGTGGTCAGTGCAGTGTAGGAATAGGCAGTGCAGTCTGGGAGTGGGTAGCCCAATCTAGGAATAGGCAGCGCAGTTTGGGTGTGGGCAGCGCAGTCTGGGAATGGGCACTGCAGACTGGGAGTGGGCAGCGCAGTCTGGGAATGGGCAGCAAAGTCTGGGAGCGGGCAGCATAGCCTGAGATTGGGCAGCGCAGTCTGGGAGTTGGCAGCGGAGACTGGGAATGGGCAGCACAGTCTGAGAGTGGGCAGCGGAGACTGGGAATGGGCAGCACAGTCTGGGTGCAGACAGCGCAGTCTGGGAGTGGGCAGCACAGTCTGGGAATGGGCAGCACAGTCTGGGAGCAGACAGCACTGTATGGGAGTTGGCAGCGCAGTCTGGGAATGGGCAACACAGTCTGGGAGCAGACAGCACAGTTTGGGAGTGGGCAGTGCAGTCTGGGAATGGGCAGCACAGGCTGGGAGCAGACAGCACAGTTTGGGAGTGGGCAGCGCAGTCTGGGAATGGGCAGCACAGTCTGTGAGCAGGCAGCACCATATGGGAATAGGCAGCAAAGTCTGGGAGAAGACAGCACAGTCTGGGAGCAGGCAGCACAGCCTGGGAGTGGACAGTGCAGACTGGGAGTAGGCAGCATAGTCTAGGAATAGGCATCGCAGTCTGGGCGCAGGCAGCACAGTCTGGGAATGGGCAGCACAGTCTGAGAGTGGGCAGTGCAGTCTGGGAATGGGCAGCAGGGTCTGGGAGCAGACAGCGCAGACTGGGAGTGGGCATCGCATTCTCGGAGTGGGCATCGCTGTCTAGGAATAGGCATGGCAGTATGGGAGTGCGCAGCACAGTCTGGGAATGGGCAGCACAGTCAGGGAGTCGGCAGTGCAGTCTAGGAATAGGCGCAGCAGTCAAGGAGTGGGCAGTGCAGTCTGGGAGAGGGCAGCGCAGTCTGGGAATGGGCAGCACAGTCTGGGAGCAGGCCGCACAGCCTGGGCGTGGGCAGCGCAGTCTGGGAATGGGCCGCACAGTCTGGGACTGGGCAGCGCGGTCTAGGAATAGGCAGTGCAGTCTGGGAGCAGGCAGCGAAGACTGGAAGTGGGCAGCACAGTCTGGGGGTGGGCAGCGCCGTCCAGGAATAGGCAACGTAGTCTGGGAGTGGGCAGCGCAGCCGAGGAATAGGCAGTGCCGTCTGGGAATGGGCAGCACAGACTGGGAATGGGTAGCACAGACTGGGAATGGTTAGCACAGTCTGGGAATGGGCAGCGCACTCTGGGAGTGGGCAGCGCAGTCTGGGAATGGGCAGCACAGTCTGGGAATGGGCAGCCTAGTCTGGGAGTGGGCAGCACAGACTGGGAGTAGGCAGCGCAGTCTGGGAGCAGACAGCGCGGACTGGGAGCGGGCAGCACAGTCTGGGAATGGGTGGCACAGTCTGGGAGTGGGCATTGCCGTCTGGGAATGCGCAGCACAGTCTGGGAATGGGCAGCACAGTCTGGCAGTGGGCAGCAGAGTCTGGGAATGGGCAGCACCGTCTGGGAGCAGGCAGCACAGCCTGGGAATGGGCAGCGCAGTATAGGAATAGGCAGCACAGTCTGGGAGTGGGCAGCATAGTCTGGGAATGGGCAGCGCAGTCTGGGAATGGGCAGCGCAGTCTAGGAATAGGCAGCGCCGTCTGGGAGTGGGCAGCCCAGTCTAGGAACAGGCAGCGAAGTTTGGGCGTGGGCAGTGCAGTCTGGGAATGGGCAGCGCAGTCTGGGAGTGGTCAGTGCAGTGAAGGAATAGGCAGCGCAGTCTGGGAGTGGGTAGCCCAGTCTAGGAATAGGCAGCGCAGTTTGGGTGTGGGCAGCGCAGTCTGGGAATGGGCACTGCAGACTGGGAGTGGGCAGCGCAGTCTGGGAATGGGCAGCAAAGTCTGGGAGCGGGCAGCATAGCCTGAGAGCGGGCAGCGCAGTCTGGGAGTCGGCAGCGGAGACTGGGAATGGGCAGCACAGTCTGGGTGCAGACAACGCAGTCTGGGAGTGGGCAGCACAGTCTGGGAATGGGCAGCACAGTCTGGGAGCAGACAGCACTGTATGGGAGTTGGCTGCGCAGTCTGTGAATGGGCAACACAGTCTGGGAGCAGACAGCACAGTTTGGGAGTGGGCAGTGCAGTCTGGGAATGGGCAGCGCAGGCTGGGAGCAGACAGCACAGTTTGGGAGTGGGCAGCGCAGTCTGGGAATGGGCAGCACAGTCTGTGAGCAGGCAGCACCATTTGGGAATAGGCAGCAAAGTCTGGGAGAAGACAGCACAGTCTGGGAGCAGGCAGCACAGCCTGGGAATGGGCAGCACAGTCTGAGATTGGGCAGTGCAGTCTGGGAATGGGCAGCAGGGTCTGGGAGCAGACAGCGCAGACTGGGAGTGGGCATCGCATTCTGGGAGTGGGCATCGCAGTCTAGGAATAGGCATGGAAGTATGGGAGTGCGCAGCACAGTCTGGGAATGGGCAGCACAGTCAGGGAGTCGGCAGTGCAGTCTAGGAATAGGCGCAGCAGTCGAGGAGTGGGCAGCGCAGTCTGGGAGTGGGCAGCGCTGTTTGGGAGCGGGACACATAGCCTGGGACTGGGCAACGCAGTCTAGGAATAGGCAGTGCAGACTGGGAATGGGCAGCACAGTCTGGGAGTGGGCAGCACAGACTGGGAGTAGGCAGCGCAGTCTGGGAGCAGACAGCGCAGTCTGGGAGTGGGCAGAGCAGTCAGGGAATGGGCAGCACAGTCTGGGAGCAGACAGCACAATCTGGGAGTGGGCAGTGCAGTCTGGCAATGGGCAGCACAGTTGGGAGCAGGCCGCACAGCCTGGGCGTGTGCAGCGCAGTCTGGGAATGGGCAGCACAGTCTGGGAATGGGCAGCACTGTCTGGGAGTGGGCAGCACAGTCTAGGAATAGGCAGTGCAGACTGGGAGTGGGCAGCACAGCCTGGGAGCGGGCAGCGCAGTCTGGGGATGGGCAGCGCAGTCTGGGAGTGGGCAGCGCAGTGTAGGAATAGGCAGCGCAGTCTGGGAGTGAGCAGCGCAGTCTGGGAATGGGCAGCAAAGTCTGGGAGCGCGCAGCATAGCCTGGGAGCGGGCAGCGCAGTCTGGGAGTCGGCAGCGGAGACTGGGAATGGGCAGCACAGTCTGAGAGTGGGCAGCGGAGACTGGGAATGGGCAGCACAGTCTGGGTGCAGACAGCGCAGTCTGGGAGTGGGCAGCACAGTCTGGGAATAGGCAGCGCAGTCTGGAAGCAGGCCGCACAGTTTGGGAATGGGCAGTGCAGTCTGGGAATGGGCAGCACAGTCTGGGAGTGGGCAGCACATTCTGGGAATGGGCAGCACAGTCTGGGAGTGGGCAGCGCAGTCTAGGAATAGGCAGTGCAGACTGGGAGGAGGCAGCGAAGACTGGGAGTGGGCAGCACAGTCTGGGAGTGGGCAGCACCGTCTAGGAATACGCAATGCAGTCTGGGAGTGTGCAGCGCAGTCTAGGAATAGGCAGCGCAGTCTGGGAATGGGCAGCACAGTCTGGGAGTGGGCAGCACACACTGGGAGTAGGCAGCTCAGTCTGGGAGATGACAGCGCTGACTGGGAGTGTGCTGCGCAGACTGGGAGTGGACAGTGCAGACTGGGAGCGGGCACCATGGTCTAGGAATAGGCAGCGCAGTCTGGGAGTGGGCAGCACAGTCTGGCAATGGGCAACACAGTCTGAGAGCAGACAGCGCAGACTGGGAGTGGGCATCGCAGTCTGGGAGTGGGCGGCACTGTGCAGGAAGTGGCATGGCAGTATGGGAGTGGGCAGCACAGTCTGGGAATGGGCAGTGCAGTCTGGGAGTGGGCAGTGCAGTCTGGGAATAGGCGTGGCAGTCTCGGAGTGGGCACGGCAGTCTGGGAGTGCGCAGTGCAGTCTGGGAATGGGCAGCACAGTCTGGGAGCAGACAGCACAGTCTGGGAGTGGGCAGTGCAGTCTGGGATTGGGCTGCACAGTCTGGCAATGGGCAACACAGTCTGAGAGCAGACAGCGCAGACTGGGAGTGGGCATCGCAGTCTGGGAGTGGGCGGCACTGTGCAGGAAGTGGCATGGCAGTATGGGAGTGGGCAGCACAGTCTGGGAATGGGCAGTGCAGTCTGGGAGTGGGCAGTGCAGTCTGGGAATAGGCGTGGCAGTCTTGGAGTGGGCACGGCAGTCTGGGAGTGCGCAGTGCAGTCTGGGAATGGGCAGCACAGTCTGGGAGCAGACAGCACAGTCTGGGAGTGGGCAGTGCAGTCTGGGATTGGGCTGCACAGTCTGGGAGCAGGCCGCACAGCCTGGGCGTGGGCAGCACAGTCTGGAAATGGGCCGCACAGTCTGGGAGTGGGCAGCACAGTCTGGGAATGGGCAGCACAGTCTGGGAGTGGGCAGCGCGGTCTAGGAATAGGCAGTGCAGACTGGGAGCAGGCAGCGAAGACTGGAAGTGGGCAGCACAGTCTGGGGGTGGGCAGCGCCATCCAGGAATAGGCAACGTAGTCTGGGAGTGGGCAGCGCAGCCGAGGAATAGGCAGTGCAGTCTGGGAATGGGCAGCACAGACTGGGAATGGGTAGCACAGACTGGGAATGGTTAGCACAGTCTGGGAATGGGCAGCGCACTCTGGGAGTGGGCAGCGCAGTCTGGGAATGGGCAGCACAGTCTGGGAATGGGCAGCACAGTCGTGGAGTGGGCAGCACAGACTGGAAGTAGGCAGCGCAGTCTGGGAGCAGACAGCGCGGACTGGGAGTGCGCAGCGCAGACTGGGAGTGGGCAGTGCAGACTGGGAATGGGCAGCACAGTCTGGGAGCAGGCAGCACAGTCTGGGAATGGGCAGCACAGTCTGGGAATGGGTGGCACAGTCTGGGAGTGGGCATTGCCATCTGGGAATGCGCAGCACAGTCTGGGAATGGGCAGCAAAGTCTGGGAGTGGGCAGCGGAGTCTGGGAATGGGCAGCACCGTCTGGGAGCGGGCAGCACAGCCTGGGAATGGGCAGCGCAGTCTAGGAATGGGCAGCACAGTCTGGGAGTGGGCAGCATAGTCTGGGAATGGGCAGCACAGTCTGGGAATGGGCAGCACCGTCTGGGAGCAGGCAGCACTGCCTGGGAATGGGCAGCGCAGTCTAGGAATAGGCAGCGCGATCTGGGAGTGGGCAGCTCAGTCTAGGAACAGGCAGCGCCGTTTGGGCATGGGCAGCGCAGTCTGGGAATGGGCAGCGCAGTCTGGGAGTGGTCAGTGCAGTGTAGGAATAGGCAGTGCAGTCTGGGAGTGGGTAGCCCAATCTAGGAATAGGCAGCGCAGTTTGGGTGTGGGCAGCGCAGTCTGGGAATGGGCACTGCAGACTGGGAGTGGGCAGCGCAGTCTGGGAATGGGCAGCAAAGTCTGGGAGCGGGCAGCATAGCCTGAGATTGGGCAGCGCAGTCTGGGAGTTGGCAGCGGAGACTGGGAATGGGCAGCACAGTCTGAGAGTGGGCAGCGGAGACTGGGAATGGGCAGCACAGTCTGGGTGCAGACAGCGCAGTCTGGGAGTGGGCAGCACAGTCTGGGAATGGGCAGCACAGTCTGGGAGCAGACAGCACTGTATGGGAGTTGGCAGCGCAGTCTGGGAATGGGCAACACAGTCTGGGAGCAGACAGCACAGTTTGGGAGTGGGCAGTGCAGTCTGGGAATGGGCAGCGCAGGCTGGGAGCAGACAGCACAGTTTGGGAGTGGGCAGCGCAGTCTGGGAATGGGCAGCACAGTCTGTGAGCAGGCAGCACCATATGGGAATAGGCAGCAAAGTCTGGGAGAAGACAGCACAGTCTGGGAGCAGGCAGCACAGCCTGGGAGTGGACAGTGCAGACTGGGAGTAGGCAGCATAGTCTAGGAATAGGCATCGCAGTCTGGGCGCAGGCAGCACAGTCTGGGAATGGGCAGCACAGTCTGAGAGTGGGCAGTGCAGTCTGGGAATGGGCAGCAGGGTCTGGGAGCAGACAGCGCAGACTGGGAGTGGGCATCGCATTCTCGGAGTGGGCATCGCTGTCTAGGAATAGGCATGGCAGTATGGGAGTGCGCAGCACAGTCTGGGAATGGGCAGCACAGTCAGGGAGTCGGCAGTGCAGTCTAGGAATAGGCGCAGCAGTCAAGGAGTGGGCAGTGCAGTCTGGGAGAGGGCAGCGCAGTCTGGGAATGGGCAGCACAGTCTGGGAGCAGGCCGCACAGCCTGGGCGTGGGCAGCGCAGTCTGGGAATGGGCCGCACAGTCTGGGACTGGGCAGCGCGGTCTAGGAATAGGCAGTGCAGTCTGGGAGCAGGCAGCGAAGACTGGAAGTGGGCAGCACAGTCTGGGGGTGGGCAGCGCCGTCCAGGAATAGGCAACGTAGTCTGGGAGTGGGCAGCGCAGCCGAGGAATAGGCAGTGCCGTCTGGGAATGGGCAGCACAGACTGGGAATGGGTAGCACAGACTGGGAATGGTTAGCACAGTCTGGGAATGGGCAGCGCACTCTGGGAGTGGGCAGCGCAGTCTGGGAATGGGCAGCACAGTCTGGGAATGGGCAGCCTAGTCTGGGAGTGGGCAGCACAGACTGGGAGTAGGCAGCGCAGTCTGGGAGCAGACAGCGCGGACTGGGAGCGGGCAGCACAGTCTGGGAATGGGTGGCACAGTCTGGGAGTGGGCATTGCCGTCTGGGAATGCGCAGCACAGTCTGGGAATGGGCAGCACAGTCTGGCAGTGGGCAGCAGAGTCTGGGAATGGGCAGCACCGTCTGGGAGCAGGCAGCACAGCCTGGGAATGGGCAGCGCAGTATAGGAATAGGCAGCACAGTCTGGGAGTGGGCAGCATAGTCTGGGAATGGGCAGCGCAGTCTGGGAATGGGCAGCGCAGTCTAGGAATAGGCAGCGCCGTCTGGGAGTGGGCAGCCCAGTCTAGGAACAGGCAGCGAAGTTTGGGCGTGGGCAGTGCAGTCTGGGAATGGGCAGCGCAGTCTGGGAGTGGTCAGTGCAGTGAAGGAATAGGCAGCGCAGTCTGGGAGTGGGTAGCCCAGTCTAGGAATAGGCAGCGCAGTTTGGGTGTGGGCAGCGCAGTCTGGGAATGGGCACTGCAGACTGGGAGTGGGCAGCGCAGTCTGGGAATGGGCAGCAAAGTCTGGGAGCGGGCAGCATAGCCTGAGAGCGGGCAGCGCAGTCTGGGAGTCGGCAGCGGAGACTGGGAATGGGCAGCACAGTCTGGGTGCAGACAACGCAGTCTGGGAGTGGGCAGCACAGTCTGGGAATGGGCAGCACAGTCTGGGAGCAGACAGCACTGTATGGGAGTTGGCTGCGCAGTCTGTGAATGGGCAACACAGTCTGGGAGCAGACAGCACAGTTTGGGAGTGGGCAGTGCAGTCTGGGAATGGGCAGCGCAGGCTGGGAGCAGACAGCACAGTTTGGGAGTGGGCAGCGCAGTCTGGGAATGGGCAGCACAGTCTGTGAGCAGGCAGCACCATTTGGGAATAGGCAGCAAAGTCTGGGAGAAGACAGCACAGTCTGGGAGCAGGCAGCACAGCCTGGGAATGGGCAGCACAGTCTGAGATTGGGCAGTGCAGTCTGGGAATGGGCAGCAGGGTCTGGGAGCAGACAGCGCAGACTGGGAGTGGGCATCGCATTCTGGGAGTGGGCATCGCAGTCTAGGAATAGGCATGGAAGTATGGGAGTGCGCAGCACAGTCTGGGAATGGGCAGCACAGTCAGGGAGTCGGCAGTGCAGTCTAGGAATAGGCGCAGCAGTCGAGGAGTGGGCAGCGCAGTCTGGGAGTGGGCAGCGCTGTTTGGGAGCGGGACACATAGCCTGGGACTGGGCAACGCAGTCTAGGAATAGGCAGTGCAGACTGGGAATGGGCAGCACAGTCTGGGAGTGGGCAGCACAGACTGGGAGTAGGCAGCGCAGTCTGGGAGCAGACAGCGCAGTCTGGGAGTGGGCAGAGCAGTCAGGGAATGGGCAGCACAGTCTGGGAGCAGACAGCACAATCTGGGAGTGGGCAGTGCAGTCTGGCAATGGGCAGCACAGTTGGGAGCAGGCCGCACAGCCTGGGCGTGTGCAGCGCAGTCTGGGAATGGGCAGCACAGTCTGGGAATGGGCAGCACTGTCTGGGAGTGGGCAGCACAGTCTAGGAATAGGCAGTGCAGACTGGGAGTGGGCAGCACAGCCTGGGAGCGGGCAGCGCAGTCTGGGGATGGGCAGCGCAGTCTGGGAGTGGGCAGCGCAGTGTAGGAATAGGCAGCGCAGTCTGGGAGTGAGCAGCGCAGTCTGGGAATGGGCAGCACAGTCTGGGGATGGGCAGCGCAGTCTGGGAGTGGGCAGCGCAGTGTAGGAATAGGCAGCGCTGTCTGGGAGTGAGCAGCGCAGTCTGGGAATGGGCAGCACAGTCTGGGAATGGGCATCGCAGTCTGGGAGCAGGCAGCACAGTCTAGGAATAGGCAGCGCAGTCTGGGAGCGGGCAGCACAGTCTGGGAATGGGCAGCGGAGTCTTGGATTGTGCAGCACAGACTGGGAATGGGCAGCGCAGTCTGGGAGTGTGCAGCACAGTCTGGGAATGGGCAGCACAGTCTTGGAGTGGGCAGTGCAGTCTAGGAATAGGCAGTGCAGACTGGGAGCGGGCAGCGCAGACTGGGAGTCGGCAGCGGAGACTGGGAGCCGGCAGTGCAGTCTGGGAATGGGCAGCGCAGTCTGGGACCAGACAGCGCAGACTGGGAGTGGGCAGTGCAGTCTGGGAATGGGCAGCGCAGTCTGGGAGCAGGCCGCACAGCCTGGGCGTGGGCAGCACAGTCTGGGAATGGGCCGCACAGTCTGGGAGTGGGCAGCACAGTCTGGGAATGGGCAGCACAGTCTGGGACTGGGCAGCGCGGTCTAGGAATAGGCAGTGCAGACTGGGTGCAGGCTGCGAAGACTGGAAGTGGGCAGCACAGTCTGGGGGTGGGCAGCGCCGTCCAGGAATAGGCAACGTAGTCTGGGAGTGGGCAGCGCAGCCGAGGAATAGGCAGTGCAGTCTGGGAATGGGCAGCACAGACTGGGAATGGGTAGCACAGAATGGGAATGGTTAGCACAGTCTGGGAATGGGCAGCGCACTCTGGGAGTGGGCAGCGCAGTTTGGGAATGGGCAGCACAGTCTGGGAATGGGCAGCACAGTCTGGGAGTGGGCAGCACAGTCTGTGAGCAGGCAGCACCATATGGGAATAGGCAGCAAAGTCTGGGAGAAGACAGCACAGTCTGGGAGCAGGCAGCACAGCCTGGGAATGGGCAGCACAGTCTGAGATTGGGCAGTGCAGTCTGGGAATGGGCAGCAGGGTCTGGGAGCAGACAGCGCAGACTGGGAGTGGGCATCGCATTCTGGGAGTGGGCATCGCAGTCTAGGAATAGGCATGGAAGTATGGGAGTGCGCAGCACAGTCTGGGAATGGGCAGCACAGTCAGGGAGTCGGCAGTGCAGTCTAGGAATAGGCGCAGCAGTCGAGGAGTGGGCAGCGCAGTCTGGGAGTGGGCAGCGCTGTTTGGGAGCGGGACACATAGCCTGGGACTGGGCAACGCAGTCTAGGAATAGGCAGTGCAGACTGGGAATGGGCAGCACAGTCTGGGAGTGGGCAGCACAGACTGGGAGTAGGCAGCGCAGTCTGGGAGCAGACAGCGCAGTCTGGGAGTGGGCAGAGCAGTCAGGGAATGGGCAGCACAGTCTGGGAGCAGACAGCACAATCTGGGAGTGGGCAGTGCAGTCTGGGAAAGGGAAGCACAGTTGGGAGCAGGCCGCACAGCCTGGGCGTGTGCAGCGCAGTCTGGGAATGGGCAGCACAGTCTGGGAATGGGCAGCACTGTCTGGGAGTGGGCAGCACAGTCTAGGAATAGGCAGTGCAGACTGGGAGTGGGCAGCACAGCCTGGGAGCGGGCAGCGCAGTCTGGGGATGGGCAGCGCAGTCTGGGAGTGGGCAGCGCAGTGTAGGAATAGGCAGCGCAATCTGGGAGTGAGCAGCGCAGTCTGGGAATGGGCAGCACAGTCTGGGGACGGGCAGCGCAGTCTGGGAGTGGGCAGCGCAGTGTAGGAATAGGCAGCGCTGTCTGGGAGTGAGCAGCGCAGTCTGGGAATGGGCAGCACAGTCTGGGAATGGGCATCGCAGTCTGGGAGCAGGCAGCACAGTCTAGGAATAGGCAGCGCAGTCTGGGAGCGGGCAGCACAGTCTGGGAATGGGCAGCGGAGTCTTGGATTGTGCAGCACAGACTGGGAATGGGCAGCGCAGTCTGGGAGTGCGCAGCACAGTCTGGGAATGGGCAGCACAGTCTTGGAGTGGGCAGTGCAGTCTAGGAATAGGCAGTGCAGACTGGGAGCGGGCAGCGCAGACTGGGAGTCGGCAGCGGAGACTGGGAGCCGGCAGTGCAGTCTGGGAATGGGCAGCGCAGTCTGGGACCAGACAGCGCAGACTGGGAGTGGGCAGTGCAGTCTGGGAATGGGCAGCGCAGTCTGGGAGCAGGCCGCACAGCCTGCGCGTGGGCAGCACAGTCTGGGAATGGGCCGCACAGTCTGGGAGTGGGCAGCACAGTCTGGGAATGGGCAGCACAGTCTGGGACTGGGCAGCGCGGTCTAGGAATAGGCAGTGCAGACTGGGTGCAGGCTGCGAAGACTGGAAGTGGGCAGCACAGTCTGGGGGTGGGCAGCGCCGTCCAGGAATAGGCAACGTAGTCTGGGAGTGGGCAGCGCAGCCGAGGAATAGGCAGTGCAGTCTGGGAATGGGCAGCACAGACTGGGAATGGGTAGCACAGACTGGGAATGGTTAGCACAGTCTGGGAATGGGCAGTGCACTCTGGGAGTGGGCAGCGCAGTCTGGGAATGGGCAGCACAGTCTGGGAATGGGCAGCACAGTCTGGGAGTGGGCAGCACAGACTGGGAGTAGGCAGCGCAGTCTGGGAGCAGACAGCGCGGACTGGGAGTGCGCAGCGCAGACTGGGAGTGGGCAGTGCAGACTGGGAATGGGCAGCACAGTCTGGGAGCAGGCAGCACAGTCTGGGAATGGGCAGCACAGTCTGGGAGAAAGCGCAGTCTGGGTGTGGCAGCATCGTCTGGGAGTTGGCAGCATAGTCTAGGAATAGGCAGTGCAGACTGGGAGTGGGCAGCATAGTCTGGGAATAAGCAGCGCAGTCTGGGAGCGGGCAGCACAGTCTGGGAATGGGTGGCACAGTCTGGGAGTTGGCATTGCCGTCTGGGAATGCGCAGCACAGTCTGGGAATGGGCAGAACAGTCTGTGAGAAGGCAGCACAGTCTGGGAATGGGCAGCACCGTCTGGGAGCGGGCAGCACAGCCTGGGAATGGGCAGCGCAGTCTAGGAATAGGCAGCGCCGTCTGGGAGTGGGCAGCCCAGTCTAGGAACAGACAGCGCAGTTTGGGCGTGGGCAGCGCTGTCTGGGAATGGGCAGCACAGTCTGGGAGTGGTCAGTGCAGTGTAGGAATAGGCAGCGCAGTCTGGGAGTGGGTAGCCCAGTCTAGGAATAGGCAGCGCAGTTTGGGTGTGGGCAGCGCAGTCTGGGAATGGGCACTGCAGACTGGGAGTGGGCAGCGCAGTCTGGGAACGGGCAGCAAAGTCTGGGATTGGGCTGCACAGTCTGGGAGCAGGCCGCACAGCCTGGGCGTGGGCAGCGCAGTCTGGGAATGGGCCGCACAGTCTGGGAGTGGGCAGCACAGTCTGGGAATGGGCAGCACAGTCTGGGAGTGGGCAGCGCGGTCTAGGAATAGGCAGTGCAGACTGGGAGCAGGCAGCGAAGACTGGAAGTGGGCAGCACAGTCTGGGGGTGGGCAGCGCCGTCCAGGAATAGGCAACGTAGTCTGGGAGTGGGCAGCGCAGCCGAGGAATAGGCAGTGCAGTCTGGGAATGGGCAGCACAGACTGGGAATGGGTAGCACAGACTGGGAATGGTTAGCACAGTCTGGGAATGGGCAGCGCACTCTGGGAGTGGGCAGCGCAGTCTGGGAATGGGCAGCACAGTCTGGGAATGGGCAGCACAGTCGTGGAGTGGGCAGCACAGACTGGGAGTAGGCAGCGCAGTCTGGGAGCAGACAGCGCGGACTGGGAGTGCGCAGCGCAGACTGGGAGTGGGCAGTGCAGACTGGCATTGGGCAGCACAGTCTGGGAGCAGGCAGCACAGTCTGGGAATGGGCAGCACAGTCTGGGAATGGGTGGCACAGTCTGGGAGTGGGCATTGCCATCTGGGAATGCGCAGCACAGTCTGGGAATGGGCAGCAAAGTCTGAGAGTGGGCAGCGGAGTCTGGGAATGGGCAGCACCGTCTGGGAGCGGGCAGCACAGCCTGGGAATGGGCAGCGCAGTCTAGGAATGGGCAGCACAGTCTGGGAGTGGGCAGCATAGTCTGGGAATGGGCAGCGCAGTCTGGGAATGGGCAGCACCGTCTGGGAGCGGGCAGCACTGCCTGGGAATGGGCAGCGCAGTCTAGGAATAGGCAGCGCGATCTGGGAGTGGGCAGCTCAGTCTAGGAACAGGCAGCGCCGTTTGGGCGTGGGCAGCGCAGTCTGGGAATGGGCAGCGCAGTCTGGGAGTGGTCAGTGCAGTGTAGGAATAGGCAGTGCAGTCTGGGAGTGGGTAGCCCAATCTAGGAATAGGCAGCGCAGTTTGGGTGTGGGCAGCGCAGTCTGGGAATGGGCACTGCAGACTGGGAGTGGGCAGCGCAGTCTGGGAATGGGCAGAAAAGTCTGGGAGCGGGCAGCATAGCCTGAGAGTGGGCAGCGCAGTCTGGGAGTCGGCAGCGGAGACTGGGAATGGGCAGCACAGTCTGGGTGCAGACAGGGCAGTCTGGGAGTGGGCAGCACAGTCTGGGAATGGGCAGCACAGTCTGGGAGCAGACAGCACTGTATGGGAGTTGGCAGCGCAGTCTGGGAATGGGCAACACAGTCTGGGAGCAGACAGCACAGTTTGGGAGTGGGCAGTGCAGTCTGGGAATGGGCAGCGCAGGCTGGGAGCAGACAGCACAGTTTGGGAGTGGGCAGCGCAGTCTGGGAATGGGCAGCACAGTCTGTGAGCAGGCAGCACCATATGGGAATAGGCAGCAAAGTCTGGGAGAAGACAGCACAGTCTGGGAGCAGGCAGCACAGCCTGGGAGTGGAGAGGGCAGACTGGGAGTGGGCAGCATAGTCTAGGAATAGGCATCGCAGTCTGGGCGCAGGCAGCACAGTCTGGGAATGGGCAGCACAGTCTGAGAGTGGGCAGTGCAGTCTGGGAATGGGCAGCAGAGTCTGGGAGCAGACAGCGCAGACTGGGAGTGGGCATCGCATTCTGGGAGTGGGCATCGCAGTCTAGGAATAGGCATGGCAGTATGGGAGTGCGCAGCACAGTCTGGGAATGGGCAGCACAGTCAGGGAGTCGGCAGTGCAGTCTAGGAATAGGCGCAGCAGTCGAGGAGTGGGCTGTGCAGTCTGGGAGAGGGCACGCAGTCTGGGAATGGGCAGCACAGTCTGGGAGCAGGCCGCACAGCCTGGGCGTGGGCAGCACAGTCTGGGAATGGGCCGCACAGTCTGGGACTGGGCAGCGCGGTCTAGGAATAGGCAGTGCAGTCTGGGAGCAGGCAGCGAAGACTGGAAGTGGGCAGCACAGTCTGGGGGTGGGCAGCGCCGTCCAGGAATAGGCAACGTAGTCTGGGAGTGGGCTGCGCAGCCGAGGAATAGGCAGTGCCGTCTGGGAATGGGCAGCACAGACTGGGAATGGGTAGCACAGACTGGGAATGGTTAGCACAGTCTGGGAATGGGCAGCGCACTCTGGGAGTGGGCAGCGCAGTCTGGGAATGGGCTGCAGAGTCTGGGAATGGGCAGCCTAGTCTGGGAGTGGGCAGCACAGACTGGGAGTAGGCAGCGCAGTCTGGGAGCAGACAGCGCGGACTGGGAGCGGGCAGCACAGTCTGGGAATGGGTGGCACAGTCTGGGAGTGGGCATTGCCGTCTGGGAATGCGCAGCACAGTCTGGGAATGGGCAGCACAGTCTGGCAGTGGGCGGCAGAGTCTGGGAATGGGCAGCACCGTCTGGGAGCGGGCAGCACAGCCTGGGAATGGGCAGCGCAGTATAGGAATAGGCAGCACAGTCTGGGAGTGGGCAGCATAGTCTGGGAATGGGCAGCGCAGTCTGGGAATGGGCAGCGCAGTCTAGGAATAGGCAGCGCCGTCTGGGAGTGGGCAGCCCAGTCTAGGAACAGGCAGCGAAGTTTGGGCGTGGGCAGTGCAGTCTGGGAATGGGCAGCGCAGTCTGGGAGTGGTCAGTGCAGTGTAGGAATAGGCAGCGCAGTCTGGGAGTGGGTAGCCCAGTCTAGGAATAGGCAGCGCAGTTTGGGTGTGGGCAGCGCAGTCTGGGAATGGGCACTGCAGACTGGGAGTGGGCAGCGCAGTCTGGGAATGGGCAGCAAAGTCTGGGAGCGGGCAGCATAGCCTGAGAGCGGGCAGCGCAGTCTGGGAGTCGGCAGCAGAGACTGGGAATGGGCAGCACAGTCTGGGTGCAGACAGCACTGTATGGGAGTTGGCAGCGCAGTCTGGGAATGGGCAACACAGTCTGGGAGCAGACAGCACAGTTTGGGAGTGGGCAGTGCAGTCTGGGAATGGGCAGCGCAGGCTGGGAGCAGACAGCACAGTTTGGGAGTGGGCAGCGCAGTCTGGGAATGGGCAGCACAGTCTGTGAGCAGGCAGCACCATATGGGAATAGGCAGCAAAGTCTGGGAGAAGACAGCACAGTCTGGGAGCAGGCAGCACAGCCTGGGAATGGGCAGCACAGTCTGAGATTGGGCAGTGCAGTCTGGGAATGGGCAGCATGGTCTGGGAGCAGACAGCGCAGACTGGGAGTGGGCATCGCATTCTGGGAGTGGGCATCGCAGTCTAGGAATAGGCATGGAAGTATGGGAGTGCGCAGCACAGTCTGGGAATGGGCAGCACAGTCAGGGAGTCGGCAGTGCAGTCTAGGAATAGGCGCAGCAGTCGAGGAGTGGGCAGCGCAGTCTGGGAATGGGCAGCACAGTCAGGGAGTCGGCAGTGCAGTCTAGGAATAGGCGCAGCAGTCGAGGAGTGGGCAGCGCAGTCTGGGAGTGGGCAGCGCTGTTTGGGAGCGGGACACATAGACTGGGACTGGGCAACGCAGTCTAGGAATAGGCAGTGCAGACTGGGAATGGGCAGCACAGTCTGGGAGTGGGCAGCACAGACTGGGAGTAGGCAGCGCAGTCTGGGAGCAGACAGCGCAGTCTGGGAGTGGGCAGAGCAGTCAGGGAATGGGCAGCACAGTCTGGGAGCAGACAGCACAATCTGGGAGTGGGCAGTGCAGTCTGGCAATGGGCAGCACAGTTGGGAGCAGGCCGCACAGCCTGGGCGTGTGCAGCGCAGTCTGGGAATGGGCAGCACAGTCTGGGAATGGGCAGCACTGTCTGGGAGTGGGCAGCACAGTCTAGGAATAGGCAGTGCAGACTGGGAGTGGGCAGCACAGCCTGGGAGCGGGCAGCGCAGTCTGGGGATGGGCAGCGCAGTCTGGGAGTGGGCAGCGCAGTGTAGGAATAGGCAGCGCAGTCTGGGAGTGAGCAGCGCAGTCTGGGAATGGGCAGCACAGTCTGGGGATGGGCAGCGCAGTCTGGGAGTGGGCAGCGCAGTGTAGGAATAGGCAGCGCTGTCTGGGAGTGAGCAGCGCAGTCTGGGAATGGGCAGCACAGTCTGGGAATGGGCATCGCAGTCTGGGAGCAGGCAGCACAGTCTAGGAATAGGCAGCGCAGTCTGGGAGCGGGCAGCACAGTCTGGGAATGGGCAGCGGAGTCTTGGATTGTGCAGCACAGACTGGGAATGGGCAGCGCAGTCTGGGAGTGTGCAGCACAGTCTGGGAATGGGCAGCACAGTCTTGGAGTGGGCAGTGCAGTCTAGGAATAGGCAGTGCAGACTGGGAGCGGGCAGCGCAGACTGGGAGTCGGCAGCGGAGACTGGGAGCCGGCAGTGCAGTCTGGGAATGGGCAGCGCAGTCTGGGACCAGACAGCGCAGACTGGGAGTGGGCAGTGCAGTCTGGGAATGGGCTGCACAGTCTGGGAGCAGGCCGCACAGCCTGGGCGTGGGCAGCACAGTCTGGGAATGGGCCGCACAGTCTGGGAGTGGGCAGCACAGTCTGGGAATGGGCAGCACAGTCTGGGACTGGGCAGCGCGGTCTAGGAATAGGCAGTGCAGACTGGGTGCAGGCTGCGAAGACTGGAAGTGGGCAGCACAGTCTGGGGGTGGGCAGCGCCGTCCAGGAATAGGCAACGTAGTCTGGGAGTGGGCAGCGCAGCCGAGGAATAGGCAGTGCAGTCTGGGAATGGGCAGCACAGACTGGGAATGGGTAGCACAGACTGGGAATGGTTAGCACAGTCTGGGAATGGGCAGCGCACTCTGGGAGTGGGCAGCGCAGTCTGGGAATGGGCAGCACAGTCTGGGAGCAGGCAGCACAGTCTGGGAATGGGCAGCACAGTCTGGGAGAAAGCGCAGTCTGGGTGTGGCAGCATCGTCTGGGAGTTGGCAGCATAGTCTAGGAATAGGCAGTGCAGACTGGGAGTGGGCAGCATAGTCTGGGAATAAGCAGCGCAGTCTGGGAGCGGGCAGCACAGTCTGGGAATGGGTGGCACAGTCTGGGAGTTGGCATTGCCGTCTGGGAATGCGCAGCACAGTCTGGGAATGGGCAGAACAGTCTGTGAGAAGGCAGCACAGTCTGGGAATGGGCAGCACCGTCTGGGAGCGGGCAGCACAGCCTGGGAATGGGCAGCGCAGTCTAGGAATAGGCAGCGCCGTCTGGGAGTGGGCAGCCCAGTCTAGGAACAGACAGCGCAGTTTGGGCGTGGGCAGCGCAGTCTGGGAATGGGCAGCACAGTCTGGGAGTGGTCAGTGCAGTGTAGGAATAGGCAGCGCAGTCTGGGAGTGGGTAGCCCAGTCTAGGAATAGGCAGCGCAGTTTGGGTGTGGGCAGCGCAGTCTGGGAATGGGCACTGCAGACTGGGAGTGGGCAGCGCAGTCTGGGAACGGGCAGCAAAGTCTGGGATTGGGCTGCACAGTCTGGGAGAAGGCCGCACAGCCTGGGCGTGGGCAGCGCAGTCTGGGAATGGGCCGCACAGTCTGGGAGTGGGCAGCACAGTCTGGGAATGGGCAGCACAGTCTGGGAGTGGGCAGTGCGGTCTAGGAATAGGCAGTGCAGACTGGGAGCAGGCAGCGAAGACTGGAAGTGGGCAGCACAGTCTGGGGGTGGGCAGCGCCGTCCAGGAATAGGCAACATAGTCTGGGAGTGGGCAGCACAGTCTGGGTGCAGACAGCGCAGTCTGGGAGTGGGCAGCACAGTCTGGGAATGGGCAGCACAGTCTGGGAGCAGACAGCACTGTATGGGAGTTGGCAGCGCAGTCTGGGAATGGGCAGCACAGTCTGGGAGCAGACAGCACAGTCTGGGAGTGGGCACACAGTCTGGGAATAGGCAGCGCAGTCTGGGAGCAGGCCGCACAGTTTGGGAATGGGCAGTGCAGTCTGGGAATGGGCAGCACAGTCTGGGAATGGGCAGTGCAGTCTGGGAGCAGGCAGCACAGCCTGGGAATGGGCAGCACAGTCTGGGAATAGGCAGCACAGTCTGGGAGTGGGCACAGCAGTCTCGGAGATGACAGCGCAGACTGGGAGTGTGCTGCGCAGACTGGGAGTGGACAGTGCAGACTGGGAGTGGGCACCATGGTCTTGGAATAGGCAGTGCAGTCTGGGAGTGGGCAGCACAGTCTGGGAATGGGCAACACGGTCTGAGAGCAGACAGCGCAGACTGGGAGTGGGCATCGCAGTCTGGGAGTGGGCGGCGCTGTGTAGGAAGTGGCATGGCAGTATGGGAGTGGGCAGCACAGTCTGGGAATGGGCAGCGCAGTCTGGGAGTGGGCAGTGCAGTCTGGGAATAGGCGTGGCAGTCTTGGAGTGGGCATGGCAGTCTGGGAGTGCGCAGTGCAGTCTGGGAATGGGCGGCGCAGTCTGGGAGCAGGCCGCACAGCCTGGGCGTGGGCAGCACAGTCTGGGAATGGGCCGCACAGTCTGGGAGTGGGCAGCACAGTCTGGGAATGGGCAGCACAGTCTGGGACTGGGCAGCGCGGTCTAGGAATAGGCAGTGCAGACTGGGTGCAGGCTGCGAAGACTGGAAGTGGGCAGCACAGTCTGGGGGTGGGCAGCGCCGTCCAGGAATAGGCAACGTAGTCTGGGAGTGGGCAGCGCAGCCGAGGAATAGGCAGTGCAGTCTGGGAATGGGCAGCACAGACTGGGAATGGGTAGCACAGACTGGGAATGGTTAGCACAGTCTGGGAATGGGCAGTGCACTCTGGGAGTGGGCAGCGCAGTCTGGGAATGGGCAGCACAGTCTGGGAATGGGCAGCACAGTCTGGGAGTGGGCAGCACAGACTGGGAGTAGGCAGCGCAGTCTGGGAGCAGACAGCGCGGACTGGGAGTGCGCAGCGCAGACTGGGAGTGGGCAGTGCAGACTGGGAATGGGCAGCACAGTCTGGGAGCAGGCAGCACAGTCTGGGAATGGGCAGCACAGTCTGGGAGAAAGCGCAGTCTGGGTGTGGCAGCATCGTCTGGGAGTTGGCAGCATAGTCTAGGAATAGGCAGTGCAGACTGGGAGTGGGCAGCATAGTCTGGGAATAAGCAGCGCAGTCTGGGAGCGGGCAGCACAGTCTGGGAATGGGTGGCACAGTCTGGGAGTTGGCATTGCCGTCTGGGAATGCGCAGCACAGTCTGGGAATGGGCAGAACAGTCTGTGAGAAGGCAGCACAGTCTGGGAATGGGCAGCACCGTCTGGGAGCGGGCAGCACAGCCTGGGAATGGGCAGCGCAGTCTAGGAATAGGCAGCGCCGTCTGGGAGTGGGCAGCCCAGTCTAGGAACAGACAGCGCAGTTTGGGCGTGGGCAGCGCTGTCTGGGAATGGGCAGCACAGTCTGGGAGTGGTCAGTGCAGTGTAGGAATAGGCAGCGCAGTCTGGGAGTGGGTAGCCCAGTCTAGGAATAGGCAGCGCAGTTTGGGTGTGGGCAGCGCAGTCTGGGAATGGGCACTGCAGACTGGGAGTGGGCAGCGCAGTCTGGGAACGGGCAGCAAAGTCTGGGATTGGGCTGCACAGTCTGGGAGCAGGCCGCACAGCCTGGGCGTGGGCAGCGCAGTCTGGGAATGGGCCGCACAGTCTGGGAGTGGGCAGCACAGTCTGGGAATGGGCAGCACAGTCTGGGAGTGGGCAGCGCGGTCTAGGAATAGGCAGTGCAGACTGGGAGCAGGCAGCGAAGACTGGAAGTGGGCAGCACAGTCTGGGGGTGGGCAGCGCCGTCCAGGAATAGGCAACGTAGTCTGGGAGTGGGCAGCGCAGCCGAGGAATAGGCAGTGCAGTCTGGGAATGGGCAGCACAGACTGGGAATGGGTAGCACAGACTGGGAATGGTTAGCACAGTCTGGGAATGGGCAGCGCACTCTGGGAGTGGGCAGCGCAGTCTGGGAATGGGCAGCACAGTCTGGGAATGGGCAGCACAGTCGTGGAGTGGGCAGCACAGACTGGGAGTAGGCAGCGCAGTCTGGGAGCAGACAGCGCGGACTGGGAGTGCGCAGCGCAGACTGGGAGTGGGCAGTGCAGACTGGCATTGGGCAGCACAGTCTGGGAGCAGGCAGCACAGTCTGGGAATGGGCAGCACAGTCTGGGAATGGGTGGCACAGTCTGGGAGTGGGCATTGCCATCTGGGAATGCGCAGCACAGTCTGGGAATGGGCAGCAAAGTCTGAGAGTGGGCAGCGGAGTCTGGGAATGGGCAGCACCGTCTGGGAGCGGGCAGCACAGCCTGGGAATGGGCAGCGCAGTCTAGGAATGGGCAGCACAGTCTGGGAGTGGGCAGCATAGTCTGGGAATGGGCAGCGCAGTCTGGGAATGGGCAGCACCGTCTGGGAGCGGGCAGCACTGCCTGGGAATGGGCAGCGCAGTCTAGGAATAGGCAGCGCGATCTGGGAGTGGGCAGCTCAGTCTAGGAACAGGCAGCGCCGTTTGGGCGTGGGCAGCGCAGTCTGGGAATGGGCAGCGCAGTCTGGGAGTGGTCAGTGCAGTGTAGGAATAGGCAGTGCAGTCTGGGAGTGGGTAGCCCAATCTAGGAATAGGCAGCGCAGTTTGGGTGTGGGCAGCGCAGTCTGGGAATGGGCACTGCTGACTGGGAGTGGGCAGCGCAGTCTGGGAATGGGCAGAAAAGTCTGGGAGCGGGCAGCATAGCCTGAGAGTGGGCAGCGCAGTCTGGGAGTCGGCAGCGGAGACTGGGAATGGGCAGCACAGTCTGGGTGCAGACAGGGCAGTCTGGGAGTGGGCAGCACAGTCTGGGAATGGGCAGCACAGTCTGGGAGCAGACAGCACTGTATGGGAGTTGGCAGCGCAGTCTGGGAATGGGCAACACAGTCTGGGAGCAGACAGCACAGTTTGGGAGTGGGCAGTGCAGTCTGGGAATGGGCAGCGCAGGCTGGGAGCAGACAGCACAGTTTGGGAGTGGGCAGCGCAGTCTGGGAATGGGCAGCACAGTCTGTGAGCAGGCAGCACCATATGGGAATAGGCAGCAAAGTCTGGGAGAAGACAGCACAGTCTGGGAGCAGGCAGCACAGCCTGGGAGTGGAGAGTGCAGACTGGGAGTGGGCAGCATAGTCTAGGAATAGGCATCGCAGTCTGGGCGCAGGCAGCACAGTCTGGGAATGGGCAGCACAGTCTGAGAGTGGGCAGTGCAGTCTGGGAATGGGCAGCAGAGTCTGGGAGCAGACAGCGCAGACTGGGAGTGGGCATCGCATTCTGGGAGTGGGCATCGCAGTCTAGGAATAGGCATGGCAGTATGGGAGTGCGCAGCACAGTCTGGGAATGGGCAGCACAGTCAGGGAGTCGGCAGTGCAGTCTAGGAATAGGCGCAGCAGTCGAGGAGTGGGCTGTGCAGTCTGGGAGAGGGCACGCAGTCTGGGAATGGGCAGCACAGTCTGGGAGCAGGCCGCACAGCCTGGGCGTGGGCAGCACAGTCTGGGAATGGGCCGCACAGTCTGGGACTGGGCAGCGCGGTCTAGGAATAGGCAGTGCAGTCTGGGAGCAGGCAGCGAAGACTGGAAGTGGGCAGCACAGTCTGGGGGTGGGCAGCGCCGTCCAGGAATAGGCAACGTAGTCTGGGAGTGGGCTGCGCAGCCGAGGAATAGGCAGTGCCGTCTGGGAATGGGCAGCACAGACTGGGAATGGGTAGCACAGACTGGGAATGGTTAGCACAGTCTGGGAATGGGCAGCGCACTCTGGGAGTGGGCAGCGCAGTCTGGGAATGGGCTGCAGAGTCTGGGAATGGGCAGCCTAGTCTGGGAGTGGGCAGCACAGACTGGGAGTAGGCAGCGCAGTCTGGGAGCAGACAGCGCGGACTGGGAGCGGGCAGCACAGTCTGGGAATGGGTGGCACAGTCTGGGAGTGGGCATTGCCGTCTGGGAATGCGCAGCACAGTCTGGGAATGGGCAGCACAGTCTGGCAGTGGGCGGCAGAGTCTGGGAATGGGCAGCACCGTCTGGGAGCGGGCAGCACAGCCTGGGAATGGGCAGCGCAGTATAGGAATAGGCAGCACAGTCTGGGAGTGGGCAGCATAGTCTGGGAATGGGCAGCGCAGTCTGGGAATGGGCAGCGCAGTCTAGGAATAGGCAGCGCCGTCTGGGAGTGGGCAGCCCAGTCTAGGAACAGGCAGCGAAGTTTGGGCGTGGGCAGTGCAGTCTGGGAATGGGCAGCGCAGTCTGGGAGTGGTCAGTGCAGTGTAGGAATAGGCAGCGCAGTCTGGGAGTGGGTAGCCCAGTCTAGGAATAGGCAGCGCAGTTTGGGTGTGGGCAGCGCAGTCTGGGAATGGGCACTGCAGACTGGGAGTGGGCAGCGCAGTCTGGGAATGGGCAGCAAAGTCTGGGAGCGGGCAGCATAGCCTGAGAGCGGGCAGCGCAGTCTGGGAGTCGGCAGCAGAGACTGGGAATGGGCAGCACAGTCTGGGTGCAGACAGCGCAGTCTGGGATAGGGCAGCACAGTCTGGGAATGGGCAGCACAGTCTGGGAGCAGACAGCACTGTATGGGAGTTGGCAGCGCAGTCTGGGAATGGGCAACACAGTCTGGGAGCAGACAGCACAGTTTGGGAGTGGGCAGTGCAGTCTGGGAATGGGCAGCGCAGGCTGGGAGCAGACAGCACAGTTTGGGAGTGGGCAGCGCAGTCTGGGAATGGGCAGCACAGTCTGTGAGCAGGCAGCACCATATGGGAATAGGCAGCAAAGTCTGGGAGAAGACAGCACAGTCTGGGAGCAGGCAGCACAGCCTGGGAATGGGCAGCACAGTCTGAGATTGGGCAGTGCAGTCTGGGAATGGGCAGCATGGTCTGGGAGCAGACAGCGCAGACTGGGAGTGGGCATCGCATTCTGGGAGTGGGCATCGCAGTCTAGGAATAGGCATGGAAGTATGGGAGTGCGCAGCACAGTCTGGGAATGGGCAGCACAGTCAGGGAGTCGGCAGTGCAGTCTAGGAATAGGCGCAGCAGTCGAGGAGTGGGCAGCGCAGTCTGGGAATGGGCAGCACAGTCAGGGAGTCGGCAGTGCAGTCTAGGAATAGGCGCAGCAGTCGAGGAGTGGGCAGCGCAGTCTGGGAGTGGGCAGCGCTGTTTGGGAGCGGGACACATAGACTGGGACTGGGCAACGCAGTCTAGGAATAGGCAGTGCAGACTGGGAATGGGCAGCACAGTCTGGGAGTGGGCAGCACAGACTGGGAGTAGGCAGCGCAGTCTGGGAGCAGACAGCGCAGTCTGGGAGTGGGCAGAGCAGTCAGGGAATGGGCAGCACAGTCTGGGAGCAGACAGCACAATCTGGGAGTGGGCAGTGCAGTCTGGGAATGGGCAGCACAGTTGGGAGCAGGCCGCACAGCCTGGGCGTGTGCAGCGCAGTCTGGGAATGGGCAGCACAGTCTGGGAATGGGCAGCACTGTCTGGGAGTGGGCAGCACAGTCTAGGAATAGGCAGTGCAGACTGGGAGTGGGCAGCACAGCCTGGGAGCGGGCAGCGCAGTCTGGGGATGGGCAGCGCAGTCTGGGAGTGGGCAGCGCAGTGTAGGAATAGGCAGCGCAGTCTGGGAGTGAGCAGCGCAGTCTGGGAATGGGCAGCACAGTCTGGGGATGGGCAGCGCAGTCTGGGAGTGGGCAGCGCAGTGTAGGAATAGGCAGCGCTGTCTGGGAGTGAGCAGCGCAGTCTGGGAATGGGCAGCACAGTCTGGGAATGGGCATCGCAGTCTGGGAGCAGGCAGCACAGTCTAGGAATAGGCAGCGCAGTCTGGGAGCGGGCAGCACAGTCTGGGAATGGGCAGCGGAGTCTTGGATTGTGCAGCACAGACTGGGAATGGGCAGCGCAGTCTGGGAGTGTGCAGCACAGTCTGGGAATGGGCAGCACAGTCTTGGAGTGGGCAGTGCAGTCTAGGAATAGGCAGTGCAGACTGGGAGCGGGCAGCGCAGACTGGGAGTCGGCAGCGGAGACTGGGAGCCGGCAGTGCAGTCTGGGAATGGGCAGCGCAGTCTGGGACCAGACAGCGCAGACTGGGAGTGGGCAGTGCAGTCTGGGAATGGGCTGCACAGTCTGGGAGCAGGCCGCACAGCCTGGGCGTGGGCAGCACAGTCTGGGAATGGGCCGCACAGTCTGGGAGTGGGCAGCACAGTCTGGGAATGGGCAGCACAGTCTGGGACTGGGCAGCGCGGTCTAGGAATAGGCAGTGCAGACTGGGTGCAGGCTGCGAAGACTGGAAGTGGGCAGCACAGTCTGGGGGTGGGCAGCGCCGTCCAGGAATAGGCAACGTAGTCTGGGAGTGGGCAGCGCAGCCGAGGAATAGGCAGTGCAGTCTGGGAATGGGCAGCACAGACTGGGAATGGGTAGCACAGACTGGGAATGGTTAGCACAGTCTGGGAATGGGCAGCGCACTCTGGGAGTGGGCAGCGCAGTCTGGGAATGGGCAGCACAGTCTGGGAGCAGGCAGCACAGTCTGGGAATGGGCAGCACAGTCTGGGAGAAAGCGCAGTCTGGGTGTGGCAGCATCGTCTGGGAGTTGGCAGCATAGTCTAGGAATAGGCAGTGCAGACTGGGAGTGGGCAGCATAGTCTGGGAATAAGCAGCGCAGTCTGGGAGCGGGCAGCACAGTCTGGGAATGGGTGGCACAGTCTGGGAGTTGGCATTGCCGTCTGGGAATGCGCAGCACAGTCTGGGAATGGGCAGAACAGTCTGTGAGAAGGCAGCACAGTCTGGGAATGGGCAGCACCGTCTGGGAGCGGGCAGCACAGCCTGGGAATGGGCAGCGCAGTCTAGGAATAGGCAGCGCCGTCTGGGAGTGGGCAGCCCAGTCTAGGAACAGACAGCGCAGTTTGGGCGTGGGCAGCGCAGTCTGGGAATGGGCAGCACAGTCTGGGAGTGGTCAGTGCAGTGTAGGAATAGGCAGCGCAGTCTGGGAGTGGGTAGCCCAGTCTAGGAATAGGCAGCGCAGTTTGGGTGTGGGCAGCGCAGTCTGGGAATGGGCACTGCAGACTGGGAGTGGGCAGCGCAGTCTGGGAACGGGCAGCAAAGTCTGGGATTGGGCTGCACAGTCTGGGAGAAGGCCGCACAGCCTGGGCGTGGGCAGCGCAGTCTGGGAATGGGCCGCACAGTCTGGGAGTGGGCAGCACAGTCTGGGAATGGGCAGCACAGTCTGGGAGTGGGCAGTGCGGTCTAGGAATAGGCAGTGCAGACTGGGAGCAGGCAGCGAAGACTGGAAGTGGGCAGCACAGTCTGGGGGTGGGCAGCGCCGTCCAGGAATAGGCAACATAGTCTGGGAGTGGGCAGCACAGTCTGGGTGCAGACAGCGCAGTCTGGGAGTGGGCAGCACAGTCTGGGAATGGGCAGCACAGTCTGGGAGCAGACAGCACTGTATGGGAGTTGGCAGCGCAGTCTGGGAATGGGCAGCACAGTCTGGGAGCAGACAGCACAGTCTGGGAGTGGGCACACAGTCTGGGAATAGGCAGCGCAGTCTGGGAGCAGGCCGCACAGTTTGGGAATGGGCAGTGCAGTCTGGGAATGGGCAGCACAGTCTGGGAATGGGCAGTGCAGTCTGGGAGCAGGCAGCACAGCCTGGGAATGGGCAGCACAGTCTGGGAATAGGCAGCACAGTCTGGGAGTGGGCACAGCAGTCTCGGAGATGACAGCGCAGACTGGGAGTGTGCTGCGCAGACTGGGAGTGGACAGTGCAGACTGGGAGTGGGCACCATGGTCTTGGAATAGGCAGTGCAGTCTGGGAGTGGGCAGCACAGTCTGGGAATGGGCAACACGGTCTGAGAGCAGACAGCGCAGACTGGGAGTGGGCATCGCAGTCTGGGAGTGGGCGGCGCTGTGTAGGAAGTGGCATGGCAGTATGGGAGTGGGCAGCACAGTCTGGGAATGGGCAGCGCAGTCTGGGAGTGGGCAGTGCAGTCTGGGAATAGGCGTGGCAGTCTTGGAGTGGGCATGGCAGTCTGGGAGTGCGCAGTGCAGTCTGGGAATGGGCAGCACAGTCTGGGAGCAGACAGCACAGTCTGGGAATGGGCAGTGCAGTCTGGGAATGGGCTGCACAGTCTGGGAGCAGGCCGCACAGCCTGGGCGTGGGCAGCGCAGTCTGGGAATAGGCTGCACTGTCTGGGAGTGGGCAGCACAGTCTGGGAATGGGCAGCACAGTCTGGGAATGGGCAGCACAGTCTGGGAGTGGGCAGCGCGGTCTAGGAATAGGCAGTGCAGACTGGGGGCAGGCAGCGAAGACTGGAAGTGGGCAGCACAGTCTGGGGGTGGGCAGCGCCATCCAGGAATAGGCAACGTAGTCTGGGAGTGGGCAGCACAGCCGAGGAATAGGCAGCGCAGTCTGGGAATGGGCAGCATAGACTGGGAATGGGTAGCACAGACTGGGAATGGTTAGCACAGTCTGGGAATGGGCAGCGCAGTCTGGGAATGGGCAGCACAGTCTGGGAATGGGCAGCACAGTCTGGGAGTGGGCAGCACAGACTGGGAGTAGGCAGCGCAGTCTGGGAGCAGACAGCGCGGACTGGGAGCGGGCAGCACAGTCTGGGAATAGGTGGCACAGTCTGGGAGTGGGCATTGCCGTCTGGGAATGCGCAGCACAGTCTGGGAATGGGCAGCACAGTCTGGCAGTGGGCGGCAGAGTCTGGGAATGGGCAGCACCGTCTGGGAGCGGGCAGCACAGCCTGGGAATGGGCAGCGCAGTATAGGAATAGGCAGCACAGTCTGGGAGTGGGCAGCATAGTCTGGGAATGGGCAGCGCAGTCTGGGAATGGGCAGCGCAGTCTAGGAATAGGCAGCGCCGTCTGGGAGTGGGCAGCCCAGTCTAGGAACAGGCAGCGAAGTTTGGGCGTGGGCAGTGCAGTCTGGGAATGGGCAGCGCAGTCTGGGAGTGGTCAGTGCAGTGTAGGAATAGGCAGCGCAGTCTGGGAGTGGGTAGCCCAGTCTAGGAATAGGCAGCGCAGTTTGGGTGTGGGCAGCGCAGTCTGGGAATGGGCACTGCAGACTGGGAGTGGGCAGCGCAGTCTGGGAATGGGCAGCAAAGTCTGGGAGCGGGCAGCATAGCCTGAGAGCGGGCAGCGCAGTCTGGGAGTCGGCAGCAGAGACTGGGAATGGGCAGCACAGTCTGGGTGCAGACAGCGCAGTCTGGGATAGGGCAGCACAGTCTGGGAATGGGCAGCACAGTCTGGGAGCAGACAGCACTGTATGGGAGTTGGCAGCGCAGTCTGGGAATGGGCAACACAGTCTGGGAGCAGACAGCACAGTTTGGGAGTGGGCAGTGCAGTCTGGGAATGGGCAGCGCAGGCTGGGAGCAGACAGCACAGTTTGGGAGTGGGCAGCGCAGTCTGGGAATTGGCAGCACAGTCTGTGAGCAGGCAGCACCATATGGGAATAGGCAGCAAAGTCTGGGAGAAGACAGCACAGTCTGGGAGCAGGCAGCACAGCCTGGGAATGGGCAGCACAGTCTGAGATTGGGCAGTGCAGTCTGGGAATGGGCAGCATGGTCTGGGAGCAGACAGCGCAGACTGGGAGTGGGCATCGCATTCTGGGAGTGGGCATCGCAGTCTAGGAATAGGCATGGAAGTATGGGAGTGCGCAGCACAGTCTGGGAATGGGCAGCACAGTCAGGGAGTCGGCAGTGCAGTCTAGGAATAGGCGCAGCAGTCGAGGAGTGGGCAGCGCAGTCTGGGAATGGGCAGCACAGTCAGGGAGTCGGCAGTGCAGTCTAGGAATAGGCGCAGCAGTCGAGGAGTGGGCAGCGCAGTCTGGGAGTGGGCAGCGCTGTTTGGGAGCGGGACACATAGACTGGGACTGGGCAACGCAGTCTAGGAATAGGCAGTGCAGACTGGGAATGGGCAGCACAGTCTGGGAGTGGGCAGCACAGACTGGGAGTAGGCAGCGCAGTCTGGGAGCAGACAGCGCAGTCTGGGAGTGGGCAGAGCAGTCAGGGAATGGGCAGCACAGTCTGGGAGCAGACAGCACAATCTGGGAGTGGGCAGTGCAGTCTGGGAATGGGCAGCACAGTTGGGAGCAGGCCGCACAGCCTGGGCGTGTGCAGCGCAGTCTGGGAATGGGCAGCACAGTCTGGGAATGGGCAGCACTGTCTGGGAGTGGGCAGCACAGTCTAGGAATAGGCAGTGCAGACTGGGAGTGGGCAGCACAGCCTGGGAGCGGACAGCGCAGTCTGGGGATGGGCAGCGCAGTCTGGGAGTGGGCAGCGCAGTGTAGGAATAGGCAGCGCAGTCTGGGAGTGAGCAGCGCAGTCTGGGAATGGGCAGCACAGTCTGGGGATGGGCAGCGCAGTCTGGGAGTGGGCAGCGCAGTGTAGGAATAGGCAGCGCTGTCTGGGAGTGAGCAGCGCAGTCTGGGAATGGGCAGCACAGTCTGGGAATGGGCATCGCAGTCTGGGAGCAGGCAGCACAGTCTAGGAATAGGCAGCGCAGTCTGGGAGCGGGCAGCACAGTCTGGGAATGGGCAGCGGAGTCTTGGATTGTGCAGCACAGACTGGGAATGGGCAGCGCAGTCTGGGAGTGTGCAGCACAGTCTGGGAATGGGCAGCACAGTCTTGGAGTGGGCAGTGCAGTCTAGGAATAGGCAGTGCAGACTGGGAGCGGGCAGCGCAGACTGGGAGTCGGCAGCGGAGACTGGGAGCCGGCAGTGCAGTCTGGGAATGGGCAGCGCAGTCTGGGACCAGACAGCGCAGACTGGGAGTGGGCAGTGCAGTCTGGGAATGGGCAGCGCAGTCTGGGAGCAGGCCGCACAGCCTGGGCGTGGGCAGCACAGTCTGGGAATGGGCCGCACAGTCTGGGAGTGGGCAGCACAGTCTGGGAATGGGCAGCACAGTCTGGGACTGGGCAGCGCGGTCTAGGAATAGGCAGTGCAGACTGGGTGCAGGCTGCGAAGACTGGAAGTGGGCAGCACAGTCTGGGGGTGGGCAGCGCCGTCCAGGAATAGGCAACGTAGTCTGGGAGTGGGCAGCGCAGCCGAGGAATAGGCAGTGCAGTCTGGGAATGGGCAGCACAGACTGGGAATGGGTAGCACAGACTGGGAATGGTTAGCACAGTCTGGGAATGGGCAGCGCACTCTGGGAGTGGGCAGCGCAGTCTGGGAATGGGCAGCACAGTCTGGGAGCAGGCAGCACAGTCTGGGAATGGGCAGCACAGTCTGGGAGAAAGCGCAGTCTGGGTGTGGCAGCATCGTCTGGGAGTTGGCAGCATAGTCTAGGAATAGGCAGTGCAGACTGGGAGTGGGCAGCATAGTCTGGGAATAAGCAGCGCAGTCTGGGAGCGGGCAGCACAGTCTGGGAATGGGTGGCACAGTCTGGGAGTTGGCATTGCCGTCTGGGAATGCGCAGCACAGTCTGGGAATGGGCAGAACAGTCTGTGAGAAGGCAGCACAGTCTGGGAATGGGCAGCACCGTCTGGGAGTGGGCAGCCCAGTCTAGGAACAGACAGCGCAGTTTGGGCGTGGGCAGCGCAGTCTGGGAATGGGCAGCACAGTCTGGGAGTGGTCAGTGCAGTGTAGGAATAGGCAGCGCAGTCTGGGAGTGGGTAGCCCAGTCTAGGAATAGGCAGCGCAGTTTGGGTGTGGGCAGCGCAGTCTGGGAATGGGCACTGCAGACTGGGAGTGGGCAGCGCAGTCTGGGAACGGGCAGCAAAGTCTGGGATTGGGCTGCACAGTCTGGGAGAAGGCCGCACAGCCTGGGCGTGGGCAGCGCAGTCTGGGAATGGGCCGCACAGTCTGGGAGTGGGCAGCACAGTCTGGGAATGGGCAGCACAGTCTGGGAGTGGGCAGTGCGGTCTAGGAATAGGCAGTGCAGACTGGGAGCAGGCAGCGAAGACTGGAAGTGGGCAGCACAGTCTGGGGGTGGGCAGCGCCGTCCAGGAATAGGCAACATAGTCTGGGAGTGGGCAGCACAGTCTGGGTGCAGACAGCGCAGTCTGGGAGTGGGCAGCACAGTCTGGGAATGGGCAGCACAGTCTGGGAGCAGACAGCACTGTATGGGAGTTGGCAGCGCAGTCTGGGAATGGGCAGCACAGTCTGGGAGCAGACAGCACAGTCTGGGAGTGGGCACACAGTCTGGGAATAGGCAGCGCAGTCTGGGAGCAGGCCGCACAGTTTGGGAATGGGCAGTGCAGTCTGGGAATGGGCAGCACAGTCTGGGAATGGGCAGTGCAGTCTGGGAGCAGGCAGCACAGCCTGGGAATGGGCAGCACAGTCTGGGAATAGGCAGCACAGTCTGGGAGTGGGCACAGCAGTCTCGGAGATGACAGCGCAGACTGGGAGTGTGCTGCGCAGACTGGGAGTGGACAGTGCAGACTGGGAGTGGGCACCATGGTCTTGGAATAGGCAGTGCAGTCTGGGAGTGGGCAGCACAGTCTGGGAATGGGCAACACGGTCTGAGAGCAGACAGCGCAGACTGGGAGTGGGCATCGCAGTCTGGGAGTGGGCGGCGCTGTGTAGGAAGTGGCATGGCAGTATGGGAGTGGGCAGCACAGTCTGGGAATGGGCAGCGCAGTCTGGGAGTGGGCAGTGCAGTCTGGGAATAGGCGTGGCAGTCTTGGAGTGGGCATGGCAGTCTGGGAGTGCGCAGTGCAGTCTGGGAATGGGCAGCACAGTCTGGGAGCAGACAGCACAGTCTGGGAGTGGGCAGTGCAGTCTGGGAATGGGCTGCACAGTCTGGGAGCAGGCCGCACAGCCTGGGCGTGGGCAGCGTAGTCTGGGAATAGGCCGCACTGTCTGGGAGTGGGCAGCACAGTCTGGGAATGGGCAGCACAGTCTGGGAATGGGCAGCACAGTCTGGGAGTGGGCAGCGCGGTCTAGGAATAGGCAGTGCAGACTGGGAGCAGGCAGCGAAGACTGGAAGTGGGCAGCACAGTCTGGGGGTGGGCAGCGCCATCCAGGAATAGGCAACGTAGTCTGGGAGTGGGCAGCACAGCCGAGGAATAGGCAGCGCAGTCTGGGAATGGGCAGCATAGACTGGGAATGGGTAGCACAGACTGGGAATGGTTAGCACAGTCTGGGAATGGGCAGCGCAGTCTGGGAATGGGCAGCACAGTCTGGGAATGGGCAGCACAGTCTGGGAGTGGGCAGCACAGACTGGGAGTAGGCAGCGCAGTCTGGGAGCAGACAGCGCGGACTGGGAGCGGGCAGCACAGTCTGGGAATGGGTGGCACAGTCTGGGAGTGGGCATTGCCATCTGGGAATGCGCAGCACAGTCTGGGAATGGGCAGCATAGTCTGGGAGTGGGCAGCGGAGTCTGGGAATGGGCAGCACCGTCTGGGAGCGGGCAGCGCAGCCTGGGAATGGGCAGCGCAGTCTAGGAATAGGCAGCACAGTCGGCGTGGGCAGCATAGTCTGGGAACGGGCAGCGCAGTCTGGTAATGGGCAGCACCGTCTGGGAGCGGGCAGCAAAGCCTGGGAATGGGCAGCGCAGTCTCGGAATAGGCAGCGCCGTCTGGGAGTGGGCAGCCCAGTCTAGGAACAGGCAGCGCAGTTTGGGCGTGGGCAGCGCAGTATGGGAATGGGCAGCGCAGTCTGGGAGTGGTCAGTTCAGTGTAGGAATAGGCAGCGCAATCTGGGAGTGGGTAACCCAGTCTAGGAATAGGCAGCGCAGTTTGGGTGTGGGCAGCGCAGTCTGGGAATGGGCACTGCAGACTGGGAGTGGGCAGCGCAGTCTGGGAATGGGCAGCAAAGTCTGGGAGCGCGCAGCATAGCCTGGGAGCGGGCAGCGCAGTCTGGGAGTCGGCAGCGGAGACTGGGAATGGGCAGCACAGTCTGAGAGTGGGCAGCGGAGACTGGGAATGGGCAGCACAGTCTGGGTGCAGACAGCGCAGTCTGGGAGTGGGCAGCACAGTCTGGGAATAGGCAGCGCAGTCTGGAAGCAGGCCGCACAGTTTGGGAATGGGCAGTGCAGTCTGGGAATGGGCAGCACAGTCTGGGAGTGGGCAGCACATTCTGGGAATGGGCAGCACAGTCTGGGAGTGGGCAGCGCAGTCTAGGAATAGGCAGTGCAGACTGGGAGGAGGCAGCGAAGACTGGGAGTGGGCAGCACAGTCTGGGAGTGGGCAGCACCGTCTAGGAATACGCAGTGCAGTCTGGGAGTGTGCAGCGCAGTCTAGGAATAGGCAGCGCAGTCTGGGAATGGGCAGCACAGTCTGGGAGTGGGCAGCACACACTGGGAGTAGGCAGCTCAGTCTGGGAGATGACAGCGCTGACTGGGAGTGTGCTGCGCAGACTGGGAGTGGACAGTGCAGACTGGGAGCGGGCACCATGGTCTAGAAATAGGCAGCGCAGTCTGGGAGTGGGCAGCACAGTCTGGCAATGGGCAACACAGTCTGAGAGCAGACAGCGCAGACTGGGAGTGGGCATCGCAGTCTGGGAGTGGGCGGCACTGTGCAGGAAGTGGCATGGCAGTATGGGAGTGGGCAGCACAGTCTGGGAATGGGCAGTGCAGTCTGGGAGTGGGCAGTGCAGTCTGGGAATAGGCGTGGCAGTCTCGGAGTGGGCACGGCAGTCTGGGAGTGCGCAGTGCAGTCTGGGAATGGGCAGCACAGTCTGGGAGCAGACAGCACAGTCTGGGAGTGGGCAGTGCAGTCTGGGATTGGGCTGCACAGTCTGGGAGCAGGCCGCACAGCCTGGGCGTGGGCAGCACAGTCTGGAAATGGGCCGCACAGTCTGGGAGTGGGCAGCACAGTCTGGGAATGGGCAGCACAGTCTGGGAGTGGGCAGCGCGGTCTAGGAATAGGCAGTGCAGACTGGGAGCAGGCAGCGAAGACTGGAAGTGGGCAGCACAGTCTGGGGGTGGGCAGCGCCATCCAGGAATAGGCAACGTAGTCTGGGAGTGGGCAGCGCAGCCGAGGAATAGGCAGTGCAGTCTGGGAATGGGCAGCACAGACTGGGAATGGGTAGCACAGACTGGGAATGGTTAGCACAGTCTGGGAATGGGCAGCGCACTCTGGGAGTGGGCAGCGCAGTCTGGGAATGGGCAGCACAGTCTGGGAATGGGCAGCACAGTCGTGGAGTGGGCAGCACAGACTGGGAGTAGGCAGCGCAGTCTGGGAGCAGACAGCGCGGACTGGGAGTGCGCAGCGCAGACTGGGAGTGGGCAGTGCAGACTGGGAATGGGCAGCACAGTCTGGGAGCAGGCAGCACAGTCTGGGAATGGGCAGCACAGTCTGGGAATGGGTGGCACAGTCTGGGAGTGGGCATTGCCATCTGGGAATGCGCAGCACAGTCTGGGAATGGGCAGCAAAGTCTGGGAGTGGGCAGCGGAGTCTGGGAATGGGCAGCACCGTCTGGGAGCGGGCAGCACAGCCTGGGAATGGGCAGCGCAGTCGAGGAATGGGCAGCACAGTCTGGGAGTGGGCAGCATAGTCTGGGAATGGGCAGCACAGTCTGGGAATGGGCAGCACCGTCTGGGAGCGGGCAGCACTGCCTGGGAATGGGCAGCGCAGTCTAGGAATAGGCAGCGCGATCTGGGAGTGGGCAGCTCAGTCTAGGAACAGGCAGCGCCGTTTGGGCGTGGGCAGCGCAGTCTGGGAATGGGCAGTGCAGTCTGGGAGTGGGTAGCCCAATCTAGGAATAGGCAGCGCAGTTTGGGTGTGGGCAGCGCAGTCTGGGAATGGGCACTGCAGACTGGGAGTGGGCAGCGCAGTCTGGGAATGGGCAGCAAAGTCTGGGAGCGGGCAGCATAGCCTGAGAGTGGGCAGCGCAGTCTGGGAGTCGGCAGCGGAGACTGGGAATGGGCAGCACAGTCTGAGAGTGGGCAGCGGAGACTGGGAATGGGCAGCACAGTCTGGGTGCAGACAGCGCAGTCTGGGAGTGGGCAGCACAGTCTGGGAATGGGCAGCACAGTCTGGGTGCAGACAGCGCAGTCTGGGAGTGGGCAGCACAGTCTGGGAATGGGCAGTGCAGTCTGGGAGTGGGCAGCACAGTCTGGCAATGGGCAACACAGTCTGAGAGCAGACAGCGCAGACTGGGAGTGGGCATCGCAGTCTGGGAGTGGGCGGCACTGTGCAGGAAGTGGCATGGCAGTATGGGAGTGGGCAGCACAGTCTGGGAATGGGCAGTGCAGTCTGGGAGTGCGCAGTGCAGTCTGGGAATGGGCAGCACAGTCTGGGAGCAGACAGCACAGTCTGGGAGTGGGCAGTGCAGTCTGGGATTGGGCTGCACAGTCTGGGAGCAGGCCGCACAGCCTGGGCGTGGGCAGCACAGTCTGGAAATGGGCCGCACAGTCTGGGAGTGGGCAGCACAGTCTGGGAATGGGCAGCACAGTCTGGGAGTGGGCAGCGCGGTCTAGGAATAGGCAGTGCAGACTGGGAGCAGGCAGCGAAGACTGGAAGTGGGCAGCACAGTCTGGGGGTGGGCAGCGCCATCCAGGAATAGGCAACGTAGTCTGGGAGTGGGCAGCGCAGCCGAGGAATAGGCAGTGCAGTCTGGGAATGGGCAGCACAGACTGGGAATGGGTAGCACAGACTGGGAATGGTTAGCACAGTCTGGGAATGGGCAGCGCACTCTGGGAGTGGGCAGCGCAGTCTGGGAATGGGCAGCACAGTCTGGGAATGGGCAGCACAGTCGTGGAGTGGGCAGCACAGACTGGGAGTAGGCAGCGCAGTCTGGGAGCAGACAGCGCGGACTGGGAGTGCGCAGCGCAGACTGGGAGTGGGCAGTGCAGACTGGGAATGGGCAGCACAGTCTGGGAGCAGGCAGCACAGTCTGGGAATGGGCAGCACAGTCTGGGAATGGGTGGCACAGTCTGGGAGTGGGCATTGCCATCTGGGAATGCGCAGCACAGTCTGGGAATGGGCAGCAAAGTCTGGGAGTGGGCAGCGGAGTCTGGGAATGGGCAGCACCGTCTGGGAGCGGGCAGCACAGCCTGGGAATGGGCAGCGCAGTCTAGGAATGGGCAGCATAGTCTGGGAGTGGGCAGCATAGTCTGGGAATGGGCAGCACAGTCTGGGAATGGGCAGCACCGTCTGGGAGCGGGCAGCACTGCCTGGGAATGGGCAGCGCAGTCTAGGAATAGGCAGCGCGATCTGGGAGTGGGCAGCTCAGTCTAGGAACAGGCAGCGCCGTTTGGGCGTGGGCAGCGCAGTCTGGGAATGGGCAGTGCAGTCTGGGAGTGGGTAGCCCAATCTAGGAATAGGCAGCGCAGTTTGGGTGTGGGCAGCGCAGTCTGGGAATGGGCACTGCAGACTGGGAGTGGGCAGCGCAGTCTGGGAATGGGCAGCAAAGTCTGGGAGCGGGCAGCATAGCCTGAGAGTGGGCAGCGC
This sequence comes from Isurus oxyrinchus, assembly GCA_026770705.1. NCBI lineage: Eukaryota > Metazoa > Chordata > Chondrichthyes > Lamniformes > Lamnidae > Isurus > Isurus oxyrinchus. Next base: position 140,887,990 of record JANJGN010000010.1, read on the forward strand.
AGTCTGGGAGTCGGCAGCGGAGACTGGGAATGGGCAGCACAGTCTGAGAGTGGGCAGCGGAGACTGGGAATGGGCAGCACAGTCTGGGTGCAGACAGCGCAGTCTGGGAGTGGGCAGCACAGTCTGGGAATGGGCAGCACAGTCTGGGAGCAGACAGCACTGTATGGGAGTTGGCAGTGCAGTCTGGGAATGGGCAACACAGTCTGGGAGCAGACAGCAGAGTTTGGGAGTGGGCAGTGCAGTCTGGGAATGGGCAGCGCAGGCTGGGAGCAGACAGCACAGTTTGGGAGTGGGCAGCGCAGTCTGGGAATGGGCAGCACAGTCTGTGAGCAGGCAGCACCATATGGGAATAGGCAGCAAAGTCTGGGAGAAGACAGCACAGTCTGGGAGCAGGCAGCACAGCCTGGGAGTGGACAGTGCAGACTGGGAGTAGGCAGCATAGTCTAGGAATAGGCATCGCAGTCTGGGCGCAGGCAGCACAGTCTGGGAATGGGCAGCACAGTCTGAGAGTGGGCAGTGCAGTCTGGGAATGGGCAGCAGGGTCTGGGAGCAGACAGCGCAGACTGGGAGTGGGCATCGCATTCTCGGAGTGGGCATCGCAGTCTAGGAATAGGCATGGCAGTATGGGAGTGCGCAGCACAGTCTGGGAATGGGCAGCACAGTCAGGGAGTCGGCAGTGCAGTCTAGGAATAGGCGCAGCAGTCGAGGAGTGGGCAGTGCAGTCTGGGAGAGGGCAGCGCAGTCTGGGAATGGGCAGCACAGTCTGGGAGCAGGCCGCACAGCCTGGGCGTGGGCAGCGCAGTCTGGGAATGGGCCGCACAGTCTGGGACTGGGCAGCGCGGTCTAGGAATAGGCAGTGCAGTCTGGGAGCAGGCAGCGAAGACTGGAAGTGGGCAGCACAGTCTGGGGGTGGGCAGCGCCGTCCAGGAATAGGCAACGTAGTCTGGGAGTGGGCAGCGCAGCCGAGGAATAGGCAGTGCCGTCTGGGAATGGGCAGCACAGACTGGGAATGGGTAGCACAGACTGGGAATGGTTAGCACAGTCTGGGAATGGGCAGCGCACTCTGGGAGTGGGCAGCGCAGTCTGGGAATGGGCAGCACAGTCTGGGAATGGGCAGCCTAGTCTGGGAGTGGGCAGCACAGACTGGGAGTAGGCAGCGCAGTCTGGGAGCAGACAGCGCGGACTGGGAGCGGGCAGCACAGTCTGGGAATGGGTGGCACAGTCTGGGAGTGGGCATTGCCGTCTGGGAATGCGCAGCACAGTCTGGGAATGGGCAGCACAGTCTGGCAGTGGGCAGCAGAGTCTGGGAATGGGCAGCACCGTCTGGGAGCAGGCAGCACAGCCTGGGAATGGGCAGCGCAGTATAGGAATAGGCAGCACAGTCTGGGAGTGGGCAGCATAGTCTGGGAATGGGCAGCGCAGTCTGGGAATGGGCAGCGCAGTCTAGGAATAGGCAGCGCCGTCTGGGAGTGGGCAGCCCAGTCTAGGAACAGGCAGCGAAGTTTGGGCGTGGGCAGTGCAGTCTGGGAATGGGCAGCGCAGTCTGGGAGTGGTCAGTGCAGTGTAGGAATAGGCAGCGCAGTCTGGGAGTGGGTAGCCCAGTCTAGGAATAGGCAGCGCAGTTTGGGTGTGGGCAGCGCAGTCTGGGAATGGGCACTGCAGACTGGGAGTGGGCAGCGCAGTCTGGGAATGGGCAGCAAAGTCTGGGAGCGGGCAGCATAGCCTGAGAGCGGGCAGCGCAGTCTGGGAGTCGGCAGCGGAGACTGGGAATGGGCAGCACAGTCTGGGTGCAGACAACGCAGTCTGGGAGTGGGCAGCACAGTCTGGGAATGGGCAGCACAGTCTGGGAGCAGACAGCACTGTATGGGAGTTGGCTGCGCAGTCTGGGAATGGGCAACACTGTCTGGGAGCAGACAGCACAGTTTGGGAGTGGGCAGTGCAGTCTGGGAATGGGCAGCGCAGGCTGGGAGCAGACAGCACAGTTTGGGAGTGGGCAGCGCAGTCTGGGAATGGGCAGCACAGTCTGTGAGCAGGCAGCACCATTTGGGAATAGGCAGCAAAGTCTGGGAGAAGACAGCACAGTCTGGGAGCAGGCAGCACAGCCTGGGAATGGGCAGCACAGTCTGAGATTGGGCAGTGCAGTCTGGGAATGGGCAGCAGGGTCTGGGAGCAGACAGCGCAGACTGGGAGTGGGCATCGCATTCTGGGAGTGGGCATCGCAGTCTAGGAATAGGCATGGAAGTATGGGAGTGCGCAGCACAGTCTGGGAATGGGCAGCACAGTCAGGGAGTCGGCAGTGCAGTCTAGGAATAGGCGCAGCAGTCGAGGAGTGGGCAGCGCAGTCTGGGAGTGGGCAGCGCTGTTTGGGAGCGGGACACATAGCCTGGGACTGGGCAACGCAGTCTAGGAATAGGCAGTGCAGACTGGGAATGGGCAGCACAGTCTGGGAGTGGGCAGCACAGACTGGGAGTAGGCAGCGCAGTCTGGGAGCAGACAGCGCAGTCTGGGAGTGGGCAGAGCAGTCAGGGAATGGGCAGCACAGTCTGGGAGCAGACAGCACAATCTGGGAGTGGGCAGTGCAGTCTGGGAATGGGCAGCACAGTTGAGAGCAGGCCGCACAGCCTGGGCGTGTGCAGCGCAGTCTGGGAATGGGCAGCACAGTCTGGGAATGGGCAGCACTGTCTGGGAGTGGGCAGCACAGTCTAGGAATAGGCAGTGCAGACTGGGAGTGGGCAGCACAGCCTGGGAGCGGGCAGCGCAGTCTGGGGATGGGCAGCGCAGTCTGGGAGTGGGCAGCGCAGTGTAGGAATAGGCAGCGCAGTCTGGGAGTGAGCAGCGCAGTCTGGGAATGGGCAGCACAGTCTGGGGATGGGCAGCGCAGTCTGGGAGTGGGCAGCGCAGTGTAGGAATAGGCAGCGCTGTCTGGGAGTGAGCAGCGCAGTCTGGGAATGGGCAGCACAGTCTGGGAATGGGCATCGCAGTCTGGGAGCAGGCAGCACAGTCTAGGAATAGGCAGCGCAGTCTGGGAGCGGGCAGCACAGTCTGGGAATGGGCAGCGGAGTCTTGGATTGTGCAGCACAGACTGGGAATGGGCAGCGCAGTCTGGGAGTGTGCAGCACAGTCTGGGAATGGGCAGCACAGTCTTGGAGTGGGCAGTGCAGTCTAGGAATAGGCAGTGCAGACTGGGAGCGGGCAGCGCAGACTGGGAGTCGGCAGCGGAGACTGGGAGCCGGCAGTGCAGTCTGGGAATGGGCAGCGCAGTCTGGGACCAGACAGCGCAGACTGGGAGTGGGCAGTGCAGTCTGGGAATGGGCAGCGCAGTCTGGGAGCAGGCCGCACAGCCTGGGCGTGGGCAGCACAGTCTGGGAATGGGCCGCACAGTCTGGGAGTGGGCAGCACAGTCTGGGAATGGGCAGCACAGTCTGGGACTGGGCAGCGCGGTCTAGGAATAGGCAGTGCAGACTGGGTGCAGGCTGCGAAGACTGGAAGTGGGCAGCACAGTCTGGGGGTGGGCAGCGCCGTCCAGGAATAGGCAACGTAGTCTGGGAGTGGGCAGCGCAGCCGAGGAATAGGCAGTGCAGTCTGGGAATGGGCAGCACAGACTGGGAATGGGTAGCACAGAATGGGAATGGTTAGCACAGTCTGGGAATGGGCAGCGCACTCTGGGAGTGGGCAGCGCAGTTTGGGAATGGGCAGCACAGTCTGGGAATGGGCAGCACAGTCTGGGAGTGGGCAGCACAGTCTGTGAGCAGGCAGCACCATATGGGAATAGGCAGCAAAGTCTGGGAGAAGACAGCACAGTCTGGGAGCAGGCAGCACAGCCTGGGAATGGGCAGCACAGTCTGAGATTGGGCAGTGCAGTCTGGGAATGGGCAGCAGGGTCTGGGAGCAGACAGCGCAGACTGGGAGTGGGCATCGCATTCTGGGAGTGGGCATCGCAGTCTAGGAATAGGCATGGAAGTATGGGAGTGCGCAGCACAGTCTGGGAATGGGCAGCACAGTCAGGGAGTCGGCAGTGCAGTCTAGGAATAGGCGCAGCAGTCGAGGAGTGGGCAGCGCAGTCTGGGAGTGGGCAGCGCTGTTTGGGAGCGGGACACATAGCCTGGGACTGGGCAACGCAGTCTAGGAATAGGCAGTGCAGACTGGGAATGGGCAGCACAGTCTGGGAGTGGGCAGCACAGACTGGGAGTAGGCAGCGCAGTCTGGGAGCAGACAGCGCAGTCTGGGAGTGGGCAGAGCAGTCAGGGAATGGGCAGCACAGTCTGGGAGCAGACAGCACAATCTGGGAGTGGGCAGTGCAGTCTGGGAAAGGGAAGCACAGTTGGGAGCAGGCCGCACAGCCTGGGCGTGTGCAGCGCAGTCTGGGAATGGGCAGCACAGTCTGGGAATGGGCAGCACTGTCTGGGAGTGGGCAGCACAGTCTAGGAATAGGCAGTGCAGACTGGGAGTGGGCAGCACAGCCTGGGAGCGGGCAGCGCAGTCTGGGGATGGGCAGCGCAGTCTGGGAGTGGGCAGCGCAGTGTAGGAATAGGCAGCGCAGTCTGGGAGTGAGCAGCGCAGTCTGGGAATGGGCAGCACAGTCTGGGGACGGGCAGCGCTGTCTGGGAGTGAGCAGCGCAGTCTGGGAATGGGCAGCACAGTCTGGGAATGGGCATCGCAGTCTGGGAGCAGGCAGCACAGTCTAGGAATAGGCAGCGCAGTCTGGGAGCGGGCAGCACAGTCTGGGAATGGGCAGCGGAGTCTTGGATTGTGCAGCACAGACTGGGAATGGGCAGCGCAGTCTGGGAGTGTGCAGCACAGTCTGGGAATGGGCAGCACAGTCTTGGAGTGGGCAGTGCAGTCTAGGAATAGGCAGTGCAGACTGGGAGCGGGCAGCGCAGACTGGGAGTCGGCAGCGGAGACTGGGAGCCGGCAGTGCAGTCTGGGAATGGGCAGCGCAGTCTGGGACCAGACAGCGCAGACTGGGAGTGGGCAGTGCAGTCTGGGAATGGGCAGCGCAGTCTGGGAGCAAGCCGCACAGCCTGGGCGTGGGCAGCACAGTCTGGGAATGGGCCGCACAGTCTGGGAGTGGGCAGCACAGTCTGGGAATGGGCAGCACAGTCTGGGACTGGGCAGCGCGGTCTAGGAATAGGCAGTGCAGACTGGGTGCAGGCTGCGAAGACTGGAAGTGGGCAGCACAGTCTGGGGGTGGGCAGCGCCATCCAGGAATAGGCAACGTAGTCTGGGAGTGGGCAGCGCAGCCGAGGAATAGGCAGTGCAGTCTGGGAATGGGCAGCACAGACTGGGAATGGGTAGCACAGATTGGGAATGGTTAGCACAGTCTGGGAATGGGCAGCGCACTCTGGGAGTGGGCAGCGCAGTCTGGGAATGGGCAGCACAGTCTGGGAATGGGCAGCACAGTCTGGGAGTGGGCAGCACAGACTGGGAGTAGGCAGCGCAGTCTGGGAGCAGACAGCGCGGACTGGGAGTGCGCAGCGCAGACTGGGAGTGGGCAGTGCAGACTGGGAATGGGCAGCACAGTCTGGGAGCAGGCAGCACAGTCTGGGAATGGGCAGCACAGTCTGGGAGAAAGCGCAGTCTGGGTGTGGCAGCATCGTCTGGGAGTTGGCAGCATAGTCTAGGAATAGGCAGTGCAGACTGGGAGTGGGCAGCATAGTCTGGGAATAAGCAGCGCAGTCTGGGAGCGGGCAGCACAGTCTGGGAATGGGTGGCACAGTCTGGGAGTTGGCATTGCCGTCTGGGAATGCGCAGCACAGTCTGGGAATGGGCAGAACAGTCTGTGAGAAGGCAGCACAGTCTGGGAATGGGCAGCACCGTCTGGGAGCGGGCAGCACAGCCTGGGAATGGGCAGCGCAGTCTAGGAATAGGCAGCGCCGTCTGGGAGTGGGCAGCCCAGTCTAGGAACAGACAGCGCAGTTTGGGCGTGGGCAGCGCAGTCTGGGAATGGGCAGCACAGTCTGGGAGTGGTCAGTGCAGTGTAGGAATAGGCAGCGCAGTCTGGGAGTGGGTAGCCCAGTCTAGGAATAGGCAGCGCAGTTTGGGTGTGGGCAGCGCAGTCAGGGAATGGGCACTGCAGACTGGGAGTGGGCAGCGCAGTCTGGGAACGGGCAGCAAAGTCTGGGATTGGGCTGCACAGTCTGGGAGCAGGCCGCACAGCCTGGGCGTGGGCAGCGCAGTCTGGGAATGGGCCGCACAGTCTGGAAGTGGGCAGCACAGTCTGGGAATGGGCAGCACAGTCTGGGAGTGGGCAGCGCGGTCTAGGAATAGGCAGTGCAGACTGGGAGCAGGCAGCGAAGACTGGAAGTGGGCAGCACAGTCTGGGGGTGGGCAGCGCCATCCAGGAATAGGCAACGTAGTCTGGGAGTGGGCAGCGCAGCCGAGGAATAGGCAGTGCAGTCTGGGAATGGGCAGCACAGACTGGGAATGGGTAGCACAGACTGGGAATGGTTAGCACAGTCTGGGAATGGGCAGCGCACTCTGGGAGTGGGCAGCGCAGTCTGGGAATGGGCAGCACAGTCTGGGAATGGGCAGCACAGTCGTGGAGTGGGCAGCACAGACTGGGAGTAGGCAGCGCAGTCTGGGAGCAGACAGCGCGGACTGGGAGTGCGCAGCGCAGACTGGGAGTGGGCAGTGCAGACTGGCATTGGGCAGCACAGTCTGGGAGCAGGCAGCACAGTCTGGGAATGGGCAGCACAGTCTGGGAATGGGTGGCACAGTCTGGGAGTGGGCATTGCCATCTGGGAATGCGCAGCACAGTCTGGGAATGGGCAGCAAAGTCTGAGAGTGGGCAGCGGAGTCTGGGAATGGGCAGCACCGTCTGGGAGCGGGCAGCACAGCCTGGGAATGGGCAGCGCAGTCTAGGAATGGGCAGCACAGTCTGGGAGTGGGCAGCATAGTCTGGGAATGGGCAGCGCAGTCTGGGAATGGGCAGCACCGTCTGGGAGTGGGCAGCACTGCCTGGGAATGGGCAGCGCAGTCTAGGAATAGGCAGCGCGATCTGGGAGTGGGCAGCTCAGTCTAGGAACAGGCAGCGCCGTTTGGGCGTGGGCAGCGCAGTCTGGGAATGGGCAGCGCAGTCTGGGAGTGGTCAGTGCAGTGTAGGAATAGGCAGTGCAGTCTGGGAGTGGGTAGCCCAATCTAGGAATAGGCAGCGCAGTTTGGGTGTGGGCAGTGCAGTCTGGGAATGGGCACTGCAGACTGGGAGTGGGCAGCGCAGTCTGGGAATGGGCAGAAAAGTCTGGGAGCGGGCAGCATAGCCTGAGAGTGGGCAGCGCAGTCTGGGAGTCGGCAGCGGAGACTGGGAATGGGCAGCACAGTCTGGGTGCAGACAGCGCAGTCTGGGAGTGGGCAGCACAGTCTGGGAATGGGCAGCACAGTCTGGGAGCAGACAGCACTGTATGGGAGTTGGCAGCGCAGTCTGGGAATGGGCAACACAGTCTGGGAGCAGACAGCACAGTTTGGGAGTGGGCAGTGCAGTCTGGGAATGGGCAGCGCAGGCTGGGAGCAGACAGCACAGTTTGGGAGTGGGCAGCGCAGTCTGGGAATGGGCAGCACAGTCTGTGAGCAGGCAGCACCATATGGGAATAGGCAGCAAAGTCTGGGAGAAGACAGCACAGTCTGGGAGCAGGCAGCACAGCCTGGGAGTGGAGAGTGCAGACTGGGAGTGGGCAGCATAGTCTAGGAATAGGCATCGCAGTCTGGGCGCAGGCAGCACAGTCTGGGAATGGGCAGCACAGTCTGAGAGTGGGCAGTGCAGTCTGGGAATGGGCAGCAGAGTCTGGGAGCAGACAGCGCAGACTGGGAGTGGGCATCGCATTCTGGGAGTGGGCATCGCAGTCTAGGAATAGGCATGGCAGTATGGGAGTGCGCAGCACAGTCTGGGAATGGGCAGCACAGTCAGGGAGTCGGCAGTGCAGTCTAGGAATAGGCGCAGCAGTCGAGGAGTGGGCTGTGCAGTCTGGGAGAGGGCAGCGCAGTCTGGGAATGGGCAGCACAGTCTGGGAGCAGGCCGCACAGCCTGGGCGTGGGCAGCGCAGTCTGGGAATGGGCCGCACAGTCTGGGACTGGGCAGCGCGGTCTAGGAATAGGCAGTGCAGTCTGGGAGCAGGCAGCGAAGACTGGAAGTGGGCAGCACAGTCTGGGGGTGGGCAGCGCCGTCCAGGAATAGGCAACGTAGTCTGGGAGTGGGCTGTGCAGCCGAGGAATAGGCAGTGCCGTCTGGGAATGGGCAGCACAGACTGGGAATGGGTAGCACAGACTGGGAATGGTTAGCACAGTCTGGGAATGGGCAGCGCACTCTGGGAGTGGGCAGCGCAGTCTGGGAATGGGCTGCAGAGTCTGGGAATGGGCAGCCTAGTCTGGGAGTGGGCAGCACAGACTGGGAGTAGGCAGCGCAGTCTGGGAGCAGACAGCGCGGACTGGGAGCGGGCAGCACAGTCTGGGAATGGGTGGCACAGTCTGGGAGTGGGCATTGCCGTCTGGGAATGCGCAGCACAGTCTGGGAATGGGCAGCACAGTCTGGCAGTGGGCAGCAGAGTCTGGGAATGGGCAGCACCATCTGGGAGCGGGCAGCACAGCCTGGGAATGGGCAGCGCAGTATAGGAATAGGCAGCACAGTCTGGGAGTGGGCAGCATAGTCTGGGAATGGGCAGCGCAGTCTGGGAATGGGCAGCGCAGTCTAGGAATAGGCAGCGCCGTCTGGGAGTGGGCAGCCCAGTCTAGGAACAGGCAGCGAAGTTTGGGCGTGGGCAGTGCAGTCTGGGAATGGGCAGCGCAGTCTGGGAGTGGTCAGTGCAGTGTAGGAATAGGCAGCGCAGTCTGGGAGTGGGTAGCCCAGTCTAGGAATAGGCAGCGCAGTTTGGGTGTGGGCAGCGCAGTCTGGGAATGGGCACTGCAGACTGGGAGTGGGCAGCAAAGTCTGGGAGCGGGCAGCATAGCCTGAGAGCGGGCAGCGCAGTCTGGGAGTCGGCAGCAGAGACTGGGAATGGGCAGCACAGTCTGGGTGCAGACAGCGCAGTCTGGGAGTGGGCAGCACAGTCTGGGAATGGGCAGCACAGTCTGGGAGCAGACAGCACTGTATGGGAGTTGGCAGCGCAGTCTGGGAATGGGCAACACAGTCTGGGAGCAGACAGCACAGTTTGGGAGTGGGCAGTGCAGTCTGGGAATGGGCAGCGCAGGCTGGGAGCAGACAGCACAGTTTGGGAGTGGGCAGCGCAGTCTGGGAATGGGCAGCACAGTCTGTGAGCAGGCAGCACCATATGGGAATAGGCAGCAAAGTCTGGGAGAAGACAGCACAGTCTGGGAGCAGGCAGCACAGCCTGGGAATGGGCAGCACAGTCTGAGATTGGGCAGTGCAGTCTGGGAATGGGCAGCATGGTCTGGGAGCAGACAGCGCAGACTGGGAGTGGGCATCGCATTCTGGGAGTGGGCATCGCAGTCTAGGAATAGGCATGGAAGTATGGGAGTGCGCAGCACAGTCTGGGAATGGGCAGCACAGTCAGGGAGTCGGCAGTGCAGTCTAGGAATAGGCGCAGCAGTCGAGGAGTGGGCAGCGCAGTCTGGGAATGGGCAGCACAGTCAGGGAGTCGGCAGTGCAGTCTAGGAATAGGCGCAGCAGTCGAGGAGTGGGCAGCGCAGTCTGGGAGTGGGCAGCGCTGTTTGGGAGCGGGACACATAGCCTGGGACTGGGCAACGCAGTCTAGGAATAGGCAGTGCAGACTGGGAATGGGCAGCACAGTCTGGGAGTGGGCAGCACAGACTGGGAGTAGGCAGCGCAGTCTGGGAGCAGACAGCGCAGTCTGGGAGTGGGCAGAGCAGTCAGGGAATGGGCAGCACAGTCTGGGAGCAGACAGCACAATCTGGGAGTGGGCAGTGCAGTCTGGGAATGGGCAGCACAGTTGGGAGCAGGCCGCACAGCCTGGGCGTGTGCAGCGCAGTCTGGGAATGGGCAGCACAGTCTGGGAATGGGCAGCACTGTCTGGGAGTGGGCAGCACAGTCTAGGAATAGGCAGTGCAGACTGGGAGTGGGCAGCACAGCCTGGGAGCGGGCAGCGCAGTCTGGGGATGGGCAGCGCAGTCTGGGAGTGGGCAGCGCAGTGTAGGAATAGGCAGCGCAGTCTGGGAGTGAGCAGCGCAGTCTGGGAATGGGCAGCACAGTCTGGGGATGGGCAGCGCAGTCTGGGAGTGGGCAGCGCAGTGTAGGAATAGGCAGCGCTGTCTGGGAGTGAGCAGCGCAGTCTGGGAATGGGCAGCACAGTCTGGGAATGGGCATCGCAGTCTGGGAGCAGGCAGCACAGTCTAGGAATAGGCAGCGCAGTCTGGGAGCGGGCAGCACAGTCTGGGAATGGGCAGCGGAGTCTTGGATTGTGCAGCACAGACTGGGAATGGGCAGCGCAGTCTGGGAGTGTGCAGCACAGTCTGGGAATGGGCAGCACAGTCTTGGAGTGGGCAGTGCAGTCTAGGAATAGGCAGTGCAGACTGGGAGCGGGCAGCGCAGACTGGGAGTCGGCAGCGGAGACTGGGAGCCGGCAGTGCAGTCTGGGAATGGGCAGCGCAGTCTGGGACCAGACAGCGCAGACTGGGAGTGGGCAGTGCAGTCTGGGAATGGGCTGCACAGTCTGGGAGCAGGCCGCACAGCCTGGGCGTGGGCAGCACAGTCTGGGAATGGGCCGCACAGTCTGGGAGTGGGCAGCACAGTCTGGGAATGGGCAGCACAGTCTGGGACTGGGCAGCGCGGTCTAGGAATAGGCAGTGCAGACTGGGTGCAGGCTGCGAAGACTGGAAGTGGGCAGCACAGTCTGGGGGTGGGCAGCGCCGTCCAGGAATAGGCAACGTAGTCTGGGAGTGGGCAGCGCAGCCGAGGAATAGGCAGTGCAGTCTGGGAATGGGCAGCACAGACTGGGAATGGGTAGCACAGACTGGGAATGGTTAGCACAGTCTGGGAATGGGCAGCGCACTCTGGGAGTGGGCAGCGCAGTCTGGGAATGGGCAGCACAGTCTGGGAGCAGGCAGCACAGTCTGGGAATGGGCAGCACAGTCTGGGAGAAAGCGCAGTCTGGGTGTGGCAGCATCGTCTGGGAGTTGGCAGCATAGTCTAGGAATAGGCAGTGCAGACTGGGAGTGGGCAGCATAGTCTGGGAATAAGCAGCGCAGTCTGGGAGCGTGCAGCACAGTCTGGGAATGGGTGGCACAGTCTGGGAGTTGGCATTGCCGTCTGGGAATGCGCAGCACAGTCTGGGAATGGGCAGAACAGTCTGTGAGAAGGCAGCACAGTCTGGGAATGGGCAGCACCGTCTGGGAGCGGGCAGCACAGCCTGGGAATGGGCAGCGCAGTCTAGGAATAGGCAGCGCCGTCTGGGAGTGGGCAGCCCAGTCTAGGAACAGACAGCGCAGTTTGGGCGTGGGCAGCGCAGTCTGGGAATGGGCAGCACAGTCTGGGAGTGGTCAGTGCAGTGTAGGAATAGGCAGCGCAGTCTGGGAGTGGGTAGCCCAGTCTAGGAATAGGCAGCGCAGTTTGGATGTGGGCAGCGCAGTCTGGGAATGGGCACTGCAGACTGGGAGTGGGCAGCGCAGTCTGGGAACGGGCAGCAAAGTCTGGGATTGGGCTGCACAGTCTGGGAGCAGGCCGCACAGCCTGGGCGTGGGCAGCGCAGTCTGGGAATGGGCCGCACAGTCTGGGAGTGGGCAGCACAGTCTGGGAATGCGCAGCACAGTCTGGGAGTGGGCAGTGCGGTCTAGGAATAGGCAGTGCAGACTGGGAGCAGGCAGCGAAGACTGGAAGTGGGCAGCACAGTCTGGGGGTGGGCAGCGCCGTCCAGGAATAGGCAACATAGTCTGGGAGTGGGCAGCACAGTCTGGGTGCAGACAGCGCAGTCTGGGAGTGGGCAGCACAGTCTGGGAATGGGCAGCACAGTCTGGGAGCAGACAGCACTGTATGGGAGTTGGCAGCGCAGTCTGGGAATGGGCAACACAGTCTGGGAGCATACAGCACAGTTTGGGAGTGGGCAGTGCAGTCTGGGAATGGGCAGCGCAGGCTGGGAGCAGACAGCACAGTTTGGGAGTGGGCAGCGCAGTCTGGGAATGGGCAGCACAGTCTGTGAGCAGGCAGCACCATATGGGAATAGGCAGCAAAGTCTGGGAGAAGACAGCACAGTCTGGGAGCAGGCAGCACAGCCTGGGAGTGGACAGTGCAGTCTGGGAATGGGCAGCAGAGTCTGGGAGCAGACAGCACAGTTTGGGAGTGGGCAGCGCAGTCTGGGAATGGGCAGCACAGTCTGTGAGCAGGCAGCACCATATGGGAATAGGCAGCAAAGTCTGGGAGAAGACAGCACAGTCTGGGAGCAGGCAGCACAGCCTGGGAATGGGCAGCACAGTCTGAGATTGGGCAGTGCAGTCTGGGAATGGGCAGCATGGTCTGGGAGCAGACAGCGCAGACTGGGAGTGGGCATCGCATTCTGGGAGTGGGCATCGCAGTCTAGGAATAGGCATGGAAGTATGGGAGTGCGCAGCACAGTCTGGGAATGGGCAGCACAGTCAGGGAGTCGGCAGTGCAGTCTAGGAATAGGCGCAGCAGTCGAGGAGTGGGCAGCGCAGTCTGGGAATGGGCAGCACAGTCAGGGAGTCGGCAGTGCAGTCTAGGAATAGGCGCAGCAGTCGAGGAGTGGGCAGCGCAGTCTGGGAGTGGGCAGCGCTGTTTGGGAGCGGGACACATAGCCTGGGACTGGGCAACGCAGTCTAGGAATAGGCAGTGCAGACTGGGAATGGGCAGCACAGTCTGGGAGTGGGCAGCACAGACTGGGAGTAGGCAGCGCAGTCTGGGAGCAGACAGCGCAGTCTGGGAGTGGGCAGAGCAGTCAGGGAATGGGCAGCACAGTCTGGGAGCAGACAGCACAATCTGGGAGTGGGCAGTGCAGTCTGGGAATGGGCAGCACAGTTGGGAGCAGGCCGCACAGCCTGGGCGTGTGCAGCGCAGTCTGGGAATGGGCAGCACAGTCTGGGAATGGGCAGCACTGTCTGGGAGTGGGCAGCACAGTCTAGGAATAGGCAGTGCAGACTGGGAGTGGGCAGCACAGCCTGGGAGCGGGCAGCGCAGTCTGGGGATGGGCAGCGCAGTCTGGGAGTGGGCAGCGCAGTGTAGGAATAGGCAGCGCAGTCTGGGAGTGAGCAGCGCAGTCTGGGAATGGGCAGCACAGTCTGGGGATGGGCAGCGCAGTCTGGGAGTGGGCAGCGCAGTGTAGGAATAGGCAGCGCTGTCTGGGAGTGAGCAGCGCAGTCTGGGAATGGGCAGCACAGTCTGGGAATGGGCATCGCAGTCTGGGAGCAGGCAGCACAGTCTAGGAATAGGCAGCGCAGTCTGGGAGCGGGCAGCACAGTCTGGGAATGGGCAGCGGAGTCTTGGATTGTGCAGCACAGACTGGGAATGGGCAGCGCAGTCTGGGAGTGTGCAGCACAGTCTGGGAATGGGCAGCACAGTCTTGGAGTGGGCAGTGCAGTCTAGGAATAGGCAGTGCAGACTGGGAGCGGGCAGCGCAGACTGGGAGTCGGCAGCGGAGACTGGGAGCCGGCAGTGCAGTCTGGGAATGGGCAGCGCAGTCTGGGACCAGACAGCGCAGACTGGGAGTGGGCAGTGCAGTCTGGGAATGGGCTGCACAGTCTGGGAGCAGGCCGCACAGCCTGGGCGTGGGCAGCACAGTCTGGGAATGGGCCGCACAGTCTGGGAGTGGGCAGCACAGTCTGGGAATGGGCAGCACAGTCTGGGACTGGGCAGCGCGGTCTAGGAATAGGCAGTGCAGACTGGGTGCAGGCTGCGAAGACTGGAAGTGGGCAGCACAGTCTGGGGGTGGGCAGCGCCGTCCAGGAATAGGCAACGTAGTCTGGGAGTGGGCAGCGCAGCCGAGGAATAGGCAGTGCAGTCTGGGAATGGGCAGCACAGACTGGGAATGGGTAGCACAGACTGGGAATGGTTAGCACAGTCTGGGAATGGGCAGCGCACTCTGGGAGTGGGCAGCGCAGTCTGGGAATGGGCAGCACAGTCTGGGAGCAGGCAGCACAGTCTGGGAATGGGCAGCACAGTCTGGGAGAAAGCGCAGTCTGGGTGTGGCAGCATCGTCTGGGAGTTGGCAGCATAGTCTAGGAATAGGCAGTGCAGACTGGGAGTGGGCAGCATAGTCTGGGAATAAGCAGCGCAGTCTGGGAGCGTGCAGCACAGTCTGGGAATGGGTGGCACAGTCTGGGAGTTGGCATTGCCGTCTGGGAATGCGCAGCACAGTCTGGGAATGGGCAGAACAGTCTGTGAGAAGGCAGCACAGTCTGGGAATGGGCAGCACCGTCTGGGAGCGGGCAGCACAGCCTGGGAATGGGCAGCGCAGTCTAGGAATAGGCAGCGCCGTCTGGGAGTGGGCAGCCCAGTCTAGGAACAGACAGCGCAGTTTGGGCGTGGGCAGCGCAGTCTGGGAATGGGCAGCACAGTCTGGGAGTGGTCAGTGCAGTGTAGGAATAGGCAGCGCAGTCTGGGAGTGGGTAGCCCAGTCTAGGAATAGGCAGCGCAGTTTGGGTGTGGGCAGCGCAGTCTGGGAATGGGCACTGCAGACTGGGAGTGGGCAGCGCAGTCTGGGAACGGGCAGCAAAATCTGGGATTGGGCTGCACAGTCTGGGAGCAGGCCGCACAGCCTGGGCGTGGGCAGCGCAGTCTGGGAATGGGCTGCACAGTCTGGGAGTGGGCAGCACAGTCTGGGAATGGGCAGCACAGTCTGGGAGTGGGCAGTGCGGTCTAGGAATAGGCAGTGCAGACTGGGAGCAGGCAGCGAAGACTGGAAGTGGGCAGCACAGTCTGGGGGTGGGCAGCGCCGTCCAGGAATAGGCAACATAGTCTGGGAGTGGGCAGCACAGTCTGGGTGCAGACAGCGCAGTCTGGGAGTGGGCAGCACAGTCTGGGAATGGGCAGCACAGTCTGGGAGCAGACAGCACTGTATGGGAGTTGGCAGCGCAGTCTGGGAATGGGCAACACAGTCTGGGAGCATACAGCACAGTTTGGGAGTGGGCAGTGCAGTCTGGGAATGGGCAGCGCAGGCTGGGAGCAGACAGCACAGTTTGGGAGTGGGCAGCGCAGTCTGGGAATGGGCAGCACAGTCTGTGAGCAGGCAGCACCATATGGGAATAGGCAGCAAAGTCTGGGAGAAGACAGCAGAGTCTGGGAGCAGGCAGCACAGCCTGGGAGTGGACAGTGCAGTCTGGGAATGGGCAGCAGAGTCTGGGAGCAGACAGCACAGACTGGGAGTGGGCATCGCAGTGTAGGAATAGGCAGCGCAGTCTGGGAGTGAGCAGCGCAGTCTGGGAATGGGCAGCACAGTCTGGGAATGGGCAGCGCAATCTGGGAATGGGCAGCGCAGTCTGGGAGGGGGCAACACAGTCTGGGAATGGGCAGCGTAGTCTGGGAGTGGGCAGCGCAGTCTGGGAGTGGGCAGCGCAGACTGGGAGCGGGCAGCGCAGACTGGGAGTGGGCAGCGCAGACTGGGAGCGGGCAGCGCAGACTGGGAGCGGGCAGTGCAGTCTAGGAATAGGCAGTGCAGTCTGGGAGTGGTCAGCGCAGTCTGGGAATGGCCAGCACAGTCTGAGAGCAGATAGCACAGTCTGGGAGTGAGCCGCGCAGTCTGGGAATGGGCAGCACAGTCTGGTAGCGGGCAGCACAGCCTGCGAGTGGGCAGTGCAGACTGGGATTGGGCAGCATAGTCTAGGAAAAGGAAGCGCAGTCTGGGAGCGGGCAACACAGTCTGGGAATGGGCAGCGCAGTCTGCGAATAGGCAGCGCAGTCTGGGAGCAGGCAGCACAGCTTGGGAGTGGGCAGTGCAGTCTGGGAATGGGCAGCACAGTCTAGGAATAGCCAGCGCAGTCTGGGAGTGGGCAGCACCATCTAGGAATAGACAGCACAGTCTAGGAATAGTCAGTGCAGACTGGGAGCAGGCAGCGAAGACTGGGAGTGGGCAGCACAGTCTGGGAGTGGGTAGCACTGTCTAGGAATATGCAAAGCAGTCTGGGAGTGGGCAGCGCAGTCTAGGAATAGGCAGCGCAGTCTAGGAATGGGCAGCACAGACTGGGAATGGGTAGCACAGTCTGAGAAAGGGCAGCGCAGTCCGGGAGTGGGCAGCGCAGTCTGGGAATGGGCAGCACAGTCTGGGAATGGGCACCACCGTCCAGGAGTGGGCAGCACAGACTGCGGGTAGGCAGCGCAGTCTGGGAGCAGACAGTGCAGACTGGGAGTAGGCAGCGCAGACTTGGAGTGGGCAGTGCAGATTGGGAGCGGGCAGCATAGTCTAGGAATAGGCAGCGCAGTCTGGGAGTGGGCAGCACAGTCTGGGAATGGGCAGCACAGTCTGAGAGCAGACAGCGCAGACTGGAAGTGGGCATCGCAGTCTGGGAGTGGGCAGTGCAGTCTAGGAATAGGCATGGCAGTATGGGAGTGGGTAACACAGTCTGGGAATGTGCAGCACAGTCTTGGAGTGGGCAGCGCAGACTGGGAGCGGGCAACGCAGACTGCAAGTGGGCAGCGCAGACTGGGAGTAGGCAGCGCAGTCTGGGAGCACACAGTGTAGACTGGAAATAGGCAGTGCAGACTGGGAGCGGGCAGCGTAGCCTGGGAACGGGCAGCGCAGTCTGGGGACGGGCAGCGCAGTCTGGGAGTGGACAGCACAGTGTAGGAATAGGCAGCGCAGTCTGGGAGTGAGCAGAGCAGTCTGGGAATGGGCAGCACAGTCTGGGAATGGGCATCGCAGTCTGGGAGCAGGCAGCACAGTCTAGGAATAGGCAGCGCAGTCTGGGAGCGGGCAGCACAGTCTGGGAATGGGCAGCGCAGTCTTGGATTGTGCAGCACAGACTGGGAATGGGCAGCGCAGTCTGGGAGTGTGCAGCACAGTCTGGGAATGGGCAGCACAGTCTGGGAGTGGGCTGCGCAGTCTAGGAATAGGCTGTGCCGACTGGGAGCGGGCAGCACAGACTGGGAGTCGGCAGCGGAGACTGGGAGCCGGCAGTGCAGTCTGGGAATGGGCTGCGCAGTCTGGGACCAGACAGCGCAGACTGGGAGTGAGGAGCACAGCCTGGGAGCGGGCAACACAGTCTGGGAATGGGCAGCGCAGTCTGGGAGTGGGCAGCGCAGTGTAGGAATAGGCAGCGCAGTCTGGGAGTGAGCAGCGCAGTCTGGGAATGGGCAGCACAGTCTGGGAATGGGCAGCGCAGTCTAGGAATATGCATGGCAGTATGGGAGTGGGCAGCACAGTCTGGGAATGGGCAGCACAGTCTGGGAGTGGGTAGCACTGTCTAGGAATAGGCAAAGCAGTCTGGGAGTGGGCAGCGCAGTCTAGGAATAGGCATGGCAGTATGGGAGTGGGCAGCACAGTCTGGGAATGGGCAGCACAGTCTGCGAGTGGGTAGCACTGTCTAGGAATAGGCAAAGCAGTCTAGGAATGCGCAGCACAGACTGGGAATGGGCAGCACAGTCTGAGAATGGGCAGCGCAGTCCGGGATTGGGCAGCGCAGTCTGGGAATGGGCACCACGGTCCAGGAGTGGGCAGCACAGACTGGGAGTAGGCAGCGCAGACTGGGAGTGGGCAGTGCAGACTGGGAGCGGGCAGCATAGTCTAGGAATAGGCAGCGCAGTCTGGGAGTGGGCAGCACAGTCTGGGAATGGGCAGCACAGTCTGAGAGCAGACAGCGCAGACTGGGAGTGGGCATCGCAGTCTGGGAGTGGGCAGTGCAGTCTAGCAATAGGCCGCGCAGTCTGGGAGTGGGCAGCGCAGTCTGGGAGCAGGCAGCACACCCTGGCATTGGACAGTGCAGACTGGGAGTGGGCAGCATAGTCTAGGAATAGGCAGCGCAGGCTGGGAGCGGGCAGCATAGTCTGGGAATGGGCAGCACAGTCTGGGAGTGGGCAGGGCAGTCTGGGAATGGGCAGCACAGTCTGGGAGCGGGCAGCACAGTCTGGGAGTGGGCAGCACAGCCTGGGAGCGGGCAGTGCAGTCTGGGGACGGGCAGCGCAGTCTGGGAGTGGGCAGCGCAGTGTAGGAATAGGCAGCGCAGTCTGGGAGTGAGCAGCGCAGTCTGGGAATGGGCAGCACAGTTTGGGAATGGGCATCGCAGTCTGGGAGCAGGCAGCACAGTCTAGGAATAGGCAGCGCAGTCTGGGAGCGGGCAGCACAGTCTGGGAATGGGCAGTGCAATCTGGGAATGGGCAGCGCAGTCTGGGAGGGGGAGCACAGTCTGGGATGGGCAGCACAGTCTGAGAGCAGACAGCGCAGACTGGGAGTGGGCATCGCAGTCTGGGAGTGGGCAGTGCAGTCTAGGAATAGGCATGGCAGTATGGGAGTGGGTAACACAGTCTGGGAATGTGCAGCACAGTCTTGGAGTGGGCAGCGCAGACTGGGAGCTGGCAGCGCAGACTGCGAGTGGGCAGCGCAGACTGGGAGTGGTCAGCGCAGACTGGGAGCGGGCAGTACAGTCTAGGAATGGGCGGCACAGTCTGGGAGTGGTCAGCGCAGTCTGGGAATGGGCAGCACAGTCTGAGAGCAGACAGCACAGACTGGGAGTGGGCATCGCAGTCTGGGAGTGGGCAGCGCAGTCTAGGAATAGGCATGGCAGCATGGGAGTGGGCAGCACAGTCTGAAAATGGGCAGCACAGTCTGGGAGTGGGCAGTGCAGTCTAGCAATAGGCCGCGCAGTCTGGGAGTGGGCAGCGCAGTCTGGGAGGGGGCAGCACAGTCTGGGATGGGCAGCACAGTCTGAGAGCAGACAGCGCAGACTGGGAGTGGGCATCGCAGTCTGGGAGTGGGCAGTTTGGGAATGGGCAGCACAGACTTGGAATGGGCAGCACAGTCTGGGAATGGCAGCGCAGTCTGGGAGTGGGCAGTGCTGTCTGGGAATGGGCAGCACAGTCTGGGAATGGGCTGCACAGTCTGGGAGTGGGCAGCACTGTCTGGGAGTGGGCAGCACAGTCTAGGAATAGGCAGTGCAGACTGGGAGCAGGCAGCGAAGACTGGGAGCAGGCAGCACAGTCTGGGAGTGGGTAGCACCGTCTAGTAATAGGCAAAGCAGTCTGGGAGTGGGCAGCGCAGTCTAGGATTAGGCAGCGCAGTCTAGGAATGGGCAGCACAGTCTGCGAGTGGTCAGCGCAGTCTGGGAATGGGCAGCACAGTCTGAGAGCAGACAGCACAGACTGGGAGTGGGCATCGCAGTCTGAGAGTGGGCAGCACAGTCTAGGAATAGGCATGGCAGCATTGGAGTGGGCAGCACAGTCTGGGAATGGGCAGCACAGTCTGGGAGTGGGCAGCGCAGTCTAGCTATAGGCGTGGCAGTCTAGGAGTGGGCAGTGCAGTCTAGCAATAGGCCGCGCAGTCTGGGAGTGGGCAGCGCAGTCTGGGAGTGGGCAGCACAGTCTGTGAGAAGACAGCACAATCTGGGTGTGGCAGCGCAGTCTGGGAATGGGCAGCACAGTCTGGGAGCAGGCAGCACAGCCTGGCAGTGGACAGTGCAGACTGGGAGTGCGCAGCATAGTCTAGGAATAGGCAGCGCAGGCTGGGAGCGGGCAGCACAGTCTGGGAATGGGCAGCACAGTCTGGGAGTGGGCAGGGCAGTCTGGGAATGGGCAGCACAGTCTAGCAATAGGCAGTGCAGACTGGGAGCAGGCAGCGAAGACTGGGAGCAGGCAGCACAGTCTGGGAGTGGGTAGCACAGTTGGGAGCAGGCCGCACAGCCTGGGCGTGTGCAGCGCAGTCTGGGAATGGGCAGCACAGTCTGGGAATAGGCAGTGCGGACTGGGAGCAGGCAGCGAAGACTGGGAGTGGGCAGCACAGTCTGGGAGTGGGTAGCACTGTCTAGGAATAGGCAAAGCAGTCTGGGAGTGGGCAGCGCAGTCTAGGAATAGGCAGCGC
Organism: Isurus oxyrinchus; assembly: GCA_026770705.1. Classification (NCBI taxonomy): domain Eukaryota; kingdom Metazoa; phylum Chordata; class Chondrichthyes; order Lamniformes; family Lamnidae; genus Isurus; species Isurus oxyrinchus. The sequence goes on from JANJGN010000010.1 coordinate 140,907,903, forward strand.
AGTCTAGGAATGGGCAGCACAGTCTGGGAATGGGTAGCACAATCTGAGAATGGGCAGCGCAGTCCGGGAGTGGGCAGGGCAGTCTGGGAATGGGCAGCACAGTCTGGGAATGGGCACCATGGTCCAGGAGTGGGCAGCACAGACTGGGAGTAGGCAGCGCAGTCTGGGAGCAGACAGTGCAGACTGGGAGTAGGCAGCGCAGACTGGGAGTGGGCAGTGCAGACTGGGAGCAGGCAGCATAGTCTAGGAATAGGCAGCGTAGTCTGGGAGTGGGCAGCACAGTCTGGGAATGGGCAGTACAGTCTGGGAGCGGGCAGCACAGCCTGGGAGTGGGCAGCCCAGTCTGGGAATGGGCAGTACAGTCTGGGAGCAGGCAGCGCAGTCTGGGATTGGGCAGCACAGTCGGGGAAATTGCAGCACCATCTGGGAGCCAGCAGCACAGCCTGGGAGCTGGCAGTGCAGACTGGGAGTGGACAGCACAGTCTAGGAATAGGCAGCACAGTCTGGGAGTGGGCAGCACAGCCTGGGAGCGGGCAGCGCAGTCTGGGGATGGGCAGCGCAGTCTGGGAGTGGGCAGCGCAGTGTAGGATTAGGCAGCGCAGTCTGGGAGTGAGCAGCGCAGTCTGGGAATGGGCAGCACAGTCTGGGGACGGGCAGCGCAGTCTGGGAGTGGGCAGCGCAGTGTAGGAATAGGCAGCGCAGTCTGGGAGTGAGCAGCGCAGTCTGGGAATGGGCAGCACAGTCTGGGAATGGGCATCACAGTCTGGGAGCAGGCAGCACAGTCTAGGAATAGGCAGCGCAGTCTGGGAGCGGGCAGCACAGTCTGGGAATGGGCAGCGCAGTCTTGGATTGTGCAGCACAGACTGGGAATGGGCAGTGCAGTCTGGGAGTGTGCAGCACAGTCTGGGAATGGGCAGCACAGTCTGGGAGTGGGCAGCGCAGTCTAGGAATAGGCAGTGCAGACTGGGAGCGGGCAGCGCAGACTGGAAGTCGGCAGTGGAGACTGGGAGCCGGCAGTGCAGTCTGGGAATGGGCAGCGCAGTCTGGGACCAGACAGTGCAGACTGGGAGTGAGGAGCACAGCCTGGGAGCGGGCAATGCAGTCTGGGAATGGGCAGCGCAGTCTGGAAGTGGGCAGCGCAGTGTAGGAATAGGCAGCGCAGTCTGGGAGTGAGCAGCGCAGTCTGGGAATGGGCAGCACAGTCTGGGAATGGGCAGCGCAATCTGGGAATGTGCAGTAGCAGTCTGGGAGGGGGCAGCACAGTCTGGGATGGGCAGCATAGTCTGGAAGTGGGCAGCGCAGTCTGGGAGTGGGCAGCGCAGACTGGGAGTGGGCAGCGCAGACTGGGAGCGGGCAGCGCAGACTGGGAGCGGGCAGTACAGTCTAGGAATAGGCAGTGCAGTCTGGGAGTGGTCAGCGCAGTCTGGAAATGGCCAGCACAGTCTGAGAGCAGATAGCACAGTCTGGGAGTGAGCAGCGCAGTCTGGGAATGGGCAGCACAGTCTGGTAGCGGGCCGCACAGCCTGCGAGTGGGCAGTGCAGACTGGGATTGGGCAGCATAGTCTAGGAATAGGCAGCGCAGTCTGGGAGCGGGCAGCACCATCTAGGAATAGACAGCACAGTCTAGGAATAGGCAGTGCAGACTGGGAGCAGGCAGCGCAGACTGGGAGTGGGCAGCACAGTCTGGGAGTGGGCAGCGCCGTCCAGTAATAGGCAACGCAGTCTGGGAGTGGGCAGTGCAGTCTAGGAATAGGCAGCGCAGTTTGGGAATGGGCAGCACAGACTTGGAATGGGCAGCACAGTCTGGGAATGGCAGCGCAGTCTGGGAGTGGGCAGCGCTGTCTGGGAATGGGCAGCACAGTCTGGGAATGGGCAGCACAGTCTGGGAGTGGGCAGCACTGTCTGGGAGTGGGCAGCACAGTCTAGGAATAGGCAGTGCAGACTGGGAGCAGGCAGCGAAGACTGGGAGTGGGCAGCACAGTCTGGGAGTGGGTAGCACCGTCTAGTAATAGGCAAAGCAGTCTGGGAGTGGGCAGCGCAGTCTAGGATTAGGCAGCGCAGTCTAGGAATGGGCAGCACAGTCTGCGAGTGGTCAGCGCAGTCTGGGAATGGGCAGCACAGTCTGAGAGCAGACAGCACAGACTGGGAGTGGACAGTGCAGACTGGGAGTGCGCAGCATAGTCTAGGAATAGGCAGCGCAGGCTGGGAGCGGGCAGCACAGTCTGGGAATGGGCAGCACAGTCTGGGAGTGGGCAGGGCAGTCTGGGAATGGGCAGCACAGTCTGGGAGTGGGCAGCAGAGCCTGGGAGTGGGCAGCCCAGTCTGGGAATGGGCAGTACAGTCTGGGAGGAGGCAGCGCAGTCTGGGATTGGGCAGCACAGTCGGGGAAATTGCAGCACCATCTGGGAGCCAGCAGCACAGTCTGGGAGCTGGCAGTACAGACTGGGAGTGGACAGCACAGTCTAGGAATAGGCAGCACAGTTTGGGAGTGAGCAGCGCAGTCTGGGAATGGGCAGCACAGTCTGGGGACGGGCAGCGCAGTCTGGGAGTGGGCAGCACAGTGTAGGAATGGCAGCGCAGTCTGGGAGTGAGCAGCGCAGTCTGGGAATGGGCAGCACAGTCTGGGAATGGGCATCGCAGTCTGGGAGCAGGCAGCACAGTCTGGGAATAGGCAGCGCAGTCTGGGAGCGGGCAGCACAGTCTGGGAATGGGTAGCGCAGTCTTGGATTGTGCAGCACAGACTGGGAATGGGCAGCGCAGTCTGGGAATGTGCAGCACAATCTGGGAATGGGCAGCACAGTCTTGAAGTGGGCAGCGCAGTCTAGGAATAGGCAGTGCAGACGGGGAGCGGGCAGTGCAGACTGGGAGTTGGCAGTGCAGTCTGGGAATGGGCAGCACAGTCTGGGAATGGGCATCGCAGTCTGTGAGCAGGCAGCACAGTCTAGGAATAGGCAGCGCAGTCTGGGAGCGGGCAGCACAGTCTGGGAATGGGCAGCACAGTCTTGGATTGTGCAGCACAGACTGGGAATGGGCAGCGCAGTCTGGGAGTGGGCAGTGCAGTCTAGGAATAGGCATGGCAGTATGGGAGTGGGTAACACAGTCTGGGAATGTGCAGCACAGTCTTGGAGTGGGCAGCGCAGACTGGGAGCAGGCAACGCAGACTGCGAGTGGGCATTGCAGACTGGGAGTGGTCAGCACAGACGGGGAGCGGGCAGTGCAGTCCAGGATTGGGCGACGCAGTCTAGGAGTGGTCAGCGCAGTCTGGGAATGGGCAGCACAGTCTGAGAGCAGACAGCACAGTCTGGGAGTGGGCAGCGCAGTCTGGGAATGGGCAGCACAGTTGGGAGCATGCCGCACAGCCTGGGCGTGTGCAGCGCAGTCTGGGAATGGGCAGCACAGTCTGGGAATAGGCAGTGCGGACTGGGAGCAGGCAGCAAAGACTGGGAGTGGGCAGCACAGTCTGGGAGTGGGTAGCACTGTCTAGGAATAGGCAAAGCAGTCTGGGAGTGGGCAGCGCAGTCTAGGAATAGGCAGCGCAGTCTAGGAATGGGCAGCACAGTCTGGGAATGGGTAGCACAATCTGAGAATGGGCAGCGCAGTCCGGGAGTGGGCAGGGCAGTCTGGGAATGGGCAGCACAGTCTGGGAATGGGCACCATGGTCCAGGAGTGGGCAGCACAGACTGGGAGTAGGCAGCGCAGTCTGGGAGCAGACAGTGCAGACTGGGAGTAGGCAGCGCAGACTGGGAGTGGGCAGTGCAGACTGGGAGCAGGCAGCATAGTCTAGGAATAGGCAGCGCAGTCTGGGAGTGGGCAGCACAGTCTGGGAATGGGCAGCACAGTCTGAGAACAGACAGCGCAGACTGGGAGTGGGCAGAAAAGTCTGGGAGCGGGCAGCATAGCCTGAGAGTGGGCAGCGCAGTCTGGGAGTCGGCAGCGGAGACTGGGAATGGGCAGCACAGTCTGGGTGCAGACAGCGCAGTCTGGGAGTGGGCAGCACAGTCTGGGAATGGGCAGCACAGTCTGGGAGCAGACAGCACTGTATGGGAGTTGGCAGCGCAGTCTGGGAATGGGCAACACAGTCTGGGAGCAGACAGCACAGTTTGGGAGTGGGCAGTGCAGTCTGGGAATGGGCAGCGCAGGCTGGGAGCAGACAGCACAGTTTGGGAGTGGGCAGCGCAGTCTGGGAATGGGCAGCACAGTCTGTGAGCAGGCAGCACCATATGGGAATAGGCAGCAAAGTCTGGGAGAAGACAGCACAGTCTGGGAGCAGGCAGCACAGCCTGGGAGTGGAGAGTGCAGACTGGGAGTGGGCAGCATAGTCTAGGAATAGGCATCGCAGTCTGGGCGCAGGCAGCACAGTCTGGGAATGGGCAGCACAGTCTGAGAGTGGGCAGTGCAGTCTGGGAATGGGCAGCAGAGTCTGGGAGCAGACAGCGCAGACTGGGAGTGGGCATCGCATTCTGGGAGTGGGCATCGCAGTCTAGGAATAGGCATGGCAGTATGGGAGTGCGCAGCACAGTCTGGGAATGGGCAGCACAGTCAGGGAGTCGGCAGTGCAGTCTAGGAATAGGCGCAGCAGTCGAGGAGTGGGCAGTGCAGTCTGGGAGAGGGCAGCGCAGTCTGGGAATGGGCAGCACAGTCTGGGAGCAGGCCGCACAGCCTGGGCGTGGGCAGCGCAGTCTGGGAATGGGCCGCACAGTCTGGGACTGGGCAGCGCGGTCTAGGAATAGGCAGTGCAGTCTGGGAGCAGGCAGCGAAGACTGGAAGTGGGCAGCACAGTCTGGGGGTGGGCAGCGCCGTCCAGGAATAGGCAACGTAGTCTGGGAGTGGGCTGCGCAGCCGAGGAATAGGCAGTGCCGTCTGGGAATGGGCAGCACAGACTGGGAATGGGTAGCACAGACTGGGAATGGTTAGCACAGTCTGGGAATGGGCAGCGCACTCTGGGAGTGGGCAGCGCAGTCTGGGAATGGGCTGCACAGTCTGGGAATGGGCAGCCTAGTCTGGGAGTGGGCAGCACAGACTGGGAGTAGGCAGCGCAGTCTGGGAGCAGACAGCGCGGACTGGGAGCGGGCAGCACAGTCTGGGAGTGGGCAGCACAGTCTGGGAATGGGCAGCACAGTCTGGGACTGGGCAGCGCGGTCTAGGAATAGGCAGTGCAGACTGGGTGCAGGCTGCGAAGACTGGAAGTGGGCAGCACAGTCTGGGGGTGGGCAGCGCCGTCCAGGAATAGGCAACGTAGTCTGGGAGTGGGCAGCGCAGCCGAGGAATAGGCAGTGCAGTCTGGGAATGGGCAGCACAGACTGGGAATGGGTAGCACAGACTGGGAATGGTTAGCACAGTCTGGGAATGGGCAGCGCACTCTGGGAGTGGGCAGCGCAGTCTGGGAATGGGCAGCACAGTCTGGGAATGGGCAGCACAGTCTGGGAGTGGGCAGCACAGACTGGGAGTAGGCAGCGCAGTCTGGGAGCAGACAGCGCGGACTGGGAGTGCGCAGCGCAGACTGGGAGTGGGCAGTGCAGACTGGGAATGGGCAGCACAGTCTGGGAGCAGGCAGCACAGTCTGGGAATGGGCAGCACAGTCTGGGAGAAAGCGCAGTCTGGGTGTGGCAGCATCGTCTGGGAGTTGGCAGCATAGTCTAGGAATAGGCAGTGCAGACTGGGAGTGGGCAGCATAGTCTGGGAATAAGCAGCGCAGTCTGGGAGCGGGCAGCACAGTCTGGGAATGGGTGGCACAGTCTGGGAGTTGGCATTGCCGTCTGGGAATGCGCAGCACAGTCTGGGAATGGGCAGAACAGTCTGTGAGAAGGCAGCACAGTCTGGGAATGGGCAGCACCGTCTGGGAGCGGGCAGCACAGCCTGGGAATGGGCAGCGCAGTCTAGGAATAGGCAGCGCCGTCTCTGAGTGGGCAGCCCAGTCTAGGAACAGACAGCGCAGTTTGGGCGTGGGCAGCGCAGTCTGGGAATGGGCAGCACAGTCTGGGAGTGGTCAGTGCAGTGTAGGAATAGGCAGCGCAGTCTGGGAGTGGGTAGCCCAGTCTAGGAATAGGCAGCGCAGTTTGGGTGTGGGCAGCGCAGTCTGGGAATGGGCACTGCAGACTGGGAGTGGGCAGCGCAGTCTGGGAACGGGCAGCAAAGTCTGGGATTGGGCTGCACAGTCTGGGAGCAGGCCGCACAGCCTGGGCGTGGGCAGCGCAGTCTGGGAATGGGCCGCACAGTCTGGGAGTGGGCAGCACAGTCTGGGAATGGGCAGCACAGTCTGGGAGTGGGCAGTGCGGTCTAGGAATAGGCAGTGCAGACTGGGAGCAGGCAGCGAAGACTGGAAGTGGGCAGCACAGTCTGGGGGTGGGCAGCGCCGTCCAGGAATAGGCAACATAGTCTGGGAGTGGGCAGCACAGTCTGGGTGCAGACAGCGCAGTCTGGGAGTGGGCAGCACAGTCTGGGAATGGGCAGCACAGTCTGGGAGCAGACAGCACTGTATGGGAGTTGGCAGCGCAGTCTGGGAATGGGCAACACAGTCTGGGAGCATACAGCACAGTTTGGGAGTGGGCAGTGCAGTCTGGGAATGGGCAGCGCAGGCTGGGAGCAGACAGCACAGTTTGGGAGTGGGCAGCGCAGTCTGGGAATGGGCAGCACAGTCTGTGAGCAGGCAGCACCATATGGGAATAGGCAGCAAAGTCTGGGAGAAGACAGCACAGTCTGGGAGCAGGCAGCACAGCCTGGGAGTGGACAGTGCAGTCTGGGAATGGGCAGCAGAGTCTGGGAGCAGACAGCACAGACTGGGAGTGGGCATCGCAGTGTAGGAATAGGCAGCGCAGTCTGGGAGTGAGCAGCGCAGTCTGGGAATGGGCAGCACAGTCTGGGAATGGGCAGCGCAATCTGGGAATGGGCAGCGCAGTCTGGGAGGGGGCAACACAGTCTGGGAATGGGCAGCGTAGTCTGGGAGTGGGCAGCGCAGTCTGGGAGTGGGCAGCGCAGACTGGGAGCGGGCAGCGCAGACTGGGAGTGGGCAGCGCAGACTGGGAGCGGGCAGCGCAGACTGGGAGCGGGCAGTGCAGTCTAGGAATAGGCAGTGCAGTCTGGGAGTGGTCAGCGCAGTCTGGGAATGGCCAGCACAGTCTGAGAGCAGATAGCACAGTCTGGGAGTGAGCCGCGCAGTCTGGGAATGGGCAGCACAGTCTGGTAGCGGGCAGCACAGCCTGCGAGTGGGCAGTGCAGACTGGGATTGGGCAGCATAGTCTAGGAAAAGGAAGCGCAGTCTGGGAGCGGGCAACACAGTCTGGGAATGGGCAGCGCAGTCTGCGAATAGGCAGCGCAGTCTGGGAGCAGGCAGCACAGCTTGGGAGTGGGCAGTGCAGTCTGGGAATGGGCAGCACAGTCTAGGAATAGCCAGCGCAGTCTGGGAGTGGGCAGCACCATCTAGGAATAGACAGCACAGTCTAGGAATAGTCAGTGCAGACTGGGAGCAGGCAGCGAAGACTGGGAGTGGGCAGCACAGTCTGGGAGTGGGTAGCACTGTCTAGGAATATGCAAAGCAGTCTGGGAGTGGGCAGCGCAGTCTAGGAATAGGCAGCGCAGTCTAGGAATGGGCAGCACAGACTGGGAATGGGTAGCACAGTCTGAGAAAGGGCAGCGCAGTCCGGGAGTGGGCAGCGCAGTCTGGGAATGGGCAGCACAGTCTGGGAATGGGCACCACCGTCCAGGAGCGGGCAGCACAGACTGCGGGTAGGCAGCGCAGTCTGGGAGCAGACAGTGCAGACTGGGAGTAGGCAGCGCAGACTTGGAGTGGGCAGTGCAGATTGGGAGCGGGCAGCATAGTCTAGGAATAGGCAGCGCAGTCTGGGAGTGGGCAGCACAGTCTGGGAATGGGCAGCACAGTCTGAGAGCAGACAGCGCAGACTGGAAGTGGGCATCGCAGTCTGGGAGTGGGCAGTGCAGTCTAGGAATAGGCATGGCAGTATGGGAGTGGGTAACACAGTCTGGGAATGTGCAGCACAGTCTTGGAGTGGGCAGCGCAGACTGGGAGCGGGCAACGCAGACTGCAAGTGGGCAGCGCAGACTGGGAGTAGGCAGCGCAGTCTGGGAGCACACAGTGTAGACTGGAAATAGGCAGTGCAGACTGGGAGCGGGCAGCGCAGCCTGGGAGCGGGCAGCGCAGTCTGGGGACGGGCAGCGCAGTCTGGGAGTGGACAGCACAGTGTAGGAATAGGCAGCGCAGTCTGGGAGTGAGCAGAGCAGTCTGGGAATGGGCAGCACAGTCTGGGAATGGGCATCGCAGTCTGGGAGCAGGCAGCACAGTCTAGGAATAGGCAGCGCAGTCTGGGAGCGGGCAGCACAGTCTGGGAATGGGCAGCGCAGTCTTGGATTGTGCAGCACAGACTGGGAATGGGCAGCGCAGTTTGGGAGTGTGCAGCACAGTCTGGGAATGGGCAGCACAGTCTGGGAGTGGGCTGCGCAGTCTAGGAATAGGCTGTGCCGACTGGGAGCGGGCAGCACAGACTGGGAGTCGGCAGCGGAGACTGGGAGCCGGCAGTGCAGTCTGGGAATGGGCTGCGCAGTCTGGGACCAGACAGCGCAGACTGGGAGTGAGGAGCACAGCCTGGGAGCGGGCAACACAGTCTGGGAATGGGCAGCGCAGTCTGGGAGTGGGCAGCGCAGTGTAGGAATAGGCAGCGCAGTCTGGGAGTGAGCAGCGCAGTCTGGGAATGGGCAGCACAGTCTGGGAATGGGCAGCGCAGTCTAGGAATATGCATGGCAGTATGGGAGTGGGCAGCACAGTCTGGGAATGGGCAGCACAGTCTGGGAGTGGGTAGCACTGTCTAGGAATAGGCAAAGCAGTCTGGGAGTGGGCAGCGCAGTCTAGGAATAGGCATGGCAGTATGGGAGTGGGCAGCACAGTCTGGGAATGGGCAGCACAGTCTGCGAGTGGGTAGCACTGTCTAGGAATAGGCAAAGCAGTCTAGGAATGCGCAGCACAGACTGGGAATGGGCAGCACAGTCTGAGAATGGGCAGCGCAGTCCGGGATTGGGCAGCGCAGTCTGGGAATGGGCACCACGGTCCAGGAGTGGGCAGCACAGACTGGGAGTAGGCAGCGCAGACTGGGAGTGGGCAGTGCAGACTGGGAGCGGGCAGCATAGTCTAGGAATAGGCAGCGCAGTCTGGGAGTGGGCAGCACAGTCTGGGAATGGGCAGCACAGTCTGAGAGCAGACAGCGCAGACTGGGAGTGGGCATCGCAGTCTGGGAGTGGGCAGTGCAGTCTAGCAATAGGCCGCGCAGTCTGGGAGTGGGCAGCGCAGTCTGGGAGCAGGCAGCACACCCTGGCAGTGGACAGTGCAGACTGGGAGTGGGCAGCATAGTCTAGAAATAGGCAGCGCAGGCTGGGAGCGGGCAGCATAGTCTGGGAATGGGCAGCACAGTCTGGGAGTGGGCAGGGCAGTCTGGGAATGGGCAGCACAGTCTGGGAGCGGGCAGCACAGTCTGGGAGTGGGCAGCACAGCCTGGGAGCGGGCAGTGCAGTCTGGGGACGGGCAGCGCAGTCTGGGAGTGGGCAGCGCAGTGTAGGAATAGGCAGCGCAGTCTGGGAGTGAGCAGCGCAGTCTGGGAATGGGCAGCACAGTTTGGGAATGGGCATCGCAGTCTGGGAGCAGGCAGCACAGTCTAGGAATAGGCAGCGCAGTCTGGGAGCGGGCAGCACAGTCTGGGAATGGGCAGTGCAATCTGGGAATGGGCAGCGCAGTCTGGGAGGGGGAGCACAGTCTGGGATGGGCAGCACAGTCTGAGAGCAGACAGCGCAGACTGGGAGTGGGCATCGCAGTCTGGGAGTGGGCAGTGCAGTCTAGGAATAGGCATGGCAGTATGGGAGTGGGCAGCACAGTCTGGGAATGGGCAGCACAGTCTGGGAGTGGGCAGCGCAGTCTGGGAGTGGGCAGCGCAGTGTAGGAATGGCAGCGCAGTCTGGGAGTGAGCAGCGCAGTCTGGGAATGGGCAGCACAGTCTGGGAATGGGCATCGCAGTCTGGGAGCAGGCAGCACAGTCTGGGAATAGGCAGCTCAGTCTGGGAGCGGGCAGCACAGTCTGGGAATGGGTAGCGCAGTCTTGGATTGTGCAGCACAGACTGGGAATGGGCAGCGCAGTCTGGGAATGTGCAGCACAATCTGGGAATGGGCAGCACAGTCTTGAAGTGGGCAGCGCAGTCTAGGAATAGGCAGTGCAGACGGGGAGCGGGCAGTGCAGACTGGGATTTGGCAGTGCAGTCTGGGAATGGGCAGCAGAGTCTGGGAATGGGCATCGCAGTCTGTGAGCAGGCAGCACAGTCTAGGAATAGGCAGCGCAGTCTGGGAGCGGGCAGCACAGTCTGGGAATGGGCAGCACAGTCTTGGATTGTGCAGCACAGACTGGGAATGGGCAGCGCAGTCTGGGAGTGGGCAGTGCAGTCTAGGAATAGGCATGGCAGTATGGGAGTGGGTAACACAGTCTGGGAATGTGCAGCACAGTCTTGGAGTGGGCAACGCAGACTGGGAGCAGGCAACGCAGACTGCGAGTGGGCATTGCAGACTGGGAGTGGTCAGCACAGACGGGGAGCGGGCAGTGCAGTCCAGGATTGGGCGACGCAGTCTAGGAGTGGTCAGCGCAGTCTGGGAATGGGCAGCACAGTCTGAGAGCAGACAGCACAGTCTGGGAGTGGGCAGCGCAGTCTGGGAATGGGCAGCACAGTTGGGAGCATGCCGCACAGCCTGGGCGTGTGCAGCGCAGTCTGGGAATGGGCAGCACAGTCTGGGAATAGGCAGTGCGGACTGGGAGCAGGCAGCAAAGACTGGGAGTGGGCAGCACAGTCTGGGAGTGGGTAGCACTGTCTAGGAATAGGCAAAGCAGTCTGGGAGTGGGCAGCGCAGTCTAGGAATAGGCAGCGCAGTCTAGGAATGGGCAGCACAGTCTGGGAATGGGTAGCACAATCTGAGAATGGGCAGCGCAGTCCGGGAGTGGGCAGGGCAGTCTGGGAATGGGCAGCACAGTCTGGGAATGGGCACCATGGTGCAGGAGTGGGCAGCATAGACTGGGAGTAGGCAGCGCAGTCTGGGAGCAGACAGTGCAGACTGGGAGTAGGCAGCGCAGACTGGGAGTGGGCAGTGCAGACTGGGAGCAGGCAGCATAGTCTAGGAATAGGCAGCGCAGTCTGGGAGTGGGCAGCACAGTCTGGGAATGGGCAGCACAGTCTGAGAACAGACAGCGCAGACTGGGAGTGGGCATCGCAGTCTGGGAGTGGGCAGTGCAGTCTAGGAATAGGCATGGCAGTATGGGATGTGGGTAACACAGTCTGGGAATGTGCAGCACAGTCTTGGAGTGGGCAGCGCAGACTGGGAGCGGGCAACGCAGACTGCAAGTGGGCAGCGCAGACTGGGAGTGGTCAGCGCAGACTGGGAGCGGGCAGTGCAGTCTAGGAATGGGCGGCACAGTCTGGGAGTGGTCGTCGCAGTCTGGGAATGGGCAGCACAGTCTGAGAGCAGACAGCACAGACTGGGAGTGGACATCGCAGTCTGGGAGTGGGCAGCGCAGTCTAGGAATAGGCATGGCAGCATGGGAGTGGGCAGCACAGTCTGGGAATGGGCAGCACAGTCTGGGAGTGGGCAGCGCAGTCTAGGAATAGGCGTGGCAGTCTAGGAGTGGGCAGTGCAGTCTAGCAATAGGCAGCGCAGTCTGGGAGTGGGCAGCGCAGTCTGGGAGTGGGCATCGCAATCTGTCAGAAGACAGCACAATCTGGGTGTGGCAGCGCAGTCTGGGAATGGGCAGCACAGTCTGGGAGCAGGCAGCACAGCCTGGCAGTGGACAGTGCAGACTGGGAGTGCGCAGCATAGTCTAGGAATAGGCAGCGCAGGCTGGGAGCGGGCAGCACAGTCTGGGAATGGGCAGCACAGTCTGGGAGTGGGCTGTGCAGTCTGGGAGTGGGCAGCACAGTCTGGGAGCGGGCAGCAGTGCCTGGGAGTGGGCAGCCCAGTCTGGGAATGGGCAGTACAGTCTTGGAGCAGGCAGCACAGTCTGGGAATGGGCAGCACAGTCGTGGAGTGGGCAGCACAGACTGGAAGTAGGTAGCACAGTCTGGGAGCAGACAGCGCGGACTGGGAGTGCGCAGCGCAGACTGGGAGTGGGCAGTGCAGACTGGCATTGGGCAGCACAGTCTGGGAGCAGGCAGCACAGTCTGGGAATGGGCAGCACAGTCTGGGAATGGGTGGCACAGTCTGGGAGTGGGCATTGCCATCTGGGAATGCGCAGCACAGTCTGGGAATGGGCAGCAAAGTCTGAGAGTGGGCAGCGGAGTCTGGGAATGGGCAGCACCGTCTGGGAGCGGGCAGCACAGCCTGGGAATGGGCAGCGCAGTCTAGGAATGGGCAGCACAGTCTGGGAGTGGGCAGCATAGTCTGGGAATGGGCAGCGCAGTCTGGGAATGGGCAGCACCGTCTGGGAGCGGGCAGCACTGCCTGGGAATGGGCAGCGCAGTCTAGGAATAGGCAGCGCGATCTGGGAGTGGGCAGCTCAGTCTAGGAACAGGCAGCGCCGTTTGGGAGTGGGCAGCGCAGTCTGGGAATGGGCAGCGCAGTCTGGGAGTGGTCAGTGCAGTGTAGGAATAGGCAGTGCAGTCTGGGAGTGGGTAGCCCAATCTAGGAATAGGCAGCGCAGTTTGGGTGTGGACAGCGCAGTCTGGGAATGGGCACTGCAGACTGGGAGTGGGCAGCGCAGTCTGGGAATGGGCAGAAAAGTCTGGGAGCGGGCAGCATAGCCTGAGAGTGGGCAGCGCAGTCTGGGAGTCGGCAGCGGAGACTGGGAATGGGCAGCACAGTCTGGGTGCAGACAGCGCAGTCTGGGAGTGGGCAGCACAGTCTGGGAATGGGCAGCACAGTCTGGGAGCAGACAGCACTGTATGGGAGTTGGCAGCGCAGTCTGGGAATGGGCAACACAGTCTGGGAGCAGACAGCACAGTTTGGGAGTGGGCAGTGCAGTCTGGGAATGGGCAGCGCAGGCTGGGAGCAGACAGCACAGTTTGGGAGTGGGCAGCGCAGTCTGGGAATGGGCAGCACAGTCTGTGAGCAGGCAGCACCATATGGGAATAGGCAGCAAAGTCTGGGAGAAGACAGCACAGTCTGGGAGCAGGCAGCACAGCCTGGGAGTGGAGAGTGCAGACTGGGAGTGGGCAGCATAGTCTAGGAATAGGCATCGCAGTCTGGGCGCAGGCAGCACAGTCTGGGAATGGGCAGCACAGTCTGAGAGTGGGCAGTGCAGTCTGGGAATGGGCAGCAGAGTCTGGGAGCAGACAGCGCAGACTGGGAGTAGGCATCGCATTCTGGGAGTGGGCATCGCAGTCTAGGAATAGGCATGGCAGTATGGGAGTGCGCAGCACAGTCTGGGAATGGGCAGCACAGTCAGGGAGTCGGCAGTGCAGTCTAGGAATAGGCGCAGCAGTCGAGGAGTGGGCAGTGCAGTCTGGGAGAGGGCAGCGCAGTCTGGGAATGGGCAGCACAGTCTGGGAGCAGGCCGCATAGCCTGGGCGTGGGCAGCGCAGTCTGGGAATGGGCCGCACAGTCTGGGACTGGGCAGCGCGGTCTAGGAATAGGCAGTGCAGTCTGGGAGCAGGCAGCGAAGACTGGAAGTGGGCAGCACAGTCTGGGGGTGGGCAGCGCCGTCCAGGAATAGGCAACGTAGTCTGGGAGTGGGCTGCGCAGCCGAGGAATAGGCAGTGCCGTCTGGGAATGGGCAGCACAGACTGGGAATGGGTAGCACAGACTGGGAATGGTTAGCACAGTCTGGGAATGGGCAGCGCACTCTGGGAGTGGGCAGCGCAGTCTGGGAATGGGCTGCAGAGTCTGGGAATGGGCAGCCTAGTCTGGGAGTGGGCAGCACAGACTGGGAGTAGGCAGCGCAGTCTGGGAGCAGACAGTGCGGACTGGGAGCGGGCAGCACAGTCTGGGAATGGGTGGCACAGTCTGGGAGTGGGCATTGCCGTCTGGGAATGCGTAGCACAGTCTGGGAATGGGCAGCACAGTCTGGCAGTGGGCAGCAGAGTCTGGGAATGGGCAGCACCGTCTGGGAGCGGGCAGCACAGCCTGGGAATGGGCAGCGCAGTATAGGAATAGGCAGCACAGTCTGGGAGTGGGCAGCATAGTCTGGGAATGGGCAGCGCAGTCTGGGAATGGGCAGCGCAGTCTAGGAATAGGCAGCGCCGTCTGGGAGTGGGCAGCCCAGCCTAGGAACAGGCAGCGAAGTTTGGGCGTGGGCAGTGCAGTCTGGGAATGGGCAGCGCAGTCTGGGAGTGGTCAGTGCAGTGTAGGAATAGGCAGCGCAGTCTGGGAGTGGGCAGCACAGACTGGGAGTAGGCAGCGCAGTCTGGGAGCAGACAGTGCGGACTGGGAGCGGGCAGCACAGTCTGGGAATGGGTGGCACAGTCTGGGAGTGGGCATTGCTGTCTGGGAATGCGTAGCACAGTCTGGGAATGGGCAGCACAGTCTGGCAGTGGGCAGCAGAGTCTGGGAATGGGCAGCACCGTCTGGGAGCGGGCAGCACAGCCTGGGAATGGGCAGCGCAGTATAGGAATAGGCAGCACAGTCTGGGAGTGGGCAGCATAGTCTGGGAATGGGCAGCGCAGTCTGGGAATGGGCAGCGCAGTCTAGGAATAGGCAGCGCCGTCTGGGAGTGGGCAGCCCAGCCTAGGAACAGGCAGCGAAGTTTGGGCGTGGGCAGTGCAGTCTGGGAATGGGCAGCGCAGTCTGGGAGTGGTCAGTGCAGTGTAGGAATAGGCAGCGCAGTCTGGGAGTGGGTAGCCCAGTCTAGGAATAGGCAGCGCAGTTTGGGTGTGGGCAGCGCAGTCTGGGAATGGGCACTGCAGACTGGGAGTGGGCAGCGCAGTCTGGGAATGGGCAGCAAAGTCTGGGAGCGGGCAGCATAGCCTGAGAGCGGGCAGCGCAGTCTGGGAGTCGGCAGCGGAGACTGGGAATGGGCAGCACAGTCTGGGTGCAGACAGCGCAGTCTGGGAGTGGGCAGCACAGTCTGGGAATGGGCAGCACAGTCTGGGAGCAGACAGCACTGTATGGGAGTTGGCAGCGCAGTCTGGGAATGGGCAACACAGTCTGGGAGCAGACAGCACAGTTTGGGAGTGGGCAGTGCAGTCTGGGAATGGGCAGCGCAGGCTGGGAGCAGACAGCACAGTTTGGGAGTGGGCAGCGCAGTCTGGGAATGGGCAGCACAGTCTGTGAGCAGGCAGCACCATATGGGAATAGGCAGCAAAGTCTGGGAGATGACAGCACAGTCTGGGAGCAGGCAGCACAGCCTGGGAATGGGCAGCACAGTCTGAGATTGGGCAGTGCAGTCTGGGAATGGGCAGCAGGGTCTGGGAGCAGACAGCGCAGACTGGGAGTGGGCATCGCATTCTGGGAGTGGGCATCGCAGTCTAGGAATAGGCATGGAAGTATGGGAGTGCGCAGCACAGTCTGGGAATGGGCAGCACAGTCAGGGAGTCGGCAGTGCAGTCTAGGAATAGGCGCAGCAGTCGAGGAGTGGGCAGCGCAGTCTGGGAATGGGCAGCACAGTCAGGGAGTCGGCAGTGCAGTCTAGGAATAGGCGCAGCAGTCGAGGAGTGGGCAGCGCAGTCTGGGAGTGGGCAGCGCTGTTTGGGAGCGGGACACATAGCCTGGGACTGGGCAACGCAGTCTAGGAATAGGCAGTGCAGACTGGGAATGGGCAGCACAGTCTGGGAGTGGGCAGCACAGACTGGGAGTAGGCAGCGCAGTCTGGGAGCAGACAGCGCAGTCTGGGAGTGGGCAGAGCAGTCAGGGAATGGGCAGCACAGTCTGGGAGCAGACAGCACAATCTGGGAGTGGGCAGTGCAGTCTGGGAATGGGCAGCACAGTTGGGAGCAGGCCGCACAGCCTGGGCGTGTGCAGCGCAGTCTGGGAATGGGCAGCACAGTCTGGGAATGGGCAGCACTGTCTGGGAGTGGGCAGCACAGTCTAGGAATAGGCAGTGCAGACTGGGAGTGGGCAGCACAGCCTGGGAGCGGGCAGCGCAGTCTGGGGATGGGCAGCGCAGTCTGGGAGTGGGCAGCGCAGTGTAGGAATAGGCAGCGCAGTCTGGGAGTGCGCAGCGCAGTCTGGAAATGGGCAGCACAGTCTGGGGATGGGCAGCGCAGTCTGGGAGTGGGCAGCGCAGTGTAGGAATAGGCAGCGCTGTCTGGGAGTGAGCAGCGCAGTCTGGGAATGGGCAGCACAGTCTGGGAATGGGCATCGCAGTCTGGGAGCAGGCAGCACAGTCTGGGAGTGTGCAGCACAGTCTGGGAATGGGCAGCACAGTCTTGGAGTGGGCAGTGCAGTCTAGGAATAGGCAGTGCAGACTGGGAGCGGGCAGCGCAGACTGGGAGTCGGCAGCGGAGACTGGGAGCCGGCAGTGCAGTCTGGGAATGGGCAGCGCAGTCTGGGACCAGACAGCGCAGACTCGGAGTGGGCAGTGCAGTCTGGGAATGGGCTGCACAGTCTGGGAGCAGGCCGCACAGCCTGGGCGTGGGCAGCACAGTCTGGGAATGGGCCGCACAGTCTGGGAGTGGGCAGCACAGTCTGGGAATGGGCAGCACAGTCTGGGACTGGGCAGCGCGGTCTAGGAATAGGCAGTGCAGACTGGGTGCAGGCTGCGAAGACTGGAAGTGGGCAGCACAGTCTGGGGGTGGGCAGCGCCGTCCAGGAATAGGCAACGTAGTCTGGGAGTGGGCAGCGCAGCCGAGGAATAGGCAGTGCAGTCTGGGAATGGGCAGCACTGACTGGGAATGGGTAGCACAGACTGGGAATGGTTAGCACAGACTGGGAATGGGCAGCGCACTCTGGGAGTGGGCAGCGCAGTCTGGGAATGGGCAGCACAGTCTGGGAATGGGCAGCACAGTCTGGGAGTGGGCAGCACAGTCTGGGAGCAGGCAGCGCAGTCTGGGATTGGGCAGCACAGTCGGGGAAATTGCAGCACCATCTGGGAGCCAGCAGCACAGCCTGGGAGCTGGCAGTGCAGACTGGGAGTGGACAGCACAGTCTAGGAATAGGCAGCACAGTCTGGGAGTGGGCAGCACAGCCTGGGAGCGGGCAGCGCAGTCTGGGGATGGGCAGCGCAGTCTGGGAGTGGGCAGCGCAGTGTAGGATTAGGCAGCGCAGTCTGGGAGTGAGCAGCGCAGTCTGGGAATGGGCAGCACAGTCTGGGGACGGGCAGCGCAGTCTGGGAGTGGGCAGCGCAGTGTAGGAATAGGCAGCGCAGTCTGGGAGTGAGCAGCGCAGTCTGGGAATGGGCAGCACAGTCTGGGAATGGGCATCACAGTCTGGGAGCAGGCAGCACAGTCTAGGAATAGGCAGCGCAGTCTGGGAGCGGGCAGCACAGTCTGGGAATGGGCAGCGCAGTCTTGGATTGTGCAGCACAGACTGGGAATGGGCAGTGCAGTCTGGGAGTGTGCAGCACAGTCTGGGAATGGGCAGCACAGTCTGCGAGTGGGCAGCGCAGTCTAGGAATAGGCAGTGCAGACTGGGAGCGGGCAGCGCAGACTGGAAGTCGGCAGTGGAGACTGGGAGCCGGCAGTGCAGTCTGGGAATGGGCAGCGCAGTCTGGGACCAGACAGTGCAGACTGGGAGTGAGGAGCACAGCCTGGGAGCGGGCAACGCAGTCTGGGAATGGGCAGCGCAGTCTGGAAGTGGGCAGTGCAGTGTAGGAATAGGCAGCGCAGTCTGGGAGTGAGCAGCGCAGTCTGGGAATGGGCAGCACAGTCTGGGAATGGGCAGCGCAATCTGGGAATGGGCAGTAGCAGTCTGGGAGGGGGCAGCACAGTCTGGGATGGGCAGCATAGTCTGGAAGTGGGCAGCGCAGTCTGGGAGTGGGCAGCGCAGACTGGGAGTGGGCAGCGCAGACTGGGAGCGGGCAGCGCAGACTGGGAGCGGGCAGTGCAGTCTAGGAATAGGCAGTGCAGTCTGGGAGTGGTCAGCGCAGTCTGGAAATGGCCAGCACAGTCTGAGAGCAGATAGCACAGTCTGGGAGTGAGCAGCGCAGTCTGGGAATGGGCAGCACAGTCTGGTAGCGGGCCGCACAGCCTGCGAGTGGGCAGTGCAGACTGGGATTGGGCAGCATAGTCTAGGAATAGGCAGCGCAGTCTGGGAGCGGGCAGCACCATCTAGGAATAGACAGCACAGTCTAGGAATAGGCAGTGCAGACTGGGAGCAGGCAGCGCAGACTGGGAGTGGGCAGCACAGTCTGGGAGTGGGCAGCGCCGTCCAGTAATAGGCAACGCAGTCTGGGAGTGGGCAGTGCAGTCTAGGAATAGGCAGCGCAGTTTGGGAATGGGCAGCACAGACTTGGAATGGGCAGCACAGTCTGGGAATGGCAGCGCAGTCTGGGAGTGGGCAGCGCTGTCTGGGAATGGGCAGCACAGTCTGGGAATGGGCAGCACAGTCTGGGAGTGGGTAGCACTGTCTGGGAGTGGGCAGCACAGTCTAGGAATAGGCAGTGCAGACTGGGAGCAGGCAGCGAAGACTGGGAGTGGGCAGCACAGTCTGGGAGTGGGTAGCACCGTCTAGTAATAGGCAAAGCAGTCTGGGAGTGGGCAGCGCAGTCTAGGATTAGGCAGCGCAGTCTAGGAATGGGCAGCACAGTCTGCGAGTGGTCAGCGCAGTCTGGGAATGGGCAGCACAGTCTGAGAGCAGACAGCACAGACTGGGAGTGGACAGTGCAGACTGGGAGTGCGCAGCATAGTCTCGGAATAGGCAGCGCAGGCTGGGAGCGGGCAGCACAGTCTGGGAATGGGCAGCACAGTCTGGGAGTGGGCAGGGCAGTCTGGGAATGGGCAGCACAGTCTGGGAGTGGGCAGCAGAGCCTGGGAGTGGGCAGCCCAGTCTGGGAATGGGCAGTACAGTCTGGGAGGAGGCAGCGCAGTCTGGGATTGGGCAGCACAGTCGGGGAAATTGCAGCACCATCTGGGAGCCAGCAGCACAGTCTGGGAGCTGGCAGTGCAGACTGGGAGTGGAAAGCACAGTCTAGGAATAGGCAGCACAGTTTGGGAGTGAGCAGTGCAGTCTGGGAATGGGCAGCACAGTCTGGGGACGGGCAGCGCAGTCTGGGAGTGGGCAGCGCAGTGTAGGAATGGCAGCGCAGTCTGGGAGTGAGCAGCGCAGTCTGGGAATGGGCAGCACAGTCTGGGAATGGGCATCGCAGTCTGGGAGCAGGCAGCACAGTCTGGGAATAGGCAGCGCAGTCTGGGAGCGGGCAGCACAGTCTGGGAATGGGTAGCGCAGTCTTGGATTGTGCAGCACAGACGGAATGGGCAGCGCAGTCTGGGAATGTGCAGCACAATCTGGGAATGGGCAGCACAGTCTTGAAGTGGGCAGCGCAGTCTAGGAATAGGCAGTGCAGACGGGGAGCGGGCAGTGCAGACTGGGAGTTGGCAGTGCAGTCTGGGAATGGGCAGCACAGTCTGGGAATGGGCATCGCAGTCTGTGAGCAGGCAGCACAGTCTAGGAATAGGCAGCGCAGTCTGGGAGCGGGCAGCACAGTCTGGGAATGGGCAGCACAGTCTTGGATTGTGCAGCACAGACTGGGAATGGGCAGCGCAGTCTGGGAGTGGGCAGTGCAGTCTAGGAATAGGCATGGCAGTATGGGAGTGGGTAACACAGTCTGGGAATGTGCAGCACAGTCTTGGAGTGGGCAGCGCAGACTGGGAGCAGGCAACGCAGACTGCGAGTGGGCATTGCAGACTGGGAGTGGTCAGCACAGACAGGGAGCGGGCAGTGCAGTCCAGGATTGGGCGACGCAGTCTAGGAGTGGTCAGCGCAGTCTGGGAATGGGCAGCACAGTCTGAGAGCAGACAGCACAGTCTGGGAGTGGGCAGCGCAGTCTGGGAATGGGCAGCACAGTTGGGAGCATGCTGCACAGCCTGGGCGTGTGCAGCGCAGTCTGGGAATGGGCAGCACAGTCTGGGAATAGGCAGTGCGGACTGGGAGCAGGCAGCAAAGACTGGGAGTGGGCAGCACAGTCTGGGAGTGGGTAGCACTGTCTAGGAATAGGCAAAGCAGTCTGGGAGTGGGCAGCGCAGTCTAGGAATAGGCAGCGCAGTCTAGGAATGGGCAGCACAGTCTGGGAATGGGTAGCACAATCTGAGAATGGGCAGCGCAGTCCGGGAGTGGGCAGGGCAGTCTGGGAATGGGCAGCGCAGTCTGGGAATGGGCACCATGGTCCAGGAGTGGGCAGCACAGACTGGGAGTAGGCAGCGCAGTCTGGGAGCAGACAGTGCAGACTGGGAGTAGGCAGCGCAGACTGGGAGTGGGCAGTGCAGACTGGGAGCAGGCAGCATAGTCTAGGAATAGGCAGCGCAGTCTGGGAGTGGGCAGCACAGTCTGGGAATGGGCAGCACAGTCTGAGAACAGACAGCGCAGACTGGGAGTGGGCATCGCAGTCTGGGAATGGGCAGTGCAGTCTAGGAATAGGCATGGCAGTATGGGATGTGGGTAACACAGTCTGGGAATGTGCAGCACAGTCTTGGAGTGGGCAGCGCAGACTGGGAGCGGGCAACGCAGACTGCAAGTGGGCAGCGCAGACTGGGAGTGGTCAGCGCAGACTGGGAGCGGGCAGTGCAGTCTAGGAATGGGCGGCACAGTCTGGGAGTGGTCAGCGCAGTCTGGGAATGGGCAGCACAGTCTGAGAGCAGACAGCACAGTCTGGGAGTGGGCAGCGCAGTCTGGGAATGGGCAGCACAGTTGGGAGCATGCCGCACAGCCTGGGCGTGTGCAGCGCAGTCTGGGAATGGGCAGCACAGTCTGGGAATAGGCAGTGCGGACTGGGAGCAGGCAGCAAAGACTGGGAGTGGGCAGCACAGTCTGGGAGTGGGTAGCACTGTCTAGGAATAGGCAAAGCAGTCTGGGAGTGGGCAGCGCAGTCTAGGAATAGGCAGCGCAGTCTAGGAATGGGCAGCACTGTCTGGGAATGGGTAGCACAATCTGAGAATGGGCAGCGCAGTCCGGGAGTGGGCAGGGCAGTCTGGGAATGGGCAGCACAGTCTGGGAATGGGCATCATGGTCCAGGAGTGGGCAGCACAGACTGGGAGTAGGCAGCGCAGTCTGGGAGCAGACAGTGCAGACTGGGAGTAGGCAGCGCAGACTGGGAGTGGGCAGTGCAGACTGGGAGCAGGCAGCATAGTCTAGGAATAGGCAGCGCAGTCTGGGAGTGGGCAGCACAGTCTGGGAATGGGCAGCACAGTCTGAGAACAGACAGCGCAGACTGGGAGTGGGCATCGCAGTCTGGGAGTGGGCAGTGCAGTCTAGGAATAGGCATGGCAGTATGGGATGTGGGTAACACAGTCTGGGAATGTGCAGCACAGTCTTGGAGTGGGCAGCGCAGACTGGGAGCGGGCAACGCAGACTGCAAGTGGGCAGCGCAGACTGGGAGTGGTCAGCGCAGACTGGGAGCGGGCAGTGCAGTCTAGGAATGGGCGGCACAGTCTGGGAGTGGTCGTCGCAGTCTGGGAATGGGCAGCACAGTCTGAGAGCAGACAGCACAGACTGGGAGTGGACATCGCAGTCTGGGAGTGGGCAGCGCAGTCTAGGAATAGGCATGGCAGCATGGGAGTGGGCAGCACAGTCTGGGAATGGGCAGCACAGTCTGGGAGTGGGCAGCGCAGTCTAGGAATAGGCGTGGCAGTCTAGCAGTGGGCAGTGCAGTCTAGCAATAGGCAGCGCAGTCTGGGAGTGGGCAGCGCAGTCTGGGAGTGGGCATCGCAATCTGTCAGAAGACAGCACAATCTGGGTGTGGCAGCGCAGTCTGGGAATGGGCAGCACAGTCTGGGAGCAGGCAGCACAGCCTGGCAGTGGACAGTGCAGACAGGGAGTGCGCAGCATAGTCTAGGAATAGGCAGCGCAGGCTGGGAGCGGGCAGCACAGTCTGGGAATGGGCAGCACAGTCTGGGAGTGGGCTGTGCAGTCTGGGAGTGGGCAGCACAGTCTTGGAGCGGGCAGCAGAGCCTGGGAGTGGGCAGCCCAGTCTGGGAATGGGCAGTACAGTCTTGGAGCAGGCAGCACAGTCTGGGATTGGGCAGCACAGTCGGGGAAATTGCAGCACCATCTGGGAGCCAGCAGCACAGCCTGGGAGCTGGCAGTCCAGACTGGGAGTGGACAGCACAGTCTAGGAATAGGCAACACAGTCTGGGAGTGGGCAGCACAGCCTGGGAGCGGGCAACACAGTCTGGGGACGGGCAGCGCAGTCTGGGAGTGGGCAGCACAGTGTAGGAATAGGCAGCGCAGTCTGGGAGTGAGCAGCGCAGTCTGGGAATGGGCAGCACAGTCTGGGAATGGGCATCGCAGTCTGGGAGCAGGCAGCACAGTCTAGGAATAGGCAGCGCAGTCTGGGAGCGAGCAGCACAGTCTGGGAATGGGCAGCGCAGTCTTGGATTGTGCAGCACAGACTGGGAATGGGCAGCGCAGTCTGGGAGTGGGCAGCACTAACTGCGGGTGGGCAGCACAGTCTAGGAATAGGAAGTGCAGACTGGGAGCAGGCAGCGAAGACTGGGAGTGGGCAGCACAGTCTGGGAGTGGGTAGCACCGTCTAGTAATAGGCAAAGCAGTCTGGAAGTGGGCAGCACAGTCTCGGATTAGGCAGCGAAGTCTAGGAATGGGCAGCACAGTCTGGGAGTGGTCAGCGCAGTCTAGGAATGGGCAGCACAGTCTGAGAGCAGACAGCACAGACTGGGAGTGGGCATCGCAGTCTGGGAGTGGGCAGCGCAGTCTAGCAATAGGCATGGCAGCATGGGAGTGGGCAGCACAGTCTGGGAATGGGCAGCACAGTCTGAGAGTGGGCAGCGCAGTCTAGGAATAGGCGTGGCAGTCTAGGAGTGGGCAGTGCAGTCTAGCAATAGGCAGCGCAGTCTGGGAGTGGGCAGCGCAGTCTGGGAGTGGGCAGCGCAGTCTGTGAGAAGACAGCACAATCTGGGTGTGGCAGCGCAGTCTGGGGATGGGCAGCACAGTCTGGGAGCAGGCAGCACAGCCTGGCAGTGGACAGTGCAGACTGGGAGTGGGCAGCATAGTCTAGGAATAGGCAGCGCAGGCTGGGAGCGGGCAGCACAGTCTGGGAATGGGCAGCACAGTCTGGGTGTGGGCAGGGCAGTCTGGGAATGGGCAGCACAGTCTGGGAGTGGGCAGCATAGCCTGGGAGTGGGCAGCCCAGTCTGGGAATGGGCAGTACAGTCTGGGAGCAGGCAGCGCAGTCTGGGATTGGGCAGCACAGTCGGGGAAATTGCAGCACCATCTGGGAGCCAGCAGCACAGCCTGGGAGCTGGCAGTGCAGACTGGGAGTGGACAGCACAGTCTAGGAATAGGCAGCACAGTCTGGGAGTGGGCAGCACAGCCTGGGAGCGGGCAACGCAGTCTGGGGATGGGCAGCGCAGTCTGGGAGTGGGCAGCGCAGTGTAGGAATAGGCATCGCAGTCTGGGAGTGAGCAGCGCAGTCTGGGAATGGGCAGCACAGTCTGGGGACGGGCAGCGCAGTCTGGGAGTGGGCAGCGCAGTGTAGGAATAGGCAGCGAAGTCTGGGAGTGCGCAGCACAGTCTGGGAATTGGCAGCACAGTCTGGGAATGGGCATCGCAGTCTGGGAGCAGGCAGCACAGTCTAGGAATAGGCAGCGCAGTCTGGGAGCGGGCAGCACAGTCTGGGAATGGGCAGCGCAGTCTGGGAGTGTGCAGCACAGTCTGGGAATGGGCAGCAGAGTCTTGGAGTGGGCAGCGCAGTCTAGGAATAGGCAGTGCAGACTGGGAGCGGGCAGCACAGACTGGGAGTTGGCAGCGGTGACTGGGAACCGGCAGTGCAGTCTGGGAATGGGCAGCGCAGTCTGGGACCAGACAGCGCAGACTGGGAGTGAGGAGCACAGCCTGGGAGCGGGCAACGCAGTCTGGGAATGGGCAGCGCAGTCTGGGAGTGGGCAGCGCAATGTAGGAATAGGCAGCGCAGTCTGGGAGTGAGCAGCGCAGTCTGGGAAGGGGCAGCACAGTCTGGGAATGGGCAGCGCAATCTGGGAATGGGCAGCGCAGTCTGGGAGGCGGCAGCACAGTCTGGGAATGGGCAGCGCAGTCTGAGAGCAGACAGCGCAGACTGGGAGTGGGCATCGCAGTCTGGGAGTGGGCAGTGCAGTCTAGGAATAGACATGGCAGTATGGGAGTGGGTAACACAGTCTGGGAATGTGCAGCACAGTCTTGGAGTGGGCAGCGCAGACTGGGAGCAGGCAACGCAGACTGCGAGTGGGCATCGCAGACTGGGAGTGATCAGCACAGACGGGGAGCGGGCAGTGCAGTCTAGGATTGGGCGGCGCAGTCTGGGAGTGGTCAGCGCAGTCTGGGAATGGGCAGCACAGTCTGAGAGCAGACAGCACAGTCTGGGAGTGGGCAGCGCAGTCTGGGAATGGGCAGCACAGTGTGGTAGTGGGCAGCACAGCCTGGGAGTGGGCAGTGCAGACTGGGAGTGGGCAGTGCAGTCTAGGAATGGGCGGCACAGTCTGGGAGTGGTCGTCGCAGTCTGGGAATGGGCAGCACAGTCTGAGAGCAGACAGCACAGACTGGGAGTGGGCATCGCAGTCTGGGAGTGGGCAGCGCAGTCTAGGAATAGGCATGGCAGCATGGGAGTGGGCAGCACAATCTGGGAATGGGCAGCACAGTCTGGGAGTGGGCAGCGCAGTCTAGGAATAGGCGTGGCAGTCTAGGAATGGGCAGTGCAGTCTAGCAATAGGCAGCGCAGTCTGGGAGTGGGCAGCGCAGTCTGGGAGTGGGCAGCGCAGTCTGTGAGAAGACAGCACAATCTGGGTGTGGCAGCGCAGTCTGGGAATGGGCAGCACAGTCTGGGAGCAGGCAGCACAGCCTGGCAGTGGCCAGTGCAGACTGGGAGTGCGCAGCATAGTCTAGGAATAGGCAGCGCAGGCTGGGAGCGGGCAGCACAGCCTGGGATCGGGCAGTGCAGTCTGGGGATGGGCAGCGCAGTCTGGGAATGGGCAGCGCAGTGTAGGAATAGGCAGCGCAGTCTGGGAGTGAGCAGCGCAGTCTGGGAATGGGCAGCACATTCTGGGGACGGGCAGTGCAGTCTGGGAGTGGGCAGCGCAGTGTAGGAATAGGCAGCGCAGTCTGGGAGTGAGCAGCGCAGTCTGGGAATGGGCAGCACAGTCTGGGAATGGGCATCGCAGTCTGGGAGCAGGCAGCACAGTCTAGGAATAGGCAGCGCAGTCTGGGAGCGGGCAGCACAGTCTGGGAATGGGCAGCGCAGTCTTGGATTGTGCAGCACAGACTGGGAATGGGCAGCGCAGTCTGGGAGTGTGCAGCACAGTCTGGGAATGGGCAGCACAGTCTTGGAGTGGGCAGCGCAGTCTAGGAATAGGCAGTGCAGACTGGGAGCGGGCAGCGCAGACTGGGAGTTGGCAGCGGTGACTGGGAGCCGGCAGTGCAGTCTGGGAATGGGCAGCGCAGTCTGGGACCAGACAGCGCAGACTGGGAGTGAGGAGCACAGCCTGGGAGCGGGCACGCAGTCTGGGAATGGGCAGCGCAGTCTGGGAGTGGGCAGCGCAGTGTAGGAATAGGCAGCGCAGTCTGGGAGTGAGCAGCGCAGTCTGGGAATGGGCAGCACAGTCTGGGAATGGGCAGCGCAATCTGGGAATGGGCAGCGCAGTCTGGGAGGGGGCAGCACAGTCTGGGAATGGGCAGCGTAGTCTGGGAGCGGACAGCGCAGACTGGGAGTGGGCAGCGCAGACTGGGAGCGGGCAGCACAGTGTAGGATTAGGCAGCGCAGTCTGGGAGTGAGCAGCACAGACTGGGAATGGGTAGCACAGTCTGAGAATGCGCAGCGCAGTCCGGGAGTGGGCAGCGCAGTCTGGGAATGGGCAGCACAGTCTGGGAATGGGCACCACGGTCCAGGAGTGGGCAACACAGCCTGGGAGTAGGCAGCGCAGACTGGGAGTGGGCAGTGCAGACTGGGAATGGGCAGCACAGTCTGAGAGCAGACAGCGAAGACTGGGAGTGGGCATCGCCGTCTGGGAGTGGGCAGTGCAGTCTAGGAATAGGCATGGCAGTATGGGAGTGGGTAACACAGTCTGGGAATGTGCAGCACAGTCTTGGAGTGGGCAGCGCAGACTGGGAGCAGGCAACGCAGACTGCGAGTGGGCATCGCAGACTGGGAGTGGGCATCGCAGACTGGGAGCAGGCAACGCAGACTGCGAGTGGGCATCGCAGACTGGGAGTGGTCAGCACAGACTGGGAGCGGGCAGTGCAGTCTAGGAATGGGCGGCACAGTCTGGGAGTGGTCAGCGCAGTCTGGGAATGGGCAGCACAGTCTGAGAGCAGACAGCACAGACTGGGAGTGCCATCGCAGTCTGGGAGTGGGCAGCACAGTCTGGGAATGGGCAGCACAGTCTGGGAGTGGGCAGTGCAGTCTAGGAATAGGCGTGGCAGTGTAGGAGTGGGCAGTGCAGTCTAGCAATAGGCCGCGCAGTCTGGGAGTGGGCAGCGCAGTCTGGGAGTGGGCAGCGCAGTCTGTGAGAAGACAGCACTATCTGGGTGTGGCAGCGCAGTCTGGGAATGGGCAGCACAGTCTGGGAGCAGGCAGCACAGCCTGGCAGTGGACAGTGCAGACTGGGAGTGGGCAGCATAGTCTAGGAATAGGCAGCGCAGGCTGGGAGCGGGCAGCACAGTCTGGGAATGGGCAGCACAGTCTGGGAGTGGGCAGGGCAGTCTGGGAATGGGCAGCACAGTCTGGGAGCGGGCAGCAGAGCCTGGGAGTGGGCAGCCCAGTCTGGGAATGGGCAGTACAGTCTGGGAGCAGGCAGCGCAGTCTGTGATTGGGCAGCACAGTCGGGGAAATTACAGCACCAACTGGGAGCCAGCAGCACAGTCTGGGAATGGGCAGCGCAGTCTTGGATTGTGCAGCACAGACTGGGAATGGGCAGTGCAGTCTCGGAGTGTGCAGCACAGTCTGGGAATGGGCAGCACAGTCTGGGAATGGCCAGCACAGTCTGAGAGCAGATAGCACAGTCTGGGAGTGAGCAGCGCAGTCTGGGAATGGGCAGCGCAGTCTGGGAATAGGCAGCGCAGTCTGGGAGCGGGCAGCACAGTCTGGGAATGGGCAGCACAGTCTGCGAATAGGCAGCGCAGTCTGGGAGCAGGCAGCACAGCTTGGGAGTGGGCAGTGCAGTCTGGGAATGGGCAGTGCCGTCTAGGAATAGGCATGGCAGTATAGGAGTGGGTAACACAGTCTGGGAATGTGCAGCACAGTCTTGGAGTGGGCAGCGCAGACTGGGAGCAGGCAACGCAGACTGCGAGTGGGCATCGCAGACTGGGAGTGGTCAGCGCAGACTGGGAGAGGGCAGTGCAGTCTAGGATTGGGCGGTGCAGTCTGGGAGTGGTCAGCGCAGTCTGGGAATGGGCAGCACAGTCTGAGAGCAGACAGCACAGTCTGGGAGTGGGCAGCGCAGTCTGGGAATGGGCAGCACAGTCTGGGAGTGGGCAGCGCAGTCTGGGAATGGGCAGCACAGTCTGGGAATGGGCAGCACTGTCTGGGAGTGGGCAGCGCAGTCTAGGAATAGGCAGTGCAGACTGGGAGCAGGCAGCGAAGACTGGGAGTGGGCAGCACAGTCTGGGAGTGGGTAGCACTGTCTAGGAACAGGCAAAGCAGTCTGGGAGTGGGCAGCGCAGTCTAGGAATAGGCAGCGCAGTCTAGGAATGGGCAGCACAGCCTGGGAATGGGTAGCACAGTCTGAGAATGGGCAGCGCAGTCCGGGAGTGGGCAGGGCAGTCTGAGAGCAGACAGCGCAGACTGGGAGTGGGCATCGCAGTCTGGGAGTGGGCAGTGCAGTCTAGGAATAGGCATGGCAGTATAGGAGTGGGTAACACAGTCTGGGAATGTGCAGCACAGTCTTGGAGTGGGCAGCGCAGACTGGGAGCAGGCAACGCAGACTGCGAGTGGGCATCGCAGACTGGGAGTGGTCAGCGCAGACTGGGAGAGGGCAGTGCAGTCTAGGATTGGGCGGTGCAGTCTGGGAGTGGTCAGCGCAGTCTGGGAATGGGCAGCACCGTCTGAGAGCAGACAGCACAGTCTGGGAGTGGGCAGCGCAGTCTGGGAATGGGCAGCACAGTCTGGGAATGGGCAGCACTGTCTGGGAGTGGGCAGCGCAGTCTAGGAATAGGCAGTGCAGACTGGGAGCAGGCAGCGAAGACTGGGAGTGGGCAGCACAGTCTGGGAGTGGGTAGCACTGTCTAGGAATAGGCAAAGCAGTCTGGGAGTGGGCAGCGCAGTCTAGGAATAGGCAGCGCAGTCTAGGAATGGGCAGCACAGCCTGGGAATGGGTAGCACAGTCTGAGAATGGGCAGCGCAGTCCGGGAGTGGGCAGGGCAGTCTGGGAATGGGCAGCACAGTCTGGGAATGGGCACCACGGTCCAGAAGTGGGCAGCACAGACTGGGAGTAGGCAGCGCAGTCTGGGAGCAGACAGTGCAGACTGGGAGTAGGCAGCGCAGACTGGGAGTGGGCAGTGCAGACTGGGAGTGGGCAGCATAGTCTAGGAATAGGCAGCGCAGTCTGGGAGTGGGCAGCACAGTCTGGGAATGGGCAGCACAGTCTGAGAGCAGACAGCGCAGACTGGGAGTGGGCATCGCAGTCTGGGAGTGGGCAGTGCAGTCTAGGAATAGGCATGGCAGTATGGGAGTGGGTAACACAGTCTGGGAATGTGCAGCTCAGTCTTGGACTGGGCAGCGCAGACTGGGAGTGGGCAACGCAGACTGCAAGTGGGCAGCGCAGACTGGGAGTGGTCAGCGCAGACTGGGAGCGGGCAGTGCAGTCTAGGAATGGGCGGCACAGTCTGGGAGTGGTCGTCGCAGTCTGGGAATGGGCAGCACAGTCTGAGAGCAGACAGCACAGACTGGGAGTGGGCATCGCAGTCTGGGAGTGGGCAGCGCAGTCTAGGAATAGGCATGGCAGCATGGGAGTGGGCAGCACAGTCTGGGAATGGGCAGCACAGTCTGGGAGTGGGCAGCGCAGTCTAGGAATAGGCGTGGCAGTCTAGGTGTGGGCAGTGCAGTCTAGCAATAGGCAGCGCAGTCTGGGAGTGGGCAGCGCAGTCTGTGAGAAGACAGCACAATCTGGGTGTGGCAGCGCAGTCTGGGAATGGGCAGCACAGTCTGGGAGCAGGCAGCACAGCCTGGCAGTGGACAGTGCAGACTGGGAGCGCGCAGCATAGTCTAGGAATAGGCAGCGCAGGCTGGGAGCGGGCAGCACAGTCTGGGAATG
Organism: Isurus oxyrinchus; assembly: GCA_026770705.1. Taxonomy (NCBI): domain Eukaryota; kingdom Metazoa; phylum Chordata; class Chondrichthyes; order Lamniformes; family Lamnidae; genus Isurus; species Isurus oxyrinchus. Next base: position 140,937,192 of record JANJGN010000010.1, read on the forward strand.
GGCAGCACAGTCTGGGAGTGGGCAGGGCAGTCTGGGAATGGGCAGCACAGTCTGGGAGCGGGCAGCAGAGCCTGGGAGTGGGCAGCCCAGTCTGGGAATGGGCAGTACAGTCTTGGAGTAGGCAGCGCAGTCTGGGATTGGGCAGCACAGTCGGGGAAATTGCAGCACCATCTGGGAGCCAGCAGCACAGCCTGGGAGCTGGCAGTCCAGACTGGGAGTGGACAGCACAGTCTAGGAATAGGCAACACAGTCTGGGAGTGGGCAGCACAGCCTGGGAGCGGGCAGCGCAGTCTGGGGACGGGCAGCGCAGTCTGGGAGTGGGCAGCGCAGTGTAGGAATAGGCAGCACAGTCTGGGAGTGAGCAGCGCAGTCTGGGAATGGGCAGCACAGTCTGGGAATGGGCAGCACAGTCTGGGAGTGGGCAGCGCAGTCTAGGAATAGGCAGTGCAGACTGGGAGCAGGCAGCGAAGACTGGGAGTGGGCAGCACAGTCTGGGAGTGGGTAGCACCGTCTAGTAATAGGCAAAGCAGTCTGGGAGTGGGCAGCGCAGTCTAGGAATGGGCAGCACAGACTGGGAATGGGTAGCACAGTCTGGGAATTGGCAGCGCAGTCCGGGAGTGGGCAGTGCAGTCTAGGAATAGGCATGGCAGTATGGGAGTGGGTAGCACAGTCTGGGAATGTGCAGCACAGTCTTGGAGTGGGCAGCGCAGACTGGGAGCAGGCAACGCAGACTGCGAGTGGGCATCGCAGACTGGGAGTGGTCAGCGCAGATTGGGAGCGGGCAGTGCAGTCTAGGATTGGGCGGTGCAGTCTGGGAGTGGTCAGCGCAGTCTGGGAATGGGCAGCACAGTCTGGTAGCGGGCAGCACAGCCTGGGAGTGGGCAGTGCCGACTGGGAGTGGGCAGCATAGTCTAGGAATAGGCAGAGCAGTCTGCGAGCGGGCACACAGTCTGAGAATGGGCAGCACAGTCTGGGAGTGGGCATCGCAGTCTGGGAATGGGCGGTGCCGTCTGGGAGCAGGCAGCACTGCCAGGGAATGTGCAGCTCAGTCTGGGAGTGGGCAGCACAGTCTAGGAATGGGCAGCACAGTCTGAGAGCAGACAGCGCAGACTGGGAGTGGGCATCGCAGTCTGGGAGTGGGCAGCGCAGTCTAGGAATAGGCATGGCAGCATGGGAGTGGGCAGTGCAGTCTGGGAATGGGCAGCACAGTTGGGAGCAGGCCGCACAGCCTGGGCGTGTGCAGCGCAGTCTGAGAATGGGCAGCACAGTCTGGGAATGGGCAGCACTGTCTGGGAGTGGGCAGCGCAGTCTAGGAATAGGCAGTGCAGACTGGGAGCAGGCAGCGAAGACTGGGAGTGGGCAGCACAGTCTGGGAGTGGGTAGCACTGTCTAGGAATAGGCAAAGCAGTCTGGGAGTGGGCAGCGCAGTCTAGGAATAGGCAGCGCAGTCTGGGAATGGGCAGCACAGCCTGGGAATGGGTAGCACAGTCTGAGAATGGGCAGCGCAGTCCGGGAGTGGGCAGGGCAGTCTGGGAATGGGCAGCACAGTCTGGGAATGGGCACCACGGTCCAGGAGTGGGCAGCACAGACTGGGAGTAGGCAGCGCAGTCTGGGAGTGGGTAACACAGTCTGGGAATGTGCAGCACAGTCTTGGAGTGGGCAGTGCAGACTGGGAGCGGGCAGCATAGTCTAGGAATAGGCAGCGCAGTCTGGGAGTGGGCAGCACAGTCTGGGAATGGGCAGCACAGTCTGAGAGCAGACAGCGCAGACTGGGAGTGGGCATCGCAGTCTGGGAGTGGGCAGTGCAGTCTAGGAATAAGCATGGCAGTATGGGAGTGGGTAACACAGTCTGGGAATGTGCAGCACAGTCTTGGAGTGGGCAGCGCAGACTGGGAGCGGGCAACGCAGACTGCAAGTGGGCAGCGCAGACTGGGAGTGGTCAGCGCAGACTGGGAGTGGGCAGTGCAGTCTAGGAATGGGCGGCACAGTCTGGGAGTGGTCGTCGCAGTCTGGGAATGGGCAGCACAGTCTGAGAGCAGACAACACAGACTGGGAGTGGGCATCGCAGTCTGGGAGTGGGCAGCGCAGTCTGGGAGCGGGCAGCAGAGCCTGGGAGTGGGCAGCCCAGTCTGGGAATGGGCAGTACAGTCTTGGAGTAGGCAGCGCAGTCTGGGATTGGGCAGCACAGTCGGGGAAATTGCAGCACCATCTGGGAGCCAGCAGCACAGCCTGGGAGCTGGCAGTCCAGACTGGGAGTGGACAGCACAGTCTAGGAATAGGCAACACAGTCTGGGAGTGGGCAGCACAGCCTGGGAGCGGGCAGCGCAGTCTGGGGACGGGCAGCGCAGTCTGGGAGTGGGCAGCGCAGTGTAGGAATAGGCAGCACAGTCTGGGAGTGAGCAGCGCAGTCTGGGAATGGGCAGCACAGTCTGGGAATGGGCAGCACAGTCTGGGAGTGGGCAGCGCAGTCTAGGAATAGGCAGTGCAGACTGGGAGCAGGCAGCGAAGACTGGGAGTGGGCAGCACAGTCTGGGAGTGGGTAGCACCGTCTAGTAATAGGCAAAGCAGTCTGGGAGTGGGCAGCGCAGTCTAGGAATGGGCAGCACAGACTGGGAATGGGTAGCACAGTCTGGGAATTGGCAGCGCAGTCCGGGAGTGGGCAGTGCAGTCTAGGAATAGGCATGGCAGTATGGGAGTGGGTAGCACAGTCTGGGAATGTGCAGCACAGTCTTGGAGTGGGCAGCGCAGACTGGGAGCAGGCAACGCAGACTGCGAGTGGGCATCGCAGACTGGGAGTGGTCAGCGCAGATTGGGAGCGGGCAGTGCAGTCTAGGATTGGGCGGTGCAGTCTGGGAGTGGTCAGCGCAGTCTGGGAATGGGCAGCACAGTCTGGTAGCGGGCAGCACAGCCTGGGAGTGGGCAGTGCCGACTGGGAGTGGGCAGCATAGTCTAGGAATAGGCAGAGCAGTCTGCGAGCGGGCACACAGTCTGAGAATGGGCAGCACAGTCTGGGAGTGGGCATCGCAGTCTGGGAATGGGCGGTGCCGTCTGGGAGCAGGCAGCACTGCCAGGGAATGTGCAGCTCAGTCTGGGAGTGGGCAGCACAGTCTAGGAATGGGCAGCACAGTCTGAGAGCAGACAGCGCAGACTGGGAGTGGGCATCGCAGTCTGGGAGTGGGCAGCGCAGTCTAGGAATAGGCATGGCAGCATGGGAGTGGGCAGTGCAGTCTGGGAATGGGCAGCACAGTTGGGAGCAGGCCGCACAGCCTGGGCGTGTGCAGCGCAGTCTGAGAATGGACAGCACAGTCTGGGAATGGGCAGCACTGTCTGGGAGTGGGCAGCGCAGTCTAGGAATAGGCAGTGCAGACTGGGAGCAGGCAGCGAAGACTGGGAGTGGGCAGCACAGTCTGGGAGTGGGTAGCACTGTCTAGGAATAGGCAAAGCAGTCTGGGAGTGGGCAGCGCAGTCTAGGAATAGGCAGCGCAGTCTGGGAATGGGCAGCACAGCCTGGGAATGGGTAGCACAGTCTGAGAATGGGCAGCGCAGTCCGGGAGTGGGCAGGGCAGTCTGGGAATGGGCAGCACAGTCTGGGAATGGGCACCACGGTCCAGGAGTGGGCAGCACAGACTGGGAGTAGGCAGCGCAGTCTGGGAGTGGGTAACACAGTCTGGGAATGTGCAGCACAGTCTTGGAGTGGGCAGTGCAGACTGGGAGCGGGCAGCATAGTCTAGGAATAGGCAGCGCAGTCTGGGAGTGGGCAGCACAGTCTGGGAATGGGCAGCACAGTCTGAGAGCAGACAGCGCAGACTGGGAGTGGGCATCGCAGTCTGGGAGTGGGCAGTGCAGTCTAGGAATAAGCATGGCAGTATGGGAGTGGGTAACACAGTCTGGGAATGTGCAGCACAGTCTTGGAGTGGGCAGCGCAGACTGGGAGCGGGCAACGCAGACTGCAAGTGGGCAGCGCAGACTGGGAGTGGTCAGCGCAGACTGGGAGTGGGCAGTGCAGTCTAGGAATGGGCGGCACAGTCTGGGAGTGGTCGTCGCAGTCTGGGAATGGGCAGCACAGTCTGAGAGCAGACAACACAGACTGGGAGTGGGCATCGCAGTCTGGGAGTGGGCAGCGCAGTCTAGGAAAAGGCAGCACAGTCTGGGAGTGGGCAGCGCAGTCTAGGAATAGGCGTGGCAGTCTAGGAGTGGGCAGTGCAGTCTAGCAATAGGCAGCGCAGTCTGGGAGTGGGCAGCGCAGTCTGGGAGTGGGCAGCGCAGTCTGTGAGAAGACAGCACAATCTGGGTGTGGCAGCGCAGTCTGGGAATGGGCAGCACAGTCTGGGAACAGGCAGCACAGCCTGGCAGTGGACAGTGCAGACTGGGAGTGCGCAGCATAGTCTAGGAATAGGCAGCGCAGGCTGGGAGCGGGCAGCACAGTCTGGGAATGGGCAGCACAGTCTGGGAGTGGGCAGGGCAGTCTGGGAATGGGCAGCACAGTCTGGGAGCGGGCAGCAGAGCCTGGGAGTGGGCAACCCAGTCTGGGAATGGGCAGTACAGTCTGGGAGTAGGCAGCGCAGTCTGGGATTGGGCAGCACAGTCGGGGAAATTGCAGCACCATCTGGGAGCCAGCAGCACAGCCTGGGAGCTGGCAGTCCAGACTGGGAATGGACAGCACAGTCTAGGAATAGGCAACACAGTCTGGGAGTGGGTAGCACAGCCTGGGAGCGGGCAGCGCAGTCTGGGGACGGGCAGCGCAGTCTGGGAGTGGGCTGCGCAGTGTAGGAATAGGCAGCACAGTCTGGGAGTGAGCAGCGCAGTCTGGGAATGGGCAGCACAGTCTGGGAATGGGCAGCACAGTCTGGGAGTGGGCAGCGCAGTCTAGGAATAGGCAGTGCAGACTGGGAGCAGGCAGCGAAGACTGGGAGTGGGCAGCACAGTCTGGGAGTGGGTAGCACCGTCTAGTAATAGGCAAAGCAGTCTGGGAGTGGGCAGCGAAGTCTAGGAATGGGCAGCACAGACTGGGAATGGGTAGCACAGTCTGGGAATTGGCAGCGCAGTCCGGGAGTGGGCAGCGCAGTCTGGGAATGGGCAGCACAGTCTGGGAATGGGCACCATGGTCCAGGAGTGGGCAGCACAGACTGGGAGTAGGCATCACAGTCTGGGAGCAGACAGTGCAGACTGGGAGTAGGCAGCGCAGACTGGGAGTGGGCAGTGCAGACTGGGAGTGGGCAGCATAGTCTAGGAATAGGCAGCGCAGTCTGGGAGTGGCAGCACAGTCTGTGAATGGGCAGCACAGTCTGTGAGAAGACAGCACAATCTGGGTGTGGCAGCGCAGTCTGGGAATGGGCAGCACAGTCTGGGAGCAGGCAGCACAGCCTGGCAGTGGACCGTGCAGACTGGGAGTGGGCAGCATAGTCCAGGAATAGGCAGCTCAGGCTGGGAGAGGGCAGCACAGTCTGGGAATGGGCAGCACAGTCTGGGAGTGGGCAGGGCAGTCTGGGAATGGGCAGCACAGTCTGGGAGCGGGCAGCAGAGCCTGGGAGTTGGCAGCCCAGTCTGGGAATGGGCAGTACAGTCTGGGAGTAGGCAGCGCAGTCTGGGATTGGGCAGCACAATCGGGGAAATTGCAGCACCATCTGGGAGCCAGCAGCACAGCCTGGGAGCTGGCAGTCCAGACTGGGAGTGGACAGCACAGTCTAGGAATAGGCAACACAGTCTGGGAGTGGGCAGCACAGCCTGGGAGCGGGCAGCGAAGTCTTGGGATGGGCAGCGCAGTCTGGGAGTGGGCAGCGCAGTGTAGGAATAGGCAGCACAGTCTGGGAGTGAGCAGCGCAGTCTGGGAATGGGCAGCACAGTCTGGGAATGGGCAGCACAGTCTGGGAGTGGGCAGCGCAGTCTAGGAATAGGCAGTGCAGACTGGGAGCAGGCAGCGAAGACTGGGAGTGGGCAGCACAGTCTGGGAGTGGGTAGCACCGTCTAGTAATAGGCAAAGCAGTCTGGGAGTGGGCAGCGAAGTCTAGGAATGGGCAGCACAGACTGGGAATGGGTAGCACAGTCTGGGAATTGGCAGCGCAGTCCGGGAGTGGGCAGCGCAGTCTGGGAATGGGCAGCACAGTCTGGGAATGGGCACCACGGTCCAGGAGTGGGCAGCACAGACTGGGAGTAGGCATCACAGTCTGGGAGCAGACAGTGCAGACTGGGAGTAGGCAGCGCAGACTGGGAGTGGGCAGTGCAGACTGGGAGTGGGCAGCATAGTCTAGGAATAGGCAGCGCAGTCTGGGAGTGGGCAGCACAGTCTGTGAATGGGCAGCACAGTCTGTGAGAAGACAGCACAATCTGGGTGTGGCAGCGCAGTCTGGGAATGGGCAGCACAGTCTGGGAGCAGGCAGCACAGCCTGGCAGTGGACCGTGCAGACTGGGAGTGGGCAGCATAGTCCAGGAATAGGCAGCTCAGGCTGGGAGAGGGCAGCACAGTCTGGGAATGGGCAGCACAGTCTGGGAGTGGGCAGGGCAGTCTGGGAATGGGCAGCACAGTCTGGGAGCGGGCAGCAGAGCCTGGGAGTTGGCAGCCCAGTCTGGGAATGGGCAGTACAGTCTGGGAGTAGGCAGCGCAGTCTGGGATTGGGCAGCACAATCGGGGAAATTGCAGCACCATCTGGGAGCCAGCAGCACAGCCTGGGAGCTGGCAGTCCAGACTGGGAGTGGACAGCACAGTCTAGGAATAGGCAACACAGTCTGGGAGTGGGCAGCACAGCCTGGGAGCGGGCAGCGAAGTCTTGGGATGGGCAGCGCAGTCTGGGAGTGGGCAGCGCAGTGTAGGAATAGGCAGCACAGTCTGGGAGTGAGCAGCGCAGTCTGGGAATGGGCAGCACAGTCTGGGAATGGGCAGCACAGTCTGGGAGTGGGCAGCGCAGTCTAGGAATAGGCAGTGCAGACTGGGAGCAGGCAGCAAAGACTGGGAGTGGGCAGCACAGTCTGGGAGTGGGTAGCACCGTCTAGTAATAGGTAAAGCAGTCTGGGAGTGGGCAGCGCAGTCTAGGAATGGGCAGCACAGACTGGGAATGGGTAGCACAGTCTGGGAATTGGCAGCGCAGTCCGGGAGTGGGCAGCGCAGTCTGGGAATGGGCAGCACAGTCTGGGAATGGGCACCACGGTCCAGGAGTGGGCAGCACAGACTGGGAGAAGGCAGCACAGTCTGGGAGCAGACAGTGCAGACTGGGAGTAGGCAGCGCAGACTGGGAGTGGGCAGTGCAGACTGGGAGTGGGCAGCATAGTCTAGGAATAGGCAGCGCAGTCTGGGAGTGGGCAGCACAGTCTGTGAGAAGACAGCACAATCTGGGTGTGGCAGCGCAGTCTGGGAATGGGCAGCACAGTCTGGGAGCAGGCAGCACAGCCTGGCAGTGGACAGTGCAGACTGGGATTTGGCAGCATAGTCCAGGAATAGGCAGCACAGGCTGGGAGCGGGCAGCACAGTCTGGGAATGGGCAGCACAGTCTGGGAGTGGGCAGCACAGTCTGGGATTGGGCAGCACAGTCAGGGAGCGGGCAGCAGAGCCTGGGAGTGGGCAGCCCAGTCTGGGAATGGGCAGTACAGTCTGGGAGTAGGCAGCGCAGTCTGGGATTGGGCAGCACAGTCGGGAAAATTACAGCACCATCTGGGAGCCAGCAGCACAGCCTGGGAGCTGGCAGTCCAGACTGGGAGTGGACAGCACAGTCTAGGAATAGGCAGCACAATCTGGGAGTGGGCAGCACAGCCTGGGAGCGGGCAGCGCAGTCTGGGAACGGGCAGTGCAGTCTGGGAGTGGGCAGCGCAGTGTAGGAATAGGCATGGCAGCATGGGAGTGGGCAGTACAGTCTGGGAACGGGCAGCACAGTCTGGGAATGGGCAGCACAGTCTGGGGGTGGGCAGCGCAGTCTAGGAATAGGCGTGGCAGTCTAGGAGTGGGCAGTGCAGTCTAGCAATAGGCAGCGCAGTCCGGGAGTGGACAGCGCAGTCTGGGAGTGGGCAGCGCAGTCTGTGAGAAGACAGCACAATTTGGGTGTGGCAGCGCAGTCTGGGAATGGGCAGCACAGTCTGGGAGCAGGCAGGACAGCCTGGCAGTGGACCGTGCAGACTGGGAGTGCGCAGCATAGTCTAGGAATAGGCAGCACAGGCTGGGAGCGGGCAGCACAGTCTGGGAATGGGCAGCACAGTCTGGGAGTGGGCAGGGCAGTCTGGGAATGGGCAGCACAGTCTGGGAGCGGGCAGCAGAGCCTGGGAGTGGGCAGCCCAGTCTGGGAATGGGCAGTACAGTCTGGGAGCAGGCAGCGCAGTCTGGGATTGGGCAGCACAGTCGGGGAAATTGCAGCACCGTCTGGGAGCCAGCAGCACAGCCTGGGAGCTGGCAGTCCAGACTGGGAGTGGACAGCACAGTCTAGGAATAGGCAGCACAGTCTGGGAGTGGGCAGCACAGCCTGGGAGCGGGCAGCACAGTCTGGGAACGGGCAGCGCAGTCTGGGAGTGGGCAGCGCAGTGTAGGAATAGGCAGCGCAGTCTGGGAGTGAGCAGAGCAGTCTGGGAATGGGCAGCACAGTCTGGGAATGGGCATCGCAGTCTGGGAGCAGGCAGCACAGTCTAGGAATAGGCAGCGCAGTCTGGGAGCGGGCAGCACAGTCTGGGAATGGGCAGCGCAGTCCGGGAGTGGGCAGCGCAGTCTGGGAATGGGCAGCACAGTCTGGGAATGGGCACCACGGTCCAGGAGTGGGCAGCACTGACTGGGAGTAGGCATCACAGTCTGGGAGCAGACAGTGCAGACTGGGAGTAGGCAGCGCAGACAGGGAGTGGGCAGTGCAGACTGGGAGTGGGCAGCATAGTCTAGGAATAGGCAGCGCAGTCTGGGAGTGGGCAGCACAGTCTGTGAATGGGCAGCACAGTCTGTGAGAAGACAGCACAATCTGGGTGTGGCAGCGCAGTCTGGGAATGGGCAGCACAGTCTGGGAGCAGGCAGCACAGCCTGGCAGTGGACCGTGCAGACTGGGAGTGGGCAGCATAGTCCAGGAATAGGCAGCTCAGGCTGGGAGAGGGCAGCACAGTCTGGGAATGGGCAGCACAGTCTGGGAGAGGGCAGGGCAGTCTGGGAATGGGCAGCACAGTCTGGGAGCGGGCAGCAGAGCCTGGGAGTTGGCAGCCCAGTCTGGGAATGGGCAGTACAGTCTGGGAGTAGGCAGCGCAGTCTGGGATTGGGCAGCACAATCGGGGAAATTGCAGCACCATCTGGGAGCCAGCAGCACAGCCTGGGAGCTGGCAGTCCAGACTGGGAGTGGACAGCACAGTCTAGGAATAGGCAACACAGTCTGGGAGTGGGCAGCACAGCCTGGGAGCGGGCAGCGAAGTCTTGGGATGGGCAGCGCAGTCTGGGAGTGGGCAGCGCAGTGTAGGAATAGGCAGCACAGTCTGGGAGTGAGCAGCGCAGTCTGGGAATGGGCAGCACAGTCTGGGAATGGGCAGCACAGTCTGGGAGTGGGCAGCGCAGTCTAGGAATAGGCAGTGCAGACTGGGAGCAGGCAGCGAAGACTGGGAGTGGGCAGCACAGTCTGGGAGTGGGTAGCACCGTCTAGTAATAGGCAAAGCAGTCTGGGAGTGGGCAGCGCAGTCTAGGAATGGGCAGCACAGACTGGGAATGGGTAGCACAGTCTGGGAATTGGCAGCGCAGTCCGGGAGTGGGCAGCGCAGTCTGGGAATGGGCAGCACAGTCTGGGAATGGGCACCACGGTCCAGGAGTGGGCAGCACAGACTGGGAGTAGGCAGCACAGTCTGGGAGCAGACAGTGCAGACTGGGAGTAGGCAGCGCAGACTGGGAGTGGGCAGTGCAGACTGGGAGTGGGCAGCATAGTCTAGGAATAGGCAGCGCAGTCTGGGAGTGGGCAGCACAGTCTGGGAATGGGCAGCACAGTCTGTGAGAAGACAGCACAATCTGGGTGTGGCAGCGCAGTCTGGGAATGGGCAGCACAGTCTGGGAGCAGGCAGCACAGCCTGGCAGTGGACCGTGCAGACTGGGATTTGGCAGCATAGTCCAGGAATAGGCAGCACAGGCTGGGAGCGGGCAGCACAGTCTGGGAATGGGCAGCACAGTCTGGGAGTGGGCAGCACAGTCTGGGATTGGGCAGCACAGTCAGGGAGCGGGCAGCAGAGCCTGGGAGTGGGCAGCCCAGTCTGGGAATGGGCAGTACAGTCTGGGAGTAGGCAGCGCAGTCTGGGATTGGGCAGCACAGTCGGGAAAATTACAGCACCATCTGGGAGCCAGCAGCACAGCCTGGGAGCTGGCAGTCCAGACTGGGAGTGGACAGCACAGTCTAGGAATAGGCAGCACAATCTGGGAGTGGGCAGCACAGCCTGGGAGCGGGCAGCGCAGTCTGGGAACGGGCAGTGCAGTCTGGGAGTGGGCAGCGCAGTGTAGGAATAGGCATGGCAGCATGGGAGTGGGCAGTACAGTCTGGGAACGGGCAGCACAGTCTGGGAATGGGCAGCACAGTCTGGGGGTGGGCAGCGCAGTCTAGGAATAGGCGTGGCAGTCTAGGAGTGGGCAGTGCAGTCTAGCAATAGGCAGCGCAGTCCGGGAGTGGACAGCGCAGTCTGGGAGTGGGCAGCGCAGTCTGTGAGAAGACAGCACAATTTGGGTGTGGCAGCGCAGTCTGGGAATGGGTAGCACAGTCTGGGAGCAGGCAGGACAGCCTGGCAGTGGACCGTGCAGACTGGGAGTGCGCAGCATAGTCTAGGAATAGGCAGCACAGGCTGGGAGCGGGCAGCACAGTCTGGGAATGGGCAGCACAGTCTGGGAGTGGGCAGGGCAGTCTGGGAATGGGCAGCACAGTCTGGGAGCGGGCAGCAGAGCCTGGGAGTGGGCAGCCCAGTCTGGGAATGGGCAGTACAGTCTGGGAGCAGGCAGCGCAGTCTGGGATTGGGCAGCACAGTCGGGGAAATTGCAGCACCGTCTGGGAGCCAGCAGCACAGCCTGGGAGCTGGCAGTCCAGACTGGGAGTGGACAGCACAGTCTAGGAATAGGCAGCACAGTCTGGGAGTGGGCAGCACAGCCTGGGAGCGGGCAGCACAGTCTGGGAACGGGCAGCGCAGTCTGGGAGTGGGCAGCGCAGTGTAGGAATAGGCAGCGCAGTCTGGGAGTGAGCAGCGCAGTCTGGGAATGGGCAGCACAGTCTGGGAATGGGCATCGCAGTCTGGGAGCAGGCAGCACAGTCTAGGAATAGGCAGCGCAGTCTGGGAGCGGGCAGCACAGTCTGGGAATGGGCAGCGCAGTCTTGGACTGTGCAGCCCAGACTGGGAATGGGCAGTGCAGTCTGGGACTGTGCAGCACAGTCTGGGAATGGGCAGCACAGTCTGGGAGTGGGCAGCGCAGTCTAGGAATAGGCAGTGCAGACTGGGAGCGGGCAGCGCAGACTGGGAGTCGGCAGCGGAGACTGGGAGCCGGCAGTGCAGTCTGGGAATGGGCTGCGCAGTCTGGGAGTGGGCAGCGCAGTGTAGGAATAGGCAGCGCAGTCTGGGAGTGAGCAGCGCAGTCTGGGAGTGAGCAGCGCAGTCTGGGAGTGAGCAGCGCAGTCTGGGAATGGGCAGCACAGTCTGGGAATGGGCAGCGCAATCTGGGAATGGGCAGCGCAGTCTGGGAGGGGGCAGCACAGTCTGGGAGTGGGCAGCGCAGTCTGAGAGTCGGCAGCGCAGACTGGGAGTGGGCAGCGCAGACTGGGAGTGGGCAGCGCAGACTGGGAGCGGGCAGCGCAGACTAGGAGCGGGCAGTGCAGTCTAGGAATAGGCAGTGCAGTCTGGGAGTGGTCAGCGCAGTCTGGGAATGGCCAGCACAGTCTGAGAGCAGATAGCACAGTCTGGGAGTGGGCAGTGCAGTCTGGGAATGGGCAGCACAGTCTGGTAGCGGGCAGCACAGCCTGCGAGTGGGCAGTGCAGACTGGGATTGGGCAGCATAGTCTAGGAATAGGCAGCTCAGTCTGGGAGCGGTCAGCACAGTCTGGGAATGGGCAGCGCAGTCTGCGAATAGGCAGCGCAGTCTGGGAGCAGGCAGCACAGCTTGGGAGTGGGCAGTGCAGTCTGGGAATGGGCAGCACAGTCTAGGAATAGCCAGCGCAGTCTGGGAGTGGGCAGCACCATCTAGGAATAGACAGCACAGTCTAGGAATAGGCAGTGCAGACTGGGAGCAGGCAGCACAGACTGGGAGTGGGCAGCACAGTCTGGGAGTGGGCAGCGCCGTCCAGTAATAGGCAATGCAGTCTGGGAGTGGGCAGCGCAGTCTAGGAATAGGCAGCCCAGTCTGGGAATGGGCAGCACAGTCTGGGAATGGCAGCGCAGTCCGGGAGTGGGCAGCACAGTCTGGCAATGGGCAGCACAGTCTGGGAATGGGCAGCCCAGTCTGGGAGTGGGCAGCACAGACTGGGAGTAGGCACAGCAGTCTGGGAGCAGACAGCGCGGACTGGGAGTGGGCAGCGCGGACGGGGAGTGGGCAGTGCAGACTGGGAGTGGGCAGAACAGTCTAGGAATAGGCAGCGCAGTCTGGGAGTGGGCAGCACAGTCTGGGAATGGGCAGCACAGTCTGAGTGCAGACAGCGCAGTCCGGGAGTGGGCAGCGCAGTCTGGCAATGGGCAGCAGAGTCTGGGAATGGGCAGCCCAGTCTAGGAATAGCCAGCGCAGTCTGGGAGTGGGCAGCACCATCTAGGAATAGACAGCACAGTCTAGGAATAGGCAGTGCAGACTGGGAGCAGGCAGCACAGACTGGGAGTGGGCAGCACAGTCTGGGAGTGGGCAGAGCCGTCCAGTAATAGGCAGTGCAGTCTGGGAGTGGGCAGCGCAGTCTAGGAATAGGCAGCCCAGTCTGGGAATGGGCAGCACAGTCTGGGAATGGCAGCGCAGTCCGGGAGTGGGCAGCGCAGTCTGGCAATGGGCAGCACAGTCTGGGAATGGGCAGCCCAGTCTGGGAGTGGGCAGCACAGACTGGGAGTAGGCACAGCAGTCTGGGAGCAGACAGCGCGGACTGGGAGTGGGCAGCGCGGACGGGGAGTGGGCAGTGCAGACTGGGAGTGGGCAGAACAGTCTAGGAATAGGCAGCGCAGTCTGGGAGTGGGCAGCACAGTCTGGGAATGGGCAGCACAGTCTGAGTGCAGACAGCGCAGTCCGGGAGTGGGCAGCGCAGTCTGGCAATGGGCAGCAGAGTCTGGGAATGGGCAGCCCAGTCTGGGAGATGTGCAGCACAGACTGGGAGTAGGCACAGCAGTCTGGGAGCAGACAGCGCGGACTGGGAGTGGGCAGCGCGGACGGGGAGTGGGCATCGCGGTCTGGGAGTGGGCAGCGCAGTGTAGGAATAGGCATGGCAGCATGGGAGTGGGCAGTACAGTCTGGGAATGGGCAGCACAGTCTGGGAGTGGGCAGCGCAGTCTAGGAATAGGCGTGGCAGTCTAGGAGTGGGCAGTGCAGTCTAGCAATAGGCAGCGCAGTCCGGGAGTGGACAGCGCAGTCTGGGAGTGGGCAGCGCAGTCTGTGAGAAGACAGCACAATTTGGGTGTGGCAGCGCAGTCTGGGAATGGGCAGCACAGTCTGGGAGCAGGCAGGACAGCCTGGCAGTGGACTGTGCAGACTGGGAGTGCGCAGCATAGTCTAGGAATAGGCAGCACAGGCTGGGAGCGGGCAGCACAGTCTGGGAATGGGCAGCACAGTCTGGGAGTGGGCAGGGCAGTCTGGGAATGGGCAGCACAGTCTGGGAGCGGGCAGCAGAGCCTGGGAGTGGGCAGCCCAGTCTGGGAATGGGCAGTACAGTCTGGGAGCAGGCAGCGCAGTCTGGGATTGGGCAGCACAGTCGGGGAAATTGCAGCACCGTCTGGGAGCCAGCAGCACAGCCTGGGAGCTGGCAGTCCAGACTGGGAGTGGACAGCACAGTCTAGGAATAGGCAGCACAGTCTGGGAGTGGGCAGCACAGCCTGGGAGCGGGCAGCACAGTCTGGGAACGGGCAGCGCAGTCTGGGATTGGGCAGCGCAGTGTAGGAATAGGCAGCACAGTCTGGGAGTGAGCAGCGCAGTCTGCGAATGGGCAGCACAGTCTGGGAATGGGCATCGCAGTCTGGGAGCAGGCAGCACAGTCTTGGAATAGGCAGTGCAGTCTGGGAGTGGTCAGCGCAGTCTGGGAATGGCCAGCACAGTCTGAGAGCAGATAGCACAGTCTGGGAGTGGGCAGTGCAGTCTGGGAATGGGCAGCACAGTCTGGTAGCGGGCAGCACAGCCTGCGAGTGGGCAGTGCAGACTGGGATTGGGCAGCATAGTCTAGGAATAGGCAGCTCAGTCTGGGAGCGGTCAGCACAGTCTGGGAATGGGCAGCGCAGTCTGCGAATAGGCAGCGCAGTCTGCGAGCAGGCAGCACAGCTTGGGAGTGGGCAGTGCAGTCTGGGAATGGGCAGCACAGTCTAGGAATAGCCAGCGCAGTCTGGGAGTGGGCAGCACCATCTAAGAATAGACAGCACAGTCTAGGAATAGGCAGTGCAGACTGGGAGCAGGCAGCACAGACTGGGAGTGGGCAGCACAGTCTGGGAGTGGGCAGCGCCGTCCAGTAATAGGCAATGCAGTCTGGGAGTGGGCAGCGCAGTCTAGGAATAGGCAGCCCAGTCTGGGAATGGGCAGCACAGTCTGGGAATGGCAGCGCAGTCCGGGAGTGGGCAGCACAGACTGGGAGTAGGCACAGCAGTCTGGGAGCAGACAGCGCGGACTGGGAGTGGGCAGCGCGGACGGGGAGTGGGCAGTGCAGACTGGGAGTGGGCAGAACAGTCTAGGAATAGGCAGCGCAGTCTGGGAGTGGGCAGCACAGTCTGGGAATGGGCAGCACAGTCTGAGTGCAGACAGCGCAGTCCGGGAGTGGGCAGCGCAGTCTGGCAATGGGCAGCAGAGTCTGGGAATGGGCAGCCCAGTCTAGGAATAGCCAGCGCAGTCTGGGAGTGGGCAGCACCATCTAGGAATAGACAGCACAGTCTAGGAATAGGCAGTGCAGACTGGGAGCAGGCAGCACAGACTGGGAGTGGGCAGCACAGTCTGGGAGTGGGCAGCGCCGTCCAGTAATAGGCAGTGCAGTCTGGGAGTGGGCAGCGCAGTCTAGGAATAGGCAGCCCAGTCTGGGAATGGGCAGCACAGTCTGGGAATGGCAGCGCAGTCCGGGAGTGGGCAGCGCAGTCTGGCAATGGGCAGCACAGTCTGGGAATGGGCAGCCCAGTCTGGGAGTGGGCAGCACAGACTGGGAGTAGGCACAGCAGTCTGGGAGCAGACAGCGCGGACTGGGAGTAGGCAGCGCGGACGGGGAGTGGGCAGTGCAGACTGGGAGTGGGCAGAACAGTCTAGGAATAGGCAGCGCAGTCTGGGAGTGGGCAGCACAGTCTGGGAATGGGCAGCACAGTCTGAGTGCAGACAGCGCAGTCCGGGAGTGGGCAGCACAGTCGGGCAATGGGCAGCAGAGTCTGGGAATGGGCAGCCCAGTCTGGGAGATGTGCAGCACAGACTGGGAGTAGGCACAGCAGTCTGGGAGCAGACAGCGCGGACTGGGAGTGGGCAGCGCGGACGGGGAGTGGGCATCGCAGTCTGGGAGTGGGCAGCGCAGTGTAGGAATAGGCATGGCAGCATGGGAGTGGGCAGTACAGTCTGGGAATGGGCAGCACAGTCTGGGAGTGGGCAGCGCAGTCTAGGAATAGGCGTGGCAGTCTAGGAGTGGGCAGTGCAGTCTAGCAATAGGCAGCGCAGTCCGGGAGTGGACAGCGCAGTCTGGGAGTGGGCAGCGCAGTCTGTGAGAAGACAGCACAATTTGGGTGTGGCAGCGCAGTCTGGGAATGGGCAGCACAGTCTGGGAGCAGGCAGGACAGCCTGGCAGTGGACCGTGCAGACTGGGAGTGCGCAGCATAGTCTAGGAATAGGCAGCACAGGCTGGGAGCGGGCAGCACAGTCTGGGAACGGGCAGCACAGTCTGGGAGTGGGCAGGGCAGTCTGGGAATGGGCAGCACAGTCTGGGAGTGGGCAGCAGAGCCTGGGAGTGGGCAGCCCAGTCTGGGAATGGGCAGTACAGTCTGGGAGCAGGCAGCGCAGTCTGGGATTGGGCAGCACAGTCGGGGAAATTGCAGCAGCGTCTGGGAGCCAGCAGCACAGCCTGGGAGCTGGCAGTCCAGACTGGGAGTGGACAGCACAGTCTAGGAATAGGCAGCACAGTCTGGGAGTGGGCAGCACAGCCTGGGAGCGGGCAGCACAGTCTGGGAACGGGCAGCGCAGTCTGGGAGTGGGCAGCGCAGTGTAGGAATAGGCAGCGCAGTCTGGGAGTGAGCAGCGCAGTCTGGGAATGGGCAGCACAGTCTGGGAATGGGCATCGCAGTCTGGGAGCAGGCAGCACAGTCTAGGAATAGGCAGCGCAGTCTGGGAGCGGGCAGCACAGTCTGGGAATGGGCAGCGCAGTCTGGGATTGTGCAGCACAGTCTGGGAATGGGCAGCACAGTCTGGGAGTGGGCAGCGCAGTCTAGGAATAGGCAGTGCAGACTGGGAGCGGGCAGCGCAGACTGGGAGTCGGCAGCGGAGACTGGGAGCCGGCAGTGCAGTCTGGGAATGGGCTGCGCAGTCTGGGACCAGACAGCGCAGACTGGGAGTGAGGAGCACAGCCTGGGAGCGGGCAACGCAGTCTGGGAATGGGCAGCGCAGTCTGGGAGTGGGCAGCGCAGTGTAGGAATAGGCAGCGCAGTCTGGGAGTGAGCAGCGCAGTCTGGGAATGGGCAGCACAGTCTGGGAATGGGCAGTGCAATCTGGGAATGGGCAGCGCAGTCTGGGAGGGGGCAGCACAGTCTGGGAGTGGGCAGCGCAGTCTGAGAGTCGGCAGCGCAGACTGGGAATGGGCAGCGCAGACTGGGATTGGGCAGCGCAGACTGGGAGCGGGCAGCGCAGACTAGGAGCGGGCAGTGCAGTCTAGGAATAGGCAGTGCAGTCTGGGAGTGGTCAGCGCAGTCTGGGAATGGCCAGCACAGTCTGAGAGCAGATAGCACAGTCTGGGAGTGGGCAGTGCAGTCTGGGAATGGGCAGCACAGTCTGGTAGCGGGCAGCACAGCCTGCGAGTGGGCAGTGCAGACTGGGATTGGGCAGCATAGTCTAGGAATAGGCAGCTCAGTCTGGGAGCGGTCAGCACAGTCTGGGAATGGGCAGCGCAGTCTGCGAATAGGCAGCGCAGTCTGGGAGCAGGCAGCACAGCTTGGGAGTGGGCAGTGCAGTCTGGGAATGGGCAGCACAGTCTAGGAATAGCCAGCGCAGTCTGGGAGTGGGCAGCACCATCTAGGAATAGACAGCACAGTCTAGGAATAGGCAGTGCAGACTGGGAGCAGGCAGCACAGACTGGGAGTGGGCAGCACAGTCTGGGAGTGGGCAGCGCCGTCCAGTAATAGGCAATGCAGTCTGGGAGTGGGCAGCGCAGTCTAGGAATAGGCAGCCCAGTCTGGGAATGGGCAGCACAGTCTGGGAATGGCTGCGCAGTCCGGGAGTGGGCAGCGCAGTCTGGCAATGGGCAGCACAGTCTGGGAATGGGCAGCCCAGTCTGGGAGTGGGCAGCACAGACTGGGAGTAGGCACAGCAGTCTGGGAGCAGACAGCGCGGACTGGGAGTGGGCAGCGCGGACGGGGAGTGGGCAGTGCAGACTGGGAGTGGGCAGAACAGTCTAGGAATAGGCAGCGCAGTCTGGGAGTGGGCAGCACAGTCTGGGAATGTGCAGCACAGTCTTGGAGTGGGCAGCGCAGACTGGGAGCAGGCAACGCAGACTGCGAGTGGGCATCGCAGACTGGGAGTGGTCAGTGCAGACTGGGAGCGTGCAGTGCAGTCTAGGATTGGGCGGTGCAGTCTGGGAGTGGTCAGCGCAGTCTGGGAATGGGCAGCACAGTCTGAGAGCAGACAGCACAGTCTGGGAGTGGGCAGCGCAGTCTGGGAATGGGCAGCGCAGTCTGGGAGTGGGCAGCGCAGTCTGGGAATGGGCAGCACAGTCTGGGAATGGGCAGCACTGTCTGGGAGTGGGCAGCGCAGTCTAGGAATAGGCAGTGCAGACTGGGAGCAGGCAGCGAAGACTGGGAGTGGGCAGCACAGTCTGGGAGTGGGTAGCACTGTCTAGGAATAGGCAAAGCAGTCTGGGAGTGGGCAGCGCAGTCTAGGAATAGGCAGCGCAGTCTAGGAATGGGCAGCAAAGCCTGGGAATGGGTAGCACAGTCTGAGAATGGGCAGCGCAGTCCGGGAGTGGGCAGGGCAGTCTGGGAATGGGCAGCACAGTCTGGGAATGGGAACCACGGTCCAGAAGTGGGCAGCACAGACTGGGAGTAGGCAACGCAGTCTGGGAGCAGACAGTGCAGACTGGGAGTAGGCAGCGCAGACTGGGAGTGGGCAGTGCAGACTGGGAGTGGGCAGTGCAGTCTGGGAATGGGCAGCACAGTCTAGGAATAGCCAGCGCAGTCTGGGAGTGGGCAGCACCATCTAGGAATAGACAGCACAGTCTAGGAATAGGCAGTGCAGACTGGGAGCAGGCAGCACAGACTGGGAGTGGGCAGCACAGTCTGGGAGTGGGCAGCGCCGTCCAGTAATAGGCAATGCAGTCTGGGAGTGGGCAGCGCGGACGGGGAGTGGGCAGTGCAGACTGGGAGTGGGCAGAACAGTCTAGGAATAGGCAGCGCAGTCTGGGAGTGGGCAGCACAGTCTGGGAATGGGCAGCACAGTCTGAGTGCAGACAGCGCAGTCCGGGAGTGGGCAGCGCAGTCTGGCAATGGGCAGCAGAGTCTGGGAATGGGCAGCCCAGTCTAGGAATAGCCAGCGCAGTCTGGGAGTGGGCAGCACCATCTAGGAATAGACAGCACAGTCTAGGAATAGGCAGTGCAGACTGGGAGCAGGCAGCACAGACTGGGAGTGGGCAGCACAGTCTGGGAGTGGGCAGAGCCGTCCAGTAATAGGCAGTGCAGTCTGGGAGTGGGCAGCGCAGTCTAGGAATAGGCAGCCCAGTCTGGGAATGGGCAGCACAGTCTGGGAATGGCAGCGCAGTCCGGGAGTGGGCAGCGCAGTCTGGCAATGGGCAGCACAGTCTGGGAATGGGCAGCCCAGTCTGGGAGTGGGCAGCACAGACTGGGAGTAGGCACAGCAGTCTGGGAGCAGACAGCGCGGACTGGGAGTGGGCAGCGCGGACGGGGAGTGGGCAGTGCAGACTGGGAGTGGGCAGAACAGTCTAGGAATAGGCAGCGCAGTCTGGGAGTGGGCAGCACAGTCTGGGAATGGGCAGCACAGTCTGAGTGCAGACAGCGCAGTCCGGGAGTGGGCAGCGCAGTCTGGCAATGGGCAGCAGAGTCTGGGAATGGGCAGCCCAGTCTAGGAATAGCCAGCGCAGTCTGGGAGTTGGCAGCACCATCTAGGAATAGACAGCACAGTCTAGGAATAGGCAGTGCAGACTGGGAGCAGGCAGCACAGACTGGGAGTGGGCAGCACAGTCTGGGAGTGGGCAGCGCCGTCCAGTAATAGGCAATGCAGTCTGGGAGTGGGCAGCGCAGTCTAGGAATAGGCAGCCCAGTCTGGGAATGGGCAGCACAGTCTGGGAATGGCAGCGCAGTCCGGGAGTGGGCAGCGCAGTCTGGCAATGGGCAGCACAGTCTGGGAATGGGCAGCCCAGTCTGGGAGTGGGCAGCACAGACTGGGAGTAGGCACAGCAGTCTGGGAGCAGACAGCGCGGACTGGGAGTGGGCAGCGCGGGCGGGGGGTGGGCAGTGCAGACTGGGAGTGGGCAGAACAGTCTAGGAATAGGCAGCGCAGTCTGGGAGTGGGCAGCACAGTCTGGGAATGGGCAGCACAGTCTGAGTGCAGACAGCGCAGTCCGGGAGTGGGCAGCGCAGTCTGGCAATGGGCAGCAGAGTCTGGGAATGGGCAGCCCAGTCTGGGAGATGTGCAGCACAGACTGGGAGTAGGCACAGCAGTCTGGGAGCAGACAGCGCGGACTGGGAGTGGGCAGCGCGGACGGGGAGTGGGCATCGCGGTCTGGGAGTGGGCAGCGCAGTGTAGGAATAGGCATGGCAGCATGGGAGTGGGCAGTACAGTCTGGGAATGGGCAGCACAGTCTGGGAGTGGGCAGCGCAGTCTAGGAATAGGCGTGGCAGTCTAGGAGTGGGCAGTGCAGTCTAGCAATAGGCAGCGCAGTCCGGGAGTGGACAGCGCAGTCTGGGAGTGGGCAGCGCAGTTATGAGAAGACAGCACAATTTGGGTGTGGCAGCGCAGTCTGGGAATGGGCAGCACAGTCTGGGAGCAGGCAGGACAGCCTGGCAGTGGACCGTGCAGACTGGGAGTGCGCAGCATAGTCTAGGAATAGGCAGCACAGGCTGGGAGCGGGCAGCACAGTCTGGGAATGGGCAGCACAGTCTGGGAGTGGGCAGGGCAGTCTGGGAATGGGCAGCACAGTCTGGGAGCGGGCAGCAGAGCCTGGGAGTGGGCAGCCCAGTCTGGGAATGGGCAGTACAGTCTGGGAGCAGGCAGCGCAGTCTGGGATTGGGCAGCACAGTCGGGGAAATTGCAGCAGCGTCTGGGAGCCAGCAGCACAGCCTGGGAGCTGGCAGTCCAGACTGGGAGTGGACAGCACAGTCTAGGAATAGGCAGCACAGTCTGGGAGTGGGCAGCACAGCCTGGGAGCGGGCAGCACAGTCTGGGAACGGGCAGCGCAGTCTGGGAGTGGGCAGCGCAGTGTAGGAATAGGCAGCACAGTCTGGGAGTGAGCAGCGCAGTCTGCGAATGGGCAGCACAGTCTGGGAATGGGCATCGCAGTCTGGGAGCAGGCAGCACAGTCTTGGAATAGGCAGTGCAGTCTGGGAGTGGTCAGCGCAGTCTGGGAATGGCCAGCACAGTCTGAGAGCAGATAGCACAGTCTGGGAGTGGGCAGTGCAGTCTGGGAATGGGCAGCACAGTCTGGTAGCGGGCAGCACAGCCTGCGAGTGGGCAGTGCAGACTGGGATTGGGCAGCATAGTCTAGGAATAGGCAGCTCAGTCTGGGAGCGGTCAGCACAGTCTGGGAATGGGCAGCGCAGTCTGCGAATAGGCAGCGCAGTCTGCGAGCAGGCAGCACAGCTTGGGAGTGGGCAGTGCAGTCTGGGAATGGGCAGCACAGTCTAGGAATAGCCAGCGCAGTCTGGGAGTGGGCAGCACCATCTAGGAATAGACAGCACAGTCTAGGAATAGGCAGTGCAGACTGGGAGCAGGCAGCACAGACTGGGAGTGGGCAGCACAGTCTGGGAGTGGGCAGCGCCGTCCAGTAATAGGCAATGCAGTCTGGGAGTGGGCAGCGCAGTCTAGGAATAGGCAGCCCAGTCTGGGAATGGGCAGCACAGTCTGGGAATGGCAGCGCAGTCCGGGAGTGGGCAGCACAGACTGGGAGTAGGCACAGCAGTCTGGGAGCAGACAGCGCGGACTGGGAGTGGGCAGCGCGGACGGGGAGTGGGCAGTGCAGACTGGGAGTGGGCAGAACAGTCTAGGAATAGGCAGCGCAGTCTGGGAGTGGGCAGCACAGTCTGGGAATGGGCAGCACAGTCTGAGTGCAGACAGCGCAGTCCGGGAGTGGGCAGCGCAGTCTGGCAATGGGCAGCAGAGTCTGGGAATGGGCAGCCCAGTCTAGGAATAGCCAGCGCAGTCTGGGAGTGGGCAGCACCATCTAGGAATAGACAGCACAGTCTAGGAATAGGCAGTGCAGACTGGGAGCAGGCAGCACAGACTGGGAGTGGGCAGCACAGTCTGGGAGTGGGCAGCGCCGTCCAGTAATAGGCAGTGCAGTCTGGGAGTGGGCAGCGCAGTCTAGGAATAGGCAGCCCAGTCTGGGAATGGGCAGCACAGTCTGGGAATGGCAGCGCAGTCCGGGAGTGGGCAGCGCAGTCTGGCAATGGGCAGCACAGTCTGGGAATGGGCAGCCCAGTCTGGGAGTGGGCAGCACAGACTGGGAGTAGGCACAGCAGTCTGGGAGCAGACAGCGCGGACTGGGAGTGGGCAGCGCGGACGGGGAGTGGGCAGTGCAGACTGGGAGTGGGCAGAACAGTCTAGGAATAGGCAGCGCAGTCTGGGAGTGGAGAGCACAGTCTGGGAATGGGCAGCACAATCTGAGAGCAGACAGCGCAGTCCGGGAGTGGGCAGCGCAGTCGGGCAATGGGCAGCAGAGTCTGGGAATGGGCAGTCCAGTCTGGGAGATGTGCAGCACAGACTGGGAGTAGGCACAGCAGTCTGGGAGCAGACAGCGCGGACTGGGAGTGGGCAGCGCGGACGGGGAGTGGGCATCGCAGTCTGGGAGTGGGCAGCGCAGTGTAGGAATAGGCATGGCAGCATGGGAGTGGGCAGTACAGTCTGGGAATGGGCAGCACAGTCTGGGAGTGGGCAGCGCAGTCTAGGAATAGGCGTGGCAGTCTAGGAGTGGGCAGTGCAGTCTAGCAATAGGCAGCGCAGTCCGGGAGTGGACAGCGCAGTCTGGGAGTGGGCAGCGCAGTCTGTGAGAAGACAGCACAATTTGGGTGTGGCAGCGCAGTCTGGGAATGGGCAGCACAGTCTGGGAGCAGGCAGGACAGCCTGGCAGTGGACCGTGCAGACTGGGAGTGCGCAGCATAGTCTAGGAATAGGCAGCACAGGCTGGGAGCGGGCAGCACAGTCTGGGAATGGGCAGCACAGTCTGGGAGTGGGCAGGGCAGTCTGGGAATGGGCAGCACAGTCTGGGAGTGGGCAGCAGAGCCTGGGAGTGGGCAGCCCAGTCTGGGAATGGGCAGTACAGTCTGGGAGCAGGCAGCGCAGTCTGGGATTGGGCAGCACAGTCGGGGAAATTGCAGCACCGTCTGGGAGCCAGCAGCACAGCCTGGGAGCTGGCAGTCCAGACTGGGAGTGGACAGCACAGTCTAGGAATGGGCAGCACAGTCTGGGAGTGGGCAGCACAGCCTGGGAGCGGGCAGCACAGTCTGGGAACGGGCAGCGCAGTCTGGGAGTGGGCAGCGCAGTGTAGGAATAGGCAGCGCAGTCTGGGAGTGAGCAGCGCAGTCTGGGAATGGGCAGCACAGTCTGGGAATGGGCATCGCAGTCTGGGAGCAGGCAGCACAGTCTAGGAATAGGCAGCGCAGTCTGGGAGCGGGCAGCACAGTCTGGGACTGTGCAGCACAGTCTGGGAATGGGCAGCACAGTCTGGGAGTGGGCAGCGCAGTCTAGGAATAGGCAGTGCAGACTGGGAGCGGGAAGCGCAGACTGGGAGTCGGCAGCGGAGACTGAGAGCCGGCAGTGCAGTCTGGGAATGGGCTGCGCAGTCTGGGACCAGACAGCGCAGACTGGGAGTGAGGAGCACAGCCTGGGAGCGGGCAACGCAGTCTGGGAATGGGCAGCGCAGTCTGGAAGTGGGCAGCGCAGTGTAGGAATAGGCAGCGCAGTCTGGGAGTGAGCAGCGCAGTCTGGGAATGGGCAGCACAGTCTGGGAATGGGCAGTGCAATCTGGGAATGGGCAGCGCAGTCTGGGAGGGGGCAGCACAGTCTGGGAGTGGGCAGCGCAGTCTGAGAGTCGGCAGCGCAGACTGGGAATGGGCAGCGCAGACTGGGATTGGGCAGCGCAGACTGGGAGCGGGCAGCGCAGACTAGGAGCGGGCAGTGCAGTCTAGGAATAGGCAGTGCAGTCTGGGAGTGGTCAGCGCAGTCTGGGAATGGCCAGCACAGTCTGAGAGCAGATAGCACAGTCTGGGAGTGGGCAGTGCAGTCTGGGAATGGGCAGCACAGTCTGGTAGCTGGCAGCACAGCCTGCGAGTGGGCAGTGCAGACTGGGATTGGGCAGCATAGTCTAGGAATAGGCAGCTCAGTCTGGGAGCGGTCAGCACAGTCTGGGAATGGGCAGCGCAGTCTGCGAATAGGCAGCGCAGTCTGGGAGCAGGCAGCACAGCTTGGGAGTGGGCAGTGCAGTCTGGGAATGGGCAGCACAGTCTAGGAATAGCCAGCGCAGTCTGGGAGTGGGCAGCACCATCTAGGAATAGACAGCACAGTCTAGGAATAGGCAGTGCAGACTGGGAGCAGGCAGCACAGACTGGGAGTGGGCAGCACAGTCTGGGAGTGGGCAGCGCCGTCCAGTAATAGGCAATGCAGTCTGGGAGTGGGCAGCGCAGTCTAGGAATAGGCAGCCCAGTCTGGGAATGGGCAGCACAGTCTGGGAATGGCTGCGCAGTCCGGGAGTGGGCAGCGCAGTCTGGCAATGGGCAGCACAGTCTGGGAATGGGCAGCCCAGTCTGGGAGTGGGCAGCACAGACTGGGAGTAGGCACAGCAGTCTGGGAGCAGACAGCGCGGACTGGGAGTGGACAGCGCGGACGGGGAGTGGGCAGTGCAGACTGGGAGTGGGCAGAACAGTCTAGGAATAGGCAGCGCAGTCTGGGAGTGGGCAGCACAGTCTGGGAATGTGCAGCACAGTCTTGGAGTGGGCAGCGCAGACTGGGAGCAGGCAATGCAGACTGCGAGTGGGCATCGCAGACTGGGAGTGGTCAGCGCAGACTGGGAGCGTGCAGTGCAGTCTAGGATTGGGCGGTGCAGTCTGGGAGTGGTCAGCGCAGTCTGGGAATGGGCAGCACAGTCTGAGAGCAGACAGCACAGTCTGGGAGTGGGCAGCGCAGTCTGGGAATGGGCAGCGCAGTCTGGGAGTGGGCAGCGCAGTCTGGGAATGGGCAGCACAGTCTGGGAATGGGCAGCACTGTCTGGGAGTGGGCAGCGCAGTCTAGGAATAGGCAGTGCAGACTGGGAGCAGGCAGCGAAGACTGGGAGTGGGCAGCACAGTCTGGGAGTGGGTAGCACTGTCTAGGAATAGGCAAAGCAGTCTGGGAGTGGGCAGCGCAGTCTAGGAATAGGCAGCGCAGTCTAGGAATGGGCAGCAAAGCCTGGGAATGGGTAGCACAGTCTGAGAATGGGCAGCGCAGTCCGGGAGTGGGCAGGGCAGTCTGGGAATGGGCAGCACAGTCTGGGAATGGGCACCACGGTCCAGAAGTGGGCAGCACAGACTGGGAGTAGGCAACGCAGTCTGGGAGCAGACAGTGCAGACTGGGAGTAGGCAGCGCAGACTGGGAGTGGGCAGTGCAGACTGGGAGTGGGCAGTGCAGTCTGGGAATGGGCAGCACAGTCTAGGAATAGCCAGCGCAGTCTGGGAGTGGGCAGCACCATCTAGGAATAGACAGCACAGTCTAGGAATAGGCAGTGCAGACTGGGAGCAGGCAGCACAGACTGGGAGTGGGCAGCACAGTCTGGGAGTGGGCAGCGCCGTCCAGTAATAGGCAATGCAGTCTGGGAGTGGGCAGCGCAGTCTAGGAATAGGCAGCCCAGTCTGGGAATGGGCAGCACAGTCTGGGAATGGCAGTGCAGTCCGGGAGTGGGCAGCGCAGTCTGGCAATGGGCAGCACAGTCTGGGAATGGGCAGCCCAGTCTGGGAGTGGGCAGCACAGACTGGGAGTAGGCACAGCAGTCTGGGAGCAGACAGCGCGGACTGGGAGTGGGCAGCGCGGACGGGGAGTGGGCAGTGCAGACTGGGAGTGGGCAGAACAGTCTAGGAATAGGCAGCGCAGTCTGGGAGTGGGCAGCACAGTCTGGGAATGGGCAGCACAGTCTGAGTGCAGACAGCGCAGTCCGGGAGTGGGCAGCGCAGTCTGGCAATGGGCAGCAGAGTCTGGGAATGGGCAGCCCAGTCTAGGAATAGCCAGCGCAGTCTGGGAGTGGGCAGCACCATCTAGGAATAGACAGCACAGTCTAGGAATAGGCAGTGCAGACTGGGAGCAGGCAGCACAGACTGGGAGTGGGCAGCACAGTCTGGGAGTGGGCAGCGCCATCCAGTAATAGGCAATGCAGTCTGGGAGTGGGCAGCGCAGTCTAGGAATAGGCAGCCCAGTCTGGGAATGGGCAGCACAGTCTGGGAATGGCAGCGCAGTCCGGGAGTGGGCAGCGCAGTCTGGCAATGGGCAGCACAGTCTGGGAATGGGCAGCCCAGTCTGGGAGTGGGCAGCACAGACTGGGAGTAGGCACAGCAGTCTGGGAGCAGACAGCGCGGACTGGGAGTGGGCAGCGCGGGCGGGGAGTGGGCAGTGCAGACTGGGAGTGGGCAGAACAGTCTAGGAATAGGCAGCGCAGTCTGGGAGTGGGCAGCACAGTCTGGGAATGGGCAGCACAGTCTGAGTGCAGACAGCGCAGTCCGGGAGTGGGCAGCGCAGTCTGGCAATGGGCAGCAGAGTCTGGGAATGGGCAGCCCAGTCTGGGAGATGTGCAGCACAGACTGGGAGTAGGCACAGCAGTCTGGGAGCAGACAGCGCGGACTGGGAGTGGGCAGCGCGGACGGGGAGTGGGCATCGCGGTCTGGGAGTGGGCAGCGCAGTGTAGGAATAGGCATGGCAGCATGGGAGTGGGCAGTACAGTCTGGGAATGGGCAGCACAGTCTGGGAGTGGGCAGCGCAGTCTAGGAATAGGCGTGGCAGTCTAGGAGTGGGCAGTGCAGTCTAGCAATAGGCAGCGCAGTCCGGGAGTGGACAGCGCAGTCTGGGAGTGGGCAGCGCAGTCTGTGAGAAGACAGCACAATTTGGGTGTGGCAGCGCAGTCTGGGAATGGGCAGCACAGTCTGGGAGCAGGCAGGACAGCCTGGCAGTGGACCGTGCAGACTGGGAGTGCGCAGCATAGTCTAGGAATAGGCAGCACAGGCTGGGAGCGGGCAGCACAGTCTGGGAATGGGCAGCACAGTCTGGGAGTGGGCAGGGCAGTCTGGGAATGGGCAGCACAGTCTGGGAGGGGGCAGCAGAGCCTGGGAGTGGGCAGCCCAGTCTGGGAATGGGCAGTACAGTCTGGGAGCAGGCAGCGCAGTCTGGGATTGGGCAGCACAGTCGGGGAAATTGCAGCACCGTCTGGGAGCCAGCAGCACAGCCTGGGAGCTGGCAGTCCAGACTGGGAGTGGACAGCACAGTCTAGGAATAGGCAGCACAGTCTGGGAGTGGGCAGCACAGCCTGGGAGCGGGCAGCACAGTCTGGGAACGGGCAGCGCAGTCTGGGAGTGGGCAGCGCAGTGTAGGAATAGGCAGCACAGTCTGGGAGTGAGCAGCGCAGTCTGCGAATGGGCAGCACAGTCTGGGAATGGGCATCGCAGTCTGGGAGCAGGCAGCATAGTCTTGGAATAGGCAGTGCAGTCTGGGAGTGGTCAGCGCAGTCTGGGAATGGCCAGCACAGTCTGAGAGCAGATAGCACAGTCTGGGAGTGGGCAGTGCAGTCTGGGAATGGGCAGCACAGTCTGGTAGCGGGCAGCACAGCCTGCGAGTGGGCAGTGCAGACTGGGATTGGGCAGCATAGTCTAGGAATAGGCAGCTCAGTCTGGGAGCGGTCAGCACAGTCTGGGAATGGGCAGCGCAGTCTGCGAATAGGCAGCGCAGTCTGCGAGCAGGCAGCACAGCTTGGGAGTGGGCAGTGCAGTCTGGGAATGGGCAGCACAGTCTAGGAATAGCCAGCGCAGTCTGGGAGTGGGCAGCACCATCTAGGAATAGACAGCACAGTCTAGGAATAGGCAGTGCAGACTGGGAGCAGGCAGCACAGACTGGGAGTGGGCAGCACAGTCTGGGAGTGGGCAGCGCCGTCCAGTAATAGGCAATGCAGTCTGGGAGTGGGCAGCGCAGTCTAGGAATAGGCAGCCCAGTCTGGGAATGGGCAGCACAGTCTGGGAATGGCAGCGCAGTCCGGGAGTGGGCAGCACAGACTGGGAGTAGGCACAGCAGTCTGGGAGCAGACAGCGCGGACTGGGAGTGGGCAGCGCGGACGGGGAGTGGGCAGTGCAGACTGGGAGTGGGCAGAACAGTCTAGGAATAGGCAGCGCAGTCTGGGAGTGGGCAGCACAGTCTGGGAATGGGCAGCACAGTCTGAGTGCAGACAGCGCAGTCCGGGAGTGGGCAGCACAGTCTGGCAATGGGCAGCAGAGTCTGGGAATGGGCAGCCCAGTCTAGGAATAGCCAGCGCAGTCTGGGAGTGGGCAGCACCATCTAGGAATAGACAGCACAGTCTAGGAATAGGCAGTGCAGACTGGGAGCAGGCAGCACAGACTGGGAGTGGGTAGCACAGTCTGGGAGTGGGCAGCGCCGTCCAGTAATAGGCAGTGCAGTCTGGGAGTGGGCAGCGCAGTCTAGGAATAGGCAGCCCAGTCTGGGAATGGGCAGCACAGTCTGGGAATGGCAGCGCAGTCCGGGAGTGGGCAGCGCAGTCTGGCAATGGGCAGCACAGTCTGGGAATGGGCAGCCCAGTCTGGGAGTGGGCAGCACAGACTGGGAGTAGGCACAGCAGTCTGGGAGCAGACAGCGCGGACTGGGAGTGGGCAGCGCGGACGGGGAGTGGGCAGTGCAGACTGGGAGTGGGCAGAACAGTCTAGGAATAGGCAGCGCAGTCTGGGAGTGGGCAGCACAGTCTGGGAATGGGCAGCACAGTCTGAGTGCAGACAGCGCAGTCCGGGAGTGGGCAGCGCAGTCGGGCAATGGGCAGCAGAGTCTGGGAATGGGCAGCCCAGTCTGGGAGATGTGCAGCACAGACTGGGAGTAGGCACAGCAGTCTGGGAGCAGACAGCGCGGACTGGTAGTGGGCAGCGCGGACGGGGAGTGGGCATCGCAGTCTGGGAGTGGGCAGCGCAGTGTAGGAATAGGCATGGCAGCATGGGAGTGGGCAGTACAGTCTGGGAATGGGCAGCACAGTCTGGGAGTGGGCAGCGCAGTCTAGGAATAGGCGTGGCAGTCTAGGAGTGGGCAGTGCAGTCTAGCAATAGGCAGCGCAGTCCGGGAGTGGACAGCGCAGTCTGGGAGTGGGCAGCGCAGTCTGTGAGAAGACAGCACAATTTGGGTGTGGCAGCGCAGTCTGGGAATGGGCAGCACAGTCTGGGAGCAGGCAGGACAGCCTGGCAGTGGACCGTGCAGACTGGGAGTGCGCAGCATAGTCTAGGAATAGGCAGCACAGGCTGGGAGCGGGCAGCACAGTCTGGGAATGGGCAGCACAGTCTGGGAGTGGGCAGGGCAGTCTGGGAATGGGCAGCACAGTCTGGGAGTGGGCAGCAGAGCCTGGGAGTGGGCAGCACAGTCGGGGAAATTGCAGCACCGTCTGGGAGCCAGCAGCACAGCCTGGGAGCTGGCAGTCCAGACTGGGAGTGGACAGCACAGTCTAGGAATAGGCTGCACAGTCTGGGAGTGGGCAGCACAGCCTGGGAGCGGGCAGCACAGTCTGGGAACGGGCAGCGCAGTCTGGGAGTGGGCAGCGCAGTGTAGGAATAGGCAGCGCAGTCTGGGAGTGAGCAGCGCAGTCTGGGAATGGGCAGCACAGTCTGGGAATGGGCATCGCAGTCTGGGAGCAGGCAGCACAGTCTAGGAATAGGCAGCGCAGTCTGGGAGCGGGCAGCACAGTCTGGGACTGTGCAGCACAGTCTGGGAATGGGCAGCACAGTCTGGGAGTGGGCAGCGCAGTCTAGGAATAGGCAGTGCAGACTGGGAGCGGGCAGCGCAGACTGGGAGTCGGCAGCGGAGACTGGGAGCCGGCAGTGCAGTCTGGGAATGGGCTGCGCAGTCTGGGACCAGACAGCGCAGACTGGGAGTGAGGAGCACAGCCTGGGAGCGGGCAACGCAGTCTGGGAATGGGCAGCGCAGTCTGGAAGTGGGCAGCGCAGTGTAGGAATAGGCAGCGCAGTCTGGGAGTGAGCAGCGCAGTCTGGGAATGGGCAGCACAGTCTGGGAATGGGCAGTGCAATCTGGGATTGGGCAGCGCAGTCTGGGAGGGGGCAGCACAGTCTGGGAGTGGGCAGCGCAGTCTGAGAGTCGGCAGCGCAGACTGGGAATGGGCAGCGCAGACTGGGATTGGGCAGCGCAGACTGGGAGCGGGCAGCGCAGACTAGGAGCGGGCAGTGCAGTCTAGGAATAGGCAGTGCAGTCTGGGAGTGGTCAGCGCAGTCTGGGAATGGCCAGCACAGTCTGAGAGCAGATAGCACAGTCTGGGAGTGGGCAGTGCAGTCTGGGAATGGGCAGCACAGTCTGGTAGCGGGCAGCACAGCCTGCGAGTGGGCAGTGCAGACTGGGATTGGGCAGCATAGTCTAGGAATAGGCAGCTCAGTCTGGGAGCGGTCAGCACAGTCTGGGAATGGGCAGCGCAGTCTGCGAATAGGCAGCGCAGTCTGGGAGCAGGCAGCACAGCTTGGGAGTGGGCAGTGCAGTCTGGGAATGGGCAGCACAGTCTAGGAATAGCCAGCGCAGTCTGGGAGTGGGCAGCACCATCTAGGAATAGACAGCACAGTCTAGGAATAGGCAGTGCAGACTGGGAGCAGGCAGCACAGACTGGGAGTGGGCAGCACAGTCTGGGAGTGGGCAGCGCCGTCCAGTAATAGGCAATGCAGTCTGGGAGTGGGCAGCGCAGTCTAGGAATAGGCAGCCCAGTCTGGGAATGGGCAGCACAGTCTGGGAATGGCTGCGCAGTCCGGGAGTGGGCAGCGCAGTCTGGCAATGGGCAGCACAGTCTGGGAATGGGCAGCCCAGTCTGGGAGTGGGCAGCACAGACTGGGAGTAGGCACAGCAGTCTGGGAGCAGACAGCGCGGACTGGGAGTGGGCAGCGCGGACGGGGAGTGGGCAGTGCAGACTGGGAGTGGGCAGAACAGTCTAGGAATAGGCAGCGCAGTCTGGGAGTGGGCAGCACAGTCTGGGAATGTGCAGCACAGTCTTGGAGTGGGCAGCGCAGACTGGGAGCAGGCAACGCAGACTGCGAGTGGGCATCGCAGACTGGGAGTGGTCAGCGCAGACTGGGAGCGTGCAGTGCAGTCTAGCATTGGGCGGTGCAGTCTGGGAGTGGTCAGCGCAGTCTGGGAATGGGCAGCACAGTCTGAGAGCAGACAGCACAGTCTGGGAGTGGGCAGCGCAGTCTGGGAATGGGCAGCGCAGTCTGGGAGTGGGCAGCGCAGTCTGGGAATGGGCAGCACAGTCTGGGAATGGGCAGCACTGTCTGGGAGTGGGCAGCGCAGTCTAGGAATAGGCAGTGCAGACTGGGAGCAGGCAGCGAAGACTGGGAGTGGGCAGCACAGTCTGGGAGTGGGTAGCACTGTCTAGGAATAGGCAAAGCAGTCTGGGAGTGGGCAGCGCAGTCTAGGAATAGGCAGCGCAGTCTAGGAATGGGCAGCAAAGCCTGGGAATGGGTAGCACAGTCTGAGAATGGGCAGCGCAGTCCGGGAGTGGGCAGGGCAGTCTGGGAATGGGCAGCACAGTCTGGGAATGGGCACCACGGTCCAGAAGTGGGCAGCACAGACTGGGAGTAGGCAACGCAGTCTGGGAGCAGACAGTGCAGACTGGGAGTAGGCAGCGCAGACTGGGAGTGGGCAGTGCAGACTGGGAGTGGGCAGCATAGTCTAGGAATAGGCAGCGCAGTCTGGGAGTGGGCAGCACAGTCTGGGAATGGGCAGCACAGTCTGAGAGCAGACAGCGCAGACTGGGAGTGGGCATCGCAGTCTGGGAGTGGGCAGTGCAGTCTAGGAATAGGCATGGCAGTATGGGAGTGGGTAACACAGTCTGGGAATGTGCAGCACAGTCTTGGAGTGGGCAGCGCAGACTGGGAGTGGGCAACGCAGACTGCAAGTGGGCATCGCAGACTGGGAGTGGTCAGCGCAGACTGGGAGCGGGCAGTGCAGTCTAGGAATGGGCGGCACAGTCTGGGAGTGGTCGTCGCAGTCTGGGAATGGGCAGCACAGTCTGAGAGCAGACAGCACAGACTGGGAGTGGGCATCGCAGTCTGGGAGTGGGCAGCGCAGTCTAGGAATAGGCATGGCAGCATGGGAGTGGGCAGCACAGTCTGGGAATGGGCAGCACAGTCTGGGAGTGGGCAGCGCAGTCTAGGAATAGGCGTGGCAGTCTAGGAGTGGGCAGTGCAGTCTAGCAATAGGCAGCGCAGTCTGGGAGTGGGCAGCGCAGTCTGTGAGAAGACAGCACAATCTGGGTGTGGCAGCGCAGTCTGGGAATGGGCAGCACAGTCTGGGAGCAGGCAGCACAGCCTGGCAGTGGACAGTGCAGACTGGGAGCGCGCAGCATAGTCTAGGAATAGGCAGCGCAGGCTGGGAGCGGGCAGCACAGTCTGGGAATGGGCAGCACAGTCTGGGAGTGGGCAGGGCAGTCTGGGAATGGGCAGCACAGTCTGGGAGCGGGCAGCAGAGCCTGGGAGTGGGCAGCCCAGTCTGGGAATGGGCAGTACAGTCTGGGAGTAGGCAGCGCAGTCTGGGATTGGGCAGCACAGTCGGGGAAATTGCAGCACCATCTGGGAGCCAGCAGCACAGCCTGGGAGCTGGCAGTCCAGACTGGGAGTGGACAGCACAGTCTAGGAATAGGCAACACAGTCTGGGAGTGGGCAGCACAGCCTGGGAGCGGGCAGCGCAGTCTGGGGACGGGCAGCGCAGTCTGGGAGTGGGCAGCGCAGTGTAGGAATAGGCAGCACAGTCTGGGAGTGAGCAGCGCAGTCTGGGAATGGGCAGCACAGTCTGGGAATGGGCAGCACAGTCTGGGAGTGGGCAGCGCAGTCTAGGAATAGGCAGTGCAGACTGGGAGCAGGCAGCGAAGACTGGGAGTGGGCAGCACAGTCTGGGAGTGGGTAACACCGTCTAGTAATAGGCAAAGCAGTCTGGGAGTGGGCAGCGCAGTCTAGGAATGGGCAGCACAGACTGGGAATGGGTAGCACAGTCTGGGAATTGGCAGCGCAGTCCGGGAGTGGGCAGTGCAGTCTAGGAATAGGCATGGCAGTATGGGAGTGGGTAGCACAGTCTGGGAATGTGCAGCACAGTCTTGGAGTGGGCAGCGCAGACTGGGAGCAGGCAACGCAGACTGCGAGTGGGCATCGCAGACTGGGAGTGGTCAGCGCAGATTGGGAGCGGGCAGTGCAGTCTAGGATTGGGCGGTGCAGTCTGGGAGTGGCCAGCGCAGTCTGGGAATGGGCAGCACAGTCTGAGAGCAGACAGCACAGTCTGGGAGTGGGCAGCGCAGTCTGGGAATGGGCAGCACAGTCTGGTAGCGGGCAGCACAGCTTGGCAGTGGGCAGTGCAGACTTGGAGTGGGCAGCATAGTCTAGGAATAGGCAGACCAGTCTGCGAGCGGGCACACAGTCTGAGAATGGGCAGCACAGTCTGGGAGTGGGCATCGCAGTCTGGGAATGGGCGGTGCCGTCTGGGAGCAGGCAGCACGGCCAGGGAATGTGCATCGCAGTCTGGGAGTGGGCAGCACAGTCTAGGAATGGGCAGCACAGTCTGAGAGCAGACAGCGCAGACTGGGAGTGGGCATCGCAGTCTGGGAGTGGGCAGCGCAGTCTAGGAATAGGCATGGCAGCATGGGAGTGGGCAGTGCAGTCTGGGAATGGGCAGCACAGTTGGGAGCAGGCCGCACAGCCTGGGCGTGTGCAGCGCAGTCTGAGAATGGGCAGCACAGTCTGGGAATGGGCAGCACTGTCTGGGAGTGGGCAGCGCAGTCTAGGAATAGGCAGTGCAGACTGGGAGCAGGCAGCGAATACTGGGAGTGGGCAGCACAGTCTGGGACTGGGTAGCACTGTCTAGGAATAGGCAAAGCAGTCTGGGAGTGGGCAGGGCAGTCTGGGAATGGGCAGCACAGTCTGGGAATGGGCACCACGGTCCAGGAGTGGGCAGCACAGACTGGGAGTAGGCAGCGCAGTCTGGGAGTGGGTAACCCAGTCTGGGAATTTGCAGCACAGTCTTGGAGTGGGCAGTGCAGACTGGGAGCGGGCAGCATAGTCTAGGAATAGGCAGCGCAGTCTGGGAGTGGGCAGCACAGTCTGGGAATGGGCAGCACAGTCTGAGAGCAGACAGCGCAGACTGGGAGTGGGCATCGCAGTCTGGGAGTGGGCAGTGCAGTCTAGGAATAAGCATGGCAGTATGGGAGTGGGTAACACAGTCTGGGAATGTGCAGCACAGTCTTGGAGTGGGCAGCGCAGACTGGGAGCGGGCAACGCAGACTGCAAGTGGGCAGCGCAGACTGGGAGTGGTCAGCGCAGACTGGGAGTGGGCAGTGCAGTCTAGGAATGGGCGGCACAGTCTGGGAGTGGTCGTCGCAGTCTGGGAATGGGCAGCACAGTCTGAGAGCAGACAGCACAGACTGGGAGTGGGCATCGCAGTCTGGGAGTGGGCAGCGGAGTCTAGGAATAGGCAGCACAGTCTGGGAGTGGGCAGCGCAGTCTAGGAATAGGCGTGGCGGTCTAGGAGTGGGCAGTGCAGTCTAGCAATAGGCAGCGCAGTCTGGGAGTGGACAGCGCAGTCTGGGAGTGGGCAGCGCAGTCTGTGAGAAGACAGCACAATCTGGGTGTGGCAGCGCAGTCTGGCAATGGGCAGCACAGTCTGGGAACAGGCAGCACAGCCTGGCAGTGGACAGTGCAGACTGGGAGTGCGCGGCATAGTCTAGGAATAGGCAGCGCAGGCTGGGAGCGGGCAGCACAGTCTGGGAATGGGCATCACAGTCTGGGAGTGGGCAGGGCAGTCTGGGAATGGGCAGCACAGTCTGGGAGCGGGCAGCAGAGCCTGGGAGTGGGCAGCCCAGTCTGGGAATGGGCAGTACAGTCTGGGAGTAGGCAGCGCAGTCTGGGATTGGGCAGCACAGTCGGGGAAATTGCAGCACCATCTGGGAGACAGCAGCACAGCCTGGGAGCTGGCAGTCCAGACTGGGAGTGTACAGCACAGTCTAGGAATAGGCAACACAGTCTGGGAGTGGGCAGCACAGCCTGGGAGCGGGCAGCGCAGTCTGGGGACGGGCAGTGCAGTCTGGGAGTGGGCAGCGCAGTGTAGGAATAGGCAGCACAGTCTGGGAGTGAGCAGCGCAGTCTGGGAATGGGCAGCACAGTCTGGGAATGGGCAGCACAGTCTGGGAGTGGGCAGCGCAGTCTAGGAATAGGCAGTGCAGACTGGGAGCAGGCAGCGAAGACTGGGAGTGGGCAGCACGGTCTGGGAGTGGGTAGCACCGTCTAGTAATAGGCAAAGCAGTCTGGGAGTGGGCAGCGAAGTCTAGGAATGGGCAGCACAGACTGGGAATGGGTAGCACAGTCTGGGAATTGGCAGCGCAGTCCGGGAGTGGGCAGCGCAGTCTGGGAATGGGCAGCACAGTCTGGGAATGGGCACCACGGTCCAGGAGTGGGCAGCACAGACTGGGAGTAGGCATCACAGTCTGGGAGCAGACAGTGCAGACTGGGAGTAGGCAGCGCAGACTGGGAGCTGGCAGTCCAGACTGGGAGTGGACAGCACAGTCTAGGAATAGGCAGCACAATCTGGGAGTGGGCAGCACAGCCTGGGAGCGGGCAGCGCAGTCTGGGAACGGGCAGTGCAGTCTGGGAGTGGGCAGCGCAGTGTAGGAATAGGCATGGCAGCATGGGAGTGGGCAGTACAGTCTGGGAATGGGCAGCACAGTCTGGGAGTGGGCAGCGCAGTCTAGGAATAGGCGTGGCAGTCTAGGAGTGGGCAGTGCAGTCTAGCAATAGGCAGCGCAGTCCGGGAGTGGACAGCGCAGTCTGGGAGTGGGCAGCGCAGTCTGTGAGAAGACAGCACAATTTGGGTGTGGCAGCGCAGTCTGGGAATGGGCAGCACAGTCTGGGAGCAGGCAGGACAGCCTGGCAGTGGACCGTGCAGACTGGGAGTGCGCAGCATAGTCTAGGAATAGGCAGCACAGGCTGGGAGCGGGCAGCACAGTCTGGGAATGGGCAGCACAGTCTGGGAGTGGGCAGGGCAGTCTGGGAATGGGCAGCACAGTCTGGGAGCGGGCAGCAGAGCCTGGGAGTGGGCAGCCCAGTCTGGGAATGGGCAGTACAGTCTGGGAGCAGGCAGCGCAGTCTGGGATTGGGCAGCACAGTCGGGGAAATTGCAGCAGCGTCTGGGAGCCAGCAGCACAGCCTGGGAGCTGGCAGTCCAGACTGGGAGTGGACAGCACAGTCTAGGAATAGGCAGCACAGTCTGGGAGTGGGCAGCACAGCCTGGGAGCGGGCAGCACAGTCTGGGAACGGGCAGCGCAGTCTGGGAGTGGGCAGCGCAGTGTAGGAATAGGCAGCGCAGTCTGGGAGTGAGCAGCGCAGTCTGGGAATGGGCAGCACAGTCTGGGAATGGGCATCGCAGTCTGGGAGCAGGCAGCACAGTCTAGGAATAGGCAGCGCAGTCTGGGAGCGGGCAGCACAGTCTGGGAATGGGCAGCGCAGTCTTGGATTGTGCAGCCCAGACTGGGAATGGGCAGCGCAGTCTGGGACTGTGCAGCACAGTCTGGGAATGGGCAGCACAGTCTGGGAGTGGGCAGCGCAGTCTAGGAATAGGCAGTGCAGACTGGGAGTGGGCAGCGCAGACTGGGAGTCGGCAGCGGAGACTGGGAGCCGGCAGTGCAGTCTGGGACCAGACAGCGCAGACTGGGAGTGAGGAGCACAGCCTGGGAGCGGGCAACGCAGTCTGGGAATGGGCAGCGCAGTCTGGAAGTGGGCAGCGCAGTGTAGGAGTAGGCAGCGCAGTCTGGGAGTGAGCAGCGCAGTCTGGGAATGGGCAGCACAGTCTGGGAATGGGCAGCGCAATCTGGGAATGGGCAGCGCAGTCTGGGAGGGGGCAGCACAGTCTGGGAGTGGGCAGCGCAGTCTGAGAGTCGGCAGCGCAGACTGGGAGTGGGCAGCGCAGACTGGGAGTGGGCAGCGCAGACTGGGAGCGGGCAGCGCAGACTAGGAGCGGGCAGTGCAGTCTAGGAATAGGCAGTGCAGTCTGGGAGTGGTCAGCGCAGTCTGGGAATGGCCAGCACAGTCTGAGAGCAGATAGCACAGTCTGGGAGTGGGCAGTGCAGTCTGGGAATGGTCAGCACAGTCTGGTAGCGGGCAGCACAGCCTGCGAGTGGGCAGTGCAGACTGGGATTGGGCAGCATAGTCTAGGAATAGGCAGCTCAGTCTGGGAGCGGTCAGCACAGTCTGGGAATGGGCAGCGCAGTCTGCGAATAGGCAGCGCAGTCTGCGAGCAGGCAGCACAGCTTGGGAGTGGGCAGTGCAGTCTGGGAATGGGCAGCACAGTCTAGGAATAGCCAGCGCAGTCTGGGAGTGGGCAGCACCATCTAGGAATAGACAGCACAGTCTAGGAATAGGCAGTGCAGACTGGGAGCAGGCAGCACAGACTGGGAGTGGGCAGCACAGTCTGGGAGTGGGCAGCGCCGTCCAGTAATAGGCAATGCAGTCTGGGAGTGGGCAGCGCAGTCTAGGAATAGGCAGCCCAGTCTGGGAATGGGCAGCACAGTCTGGGAATGGCTGCGCAGTCCAGGAGTGGGCAGCGCAGTCTGGCAATGGGCAGCACAGTCTGGGAATGGGCAGCCCAGTCTGGGAGTGGGCAGCACAGACTGGGAGTAGGCACAGCAGTCTGGGAGCAGACAGTGCGGACTGGGAGTGGGCAGTGCGGACGGGGAGTGGGCAGTGCAGACTGGGAATGGGCAGAACAGTCTAGGAATAGGCAGCGCAGTCTGGGAGTGGGCAGCACAGTCTGGGAATGGGCAGCACAGTCTGAGTGCAGACAGCGCAGTCCGGGAGTGGGCAGCGCAGTCTGGCAATGGGCATCAGAGTCTGGGAATGGGCAGCCCAGTCTAGGAATAGCCAGCGCAGTCTGGGAGTGGGCAGCACCATCGAGGAATAGACAGCACAGTCTAGGAATAGGCAGTGCAGACTGGGAGCAGGCAGCACAGACTGGGAGTGGGCAGCACAGTCTGGGAGTGGGCAGCACCGTCCAGTAATAGGCAATGCAGTCTGGGAGTGGGCAGCGCAGTCTAGGAATAGGCAGCCCAGTCTGGGAATGGGCAGCACAGTCTGGGAATGGCTGCGCAGTCCGGGAGTGGGCAGCGCAGTCTGGCAATGGGCAGCACAGTCTGGGAATGGGCAGCCCAGTCTGGGAGTGGGCAGCACAGACTGGGAGTAGGCACAGCAGTCTGGGAGCAGACAGCGCGGACTGGGAGTGGGCAGCGCAGACTGGGAGTGGGCAGCGCAGACTGGGAGCAGGCAGCGCAGACTAGGAGCGGGCAGTGCAGTCTAGGAATAGGCAGTGCAGTCTGGGAGTGGTCAGCGCAGTCTGGGAATGGCCAGCACAGTCTGAGAGCAGATAGCACAGTCTGGGAGTGGGCAGTGCAGTCTGGGAATGGGCAGCACAGTCTGGTAGTGGGCAGCACAGCCTGCGAGTGGGCAGTGCAGACTGGGATTGGGCAGCATAGTCTAGGAATAGGCAGCTCAGTCTGGGAGCGGTCAGCACAGTCTGGGAATGGGCAGCGCAGTCTGCGAATAGGCAGCGCAGTCTGCGAGCAGGCAGCACAGCTTGGGAGTGGGCAGTGCAGTCTGGGAATGGGCAGCACAGTCTAGGAATAGCCAGCGCAGTCTGGGAGTGGGCAGCACCATCTAGGAATAGACAGCACAGTCTAGGAATAGGCAGTGCAGACTGGGAGCAGGCAGCACAGACTGGGAGTGGGCAGCACAGTCTGGGAGTGGGCAGCGCCGTCCAGTAATGGGCAATGCAGTCTGGGAGTGGGCAGTGCAGTCTGGGAATGGTCAGCACAGTCTGGGAATGGGCAGCACAGTCTGGGAATGGCTGCGCAGTCCGGGAGTGGGCAGCGCAGTCTGGCAATGGGCAGCACAGTCTGGGAATGGGCAGCCCAGTCTGGGAGTGGGCAGCACAGACTGGGAGTAGGCACAGCAGTCTGGGAGCAGACAGTGCGGACTGGGAGTGGGCAGCGCGGACGGGGAGTGGGCAGTGCAGACTGGGAATGGGCAGAACAGTCTAGGAATAGGCAGCGCAGTCTGGGAGTGGGCAGCACAGTCTGGGAATGGGCAGCACAGTCTGAGTGCAGACAGCGCAGTCCGGGAGTGGGCAGCGCAGTCTGACAATGGGCATCAGAGTCTGGGAATGGGCAGCCCAGTCTAGGAATAGCCAGCGCAGTCTGGGAGTGGGCAGCACCATCTAGGAATAGACAGCACAGTCTAGGAATAGGCAGTGCAGACTGGGAGCAGGCAGCACAGACTGGGAGTGGGCAGCACAGTCTGGGAGTGGGCAGCACCGTCCAGTAATAGGCAATGCAGTCTGGGAGTGGGCAGCGCAGTCTAGGAATAGGCAGCCCAGTCTGGGAATGGGCAGCACAGTCTGGGAATGGCAGCGCAGTCCGGGAGTGGGCAGCGCAGTCTGGCAATGGGCAGCACAGTCTGGGAATGGGCAGCCCAGTCTGGGAGTGGGCAGCACAGACTGGGAGTAGGCACAGCAGTCTGGGAGCAGACAGCGCGGACTGGGAGTGGGCAGCGCGGACGGGGAGTGGGCAGTGCAGACTGGGAGTGGGCAGAACAGTCTAGGAATAGGCAGCGCAGTCTGGGAGTGGGCAGCACAGTCTGGGAATGGGCAGCACAGTCTGAGTGCAGACAGCGCAGTCCGGGAGTGGGCAGCGCAGTCTGGCAATGGGAAGCAGAGTCTGGGAATGGGCAGCCCAGTCTGGGAGTGGGCAGCACAGACTGGGAGCAGGCACAGCAGTCTGGGAGCAGACAGCGCGGACTGGGAGTGGGCAGCGCGGACGGGGAGTGGGCATCGCAGTCTGGGAGTGGGCAGCGCAGTGTAGGAATAGGCATGGCAGCATGGGAGTGGGCAGCACAGTCTGGGAATGGGCAGCACAGTCTGGGAGTGGGCAGCGCAGTCTAGGAATAGGCGTGGCAATCTAGGAGTGGGCAGTGCAGTCTAGCAATAGGCTGCGCAGTCCGGGAGTGGACAGCGCAGTCTGGGAGTGGGCAGCGCAGTCTGTGAGAAGACAGCACAATTTGGGTGTGGCAGCGCAGTCTGGGAATGGGCAGCACAGTCTGGGAGCAGGCAGGACAGCCTGGCAGTGGACCGTGCAGACTGGGAGTGCGCAACATAGTCTAGGAATAGGCAGCACAGGCTGGGAGCGGGCAGCACAGTCTGGGAATGGGCAGCACAGTCTGGGAGTGGGCAGCACAGTCTGGGAATGGGCAGCACAGTCTGGGAGCGGGCAGCAGAGCCTGGGAGTGGGCAGCCCAGTCTGGGAATGGGCAGTACAGTCTGGGAGCAGGCAGCGCAGTCTGGGATTGGGCAGCACAGTCTGGGAGTGGGCAGCACAGCCTGGGAGCGGGCAGCACAGTCTGGAAACGGGCAGCACAGTCTGGGAGTGGGCAGCGCAGTGTAGGAATAGGCAGCGCAGTCTGGGAGTGAGCAGCGCAGTCTGGGAATGGGCAGCACAGTCTGGGAATGGGCATCACAGTCTGGGAGCAGGCAGCACAGTCTAGGAATAGGCAGCGCAGTCTGGGAGCGGGCAGCACAGTCTGGGAATGGGCAGTGCAGTCTTGGATTGTGCAGCCCAGACTGGGAATGGGCGGCACAGTCTGGGACTGTGCAGCACAGTCTGGGAATGGGCAGCACAGTCTGGGAGTGGGCAGCGCAGTCTAGGAATAGGCAGTGCAGACTGGGAGCGGGCAGCGCAGACTGGGAGTCGGCAGCGGAGACTGGGAGCCGGCAGTGCAGTCTGAGAATGGGATGCGCAGTCTGGGACCAGACAGCGCAGACTGGGAGTGAGGAGCACAGCCTGGGAGCGGGCAACGCAGTCTGGGAATGGGCAGCGCAGTCTGGGAGTGGGCAGCGCAGTGTAGGAATAGGCAGCGCAGTCTGGGAGTGAGCAGCACAGTCTGGGAATGGGCAGCACAGTCTGGGAATGGGCAGCGCAATCTGGGAATGGGCAGCGCAGTCTGGGAGGGAGCAGCACAGTCTGGGAGTGGGCTGCGCAGTCTGAGAGTCGGCAGCGCAGACTGGGAGTGGGCAGCGCAGACTGGGAGTGGGCAGCGCAGACTGGGAGTGGGCAGCGCAGACTAGGAGCGGGCAGTGCAGTCTAGGAATAGGCAGTGCACTCTGGGAGTGGTCAGCGCAGTCTGGGAATGGCCAGCACAGTCTGAGAGCAGATAGCACAGTCTGGGAGTGGGCAGTGCAGTCTGGGAATGGGCAGCACAGTCTGGTAGCGGGCAGCACAGCCTGCGAGTGGGCAGTGCAGACTGGGATTGGGCAGCATAGTCTAGGAATAGGCAGCTCAGTCTGGGAGCGGTCAGCACAGTCTGGGAACGGGCAGCGCAGTCTGCGAATAGGCAGCGCAGTCTGGGAGCAGGCAGCACAGCTTGGGAGTGGGCAGTGCAGTCTGGGAATGGGCAGCACAGTCTAGGAATAGCCAGCGCAGTCTGGGAGTGGGCAGCGCAGTCCGGGAGTGGGCTGCGCAGTCTGGCAATGGGCAGCAGAGTCTGGGAATGGGCAGCCCAGTCTAGGAATAGCCAGCGCATTCTGGGAGTGGGCAGCACCATCTAGGAATAGACAGCACAGTCTAGGAATAGGCAGTGCAGACTGGGAGCAGGCAGCACAGACTGGGAGTGGGCAGCACAGTCTGGGAGTGGGCAGCGCCGTCCAGTAATAGGCAATGCAGTCTGGGAGTGGGCAGCGCAGTCTAGGAATAGGCAGCCCAGTCTGGGAATGGGCAGCACAGTCTGGGAATGGCAGTGCAGTCCGGGAGTAGGCAGCGCAGTCTGGCAATGGGCAGCAGTCTGGGAATGGGCAGCCCAGTCTGGGAGTGGGCAGCACAGACTGGGAGTAGGCACAGCAGTCTGGGAGCAGACAGCGCGGACTGGGAGTGGGCAGCGCGGACGGGGAGTGGGCATCGCAGTCTGGGAGTGGGCAGCGCAGTGTAGGAATAGGCATGGCAGCATGGGAGTGGGCAGTACAGTCTGGGAATGGGCAGCACAATCTGGGAGTGGGCAGCGCAGTCTAGGAATAGGCGTGGCAGTCTAGGAGTGGGCAGTGCAGTCTAGCAATAGGCAGCGCAGTCCGGGAGTGGACAGCGCAGTCTGGGAGTGGGCAGCGCAGTCTGTGAGAAGACAGCACAATTTGGGTGTGGCAGCGCAGTCTGGGAATGGGCAGCACAGTCTGGGAGCAGGCAGGACAGCCTGGCAGTGGACTGTGCAGACTGGGAGTGCGCAGCATAGTCTAGGAATAGGCAGCACAGGCTGGGAGCGGGCAGCACAGTCTGGGAATGGGCAGCACAGTCTGGGAGTGGGCAGGGCAGTCTGGGAATGGGCAGCACAGTCTGGGAGCGGGCAGCAGAGCCTGGGAGTGGGCAGCCCAGTCTGGGAATGGGCAGTACAGTCTGGGAGCAGGCAGCGCAGTCTGGGATTGGGCAGCACAGTCGGGGAAATTGCAGCACCGTCTGGGAGCCAGCAGCACAGCCTGGGAGCTGGCAGTCCAGACTGGGAGTGGACAGCACAGTCTAGGAATAGGCAGCACAGTCTGGGAGTGGGCAGCACAGCCTGGGAGCGGGCAGCACAGTCTGGGAACGGGCAACGCAGTCTGGGAGTGGGCAGCGCAGTGTAGGAATAGGCAGCGCAGTCTGGGAGTGAGCAGCGCAGTCTGGGAATGGGCAGCACAGTCTGGGAATGGGCATCGCAGTCTGGGAGCAGGCAGCACAGTCTTGGAATAGGCAGCGCAGTCTGGGAGCGGGCAGCACAGTCTGGGAATGGGCAGCGCAGTCTGGGACTGTGCAGCACAGTCTGGGAATGGGCAGCACAGTCTGGGAGTGGGCAGTGCAGTC
This sequence comes from Isurus oxyrinchus, assembly GCA_026770705.1. Lineage (NCBI taxonomy): Eukaryota > Metazoa > Chordata > Chondrichthyes > Lamniformes > Lamnidae > Isurus > Isurus oxyrinchus. Next base: position 140,979,821 of record JANJGN010000010.1, read on the forward strand.
TAGGAATAGGCAGTGCAGACTGGGAGCGGGCAGCGCAGACTGGGAGTCGGCAGCGGAGACTGGGAGCCGGCAGTGCAGTCTGGGAATGGGCTGCGCAGTCTGGGACCAGACAGCGCAGACTGGGAGTGAGGAGCACAGCCTGGGAGCGGGCAACGCAGTCTGGGAATGGGCAGCGCAGTCTGGGAGTGGGCAGCGCAGTGTAGGAATAGGCAGCGCAGTCTGGGAGTGAGCAGCGCAGTCTGGGAATGGGCAGCACAGTCTGGGAATGGGCAGTGCAATCTGGGAATGGGCAGCGCAGTCTGGGAGGGGGCAGCACAGTCTGGGAGTGGGCAGCGCAGTCTGAGAGTCGGCAGCGCAGACTGGGAATGGGCAGCGCAGACTGGGATTGGGCAGCGCAGACTGGGAGCGGGCAGCGCAGACTAGGAGCGGGCAGTGCAGTCTAGGAATAGGCAGTGCAGTCTGGGAGTGGTCAGCGCAGTCTGGGAATGGCCAGCACAGTCTGAGAGCAGATAGCACAGTCTGGGAGTGGGCAGTGCAGTCTGGGAATGGGCAGCACAGTCTGGTAGCGGGCAGCACAGCCTGCGAGTGGGCAGTGCAGACTGGGATTGGGCAGCATAGTCTAGGAATAGGCAGCTCAGTCTGGGAGCGGTCAGCACAGTCTGGGAATGGGCAGCACAGTCTGGGAATGGGCAGCGCAATCTGGGAATGGGCAGCGCAGTCTGGGAGGGAGCAGCACAGTCTGGGAGTGGGCTGCGCAGTCTGAGAGTCGGCAGCGCAGACTGGGAGTGGGCAGCGCAGACTGAGAGTGGGCAGCGCAGACTGGGAGTGGGCAGCGCAGACTAGGAGCGGGCAGCACAGTCTAGGAATAGGCAGTGCACTCTGGGAGTGGTCAGCGCAGTCTGGGAATGGCCAGCACAGTCTGAGAGCAGATAGCACAGTCTGGGAGTGGGCAGTGCAGTCTGGGAATGGGCAGCACAGTCTGGTAGCGGGCAGCACAGCCTGCGAGTGGGCAGTGCAGACTGGGATTGGGCAGCATAGTCTAGGAATAGGCAGCTCAGTCTGGGAGCGGTCAGCACAGTCTGGGAATGGGCAGCGCAGTCTGCGAATAGGCAGCGCAGTCTGGGAGCAGGCAGCACAGCTTGGGAGTGGGCAGTGCAGTCTGGGAATGGGCAGCACAGTCTAGGAATAGCCAGCGCAGTCTGGGAGTGGGCAGCGCAGTCCGGGAGTGGGCTGCGCAGTCTGGCAATGGGCAGCAGAGTCTGGGAATGGGCAGCCCAGTCTAGGAATAGCCAGCGCATTCTGGGAGTGGGCAGCACCATCTAGGAATAGACAGCACAGTCTAGGAATAGGCAGTGCAGACTGGGAGCAGGCAGCACAGACTGGGAGTGGGCAGCACAGTCTGGGAGTGGGCAGCGCCGTCCAGTAATAGGCAATGCAGTCTGGGAGTGGGCAGCGCAGTCTAGGAATAGGCAGCCCAGTCTGGGAATGGGCAGCACAGTCTGGGAATGGCAGTGCAGTCCGGGAGTGGGCAGCGCAGTCTGGCAATGGGCAGCAGTCTGGGAATGGGCAGCCCAGTCTGGGAGTGGGCAGCACAGACTGGGAGTAGGCACAGCAGTCTGGGAGTGGGCAGTGCAGTCTAGGAATAGGCATGACAGAATGGGAGTGGGCAGCACATTCTGGGAATGGGCAGCACAGTCTGGGAGTGGGCAGCGCAGTCTAGGAATAGGCGTGGCAATCTAGGAGTGGGCAGTGCAATCTAGGGATAGGCAGCGCAGTCCGGGAGTGGACAGCGCAGTCTGGGAGTGGGCAGCACAGTCTGTGAGAAGACAGCACAATTTGGGTGTGGCAGCGCAGTCTGGGAATGGGCAGCACAGTCTGGGAGCAGGCAGGACAGCCTGGCAGTGGACCGTGCAGACTGGGAGTGCGCAGCATAGTCTAGGAATAGGCAGCACAGGCTGGGAGCGGGCAGCACAGTCTGGGAATGGGCAGCACAGTCTGGGAGTGGGCAGGGCAGTCTGGGAATGGGCAGCACAGTCTGGGAGCAGGCAGCAGAGCCTGGGAGTGGGCAGCCCAGTCTGGGAATGGGCAGTACAGTCTGGGAGCAGGCAGCGCAGTCTGGGATTGGGCAGCACAGTCGGGGAAATTACAGCACCATCTGGGAGCCAGCAGCACAGCCTGGGAGCTGGCAGTCCAGACTGGGAGTGGACAGCACAGTCTAGGAATAGGCAGCATAGTCTGGGAGTGGGCAGCACAGCCTGGGAGCGGGCAGCACAGTCTGGGAACAGGCAGCGCAGTCTGGGAGTGGGCAGCGCAGTGTAGGAATAGGCAGCGCAGTCTGGGAGTGAGCAGCGCAGTCTGGGAATGGGCAGCACAGTCTGGGAATGGGCATCGCAGTCTGGGAGCAGGCAGCACAGTCTAGGAACAGGCAGCGCAGTCTGGGAGCGGGCAGCACAGTCTGGGAATGGGCAGCGCAGTCTTGGATTGTGCAGCCCAGACTGGGAATGGGCAGCGCAGTCTGGGACTGTGCAGCACAGTCTGGGAATGGGCAGCACAGTCTGGGAGTGGGCAGCGCAGTCTAGGAATAGGCAGTGCAGACTGGGAGCGGGCAGCGCAGACTGGGAGTCGGCAGCGGAGACTGGGAGCCGGCAGTGCAGTCTGAGAATGGGCTGCGCAGTCTGGGACCAGACAGTGCAGACTGGGAGTGAGGAGCACAGCCTGGGAGCGGGCAACGCAGTCTGGGAATGGGCAGCGCAGTCTGGGAGTGGGCAGCGCAGTGTAGGAATAGGCAGCGCAGTCTGGGAGTGAGCAGCGCAGTCTGGGAATGGGCAGCACAGTCTGGGAATGGGCAGCGCAATCTGGGAATGGGCAGCGCAGTCTGGGAGGGGGCAGCACAGTCTGGGAGTGGTCAGCGCAGTCTGAGATTCAGCAGCGCAGACTGGGAGTGGGCAGCGCAGACTGGGAGTGGGCAGCGCAGACTGGGAGCGGGCAGTGCAGACTAGGAGCCGGCAGTGCAGTCTAGGAATAGGCAGTGCAGTCTGGGAGTGGTCAGCGCAGTCTGGGAATGGCCAGCACAGTCTGAGAGCAGATAGCACAGTCTGGGAGTGGGCAGTGCAGTCAGGGAATGGGCAGCACAGTCTAGGAATAGCCAGCGCAGTCTGGGAGTGGGCAGCACCATCTAGGAATAGACAGCACAGTCTAGGAATAGGCAGTGCAGACTGGGAGCAGGCAGCACAGACTGGGAGTGGGCAGCACAGTCTGGGAGTGGGCAGCGCCGTCCAGTAATAGGCAATGCAGTCTGGGAGTAGGCAGCGCAGTCTAGGAATAGGCAGCACAGTCTGGGAATGGGCAGCGCAGTCTGAGTGCAGACAGCGCAGTCCGGGTGTGGGCAGCGCAGTCTGGCAATGGGCAGCAGAGTCTGGGAATGGGCAGCCCAGTCTGGGAGTGGGCAGCACAGACTGGGAGTAGGCACAGCAGTCTGGGAGCAGACAGCGCGGACTGGGAGTGGGCAGCGCGGACGGGGAGTGGGCATCGCAGTCTGGGAGTGGGCATTGCAGTCTAGGAATAGGCATGGCAGTATGGGAGTGGGCAGCACAGTCTGGGAATGGGCAGCACAGTCTGGGAGTGGGCAGCGCAGTCTAGGAATAGGCGTGGCAATCTAGGAGTGGGCAGTGCAATCTAGGGATAGGCAGCGCAGTCTGGGAGTGCGCAGCGCAGTCTAGGAATAGGCAGCGCAGTCTGGGAGTGGGCAGCACAGTCTGCGAGTCGGCAGTGCAGTCTGGGAATGGGCAGCACAGTCTGGGAGCAGACAGCACAGTCTGGGAGTGGGCAGCGCAGTCTGGGAATGGGCTGCACAGTCTGGGAGCAGGCCGCACAGCCTGGGAGTGGACGGTGCAGACTGGGAGTGGGCAGCATAGTCTAGGAATAGGCTGCGCAGGCTGGGAGCAGGCAGCACAGTCTGGGAATGGGCAGCACAGTCTGGGAGTGGGTAGTGCAGTCTGGGATAGGGCAGCACAGTCTGTGAGCGGGCAGAAGAGCCTGGGAGTGGGCAGTGCAGTTTGGGAATGGGCAGCGCAGTCTGGGAAATTGCAGCACCATCTGGGAGCGGGCAGCACAGCCTGGGAATGGGCAGCACAGTCTCGGAATGGGCAGCACAGTCTGGGAGCGGGCAGCACCATCAAGGAATCGGCAGCACAGTCTGGGAGTGGGCAGCACAGTCTGGGAATGGGCAGCGCAGTCTGGGAGCGGGCAGCACAGTCTGGGAATGGGCAGCGCAGTCTGGGAAATTGCAGCACCATCTGGGAGCGGGCAGCACAGCCTGGGAGTTGGCAGTGCAGACTGGGAGTGGGCAGCACAGTCTAGGAATAGGCAGCGCAGTCTGGGAGCGGGCAGCACCGTCAAGGAATCGGCAGCACAGTCTGGGAGTGGGCAGCACTGTCTGGGAATGGGCAGCGCTGTCTGGGAGCGGGCAGCACAGTCTGGGAATGGGCAGCACATTCTGGGAGTGGGCAGCACAGCCTGGGAGCAGGCAGCGCAGTCTGGGAAAGGGCAGCACAGTCTGGGAGTGGGCAGCGCAGTGTAGGAATAGGTAGCGCAGTCTGGGAGTGAGCAGCGCAGTCTGGAAATGGGCAGCACAGTCTGGGATTGGGCAGCGCAGTCTGGAAATGGGCAGCACAGTCTGGGAATGGGCAGCACAGTCTGGGATTGGGCAGCGCAGACTGGGAGTGGTCAGCGCAGTCTGAGAGCAGACAGCACAGACTGGGAGTGGGCAGTGCAGACTGGGAGCGGGCAGTGCAGTCTAGGAATAAGCATCGCAGTCTGGGAGTGGGCATCGCAGTCTAGGAATAGGCATCGCAGTCTGGGAGTGGGCAGCGCAGTCTGGGAGTGGGCAGCACCGTCTGGGAATGGGCATCACAGTCTGGGAGTGGGCAGCGCAGTCTAGGAATAGGCAGCGCAGTCTGGGAGTGGGCAGCACAGTCTAGGAATAGGCAGCGCAGTCTGGGAATGGGCAGTGCAGTCTGGCAGTGGGCAGCACAGCCTGGGAGTGGGCAGCGTAGTCTGGGAGTGGGCAGCGCAGACTGGGAGTGGGCAGAGCAGTCTGGGAATGGGCAGCACAGTCTGGGAGCAGACAGCGCAGACTGGGCGTGGGCAGTGCAGACTGGGAGTGGGCAGTGCAGACTGGGAGTGGGCAGCGCAGTCTGGGAATGGGCATTGCAGTCTGGGAATGGGAAGCGCAGTCTGGGAGTGGGCAGCGCAGTGTAGGAATAGGCAGCGCAGTCTGGGAGTGAGCAGCGCAGTCTGGGAATGGGCAGCACAGTCTGGGAATGGGCAGAGCAATCTGGGAATGGGCAGCGCAGTCTGGGAGGGAGCAGCACAGTCTGGGAATGGGCAGCATAGTCTGGGAGTGGGCAGCGCAGTCTGGGAGTGGGCAGCGCCGACTGGGAGCGGGCAGCGCAGACTGGGAGCGGGCAGCGCAGTCTGGGAATGGGCAGCCCAGTCTGGGAATGGGCAGCACAGTCTTGGAGTGGGCAGCGCAGTCTAGGAATAGGCAGTGCAGACTGGGAGCAGGCAGCGAAGACTGGGAGTGGGCAGCACAGTCTGGGAGTGGGTAGCACTGTCTAGTAATAGGCAAAGCAGTCTGGGAGTGGGCAGCGCAGTCTAGGAATGGGCAGCACAGACTGGGAATGAGCAGCAGAGTCTGGGAATTGGCAGCGCAGTCCGGGAGTGGGCAGCGCAGTCTGGGAATGGGCAGCACAGTCTGGGAATGGGCACCACGGTCCAGGAGTGGGCAGCACAGACTGGGAGTAGGCAGCACAGTCTGGGAGCAGACAGTGCAGACTGGGAGTAGGCAGCGCAGACAGGGAGTGGGCAGTGCAGACTGGGAGTGGGCAGCATAGTCTAGGAATAGGCAGCGCAGTCTGGGAGTGGGCAGCACAGTCTGGGAATGGGCAGCACAGTCTGTGAGAAGACAGCACAATCTGGGTGTGGCAGCGCAGTCTGGGAATGGGCAGCACAGTCTGGGAGCAGGCAGCACAACCTGGCAGTGGACCGTGCAGACTGGGAGTGGGCAGCATAGTCCAGGAATAGGCAGCACAGGCTGGGAGCGGGCAGCACAGTCTGGGAATGGGCAGCACAGTCTGGGAGTGGGCAGCACCGTCTGGGAATGGGCAGCACAGTCTGGGAGCGGGCAGCAGAGCCTGGGAGTGGGCAGCCCAGTCTGGGAATGGGCAGTACAGTCTGGGAGCAGGCAGCGATGTCTGGGATTGGGCAGCACAGTCGGGGAAATTACAGCACCATCTGGGAGCCAGCAGCACAGCCTGGGAGCTGGCAGTCCAGACTGGGAGTGGACAGCACAGTCTAGGAATAAGCAGCACAATCTGGGAGTGGGCAGCACAGCCTGGGAGCGGGCAGCGCAGTCTGGGAACGGGCAGTGCAGTCTGGGAGTGGGCAGCGCAGTGTAGGAATAGGCATGGCAGCATGGGACTGGGCAGCACAGTCTGGGAATGGGCAGCACAGTCTGGGAGTACGCAGCGCAGTCTAGGAATAGGCGTGGCAGTCTAGGAGTGGGCAGTGCAGTCTAGCAATAGGCAGCGCAGTCCGGGAGTGGACAGCGCAGTCTGGGAGTGGGCAGCGCAGTCTGTGAGAAGACAGCACAATTTGGGCGTGGCAGCGCAGTCTGGGAATGGGCAGCACAGTCTGGGAGCAGGCAGAACAGCCTGGCAGTGGACCGTGCAGACTGGGAGTGCGCAGCATAGTCTAGGAATAGGCAGCACAGGCTGGGAGCGGGCAGCACAGTCTGGGAATGGGCAGTACAGTCTGGGAGTGGGCAGGGCAGTCTGGGAATGGGCAGCACAGTCTGGGAGCGGGCAGCAGAGCCTGGGAGTGGGCAGCCCAGTCTGGGAATGGGCAGTACAGTCTGGGAGCAGGCAGCGCAGTCTGGGATTGGGCAGCACAGTCTGGGAGTGGGCAGCACAGCCTGGGAGCGGGCAGCACATTCTGGGAATGGGCAGCGCAGTCTGGGAGTGGGCAGCGCAGTGTAGGAATAGGCAGCGCAGTCTGGGAGTGAGCAGTGCAGTCTGGGAATGGGCAGCACAGTCTGGGAATGGGCATCGCAGTCTGGGAGCAGGCAGCACAGTCTAGGAATAGGCAGCGCAGTCTGGGAGCGGGCAGCACAGTCTGGGAATGGGCAGCGCAGTCTTGGATTGTGCAGCCCAGACTGGGAATGGGCAGCACAGTCTGGGACTGTGCAGCACAGTCTGGGAATGGGCAGCACAGTCTGGGAGTGGGCAGCGCAGTCTAGGAATAGGCAGTGCAGACTGGGAGCGGGCAGCGCAGACTGGGAGTCGGCAGCGGAGACTGGGAGCCGGCAGTGCAGTCTGGGAATGGGCTGCGCAGTCTGGGACCAGACAGCACAGACTGGGAGTGAGGAGCACAGCCTGGGAGCGGGCAACGCAGTCTGGGAATGGGCAGCGCAGTCTGGGAGTGGGCAGCGCAGTGTAGGAATAGGCAGCGCAGTCTGGGAGTGAGCAGCGCAGTCTGGGAATGGGCAGCACAGTCTGGGAATGGGCAGCGCAATCTGGGAATGGGCAGCGCAGTCTGGGAGGGGGCAGCACAGTCTGGGAGTGGGCAGCGCAGTCTGAGAGTCGGCAGCGCAGACTGGGAGTGGGCAGCGCAGACTGGGAGTGGGCAGCGCAGACTGGGAGCGGGCAGCGCAGACTAGGAGCAGGCAGTGCAGTCTAGGAATAGGCAGTGCAGTCTGGGAGTGGTCAGCGCAGTCTGGGAATGGGCAGCGCAGTCTGCGAATAGGCAGCGCAGTCTGGGAGCAGGCAGCACAGCTTGGGAGTGGGCAGTGCAGTCTGGGAATGGGCAGCACAGTCTAGGAATAGCCAGCGCAGTCTGGGAGTGGGCAGCACCATCTAGGAATAGACAGCACAGTCTAGGAATAGGCAGTGCAGACTGGGAGCAGGCAGCACAGACTGGGAGTGGGCAGCACAGTCTGGGAGTGGGCAGCGCCGTCCAGTAATAGGCAATGCAGTCTGGGAGTGGGCAGCGCAGTCTAGGAATAGGCAGCCCAGTCTGGGAATGGGCAGCACAGTCTGGGAATGGCTGCGTAGTCCGGGAGTGGGCAGCGCAGTCTGGCAATGGGCAGCACAGTCTGGGAATGGGCAGCCCAGTCTGGGAGTGGGCAGCACAGACTGGGAGTAGGCACAGCAGTCTGGGAGCAGACAGCGCGGACTGGGAGTGGGCAGCGCGGACGGGGAGTGGGCAGTGCAGACTGGGGGTGGGCAGAACAGTCTAGGAATAGGCAGCGCAGTCTGGGAGTGGGCAGCACAGTCTGGGAATGGGCAGCACAGTCTGAGTGCAGACAGCGCAGTCCGGGAGTGGGCAGCGCAGTCTGGCAATGGGCAGCAGAGTCTGGGAATGGGCAGCCCAGTCTAGGAATAGCCAGCGCAGTCTGGGAGTGGGCAGCACCATCTAGGAATAGACAGCACAGTCTAGGAATAGGCAGTGCAGACTGGGAGCAGGCAGCACAGACTGGGAGTGGGCAGCACAGTCTGGGAGTGGGTAGCACTGTCTAGTAATAGGCAAAGCAGTCTGGGAGTGGGCAGCGCAGTCTAGGAATGGGCAGCACAGACTGGGAATGAGTAGCACAGTCTGGGAATTGGCAGCGCAGTCCGGGAGTGGGCAGCGCAGTCTGGGAATGGGCAGCACAGTCTGGGAATGGTCACCACAGTCTGGGAGTGGGCAGCACAGTCTGGGAATGGGCAGCACAGTCTGTGAGAAGACAGCACAATCTGGGTGTGGCAGCGCTGTCTGGGAATGGGCAGCACAGTCTGGGAGCAGGCAGCACAACCTGGCAGTGGACCATGCAGACTGGGAGTGGGCAGCATAGTCCAGGAATAGGCAGCACAGGCTGGGAGCGGGCAGCACAGTCTGGGAATGGGCAGCACAGTCTGGGAGTGGGCAGCACCGTCTGGGAATGGGCAGCACAGTCTGGGAGCGGGCAGCAGAGCCTGGGAGTGGGCAGCCCAGTCTGGGAATGGGCAGTACAGTCTGGGAGCAGGCAGCGCAGTCTGGGATTGGGCAGCGCAGTCGGGGAAATTACAGCACCATCTGGGAGCCAGCAGCACAGCCTGGGAGCTGGCAGTCCAGACTGGGAGTGGACAGCACAGTCTAGGAATAAGCAACACAATCTGGGAGTGGGCAGCACAGCCTGGGAGCGGGCAGCGCAGTCTGGGAACGGGCAGTGCAGTCTGGGAGTGGGCAGCGCAGTGTAGGAATAGGCATGGCAGCATGGGAGTGGGCAGCACAGTCTGGGAATGGGCAGCACAGTCTGGGAGTGCGCAGCGCAGTCTAGGAATAGGCGTGGCAGTCTAGGAGTGGGCAGTGCAGTCTAGCAATAGGCAGCGCAGTCCGGGAGTGGACAGCGCAGTCTGGGAGTGGGCAGCGCAGTCTGTGAGAAGACAGCACAATTTGGGTGTGGCAGCGCAGTCTGGGAATGGGCAGCACAGTCGGGGAGCAGGCAGAACAGCCTGGCAGTGGACCGTGCAGACTGGGAGTGCGCAGCATAGTCTAGGAATAGGCAGCACAGGCTGGGAGCGGGCAGCACATTCTGGTAATGGGCAGTACAGTCTGGGAGTGGGCAGGGCAGTCTGGGAATGGGCAGCACAGTCTGGGAGCGGGCAGCAGAGCCTGGGAGTGGGCAGCCCAGTCTGGGAATGGGCAGTACAGTCTGGGAGCAGGCAGCGCAGTCTGGGATTGGGCAGCACAGTCTGGGAGTGGGCAGCACAGCCTGGGAGCGGGCAGCACAGTCTGGGAATGGGCAGCGCAGTCTGGGAGTGGGCAGCGCAGTGTAGGAATAGGCAGCGCTGTCTGGGAGTGAGCAGCGCAGTCTGGGAATGGTCAGCACAGTCTGGGAATGGGCATCGCAGTCTGGGAGCAGGCAGCACAGTCTAGGAATAGGCAGCGCAGTCTGGGAGCGGGCAGCACAGTCTGGATATGGGCAGCGCAGTCTTGGATTGTGCAGCCCAGACTGGGAATGGGCAGCACAGACTGGGAGCGGGCAGCGCAGACTAGGAGCGGGCAGTGCAGTCTAGGAATAGGCAGTGCAGTCTGGGAGTGGTCAGCGCAGTCTGGGAATGGCCAGCACAGTCTGAGAGCAGATAGCACAGTCTGGGAGTGGGCAGTGCAGTCTGGGAATGGGCAGCACAGTCTGGTAGCGGGCAGCACAGCCTGCGAGTGGGCAGTGCAGACTGGGATTGGGCAGCATAGTCTAGGAATAGGCAGCTCAGTCTGGGAGCGGTCAGCACAGTCTGGGAATGGGCAGCGCAGTCTGTGAATAGGCAGCGCAGTCTGGGAGCAGGCAGCACAGCTTGGGAGTGGGCAGTGCAGTCTGGGAATGGGCAGCACAGTCTAGGAATAGCCAGCGCAGTCTGGGAGTGGGCAGCACCATCTAGGAATAGACAGCACAGTCTAGGAATAGGCAGTGCAGACTGGGAGCAGGCAGCACAGACTGGGAGTGGGCAGCACAGTCTGGGAGTGGGCAGCGCCGTCCAGTAATAGGCAATGCAGTCTGGGAGTGGGCAGCGCAGTCTAGGAATAGGCAGCCCAGTCTGGGAATGGGCAGCACAGTCTGGGAATGGCTGCGCAGTCCGGGAGTGGGCAGCGCAGTCTGGCAATGGGCAGCACAGTCTGGGAATGGGCAGCCCAGTCTGGGAGTGGGCAGCACAGACTGGGAGTAGGCACAGCAGTCTGGGAGCAGACAGCGCGGACTGGGAGTGGGCAGCGCGGACGGGGAGTGGGCAGTGCAGACTGGGAGTGGGCAGAACAGTCTAGGAATAGGCAGCGCAGTCTGGGAGTGGGCAGCACAGTCTGGGAATGGGCAGCACAGTCTGAGTGCAGACAGCGCAGTCTGGGAGTGGGCTGCGCAGTCTGGCAATGGGCAGCAGAGTCTGGGAATGGGCAGCCCAGTCTAGGAATAGCCAGCGCAGTCTGGGAGTGGGCAGCACCATCTAGGAATAGACAGCACAGTCTAGGAATAGGCAGTGCAGACTGGGAGCAGGCAGCACAGACTGGGAGTGGGCAGCACAGTCTGGGAGTGGGCAGCGCCGTCCAGTAATAGGCAATGCAGTCTGGGAGTGGGCAGCGCAGTCTAGGAATAGGCAGCCCAGTCTGGGAATGGGCAGCACAGTCTGGGAATGGCATCGCAGTCCGGGAGTGGGCAGCGCAGTCTGGCAATGGGCAGCAGAGTCTGGGAATGGGCAGCCCAGTCTGGGAGTGGGCAGCACAGACTGGGTGTAGGCACAGCAGTCTGGGAGCAGACAGCGCGGACTGGGAGTGGGCAGCGCGGACGGGAAGTGGGCAGTGCAGACTGGGAGTGGGCAGAACAGTCTAGGAATAGGCCGCACAGTCTGGGAGTGGGCAGCACAGTCTGGGAATGGGCAGCACAGTCTGAGTGCAGACAGCGCAGTCCGGGAGTGGGCAGCGCAGTCTGGCAATGGGCAGCAGAGTCTGGGAATGGGCAGCCCAGTCTGGGAGTGGGCAGCACAGACTGGGAGTAGGCACAGCAGTCTGGGAGCAGACAGCGCGGACTGGGAGTGGGCAGCGCGGACGGGGAGTGGGCATCGCAGTCTGGGAGTGGGCAGTGCAGTCTATGAATAGGCATGGCAGTATGGGAGTGGGCAGCACAGTCTGGGAATGGGCAGCACAGTCTGGGAGTGGGCAGCGCAGTCTAGGAATAGGCGTGGCAATCTAGGAGTGGGCAGTGCAATCTAGGGATAGGCAGCGCAGTCTGGGAGTGGGCAGCGCAGTCTAGGAATAGGCAGCGCAGTCTGGGAGTGGGCAGCACAGTCTGCGAGTCGGCAGTGCAGTCTGGGAATGGGCAGCACAGTCTGGGAGCAGACAGCACAGTCTGGGAGTGGGCAGCGCAGTCTGGGAATGGGCTGCACAGTCTGGGAGCAGGCCGCACAGCCTGGGAGTGGACGGTGCAGACTGGGAGTGGGCAGCATAGTCTAGGAATAGGCTGCGCAGGCTGGGAGCAGGCAGCACAGTCTGGGAATGGGCAGCACAGTCTGGGAGTGGGTAGTGCAGTCTGGGATAGGGCAGCACAGTCTGTGAGCGGGCAGAAGAGCCTGGGAGTGGGCAGTGCAGTCTGGGAATGGGCAGCGCAGTCTGGGAAATTGCAGCACCATCTGGGAGCGGGCAGCACAGCCTGGGAATGGGCAGCACAGTCTCGGAATGGGCAGCACAGTCTGGGAGCAGGCAGCTCCATCAAGGAATCGGCAGCACAGTCTGGGAGTGGGCAGCACAGTCTGGGAATGGGCAGCGCAGTCTGGGAGCGGGCAGCACAGTCTGGGAATGGGCAGCGCAGTCTGGGAAATTGCAGCACCATCTGGGAGCGGGCAGCACAGCCTGGGAGTTGGCAGTGCAGACTGGGAGTGGGCAGCACAGTCTAGGAATAGGCAGCGCAGTCTGGGAGCGGGCAGCACCATCAAGGAATCGGCAGCACAGTCTGGGAGTGGGCAGCACAGTCTGGGAATGGGCAGCGCAGTCTGGGAGTGGGCAGCACAGTCTGGGAATGGGCAGCACATTCTGGGAGTGGGCAGCACAGCCTGGGAGCAGGCAGCGCAGTCTGGGAAAGGGCAGCACAGTCTGGGAGTGGGCAGCGCAGTGTAGGAATAGGTAGCGCAGTCTGGGAGTGAGCAGCGCAGTCTGGAAATGGGCAGCACAGTCTGGGATTGGGCAGCGCAGTCTGGAAATGGGCAGCACAGTCTGGGAATGGGCAGCACAGTCTGGGAGCAGACAGCACAGACTGGGAGTGGGCAGTGCAGACTGGGAGCGGGCAGTGCAGTCTAGGAATAGGCATCGCAGTCTGGGAGTGGGCATCGCAGTCTAGGAATAGGCATCGCAGTCTGGGAGTGGGCAGCGCAGTCTGGGAGTGGGCAGCACCGTCTGGAAATGGGCATCACAGTCTGGGAGTGGGCAGCGCAGTCTAGGAATAGGCAGCGCCGTCTGGGAGTGGGCAGCACAGTCTGGGAGTGGGCAGCACAGCCTGGGAGCGGGCAGCACAGTCTGGGAACGGGCAGCGCAGTCTGGGAGTGGGCAGCGCAGTGTAGGAATAGGCAGCGCAGTCTGGGAGTGAGCAGCGCAGTCTGGGAGTGGGCAGCACCGTCTGGGAATGGGCATCACAGTCTGGGAGTGGGCAGCGCAGTCTAGGAATAGGCAGCGCAGTCTGGGAGTGGGCAGCACAGTCTAGGAATAGGCAGCGCAGTCTGGGAATGGGCAGTGCAGTCTGGGAGTGGGCAGCACAGCCTGGGAGTGGGCAGCGTAGTCTGGGAGTGGGCAGTGCAGACTGGGAGTGGGCAGAGCAGTCTGGGAATGGGCAGCACAGTCTGGGAGCAGACAGCGCAGACTGGGCGTGGGCAGTGCAGACTGGGAGTGGGCAGTGCAGACTGGGAGTGGGCAGCGCAGTCTGGGAGTGGGCATCGCAGTCTGGGAGCGGGCAGCACATACTGGGAATGGGCAGCGCAATCTGGGAATTGGCAGCGCAGACTGGGTTTTGGCAGCACAGTCTGGAAATGGGCAGCGCAGTCTGGGAGCGGGCAGCACAGACTGGGAGTGGGCAGCGCAGTCTGGGTGCGGGCAGCACAGACTGGGAGTGGGCAGCACAGTCTGGAAATGGTCATCGTAGTCTGGGAATGAGCAGCACAGACTGGGAGTGGGCAGCACAGTCTGGGAATGGGCAGCAGTCTGGGAGCGGGCAGCTCAGACATTGGGCAGCGCAGACTGGGAGTTGGCAGCACAGACTTGGAGCAGGCAGCACAGACTGGGAGTGCACAGCACAGATTGGGAGTGGGCAATGCAGACTGGGAGTGGGCAGCACAAACTGGGAGCGGGCAGCACTGTCTGGAAATGGGCAGCGCAGTCTGGGAATGAGCAGCACAGACTGGGAGCGGGCAGCACAGTCTGGAAATGGGCAGCGCAGTCTGGGAGCGGGCAGCACATTCTGGGAATGGGCAGCAGTCTGGGAGCAAGCAGCACAGACAGTGGGCAGTGCAGACTGGGAGTAGGCAGTGCAGTCTGGGAGTAGGCAGTGCAGTCTGGGAGTGGGCAGCACAGTCTGGAAATGGGCAGCACAGTCTGGGAATGGGCAGCAGTCTGGGAGCGGGCAGCTCAGACAGTGGGCAGTGCAGACTGGGAGCGGGCAGCACAGTCTGGAAATCAGCAGCGCAGTCTGGGAATGAGCAGCACAGACTGGGAGTGGGCAGCACAGTCTGGGAATGGGCAGCAGTCTGGGAGCACGCAGCACAGACAGTGGGCAGTGCAGACTGGGAGTGGGCAGTGCAGACTGGGAGCAGGCAGCGCAGTCTGGGAATGGGCAGCACAGTCTGGGAGCTGGCATCGTAGTCTGGGAGCAGGCAGCGCAGTCTGGGAGCAGACAGCGCAGTCTGGAAACGGGCAGTGCAGTCTGGGAGCAGACAGCGCAGATTGAGAGTGGGCTGTGCAGACTGGGAATGCACTGTGCAGACTGGGAATGCACAGCGCAGACTGGATGTGGCTAGAACAGACTAGGAGTGGGCAGTGCAAACTGGGAGCCGGCAGCGCAGTCTGGGAATGGGCAGCAGTCTGGGAGAGGGCAGCGCATTCTGGGAGTGGGCAGTGCAGACTGGGAGTGGGCAGTGCAGACTGGGAGCGGGCAGCGCAGACTGGGAGTGGGCAGTGCAGTCTAGGAATAGGCATCGCAGTCTGGGAGTGGGCATCGCAGTCTAGGAATAGGCAGCGCAGTCTGGGAGTGGGCAGCGCAGTCTGGGAGTGGGCAGCACCGTCTGAGAATGGGCATCACAGTCTGGGAGTGGGCAGCGCAGTCTAGGAATAGGCAGCGCAGTCTGGGAGTGGGCAGCACAGTCTAGGAATAGGCAGCGCAGTCTGGGAATGGGCAGTGCAGTCTGGGAGTGGGCAGCACAGCCTGGGAGTGGGCAGCATAGTCTGGGAGTGGGCAGTGCAGACTGGGAGTGGGCAGAGCAGTCTGGGAATGGGCAGCACAGTCTGGGAATGGGCAGCACAGTCTGGGAGCAGACAGCGCAGACTGGGCGTGGGCAGTGCAGACTGGGAGTGGGCAGTGCAGACTGGGAGTGGGCAGCGCAGTCTGGGAATGGGCATCGCAGTCTGGGAATGGGCAGCACAGTCTGAGAGCAGACAGCCCAGACTGGGAGTGGGCAGCCCAGACTGGGATTAGGCAGCACAGTCTAGGAATTGGCAGCACAGTCTGGGAGTGGGCAGCGCAGTCTGGGAATGGGCAGCACAGTCTGGGATTGGCAGCACAGTCTGGGAATGGGCAGCACAGTCTGGGAATGGGCAGCACAGTCTAGGAATGGGCAGCACAGTCTGAGAATGGGCAGCGCAGTCTGGGAATGGGCAGCGCAGTCTGGGAATGTGCAGCACAGACTGAGAGTGGGCAGCGCAGTCTGGGAGTGACATCGCAGTCCAGGAATGGGCATCGCAATCTGGGAGCGGGCAGTGCAGACTGGGAGTGGGCAATGCAGACTGGGAGTGGGCATCGCAGTCTGGGAGCGGGCAGCACATACTGGGAATGGGCAGCGCAATCTGGGAATTGGCAGCGCAGACTGGGATTTGGCAGCACAGTCTGGAAATGGGCAGCGCAGTCTGGGAGCGGGCAGCACAGACTGGGAGTGGGCAGCGCAGTCTGGGAACGGGCAGCACAGACTGGGAGTGGGCAGCACAGTCTGGGAATGGGCAGCAGTCTGGGAGCGGGCAGCTCAGACATTGGGCAGCGCAGACTGGGAGTTGGCAGCGCAGACTGGGAGCAGGCAGCACAGACTGGGAGTGCACAGCACAGATTGGGAGTGGGCAATGCAGACTGGGAGTGGGCAGCACAGACTGGGAGCGGACAGCACTGTCTGGAAATGGGCAGTGCAGTCTGGGAGTGAGCAACACAGACTGGGAGCGAGCTGCACAGTCTGGAACTGGGCAGCGCAGTCTGGGAGCGGGCAGCACATTCTGGGAATGGGCAGCAGTCTGGGAGCACGCAGCACAGACAGTGGGCAGTGCAGACTGGGAGTGGGCAATGCAGACTGGGAGTGGGCAGTGCAGACTGGGAGCGGGCATCGCAGTCTGGGATTGGGCAGCACAGTCTGGGAGCAGACAGCGCAGTCTGGGAACGGGCAGTGCAGTCTGGGAGCAGACAGCACAGACTGGATGTGGCCAGAACAGACTAGGAGTGGGCAGTGCAGACTGGGAGCCGGCAGCACAGTCTGGGAATGGGCAGCACAGTCTCGGAGCGGGCAGCGCATTCTGGGAGTGGGCAGTGCAGACTGGGAGTAGGCAGCACAGTCTGGAAATGGGCAGCACAGTCTGGGAATGGGCAGCAGTCTGGGAGCGGGCAGCTCAGACAGTGGGCAGTGCAGACTGGGAGTGGGCTGTGCAGACTGGGAGTGGGCAGCGCAGACTGGGAGCGGGCAGCGCAGACTGGGAGTGCACAGCACAGACTGGGAGTGGGCAATGCAGACTGGGAGTGGGCAGCACAGACTGGGAGCGGGCAGCACAGTCTGGAAATCGGCAGCGCAGTCTGGGAATGAGCAGCACAGACTGGGAGTGGGCAGCACAGTCTGGGAATGGGCAGCAGTCTGGGAGCACACAGCACAGACTGTGGGCAGTGCAGACTGGGAGTGGGCAGTGCAGAATGGGAGTGGGCAGTGCAGACTGGGAGCAGGCAGCGCAGTCTGGGATTGGGCAGCACAGTCTGGGAGCAGACAGCGCAGTCTGGGAACGGGCAGTGCAGTCTGGGAGCAGACAGCACAGACTGGATGTGGCCAGAACCGACTAGGAGTGGGCAGTGCAGACTGGGAGCCGGCAGCGCAGTCTGGGAATGGGCAGCACAGTCTCGGAGCGGGCAGCACATTCTGGGAGTGGGCAGTGCAGACTGGGAGTGGGCATCGCAGTCTGGGAGTGGGCAGTGCAGTCTAGGAATAGGCATGGCAGTATGGGAGTGGGCAGCACAGTCTGGGAATGGGCAGCACAGTCTGGGAGTGGGCAGCGCAGTCTAGGAATAGGCGTGGCAGTCTAGGAGTGGGCAGTGCAATCTAGGGATAGGCAGCGCAGTCTGGGAGTGGGCAGCGCAGTCTAGGAATAGGCAGCGCAGTCTGGGAGTGGGCAGCACAGTCTGCGAGTCTGCAGTGCAGTCTGGGAATGGGCAGCACAGTCTGGGAGCAGGCCGCACAGCCTGGGAGTGGACGGTGCAGACTGGGAGTGGGCAGCATAGTCTAGGAATAGGCTGCGCAGGCTGGGAGCAGGCAGCACAGTCTGGGAATGGGCAGCACAGTCTGGGAGTGGGTAGTGCAGTCTGGGATAGGGCAGCACAGTCTGTGAGCGGGCAGAAGAGCCTGGGAGTGGGCAGTGCAGTCTGGGAATGGGCAGCGCAGTCTGGGAAATTGCAGCACCATCTGGGAGCGGGCAGCACAGCCTGGGAATGGGCAGCACAGTCTAGGAATGGGCAGCACAGTCTGGGAGCGGGCAGCACCATCAAGGAATCGGCAGCACAGTCTGGGAGTGGGCAGCACAGTCTGGGAATGGGCAGCGCAGTCTGGGAGCGGGCAGCACAGTCTGGGAATGGGCAGCGCAGTCTGGGAAATTGCAGCACCATCTGGGAGCGGGCAGCACAGCCTGGGAGTTGGCAGTGCAGACTGGGAGTGGGCAGCACAGTCTAGGAATAGGCAGCGCAGTCTGGGAGCGGGCAGCACCATCAAGGAATCGGCAGCACAGTCTGGGAGTGGGCAGCACAGTCTGGGAATGGGCAGCGCAGTCTGGGAGCGGGCAGCACAGTCTGGGAATGGGCAGCACAGTCTGGGAGTGGGCAGGGCAGTCTGGGAATGGGCAGCACAGTCTGGGAGCGGGCAGCAGAGCCTGGGAGTGGGCAGCCCAGTCTGGGAATGGGCAGTACAGTCTGGGAGCAGGCAGCGCAGTCTGGGATTGGGCAGCACAGTCGGGGAAATTGCAGCACCGTCTGGGAGCCAGCAGCACAGCCTGGGAGCTGGCAGTCCAGACTGGGAGTGGACAGCACAGTCTAGGAATAGGCAGCACAGTCTGGGAGTGGGCAGCACAGCCTGGGAGCGGGCAGCACAGTCTGGGAACGGGCAACGCAGTCTGGGAGTGGGCAGCGCAGTGTAGGAATAGGCAGCGCAGTCTGGGAGTGAGCAGCGCAGTCTGGGAATGGGCAGCACAGTCTGGGAATGGGCATCGCAGTCTGGGAGCAGGCAGCACAGTCTTGGAATAGGCAGCGCAGTCTGGGAGCGGGCAGCACAGTCTGGGAATGGGCAGCGCAGTCTGGGACTGTGCAGCACAGTCTGGGAATGGGCAGCACAGTCTGGGAGTGGGCAGTGCAGTCTAGGAATAGGCAGTGCAGACTGGGAGCGGGCAGCGCAGACTGGGAGTCGGCAGCGGAGACTGGGAGCCGGCAGTGCAGTCTGGGAATGGGCTGCGCAGTCTGGGACCAGACAGCGCAGACTGGGAGTGAGGAGCACAGCCTGGGAGCGGGCAACGCAGTCTGGGAATGGGCAGCGCAGTCTGGGAGTGGGCAGCGCAGTGTAGGAATAGGCAGCGCAGTCTGGGAGTGAGCAGCGCAGTCTGGGAATGGGCAGCACAGTCTGGGAATGGGCAGTGCAATCTGGGAATGGGCAGCGCAGTCTGGGAGGGGGCAGCACAGTCTGGGAGTGGGCAGCGCAGTCTGAGAGTCGGCAGCGCAGACTGGGAATGGGCAGCGCAGACTGGGATTGGGCAGCGCAGACTGGGAGCGGGCAGCGCAGACTAGGAGCGGGCAGTGCAGTCTAGGAATAGGCAGTGCAGTCTGGGAGTGGTCAGCGCAGTCTGGGAATGGCCAGCACAGTCTGAGAGCAGATAGCACAGTCTGGGAGTGGGCAGTGCAGTCTGGGAATGGGCAGCACAGTCTGGTAGCGGGCAGCACAGCCTGCGAGTGGGCAGTGCAGACTGGGATTGGGCAGCATAGTCTAGGAATAGGCAGCTCAGTCTGGGAGCGGTCAGCACAGTCTGGGAATGGGCAGCACAGTCTGGGAATGGGCAGCGCAATCTGGGAATGGGCAGCGCAGTCTGGGAGGGAGCAGCACAGTCTGGGAGTGGGCTGCGCAGTCTGAGAGTCGGCAGCGCAGACTGGGAGTGGGCAGCGCAGACTGAGAGTGGGCAGCGCAGACTGGGAGTGGGCAGCGCAGACTAGGAGCGGGCAGCACAGTCTAGGAATAGGCAGTGCACTCTGGGAGTGGTCAGCGCAGTCTGGGAATGGCCAGCACAGTCTGAGAGCAGATAGCACAGTCTGGGAGTGGGCAGTGCAGTCTGGGAATGGGCAGCACAGTCTGGTAGCGGGCAGCACAGCCTGCGAGTGGGCAGTGCAGACTGGGATTGGGCAGCATAGTCTAGGAATAGGCAGCTCAGTCTGGGAGCGGTCAGCACAGTCTGGGAATGGGCAGCGCAGTCTGCGAATAGGCAGCGCAGTCTGGGAGCAGGCAGCACAGCTTGGGAGTGGGCAGTGCAGTCTGGGAATGGGCAGCACAGTCTAGGAATAGCCAGCGCAGTCTGGGAGTGGGCAGCGCAGTCCGGGAGTGGGCTGCGCAGTCTGGCAATGGGCAGCAGAGTCTGGGAATGGGCAGCCCAGTCTAGGAATAGCCAGCGCATTCTGGGAGTGGGCAGCACCATCTAGGAATAGACAGCACAGTCTAGGAATAGGCAGTGCAGACTGGGAGCAGGCAGCACAGACTGGGAGTGGGCAGCACAGTCTGGGAGTGGGCAGCGCCGTCCAGTAATAGGCAATGCAGTCTGGGAGTGGGCAGCGCAGTCTAGGAATAGGCAGCCCAGTCTGGGAATGGGCAGCACAGTCTGGGAATGGCAGTGCAGTCCGGGAGTGGGCAGCGCAGTCTGGCAATGGGCAGCAGTCTGGGAATGGGCAGCCCAGTCTGGGAGTGGGCAGCACAGACTGGGAGTAGGCACAGCAGTCTGGGAGTGGGCAGTGCAGTCTAGGAATAGGCATGACAGAATGGGAGTGGGCAGCACATTCTGGGAATGGGCAGCACAGTCTGGGAGTGGGCAGCGCAGTCTAGGAATAGGCGTGGCAATCTAGGAGTGGGCAGTGCAATCTAGGGATAGGCAGCGCAGTCCGGGAGTGGACAGCGCAGTCTGGGAGTGGGCAGCACAGTCTGTGAGAAGACAGCACAATTTGGGTGTGGCAGCGCAGTCTGGGAATGGGCAGCACAGTCTGGGAGCAGGCAGGACAGCCTGGCAGTGGACCGTGCAGACTGGGAGTGCGCAGCATAGTCTAGGAATAGGCAGCACAGGCTGGGAGCGGGCAGCACAGTCTGGGAATGGGCAGCACAGTCTGGGAGTGGGCAGGGCAGTCTGGGAATGGGCAGCACAGTCTGGGAGCAGGCAGCAGAGCCTGGGAGTGGGCAGCCCAGTCTGGGAATGGGCAGTACAGTCTGGGAGCAGGCAGCGCAGTCTGGGATTGGGCAGCACAGTCGGGGAAATTACAGCACCATCTGGGAGCCAGCAGCACAGCCTGGGAGCTGGCAGTCCAGACTGGGAGTGGACAGCACAGTCTAGGAATAGGCAGCATAGTCTGGGAGTGGGCAGCACAGCCTGGGAGCGGGCAGCACAGTCTGGGAACAGGCAGCGCAGTCTGGGAGTGGGCAGCGCAGTGTAGGAATAGGCAGCGCAGTCTGGGAGTGAGCAGCGCAGTCTGGGAATGGGCAGCACAGTCTGGGAATGGGCATCGCAGTCTGGGAGCAGGCAGCACAGTCTAGGAACAGGCAGCGCAGTCTGGGAGCGGGCAGCACAGTCTGGGAATGGGCAGCGCAGTCTTGGATTGTGCAGCCCAGACTGGGAATGGGCAGCGCAGTCTGGGACTGTGCAGCACAGTCTGGGAATGGGCAGCACAGTCTGGGAGTGGGCAGCGCAGTCTAGGAATAGGCAGTGCAGACTGGGAGCGGGCAGCGCAGACTGGGAGTCGGCAGCGGAGACTGGGAGCCGGCAGTGCAGTCTGAGAATGGGCTGCGCAGTCTGGGACCAGACAGTGCAGACTGGGAGTGAGGAGCACAGCCTGGGAGCGGGCAACGCAGTCTGGGAATGGGCAGCGCAGTCTGGGAGTGGGCAGCGCAGTGTAGGAATAGGCAGCGCAGTCTGGGAGTGAGCAGCGCAGTCTGGGAATGGGCAGCACAGTCTGGGAATGGGCAGCGCAATCTGGGAATGGGCAGCGCAGTCTGGGAGGGGGCAGCACAGTCTGGGAGTGGTCAGCGCAGTCTGAGATTCAGCAGCGCAGACTGGGAGTGGGCAGCGCAGACTGGGAGTGGGCAGCGCAGACTGGGAGCGGGCAGTGCAGACTAGGAGCCGGCAGTGCAGTCTAGGAATAGGCAGTGCAGTCTGGGAGTGGTCAGCGCAGTCTGGGAATGGCCAGCACAGTCTGAGAGCAGATAGCACAGTCTGGGAGTGGGCAGTGCAGTCAGGGAATGGGCAGCACAGTCTAGGAATAGCCAGCGCAGTCTGGGAGTGGGCAGCACCATCTAGGAATAGACAGCACAGTCTAGGAATAGGCAGTGCAGACTGGGAGCAGGCAGCACAGACTGGGAGTGGGCAGCACAGTCTGGGAGTGGGCAGCGCCGTCCAGTAATAGGCAATGCAGTCTGGGAGTAGGCAGCGCAGTCTAGGAATAGGCAGCACAGTCTGGGAATGGGCAGCGCAGTCTGAGTGCAGACAGCGCAGTCCGGGTGTGGGCAGCGCAGTCTGGCAATGGGCAGCAGAGTCTGGGAATGGGCAGCCCAGTCTGGGAGTGGGCAGCACAGACTGGGAGTAGGCACAGCAGTCTGGGAGCAGACAGCGCGGACTGGGAGTGGGCAGCGCGGACGGGGAGTGGGCATCGCAGTCTGGGAGTGGGCATTGCAGTCTAGGAATAGGCATGGCAGTATGGGAGTGGGCAGCACAGTCTGGGAATGGGCAGCACAGTCTGGGAGTGGGCAGCGCAGTCTAGGAATAGGCGTGGCAATCTAGGAGTGGGCAGTGCAATCTAGGGATAGGCAGCGCAGTCTGGGAGTGCGCAGCGCAGTCTAGGAATAGGCAGCGCAGTCTGGGAGTGGGCAGCACAGTCTGCGAGTCGGCAGTGCAGTCTGGGAATGGGCAGCACAGTCTGGGAGCAGACAGCACAGTCTGGGAGTGGGCAGCGCAGTCTGGGAATGGGCTGCACAGTCTGGGAGCAGGCCGCACAGCCTGGGAGTGGACGGTGCAGACTGGGAGTGGGCAGCATAGTCTAGGAATAGGCTGCGCAGGCTGGGAGCAGGCAGCACAGTCTGGGAATGGGCAGCACAGTCTGGGAGTGGGTAGTGCAGTCTGGGATAGGGCAGCACAGTCTGTGAGCGGGCAGAAGAGCCTGGGAGTGGGCAGTGCAGTTTGGGAATGGGCAGCGCAGTCTGGGAAATTGCAGCACCATCTGGGAGCGGGCAGCACAGCCTGGGAATGGGCAGCACAGTCTCGGAATGGGCAGCACAGTCTGGGAGCGGGCAGCACCATCAAGGAATCGGCAGCACAGTCTGGGAGTGGGCAGCACAGTCTGGGAATGGGCAGCGCAGTCTGGGAGCGGGCAGCACAGTCTGGGAATGGGCAGCGCAGTCTGGGAAATTGCAGCACCATCTGGGAGCGGGCAGCACAGCCTGGGAGTTGGCAGTGCAGACTGGGAGTGGGCAGCACAGTCTAGGAATAGGCAGCGCAGTCTGGGAGCGGGCAGCACCGTCAAGGAATCGGCAGCACAGTCTGGGAGTGGGCAGCACTGTCTGGGAATGGGCAGCGCTGTCTGGGAGCGGGCAGCACAGTCTGGGAATGGGCAGCACATTCTGGGAGTGGGCAGCACAGCCTGGGAGCAGGCAGCGCAGTCTGGGAAAGGGCAGCACAGTCTGGGAGTGGGCAGCGCAGTGTAGGAATAGGTAGCGCAGTCTGGGAGTGAGCAGCGCAGTCTGGAAATGGGCAGCACAGTCTGGGATTGGGCAGCGCAGTCTGGAAATGGGCAGCACAGTCTGGGAATGGGCAGCACAGTCTGGGATTGGGCAGCGCAGACTGGGAGTGGTCAGCGCAGTCTGAGAGCAGACAGCACAGACTGGGAGTGGGCAGTGCAGACTGGGAGCGGGCAGTGCAGTCTAGGAATAAGCATCGCAGTCTGGGAGTGGGCATCGCAGTCTAGGAATAGGCATCGCAGTCTGGGAGTGGGCAGCGCAGTCTGGGAGTGGGCAGCACCGTCTGGGAATGGGCATCACAGTCTGGGAGTGGGCAGCGCAGTCTAGGAATAGGCAGCGCAGTCTGGGAGTGGGCAGCACAGTCTAGGAATAGGCAGCGCAGTCTGGGAATGGGCAGTGCAGTCTGGCAGTGGGCAGCACAGCCTGGGAGTGGGCAGCGTAGTCTGGGAGTGGGCAGCGCAGACTGGGAGTGGGCAGAGCAGTCTGGGAATGGGCAGCACAGTCTGGGAGCAGACAGCGCAGACTGGGCGTGGGCAGTGCAGACTGGGAGTGGGCAGTGCAGACTGGGAGTGGGCAGCGCAGTCTGGGAATGGGCATTGCAGTCTGGGAATGGGAAGCGCAGTCTGGGAGTGGGCAGCGCAGTGTAGGAATAGGCAGCGCAGTCTGGGAGTGAGCAGCGCAGTCTGGGAATGGGCAGCACAGTCTGGGAATGGGCAGAGCAATCTGGGAATGGGCAGCGCAGTCTGGGAGGGAGCAGCACAGTCTGGGAATGGGCAGCATAGTCTGGGAGTGGGCAGCGCAGTCTGGGAGTGGGCAGCGCCGACTGGGAGCGGGCAGCGCAGACTGGGAGCGGGCAGCGCAGTCTGGGAATGGGCAGCCCAGTCTGGGAATGGGCAGCACAGTCTTGGAGTGGGCAGCGCAGTCTAGGAATAGGCAGTGCAGACTGGGAGCAGGCAGCGAAGACTGGGAGTGGGCAGCACAGTCTGGGAGTGGGTAGCACTGTCTAGTAATAGGCAAAGCAGTCTGGGAGTGGGCAGCGCAGTCTAGGAATGGGCAGCACAGACTGGGAATGAGCAGCAGAGTCTGGGAATTGGCAGCGCAGTCCGGGAGTGGGCAGCGCAGTCTGGGAATGGGCAGCACAGTCTGGGAATGGGCACCACGGTCCAGGAGTGGGCAGCACAGACTGGGAGTAGGCAGCACAGTCTGGGAGCAGACAGTGCAGACTGGGAGTAGGCAGCGCAGACAGGGAGTGGGCAGTGCAGACTGGGAGTGGGCAGCATAGTCTAGGAATAGGCAGCGCAGTCTGGGAGTGGGCAGCACAGTCTGGGAATGGGCAGCACAGTCTGTGAGAAGACAGCACAATCTGGGTGTGGCAGCGCAGTCTGGGAATGGGCAGCACAGTCTGGGAGCAGGCAGCACAACCTGGCAGTGGACCGTGCAGACTGGGAGTGGGCAGCATAGTCCAGGAATAGGCAGCACAGGCTGGGAGCGGGCAGCACAGTCTGGGAATGGGCAGCACAGTCTGGGAGTGGGCAGCACCGTCTGGGAATGGGCAGCACAGTCTGGGAGCGGGCAGCAGAGCCTGGGAGTGGGCAGCCCAGTCTGGGAATGGGCAGTACAGTCTGGGAGCAGGCAGCGATGTCTGGGATTGGGCAGCACAGTCGGGGAAATTACAGCACCATCTGGGAGCCAGCAGCACAGCCTGGGAGCTGGCAGTCCAGACTGGGAGTGGACAGCACAGTCTAGGAATAAGCAGCACAATCTGGGAGTGGGCAGCACAGCCTGGGAGCGGGCAGCGCAGTCTGGGAACGGGCAGTGCAGTCTGGGAGTGGGCAGCGCAGTGTAGGAATAGGCATGGCAGCATGGGACTGGGCAGCACAGTCTGGGAATGGGCAGCACAGTCTGGGAGTACGCAGCGCAGTCTAGGAATAGGCGTGGCAGTCTAGGAGTGGGCAGTGCAGTCTAGCAATAGGCAGCGCAGTCCGGGAGTGGACAGCGCAGTCTGGGAGTGGGCAGCGCAGTCTGTGAGAAGACAGCACAATTTGGGCGTGGCAGCGCAGTCTGGGAATGGGCGGCACAGTCTGGGAGCAGGCAGAACAGCCTGGCAGTGGACCGTGCAGACTGGGAGTGCGCAGCATAGTCTAGGAATAGGCAGCACAGGCTGGGAGCGGGCAGCACAGTCTGGGAATGGGCAGTACAGTCTGGGAGTGGGCAGGGCAGTCTGGGAATGGGCAGCACAGTCTGGGAGCGGGCAGCAGAGCCTGGGAGTGGGCAGCCCAGTCCGGGAATGGGCAGTACAGTCTGGGAGCAGGCAGCGCAGTCTGGGATTGGGCAGCACAGTCTGGGAGTGGGCAGCACAGCCTGGGAGCGGGCAGCACATTCTGGGAATGGGCAGCGCAGTCTGGGAGTGGGCAGCGCAGTGTAGGAATAGGCAGCGCAGTCTGGGAGTGAGCAGTGCAGTCTGGGAATGGGCAGCACAGTCTGGGAATGGGCATCGCAGTCTGGGAGCAGGCAGCACAGTCTAGGAATAGGCAGCGCAGTCTGGGAGCGGGCAGCACAGTCTGGGAATGGGCAGCGCAGTCTTGGATTGTGCAGCCCAGACTGGGAATGGGCAGCACAGTCTGGGACTGTGCAGCACAGTCTGGGAATGGGCAGCACAGTCTGGGAGTGGGCAGCGCAGTCTAGGAATAGGCAGTGCAGACTGGGAGCGGGCAGCGCAGACTGGGAGTCGGCAGCGGAGACTGGGAGCCGGCAGTGCAGTCTGGGAATGGGCTGCGCAGTCTGGGACCAGACAGCGCAGACTGGGAGTGAGGAGCACAGCCTGGGAGCGGGCAACGCAGTCTGGGAATGGGCAGCGCAGTCTGGGAGTGGGCAGCGCAGTGTAGGAATAGGCAGCGCAGTCTGGGAGTGAGCAGCGCAGTCTGGGAATGGGCAGCACAGTCTGGGAATGGGCAGCGCAATCTGGGAATGGGCAGCGCAGTCTGGGAGGGGGCAGCACAGTCTGGGAGTGGGCAGCGCAGTCTGAGAGTCGGCAGCGCAGACTGGGAGTGGGCAGCGCAGACTGGGAGTGGGCAGCGCAGACTGGGAGCGGGCAGCGCAGACTAGGAGCAGGCAGTGCAGTCTAGGAATAGGCAGTGCAGTCTGGGAGTGGTCAGCGCAGTCTGGGAATGGGCAGCGCAGTCTGCGAATAGGCAGCGCAGTCTGGGAGCAGGCAGCACAGCTTGGGAGTGGGCAGTGCAGTCTGGGAATGGGCAGCACAGTCTAGGAATAGCCAGCGCAGTCTGGGAGTGGGCAGCACCATCTAGGAATAGACAGCACAGTCTAGGAATAGGCAGTGCAGACTGGGAGCAGGCAGCACAGACTGGGAGTGGGCAGCACAGTCTGGGAGTGGGCAGCGCCGTCCAGTAATAGGCAATGCAGTCTGGGAGTGGGCAGCGCAGTCTAGGAATAGGCAGCCCAGTCTGGGAATGGGCAGCACAGTCTGGGAATGGCTGCGTAGTCCGGGAGTGGGCAGCGCAGTCTGGCAATGGGCAGCAGAGTCTGGGTATGGGCAGCCCAGTCTAGGAATAGCCAGCGCAGTCTGGGAGTGGGCAGCACCATCTAGGAATAGACAGCACAGTCTAGGAATAGGCAGTGCAGACTGGGAGCAGGCAGCACAGACTGGGAGTGGGCAGCACAGTCTGGGAGTGGGTAGCACTGTCTAGTAATAGGCAAAGCAGTCTGGGAGTGGGCAGCGCAGTCTAGGAATGGGCAGCACAGACTGGGAATGAGTAGCACAGTCTGGGAATTGGCAGCGCAGTCCGGGAGTGGGCAGCGCAGTCTGGGAATGGGCAGCACAGTCTGGGAATGGTCACCACAGTCTGGGAGTGGGCAGCACAGTCTGGGAATGGGCAGCACAGTCTGTGAGAAGACAGCACAATCTGGGTGTGGCAGCGCTGTCTGGGAATGGGCAGCACAGTCTGGGAGCAGGCAGCACAACCTGGCAGTGGACCATGCAGACTGGGAGTGGGCAGCATAGTCCAGGAATAGGCAGCACAGGCTGGGAGCGGGCAGCACAGTCTGGGAATGGGCAGCACAGTCTGGGAGTGGGCAGCACCGTCTGGGAATGGGCAGCACAGTCTGGGAGCGGGCAGCAGAGCCTGGGAGTGGGCAGCCCAGTCTGGGAATGGGCAGTACAGTCTGGGAGCAGGCAGCGCAGTCTGGGATTGGGCAGCGCAGTCGGGGAAATTACAGCACCATCTGGGAGCCAGCAGCACAGCCTGGGAGCTGGCAGTCCAGACTGGGAGTGGACAGCACAGTCTAGGAATAAGCAACACAATCTGGGAGTGGGCAGCACAGCCTGGGAGCGGGCAGCGCAGTCTGGGAACGGGCAGTGCAGTCTGGGAGTGGGCAGCGCAGTGTAGGAATAGGCATGGCAGCATGGGAGTGGGCAGCACAGTCTGGGAATGGGCAGCACAGTCTGGGAGTGCGCAGCGCAGTCTAGGAATAGGCGTGGCAGTCTAGGAGTGGGCAGTGCAGTCTAGCAATAGGCAGCGCAGTCCGGGAGTGGACAGCGCAGTCTGGGAGTGGGCAGCGCAGTCTGTGAGAAGACAGCACAATTTGGGTGTGGCAGCGCAGTCTGGGAATGGGCAGCACAGTCGGGGAGCAGGCAGAACAGCCTGGCAGTGGACCGTGCAGACTGGGAGTGCGCAGCATAGTCTAGGAATAGGCAGCACAGGCTGGGAGCGGGCAGCACATTCTGGTAATGGGCAGTACAGTCTGGGAGTGGGCAGGGCAGTCTGGGAATGGGCAGCACAGTCTGGGAGCGGGCAGCAGAGCCTGGGAGTGGGCAGCCCAGTCTGGGAATGGGCAGTACAGTCTGGGAGCAGGCAGCGCAGTCTGGGATTGGGCAGCACAGTCTGGGAGTGGGCAGCACAGCCTGGGAGCGGGCAGCACAGTCTGGGAATGGGCAGCGCAGTCTGGGAGTGGGCAGCGCAGTGTAGGAATAGGCAGCGCTGTCTGGGAGTGAGCAGCGCAGTCTGGGAATGGTCAGCACAGTCTGGGAATGGGCATCGCAGTCTGGGAGCAGGCAGCACAGTCTAGGAATAGGCAGCGCAGTCTGGGAGCGGGCAGCACAGTCTGGATATGGGCAGCGCAGTCTTGGATTGTGCAGCCCAGACTGGGAATGGGCAGCACAGACTGGGAGCGGGCAGCGCAGACTAGGAGCGGGCAGTGCAGTCTAGGAATAGGCAGTGCAGTCTGGGAGTGGTCAGCGCAGTCTGGGAATGGCCAGCACAGTCTGAGAGCAGATAGCACAGTCTGGGAGTGGGCAGTGCAGTCTGGGAATGGGCAGCACAGTCTGGTAGCGGGCAGCACAGCCTGCGAGTGGGCAGTGCAGACTGGGATTGGGCAGCATAGTCTAGGAATAGGCAGCTCAGTCTGGGAGCGGTCAGCACAGTCTGGGAATGGGCAGCGCAGTCTGTGAATAGGCAGCGCAGTCTGGGAGCAGGCAGCACAGCTTGGGAGTGGGCAGTGCAGTCTGGGAATGGGCAGCACAGTCTAGGAATAGCCAGCGCAGTCTGGGAGTGGGCAGCACCATCTAGGAATAGACAGCACAGTCTAGGAATAGGCAGTGCAGACTGGGAGCAGGCAGCACAGACTGGGAGTGGGCAGCACAGTCTGGGAGTGGGCAGCGCCGTCCAGTAATAGGCAATGCAGTCTGGGAGTGGGCAGCGCAGTCTAGGAATAGGCAGCCCAGTCTGGGAATGGGCAGCACAGTCTGGGAATGGCTGCGCAGTCCGGGAGTGGGCAGCGCAGTCTGGCAATGGGCAGCACAGTCTGGGAATGGGCAGCCCAGTCTGGGAGTGGGCAGCACAGACTGGGAGTAGGCACAGCAGTCTGGGAGCAGACAGCGCGGACTGGGAGTGGGCAGCGCGGACGGGGAGTGGGCAGTGCAGACTGGGAGTGGGCAGAACAGTCTAGGAATAGGCAGCGCAGTCTGGGAGTGGGCAGCACAGTCTGGGAATGGGCAGCACAGTCTGAGTGCAGACAGCGCAGTCTGGGAGTGGGCTGCGCAGTCTGGCAATGGGCAGCAGAGTCTGGGAATGGGCAGCCCAGTCTAGGAATAGCCAGCGCAGTCTGGGAGTGGGCAGCACCATCTAGGAATAGACAGCACAGTCTAGGAATAGGCAGTGCAGACTGGGAGCAGGCAGCACAGACTGGGAGTGGGCAGCACAGTCTGGGAGTGGGCAGCGCCGTCCAGTAATAGGCAATGCAGTCTGGGAGTGGGCAGCGCAGTCTAGGAATAGGCAGCCCAGTCTGGGAATGGGCAGCACAGTCTGGGAATGGCATCGCAGTCCGGGAGTGGGCAGCGCAGTCTGGCAATGGGCAGCAGAGTCTGGGAATGGGCAGCCCAGTCTGGGAGTGGGCAGCACAGACTGGGTGTAGGCACAGCAGTCTGGGAGCAGACAGCGCGGACTGGGAGTGGGCAGCGCGGACGGGAAGTGGGCAGTGCAGACTGGGAGTGGGCAGAACAGTCTAGGAATAGGCCGCACAGTCTGGGAGTGGGCAGCACAGTCTGGGAATGGGCAGCACAGTCTGAGTGCAGACAGCGCAGTCCGGGAGTGGGCAGCGCAGTCTGGCAATGGGCAGCAGAGTCTGGGAATGGGCAGCCCAGTCTGGGAGTGGGCAGCACAGACTGGGAGTAGGCACAGCAGTCTGGGAGCAGACAGCGCGGACTGGGAGTGGGCAGCGCGGACGGGGAGTGGGCATCGCAGTCTGGGAGTGGGCAGTGCAGTCTATGAATAGGCATGGCAGTATGGGAGTGGGCAGCACAGTCTGGGAATGGGCAGCACAGTCTGGGAGTGGGCAGCGCAGTCTAGGAATAGGCATGGCAATCTAGGAGTGGGCAGTGCAATCTAGGGATAGGCAGCGCAGTCTGGGAGTGGGCAGCGCAGTCTAGGAATAGGCAGCGCAGTCTGGGAGTGGGCAGCACAGTCTGCGAGTCGGCAGTGCAGTCTGGGAATGGGCAGCACAGTCTGGGAGCAGACAGCACAGTCTGGGAGTGGGCAGCGCAGTCTGGGAATGGGCTGCACAGTCTGGGAGCAGGCCGCACAGCCTGGGAGTGGACGGTGCAGACTGGGAGTGGGCAGCATAGTCTAGGAATAGGCTGCGCAGGCTGGGAGCAGGCAGCACAGTCTGGGAATGGGCAGCACAGTCTGGGAGTGGGTAGTGCAGTCTGGGATAGGGCAGCACAGTCTGTGAGCGGGCAGAAGAGCCTGGGAGTGGGCAGTGCAGTCTGGGAATGGGCAGCGCAGTCTGGGAAATTGCAGCACCATCTGGGAGCGGGCAGCACAGCCTGGGAATGGGCAGCACAGTCTCGGAATGGGCAGCACAGTCTGGGAGCAGGCAGCTCCATCAAGGAATCGGCAGCACAGTCTGGGAGTGGGCAGCACAGTCTGGGAATGGGCAGCGCAGTCTGGGAGCGGGCAGCACAGTCTGGGAATGGGCAGCGCAGTCTGGGAAATTGCAGCACCATCTGGGAGCGGGCAGCACAGCCTGGGAGTTGGCAGTGCAGACTGGGAGTGGGCAGCACAGTCTAGGAATAGGCAGCGCAGTCTGGGAGCGGGCAGCACCATCAAGGAATCGGCAGCACAGTCTGGGAGTGGGCAGCACAGTCTGGGAATGGGCAGCGCAGTCTGGGAGTGGGCAGCACAGTCTGGGAATGGGCAGCACATTCTGGGAGTGGGCAGCACAGCCTGGGAGCAGGCAGCGCAGTCTGGGAAAGGGCAGCACAGTCTGGGAGTGGGCAGCGCAGTGTAGGAATAGGTAGCGCAGTCTGGGAGTGAGCAGCGCAGTCTGGAAATGGGCAGCACAGTCTGGGATTGGGCAGCGCAGTCTGGAAATGGGCAGCACAGTCTGGGAATGGGCAGCACAGTCTGGGAGCAGACAGCACAGACTGGGAGTGGGCAGTGCAGACTGGGAGCGGGCAGTGCAGTCTAGGAATAGGCATCGCAGTCTGGGAGTGGGCATCGCAGTCTAGGAATAGGCATCGCAGTCTGGGAGTGGGCAGCGCAGTCTGGGAGTGGGCAGCACCGTCTGGAAATGGGCATCACAGTCTGGGAGTGGGCAGCGCAGTCTAGGAATAGGCAGCGCCGTCTGGGAGTGGGCAGCACAGTCTGGGAGTGGGCAGCACAGCCTGGGAGCGGGCAGCACAGTCTGGGAACGGGCAGCGCAGTCTGGGAGTGGGCAGCGCAGTGTAGGAATAGGCAGCGCAGTCTGGGAGTGAGCAGCGCAGTCTGGGAGTGGGCAGCACCGTCTGGGAATGGGCATCACAGTCTGGGAGTGGGCAGCGCAGTCTAGGAATAGGCAGCGCAGTCTGGGAGTGGGCAGCACAGTCTAGGAATAGGCAGCGCAGTCTGGGAATGGGCAGTGCAGTCTGGGAGTGGGCAGCACAGCCTGGGAGTGGGCAGCGTAGTCTGGGAGTGGGCAGTGCAGACTGGGAGTGGGCAGAGCAGTCTGGGAATGGGCAGCACAGTCTGGGAGCAGACAGCGCAGACTGGGCGTGGGCAGTGCAGACTGGGAGTGGGCAGTGCAGACTGGGAGTGGGCAGCGCAGTCTGGGAGTGGGCATCGCAGTCTGGGAGCGGGCAGCACATACTGGGAATGGGCAGCGCAATCTGGGAATTGGCAGCGCAGACTGGGTTTTGGCAGCACAGTCTGGAAATGGGCAGCGCAGTCTGGGAGCGGGCAGCACAGACTGGGAGTGGGCAGCGCAGTCTGGGTGCGGGCAGCACAGACTGGGAGTGGGCAGCACAGTCTGGAAATGGTCATCGTAGTCTGGGAATGAGCAGCACAGACTGGGAGTGGGCAGCACAGTCTGGGAATGGGCAGCAGTCTGGGAGCGGGCAGCTCAGACATTGGGCAGCGCAGACTGGGAGTTGGCAGCACAGACTTGGAGCAGGCAGCACAGACTGGGAGTGCACAGCACAGATTGGGAGTGGGCAATGCAGACTGGGAGTGGGCAGCACAAACTGGGAGCGGGCAGCACTGTCTGGAAATGGGCAGCGCAGTCTGGGAATGAGCAGCACAGACTGGGAGCGGGCAGCACAGTCTGGAAATGGGCAGCGCAGTCTGGGAGCGGGCAGCACATTCTGGGAATGGGCAGCAGTCTGGGAGCAAGCAGCACAGACAGTGGGCAGTGCAGACTGGGAGTAGGCAGTGCAGTCTGGGAGTAGGCAGTGCAGTCTGGGAGTGGGCAGCACAGTCTGGAAATGGGCAGCACAGTCTGGGAATGGGCAGCAGTCTGGGAGCGGGCAGCTCAGACAGTGGGCAGTGCAGACTGGGAGCGGGCAGCACAGTCTGGAAATCAGCAGCGCAGTCTGGGAATGAGCAGCACAGACTGGGAGTGGGCAGCACAGTCTGGGAATGGGCAGCAGTCTGGGAGCACGCAGCACAGACAGTGGGCAGTGCAGACTGGGAGTGGGCAGTGCAGACTGGGAGCAGGCAGCGCAGTCTGGGAATGGGCAGCACAGTCTGGGAGCTGGCATCGTAGTCTGGGAGCAGGCAGCGCAGTCTGGGAGCAGACAGCGCAGTCTGGAAACGGGCAGTGCAGTCTGGGAGCAGACAGCGCAGATTGAGAGTGGGCTGTGCAGACTGGGAATGCACTGTGCAGACTGGGAATGCACAGCGCAGACTGGATGTGGCTAGAACAGACTAGGAGTGGGCAGTGCAAACTGGGAGCCGGCAGCGCAGTCTGGGAATGGGCAGCAGTCTGGGAGAGGGCAGCGCATTCTGGGAGTGGGCAGTGCAGACTGGGAGTGGGCAGTGCAGACTGGGAGCGGGCAGCGCAGACTGGGAGTGGGCAGTGCAGTCTAGGAATAGGCATCGCAGTCTGGGAGTGGGCATCGCAGTCTAGGAATAGGCAGCGCAGTCTGGGAGTGGGCAGCGCAGTCTGGGAGTGGGCAGCACCGTCTGAGAATGGGCATCACAGTCTGGGAGTGGGCAGCGCAGTCTAGGAATAGGCAGCGCAGTCTGGGAGTGGGCAGCACAGTCTAGGAATAGGCAGCGCAGTCTGGGAATGGGCAGTGCAGTCTGGGAGTGGGCAGCACAGCCTGGGAGTGGGCAGCATAGTCTGGGAGTGGGCAGTGCAGACTGGGAGTGGGCAGAGCAGTCTGGGAATGGGCAGCACAGTCTGGGAATGGGCAGCACAGTCTGGGAGCAGACAGCGCAGACTGGGCGTGGGCAGTGCAGACTGGGAGTGGGCAGTGCAGACTGGGAGTGGGCAGCGCAGTCTGGGAATGGGCATCGCAGTCTGGGAATGGGCAGCACAGTCTGAGAGCAGACAGCCCAGACTGGGAGTGGGCAGCCCAGACTGGGATTAGGCAGCACAGTCTAGGAATTGGCAGCACAGTCTGGGA
Source organism: Isurus oxyrinchus (assembly GCA_026770705.1). NCBI lineage: Eukaryota > Metazoa > Chordata > Chondrichthyes > Lamniformes > Lamnidae > Isurus > Isurus oxyrinchus. The sequence continues at coordinate 141,013,226 of JANJGN010000010.1, forward strand.
GTGGGCAGCGCAGTCTGGGAATGGGCAGCACAGTCTGGGATTGGCAGCACAGTCTGGGAATGGGCAGCACAGTCTGGGAATGGGCAGCACAGTCTAGGAATGGGCAGCACAGTCTGAGAATGGGCAGCGCAGTCTGGGAATGGGCAGCGCAGTCTGGGAATGTGCAGCACAGACTGAGAGTGGGCAGCGCAGTCTGGGAGTGACATCGCAGTCCAGGAATGGGCATCGCAATCTGGGAGCGGGCAGTGCAGACTGGGAGTGGGCAATGCAGACTGGGAGTGGGCATCGCAGTCTGGGAGCGGGCAGCACATACTGGGAATGGGCAGCGCAATCTGGGAATTGGCAGCGCAGACTGGGATTTGGCAGCACAGTCTGGAAATGGGCAGCGCAGTCTGGGAGCGGGCAGCACAGACTGGGAGTGGGCAGCGCAGTCTGGGAACGGGCAGCACAGACTGGGAGTGGGCAGCACAGTCTGGGAATGGGCAGCAGTCTGGGAGCGGGCAGCTCAGACATTGGGCAGCGCAGACTGGGAGTTGGCAGCGCAGACTGGGAGCAGGCAGCACAGACTGGGAGTGCACAGCACAGATTGGGAGTGGGCAATGCAGACTGGGAGTGGGCAGCACAGACTGGGAGCGGACAGCACTGTCTGGAAATGGGCAGTGCAGTCTGGGAGTGAGCAACACAGACTGGGAGCGAGCTGCACAGTCTGGAACTGGGCAGCGCAGTCTGGGAGCGGGCAGCACATTCTGGGAATGGGCAGCAGTCTGGGAGCACGCAGCACAGACAGTGGGCAGTGCAGACTGGGAGTGGGCAATGCAGACTGGGAGTGGGCAGTGCAGACTGGGAGCGGGCATCGCAGTCTGGGATTGGGCAGCACAGTCTGGGAGCAGACAGCGCAGTCTGGGAACGGGCAGTGCAGTCTGGGAGCAGACAGCACAGACTGGATGTGGCCAGAACAGACTAGGAGTGGGCAGTGCAGACTGGGAGCCGGCAGCACAGTCTGGGAATGGGCAGCACAGTCTCGGAGCGGGCAGCGCATTCTGGGAGTGGGCAGTGCAGACTGGGAGTAGGCAGCACAGTCTGGAAATGGGCAGCACAGTCTGGGAATGGGCAGCAGTCTGGGAGCGGGCAGCTCAGACAGTGGGCAGTGCAGACTGGGAGTGGGCTGTGCAGACTGGGAGTGGGCAGCGCAGACTGGGAGCGGGCAGCGCAGACTGGGAGTGCACAGCACAGACTGGGAGTGGGCAATGCAGACTGGGAGTGGGCAGCACAGACTGGGAGCGGGCAGCACAGTCTGGAAATCGGCAGCGCAGTCTGGGAATGAGCAGCACAGACTGGGAGTGGGCAGCACAGTCTGGGAATGGGCAGCAGTCTGGGAGCACACAGCACAGACTGTGGGCAGTGCAGACTGGGAGTGGGCAGTGCAGAATGGGAGTGGGCAGTGCAGACTGGGAGCAGGCAGCGCAGTCTGGGATTGGGCAGCACAGTCTGGGAGCAGACAGCGCAGTCTGGGAACGGGCAGTGCAGTCTGGGAGCAGACAGCACAGACTGGATGTGGCCAGAACCGACTAGGAGTGGGCAGTGCAGACTGGGAGCCGGCAGCGCAGTCTGGGAATGGGCAGCACAGTCTCGGAGCGGGCAGCACATTCTGGGAGTGGGCAGTGCAGACTGGGAGTGGGCATCGCAGTCTGGGAGTGGGCAGTGCAGTCTAGGAATAGGCATGGCAGTATGGGAGTGGGCAGCACAGTCTGGGAATGGGCAGCACAGTCTGGGAGTGGGCAGCGCAGTCTAGGAATAGGCGTGGCAGTCTAGGAGTGGGCAGTGCAATCTAGGGATAGGCAGCGCAGTCTGGGAGTGGGCAGCGCAGTCTAGGAATAGGCAGCGCAGTCTGGGAGTGGGCAGCACAGTCTGCGAGTCTGCAGTGCAGTCTGGGAATGGGCAGCACAGTCTGGGAGCAGGCCGCACAGCCTGGGAGTGGACGGTGCAGACTGGGAGTGGGCAGCATAGTCTAGGAATAGGCTGCGCAGGCTGGGAGCAGGCAGCACAGTCTGGGAATGGGCAGCACAGTCTGGGAGTGGGTAGTGCAGTCTGGGATAGGGCAGCACAGTCTGTGAGCGGGCAGAAGAGCCTGGGAGTGGGCAGTGCAGTCTGGGAATGGGCAGCGCAGTCTGGGAAATTGCAGCACCATCTGGGAGCGGGCAGCACAGCCTGGGAATGGGCAGCACAGTCTAGGAATGGGCAGCACAGTCTGGGAGCGGGCAGCACCATCAAGGAATCGGCAGCACAGTCTGGGAGTGGGCAGCACAGTCTGGGAATGGGCAGCGCAGTCTGGGAGCGGGCAGCACAGTCTGGGAATGGGCAGCGCAGTCTGGGAAATTGCAGCACCATCTGGGAGCGGGCAGCACAGCCTGGGAGTTGGCAGTGCAGACTGGGAGTGGGCAGCACAGTCTAGGAATAGGCAGCGCAGTCTGGGAGCGGGCAGCACCATCAAGGAATCGGCAGCACAGTCTGGGAGTGGGCAGCACAGTCTGGGAATGGGCAGCGCAGTCTGGGAGCGGGCAGCACAGTCTGGGAATGGGCAGCACAGTCTGGGAGCAGACAGCGCAGACTGGGCGTGGGCAGTGCAGACTGGGAGTGGGCAGCACAGTCTGGGAATGGGCATCGCAGTCTGGGAATGGGCAGCACAGTCTGAGAGCAGACAGCCCAGACTGGGAGTGGGCAGCCCAGACTGGGATTAGGCAGCACAGTCTAGGAATTGGCAGCACAGTCTGGGAGTGGGCAGCGCAGTCTGGGAATGGGCAGCACAGTCTGGGATTGGCAGCACAGTCTGGGAATGGGCAGCACAGTCTGGGAATGGGCAGCACAGTCTAGGAATGGGCAGCACAGTCTGAGAATGGGCAGCGCAGTCTGGGAATGGGCAGCGCAGTCTGGGAATGTGCAGCACAGACTGAGTGGGCAGCGCAGTCTGGGAGTGACATCGCAGTCCAGGAATGGGCATCGCAATCTGGGAGCGGGCAGTGCAGACTGGGAGTGGGCAATGCAGACTGGGAGTGGGCATCGCAGTCTGGGAGCAGGCAGCACATACTGGGAATGGGCAGCGCAATCTGGGAATTGGCAGCGCAGACTGGGATTTGGCAGCACAGTCTGGAAATGAGCAGCGCAGTCTGGGAGCGGGCAGCACAGACTGGGAGTGGGCAGCGCAGTCTGGGAACGGGCAGCACAGACTGGGAGTGGGCAGCACAGTCTGGGAATGGGCAGCAGTCTGGGAGCGGGCAGCTCAGACATTGGGCAGCGCAGACTGGGAGTTGGCAGCGCAGACTGGGAGCAGGCAGCACAGACTGGGAGTGCACAGCACAGATTGGGAGTGGGCAATGCAGACTGGGAGTGGGCAGCACAGACTGGGAGCGGGCAGCACTGTCTGGAAATGGGCAGTGCAGTCTGGGAGTGAGCAACACAGACTGGGAGCGAGCTGCACAGTCTGGAACTGGGCAGCGCAGTCTGGGAGCGGGCAGCACATTCTGGGAATGGGCAGCAGTCTGGGAGCACGCAGCACAGACAGTGGGCAGTGCAGACTGGGAGTGGGCAATGCAGACTGGGAGTGGGCAGTGCAGACTGGGAGCGGGCATCGCAGTCTGGGATTGGGCAGCACAGTCTGGGAGCAGACAGCGCAGTCTGGGAACGGGCAGTGCAGTCTGGGAGCAGACAGCACAGACTGGATGTGGCCAGAACAGACTAGGAGTGGGCAGTGCAGACTGGGAGCCGGCAGCACAGTCTGGGAATGGGCAGCACAGTCTCGGAGCGGGCAGCGCATTCTGGGAGTGGGCAGTGCAGACTGGGAGTGGGCAGTGCAGACTGGGAGTAGGCAGTGCAGTCTGGGAGTAGGCAGCACAGTCTGGAAATGGGCAGCACAGTCTGGGAATGGGCAGCAGTCTGGGAGCGGGCAGCTCAGACAGTGGGCAGTGCAGACTGGGAGTGGGCTGTGCAGACTGGGAGTGGGCAGCGCAGACTGGGAGCGGGCAGCGCAGACTGGGAGTGCACAGCACAGACTGGGAGTGGGCAATGCAGACTGGGAGTGGGCAGCACAGACTGGGAGCGGGCAGCACAGTCTGGAAATCGGCAGCGCAGTCTGGGAATGAGCAGCACAGACTGGGAGTGGGCAGCACAGTCTGGGAATGGGCAGCAGTCTGGGAGCACACAGCACAGACTGTGGGCAGTGCAGACTGGGAGTGGGCAGTGCAGAATGGGAGTGGGCAGTGCAGACTGGGAGCAGGCAGCGCAGTCTGGGATTGGGCAGCGCAGTCTGGGAGCAGACAGCGCAGTCTGGGAACGGGCAGTGCAGTCTGGGAGCAGACAGCACAGACTGGATGTGGCCAGAACCGACTAGGAGTGGGCAGTGCAGACTGGGAGCCGGCAGCGCAGTCTGGGAATGGGCAGCACAGTCTCGGAGCGGGCAGCACATTCTGGGAGTGGGCAGTGCAGACTGGGAGTGGGCATCGCAGTCTGGGAGTGGGCAGTGCAGTCTAGGAATAGGCATGGCAGTATGGGAGTGGGCAGCACAGTCTGGGAATGGGCAGCACAGTCTGGGAGTGGGCAGCGCAGTCTAGGAATAGGCGTGGCAATCTAGGAGTGGGCAGTGCAATCTAGGGATAGGCAGCGCAGTCTGGGAGTGGGCAGCGCAGTCTAGGAATAGGCAGCGCAGTCTGGGAGTGGGCAGCACAGTCTGCGAGTCGGCAGTGCAGTCTGGGAATGGGCAGCACAGTCTGGGAGCAGACAGCACAGTCTGGGAGTGGGCAGCGCAGTCTGGGAATGGGCTGCACAGTCTGGGAGCAGGCCGCACAGCCTGGGAGTGGACGGTGCAGACTGGGAGTGGGCAGCATAGTCTAGGAATAGGCTGCGCAGGCTGGGAGCAGGCAGCACAGTCTGGGAATGGGCAGCACAGTCTGGGAGTGGGTAGTGCAGTCTGGGATAGGGCAGCACAGTCTGTGAGCGGGCAGAAGAGCCTGGGAGTGGGCAGTGCAGTCTGGGAATGGGCAGCGCAGTCTGGGAAATTGCAGCACCATCTGGGAGCGGGCAGCACAGCCTGGGAATGGGCAGCACAGTCTAGGAATGGGCAGCACAGTCTGGGAGCGGGCAGCACCATCAAGGAATCGGCAGCACAGTCTGGGAGTGGGCAGCACAGTCTGGGAATGGGCAGCGCAGTCTGGGAGCGGGCAGCACTGTCTGGAAATGGGCAGCGCAGTCTGGGAATGAGCAGCACAGACTGGGAGCGGGCAGCACAGTCTGGAAATGGGCAGCGCAGTCTGGGAGCGGGCAGCACATTCTGGGAATGGGCAGCAGTCTGGGAGCAAGCAGCACAGACAGTGGGCAGTGCAGACTGGGAGTGGGCAGTGCAGACTGGGAGTGGGCAGTGCAGACTGGGAGCGGGCATCGCAGTCTGGGATTGGGCTGCACAGTCTGGGAGCAGACAGCGCAGTCTGGGAATGGGCAGTGCTGTCTGGGAGCAGACAGCGCAGACTGGATGTGGCCAGAACAGACTAGGAGTGGGCAGTGCAGACAGGGAGCCGGCAGCGCAGTCTGGGAATGGGCAGCACAGTCTTGGAGCGGGCAGCGCATTCTGGGAGTGGGCAGTGCAGACTGGGAGTGGACAGTGCAGACTGGGAGTAGGCAGTGCAGTCTGGGAGTAGGCAGTGCAGTCTGGGAGTGGGCAGCACAGTCTGGAAATGGGCAGCACAGTCTGGGAATGGGCAGCAGTCTGGGAGCGGGCAGCTCAGACAGTGGGCAGTGCAGACTGGGAGCGGGCAGCACAGTCTGGAAATCAGCAGCGCAGTCTGGGAATGAGCAGCACAGACTGGGAGTGGGCAGCACAGTCTGGGAATGGGCAGCAGTCTGGGAGCACGCAGCACAGACAGTGGGCAGTGCAGACTGGGAGTGGGCAGTGCAGACTGGGAGCAGGCAGCGCAGTCTGGGAATGGGCAGCACAGTCTGGGAGCTGGCATCACAGTCTGGGAGCAGGCAGCGCAGTCTGGGAGCAGACAGCGCAGTCTGGAAACGGGCAGTGCAGTCTGGGAGCAGACAGCGCAGATTGAGAGTGGGCTGTGCAGACTGGGAATGCACTGTGCAGACTGGGAATGCACAGCGCAGACTGGATGTGGCTAGAACAGACTAGGAGTGGGCAGTGCAAACTGGGAGCCGGCAGCGCAGTCTGGGAATGGGCAGCAGTCTGGGAGAGGGCAGCGCATTCTGGGAGTGGGCAGTGCAGACTGGGAGTGGGCAGTGCAGACTGGGAGCGGGCAGCGCAGACTGGGAGCGGGCAGTGCAGTCTAGGAATAGGCATCGCAGTCTGGGAGTGGGCATCGCAGTCTAGGAATAGGCAGCGCAGTCTGGGAGTGGGCAGCGCAGTCTGGGAGTGGGCAGCACCGTCTGAGAATGGGCATCACAGTCTGGGAGTGGGCAGCGCAGTCTAGGAATAGGCGGCGCGGTCTGGGAGTGGGCAGCACAGTCTAGGAATAGGCAGCGCAGTCTGGGAATGGGCAGTGCAGTCTGGGAGTGGGCAGCACAGCCTGGGAGTGGGCAGCGTAGTCTGGGAGTGGGCAGTGCAGACTGGGAGTGGGCAGCGCAGTCTGGGAACGGGCAGCACAGACTGTGAGTGGGCAGCACAGTCTGGAAATGGTCATCGTAGTCTGGGAATGAGCAGCACAGACTGGGAATGGGCATCAGTCTGGGAGCGGGCAGCTCAGACATTGGGCAGCGCAGACTGGGAGTTGGCAGCGCAGACTGGGAGCAGGCAGCACAGACTGGGAGTGCACAGCACAGATTGGGAGTGGGCAATGCAGACTGGGAGTGGGCAGCACAGACTGGGAGCGGGCAGCACTGTCTGGAAATTGGCAGTGCAGTCTGGGAATGAGCAACACAGACTGGGAGCGAGCTGCACAGTCTGGAACTGGGCAGCGCAGTCTGGGAGCGGGCAGCACATTCTGGGAATGGGCAGCAGTCTGGGAGCACGCAGCACAGACAGTGAGCAGTGCAGACTGGGAGTGGGCAAAGCAGACTGGGAGTGGGCAGTGCAGACTGGGAGCGGGCATCGCAGTCTGGGATTGGGCAGCAGTCTGGGAGCAGACAGCGCAGTCTGGGAACGGGCAGTGCAGTCTGCGAGCAGACAGCACAGACTGGATGTGGCCAGAACAGACTAGGAGTGGGCAGTGCAGACTGGGAGCCGGCAGCACAGTCTGGGAATGGGCAGCACAGTCTCGGAGCGGGCAGCACATTCAGGGAGTGGGCAGTGCAGACTGGGAGTGGGCAGTGCAGACTGGGAGTAGGCAGTGCAGTCTGGGAGTAGGCAGCACAGTCTGGAAATGGGCAGCACAGTCTGGGAATGGGCAGCAGTCTGGGAGCGGGCAGCTCAGACAGTGGGCAGTGCAGACTGGGAGTGGGCAGCGCAGACTGGGAGCGGGCAGCGCAGACTGGGAGTGCACAGCACAGACTGGGAGTGGGCAATGCAGACTGGGAGTGGGCAGCACAGACTGGGAGCGGGCAGCACAGTCTGGAAATCGGCAGCGCAGTCTGGGAATGAGCAGCACAGACTGGGAGTGGGCAGCACAGTCTGGGAATGGGCAGCAGTCTGGGAGCACACAGCACAGACAGTGGGCAGTGCAGACTGGGAGTGGGCAGTGCAGAATGGGAGTGGGCAGTGCAGACTGGGAGCAGGCAGCGCAGTCTGGGATTGGGCAGCACAGTCTGGGAGCAGACAGCGCAGTCTGGGAACGGGCAGTGCAGTCTGGGAGCAGACAGCACAGACTGGATGTGGCCAGAACCGACTAGGAGTGGGCAGTGCAGACTGGGAGCCGGCAGCGCAGTCTGGGAATGGGCAGCACAGTCTCGGAGCGGGCAGCGCATTCTGGGAGTGGGCAGTGCAGACTGGGAGTGGGCATCGCAGTCTGGGAGTGGGCAGTGCAGTCTAGGAATAGGCATGGCAGTATGGGAGTGGGCAGCACAGTCTGGGAATGGGCAGCACAGTCTGGGAGTGGGCAGCGCAGTCTAGGAATAGGCGTGGCAATCTAGGAGTGGGCAGTGCAATCTAGGGATAGGCAGCGCAGTCTGGGAGTGGGCAGCGCAGTCTAGGAATAGGCAGCGCAGTCTGGGAGTGGGCAGCACAGTCTGCGAGTCGGCAGTGCAGTCTGGGAATGGGCAGCACAGTCTGGGAGCAGACAGCACAGTCTGGGAGTGGGCAGCGCAGTCTGGGAATGGGCTGCACAGTCTGGGAGCAGGCCGCACAGCCTGGGAGTGGACTGTGCAGACTGGGAGTGGGCAGCATAGTCTAGGAATAGGCTGCGCAGGCTGGGAGCAGGCAGCACAGTCTGGGAATGGGCAGCACAGTCTGGGAGTGGGTAGTGCAGTCTGGGATAGGGCAGCACAGTCTGTGAGCGTGCAGAAGAGCCTGGGAGTGGGCAGTGCAGTCTGGGAGCAGACAGCACAGACTGGGAGTGGGCAGTGCAGACTGGGAGCGGGCAGTGCAGTCTAGGAATAGGCATCGAAGTCTGGGAGTGGGCATCGCAGTCTAGGAATAGGCATCGCAGTCTGGGAGTGGGCAGTGCAGTCTGGGAGTGGGCAGCACCGTCTGGGAATGGGCATCACAGTCTGGGAGTGGGCAGCGCAGTCTAGGAATAGGCAGCGCCGTCCGGGAGTGGGCAGCACAGTCTAGGAATAGGCAGCGCAGTCTGGGAATGGGCAGTGCAGTCTGGGAGTGGGCAGCACAGCCTGGGAGTGGGCAGCGTAGTCTGGGAGTGGGCAGTGCAGACTGGGAGTAGGCAGAGCAGTCTGGGAATGGGCAGCACAGCCTGGGAGCAGACAGCGCAGACTGGGCGTGGGCAGTGCAGACTGGGAGTGGGCAGTGCAGACTGGGAGTGGGCAGCGCAGTCTGGGAGTGGGTATCGCAGTCTGGGAGCGGGCAGCACATACTGGGAATGGGCAGCGCAATCTGGGAATTGGCAGCGCAGACTGGGTTTTGGCAGCACAGTCTGGAAATGGGCAGCGCAGTCTGGGAGCGGGCAGCACAGACTGGGAGTGGGCAGCGCAGTCTGGGAGCGGGCAGCACAAACTGGGAGTGGGCAGCACAGTCTGGAAATGGTCATCGTAGTCTGGGAATGAGCAGCACAGACTGGGAGTGGGCAGCACAGTCTGGGAATGGGCAGCAGTCTGGGAGCGGGCAGCTCAGACATTGGGCAGCGCAGACTGGGAGTTGGCAGCGCAGACTGGGAGCAGGCAGCACAGACTGGGAGTGCACAGCACAGATTGGGAGTGGGCAATGCAGACTGGGAGTGGGCAGCACAGACTGGGAGCGGGCAGCACTGTCTGGAAATGGGCAGCGCAGTCTGGGAATGAGCAACACAGACTGGGAGCGGGCAGCACAGTCTGGAAATGGGCAGCGCAGTCTGGGAGCGGGCAGCACATTCTGGGAATGGGCAGCAGTCTGGGAGCAAGCAGCACAGACAGTGGGCAGTGCAGACTGGGAGTGGGCAGTGCAGACTGGGAGTGGGCAGTGCAGACTGGGAGCGGGCATCGCAGTCTGGGATTGGGCTGCACAGTCTGGGAGCCGACAGCGCAGTCTGGGAATGGGCAGTGCTGTCTGGGAGCAGACAGCGCAGACTGGATGTGGCCAGAACAGACTAGGAGTGGGCAGTGCAGACTGGGAGCCGGCAGCGCAGTCTGGGAATGGGCAGCACAGTCTTGGAGCGGGCAGCGCATTCTGGGAGTGGGCAGTGCAGACTGGGAGTGGACAGTGCAGACTGGGAGTAGGCAGTGCAGTCTGGGAGTAGTCAGTGCAGTCTGGGAGTGGGCAGCACAGTCTGGAAATGGGCAGCACAGTCTGGGAATGGGCAGCAGTCTGGGAGTGGGCAGCTCAGACAGTGGGCAGTGCAGACTGGGAGCGGGCAGCACAGTCTGGAAATCAGCAGCGCAGTCTAGGAATGAGCAGCACAGACTGGGAGTGGGCAGCACAGTCTGGGAATGGGCAGCAGTCTGGGAGCACGCAGCACAGACAGTGGGCAGTGCAGACTGGGAGTGGGCAGTGCAGACTGGGAGTAGGCAGCGCAGTCTGGGAATGGGCAGCACAGTCTGGGAGCTGGCATCGCAGTCTGGGAGCAGGCAGCGCAGTCTGGGAGCAGACAGCGCAGTCTGGAAACGGGCAGTGCAGTCTGGGAGCAGACAGCGCAGATTGAGAGTGGGCTGTGCAGACTGGGAATGCACTGTGCAGACTGGGAATGCACAGCGCAGACTGGATGTGGCTAGAACAGACTAGGAGTGGGCAGTGCAAACTGGGAGCCGGCAGCGCAGTCTGGGAATGGGCAGTGCAGACTGGGAGCGGGCAGCGCAGACTGGGAGCGGGCAGTGCAGTCTAGGAATAGGCATCGCAGTCTGGGAGTGGGCATCGCAGTCTAGGAATAGGCAGCGCAGTCTGGGAGTGGGCAGCGCAGTCTGGGAGTGGGCAGCACCGTCTGAGAATGGGCATCACAGTCTGGGAGTGGGCAGCGCAGTCTAGGAATAGGCAGCGCAGTCTGGGAGTGGGCAGCACAGTCTAGGAATAGGCAGCGCAGTCTGGGAATGGGCAGTGCAGTCTGGGAGTGGGCAGCACAGCCTGGGAGTGGGCAGCGTAGTCTGGGAGTGGGCAGTGCAGACTGGGAGTGGGCAGAGCAGTCTGGGAATGGGCAGCACAGTCTGGGAATGGGCAGCACAGTCTGGGAGCAGACAGCGCAGACTGGGCGTGGGCAGTGCAGACTGGGAGTGGGCAGCGCAGTCTGGGAATGGGCATCGCAGTCTGGGAATGGGCAGCACAGTCTGAGAGCAGACAGCCCAGACTGGGAGTGGGCAGCCCGGACTGGGATTAGGCAGCACAGTCTAGGAATTGGCAGCACAGTCTGGGAGTGGGCAGCACAGTCTGGGAATGGGCAGCACAGTCTGGGAATGGGCAGCACAGTCTAGGAATGGGCAGCACAGTCTGAGAATGGGCAGCGCAGTCTGGGAATGGGCAGCGCAGTCTGGGAATGTGCAGCACAGACTGAGAGTGGGCAGCGCAGTCTGGGAGTGACATCGCAGTCCAGGAATGGGCATCGCAATCTGGGAGCGGGCAGTGCAGACTGGGAGTGGGCAATGCAGACTGGGAGTGGGCATCGCAGTCTGGGAGCGGGCAGCACATACTGGGAATGGGCAGCGCAATCTGGGAATTGGCAGCGCAGACTGGGATTTGGCAGCACAGTCTGGAAATGGGCAGCGCAGTCTGGGAGCGGGCAGCACAGACTGGGAGTGGGCAGCGCAGTCTGGGAACGGGCAGCACAGACTGGGAGTGGGCAGCACAGTCTGGGAGCAGACAGCGCAGTCTGGGAACGGGCAGTGCAGTCTGGGAGCAGACAGCACAGACTGGATGTGGCCAGAACAGACTAGGAGTGGGCAGTGCAGACTGGGAGCCGGCAGCACAGTCTGGGAATAGGCAGCACAGTCTCGGAGCGGGCAGCGCATTCTGGGAGTGGGCAGTGCAGACTGGGAGTGGGCAGTGCAGACTGGGAGTAGGCAGTGCAGTCTGGGAGTAGGCAGCACAGTCTGGAAATGGGCAGCACAGTCTGGGAATGGGCAGCAGTCTGGGAGCGGGCAGCTCAGACAGTGGGCAGTGCAGACTGGGAGTGGGCTGTGCAGACTGGGAGCGGGCAGCGCAGACTGGGAGCGGGCAGCGCAGACTGGGAGTGCACAGCACAGACTGGGAGTGGGCAATGCAGACTGGGAGTGGGCAGCACAGACTGGGAGTGGGCAGCACAGTCTGGGAATGGGCAGCGCAGTCTGGGAGCGGGCAGCACAGTCTGGGAATGGGCAGCGCAGTCTGGGAAATTGCAGCACCATCTGGGAGCGGGCAGCACAGCCTGAGAGTTGGCAGTGCAGACTGGGAGTGGGCAGCACAGTCTAGGAATAGGCAGCGCAGTCTGGGAGCGGGCAGCACCATCAAGGAATCGGCAGCACAGTCTGGGAGTGGGCAGCACAGTCTGGGAATGGGCAGCGCAGTCTGGGAGCGGGCAGCACATACTGGGAATGGGCAGCGCAATCTGGGAGTGGGCAGCACAGTCTGCGAGTCGGCAGTGCAGTCTGGGAATGGGCAGCACAGGAATAGGCGTGGCAATCTATGAGTGGGCAGTGCAATCTAGGGATAGGCAGCGCAGTCTGGGAGTGGGCAGCGCAGTCTAGGAATAGGCAGCGCAGTCTGGGAGTGGGCAGCACAGTCTGCGAGTCGGCAGTGCAGTCTGGGAATGGGCAGCACAGTCTGGGAGCAGACAGCACAGTCTGGGAGTGGGCAGCGCAGTCTGGGAATGGGCTGCACAGTCTGGGAGCAGGCCGCACAGCCTGGGAGTGGACGGTGCAGACTGGGAGTGGGCAGCATAGTCTAGGAATAGGCTGCGCAGGCTGGGAGCAGGCAGCACAGTCTGGGAATGGGCAGCACAGTCTGGGAGTGGGTAGTGCAGTCTGGGATAGGGCAGCACAGTCTGTGAGCGGGCAGAAGAGCCTGGGAGTGGGCAGTGCAGTCTGGGAATGGGCAGCGCAGTCTGGGAAATTGCAGCACCATCTGGGAGCGGGCAGCACAGCCTGGGAATGGGCAGCACAGTCTCGGAATGGGCAGCACAGTCTGGGAGCGGGCAGCACCATCAAGGAATCGGCAGCACAGTCTGGGAGTGGGCAGCACAGTCTGGGAATGGGCAGCGCAGTCTGGGAGCGGGCAGCACAGTCTGGGAATGGGCAGCGCAGTCTGGGAAATTGCAGCACCATCTGGGAGCGGGCAGCACAGCCTGGGAGTTGGCAGTGCAGACTGGGAGTGGGCAGCACAGTCTAGGAATAGGCAGCGCAGTCTGGGAGCAGGCAGCACCATCAAGGAATCGGCAGCACAGTCTGGGAGTGGGCAGCACAGTCTGGGAATGGGCAGCGCAGTCTGGGAGCGGGCAGCACAGTCTGGGAATGGGCAGCACATTCTGGGAGTGGGCAGCACAGCCTGGGAGCAGGCAGCGCAGTCTGGGAAAGGGCAGCACAGTCTGGGAGTGGGCAGCGCAGTGTAGGAATAGGTAGCGCAGTCTGGGAGTGAGCAGCGCAGTCTGGAAATGGGCAGCACAGTCTGGGATTGGGCAGCGCAGTCTGGAAATGGGCAGCACAGTCTGGGAATGGGCAGCACAGTCTGGGATTGGGCAGCGCAGACTGGGAGTGGTCAGCGCAGTCTGAGAGCAGACAGCACAGTCTGGGAGTGGGCAGTGCAGACTGGGAGCGGGCAGTGCAGTCTAAGAATAGGCATCGCAGTCTGGGAGTGGGCATCGCAGTCTAGGAATAGGCATCGCAGTCTGGGAGTGGGCAGCACAGTCTGGGAGTGGGCAGCACCGTCTGGGAATGGGCATCACAGTCTGGGAGTGGGCAGCGCAGTCTAGGAATAGGCAGCGCCGTCTGGGAGTGGGCAGCACAGTCTAGGAATAGGCAGCGCAGTCTGGGAATGGGCAGTGCAGTCTGGGAGTGGGCAGCACAGCCTGGGAGTGGGCAGCATAGTCTGGGAGTGGGCAGTGCAGACTGGGAGTGGGCAGAGCAGTCTGGGAATGGGCAGCACAGCCTGGGAGCAGACAGCGTAGACTGGGCGTGGGCAGTGCAGACTGGGAGTGGGCAGTGCAGACTGGGAGTGGGCAGTGCAGACTGGGAGTGGGCAGCGCAGTCTGGGAGTGGGTATCGCAGTCTGGGAGCGGGCAGCACATACTGGGAATGGGCAGCACTGTCTGGAAATGGGCAGCGCAGTCTGGGAATGAGCAGCACAGACTGGGAGCGGGCAGCACAGTCTGGAAATGGGCAGCGCAGTCTGGGAGCGGGCAGCACATTCTGGGAATGGGCAGCAGTCTGGGAGCAAGCAGCACAGACAGTGGGCAGTGCAGACTGGGAGTGGGCAGTGCAGACTGGGAGTGGGCAGTGCAGACTGGGAGCGGGCATCGCAGTCTGGGATTGGGCAGCACAGTCTGGGAGCAGACAGCGCAGTCTGGGAATGGGCAGTGCAGTCTGGGAGCAGACAGCGCAGACTGGGTGTGGCCAGAACAGACTAGGAGTGGGCAGTGCAGACTGGGAGCCGGCAGCGCAGTCTGGGAATGGGCAGCACAGTCTTGGAGCGGGCAGCGCATTCTGGGAGTGGGCAGTGCAGACTGGGAGTGGACAGTGCAGACTGGGAGTAGGCAGTGCAGTCTGGGAGTAGGCAGTGCAGTCTGGGAGTGGGCAGCACAGTCTGGAAATGGGCAGCACAGTCTGGGAATGGGCAGCAGTCTGGGAGCGGGCAGCTCAGACAGTGGGCAGTGCAGACTGGGAGCGGGCAGCACAGTCTGGAAATCAGCAGCGCAGTCTGGGAATGAGCAGCACAGACTGGGAGTGGGCAGCACAGTCTGGGAATGGGCAGCAGTCTGGGAGCACGCAGCACAGACAGTGGGCAGTGCAGACTGGAAGTGGGCAGTGCAGACTGGGAGCAGGCAGCGCAGTCTGGGAATGGGCAGTACAGTCTGGGAGCTGGCATCGCAGTCTGGGAGCAGGCAGCGCAGTCTGGGAGCAGACAGCGCAGTCTGGAAACGGGCAGTGCAGTCTGGGAGCAGACAGCGCAGATTGAGAGTGGGCTGTGCAGACTGGGAATGCACTGTGCAGACTGGGAATGCACAGCGCAGACTGGATGTGGCTAGAACAGACTAGGAGTGGGCAGTGCAAACTGGGAGCCGGCAGCGCAGTCTGGGAATGGGCAGCAGTCTGGGAGAGGGCAGCGCATTCTGGGAGTGGGCAGTGCAGACTGGGAGTGGGCAGTGCAGACTGGGAGCGGGCAGCGCAGACTGGGAGCGGGCAGTGCAGTCTAGGAATAGGCATCGCAGTCTGGGAGTGGGCATCGCAGTCTAGGAATAGGCAGCGCAGTCTGGGAGTGGGCAGCGCAGTCTGGGAGTGGGCAGCACCGTCTGAGATTGGGCATCACAGTCTGGGAGTGGGCAGCGCAGTCTAGGAATAGGCAGCGCAGTCTGGGATTGGGCAGCACAGTCTAGGAATAGGCAGCGCAGTCTGGGAATGGGCAGTGCAGTCTGGGAGTGGGCAGCACAGCCTGGGAGTGGGCAGCGTAGTCTGGGAGTGGGCAGTGCAGACTGGGAGTGGGCAGAGCAGTCTGGGAATGGGCAGCACAGTCTGGGAATGGGCAGCACAGTCTGGGAGCAGACAGCGCAGACTGGGCGTGGGCAGTGCAGACTGGGAGTGGGCAGTGCAGACTGGGAGTGGGCAGCGCAGTCTGGGAATGGGCATCGCAGTCTGGGAATGGGCAGCACAGTCTGAGAGCAGACAGCCCAGACTGGGAGTGGGCAGCCCAGACTGGGATTAGGCAGCACAGTCTAGGAATTGGCAGCACAGTCTGGGAGTGGGCAGCGCAGTCTGGGAATGGGCAGCACAGTCTGGGATTGGCAGCACAGTCTGGGAATGGGCAGCACAGTCTGGGAATGGGCAGCACAGTCTAGGAATGGGCAGCACAGTCTGAGAATGGGCAGCGCAGTCTGGGAATGGGCAGCGCAGTCTGGGAATGTGCAGCACAGACTGAGAGTGGGCAGCGCAGTCTGGGAGTGACATCGCAGTCCAGGAATGGGCATCGCAATCTGGGAGCGGGCAGTGCAGACTGGGAGTGGGCAATGCAGACTGGGAGTGGGCATCGCAGTCTGGGAGCGGGCAGCACATACTGGGAATGGGCAGCGCAATCTGGGAATTGGCAGCGCAGACTGGGATTTGGCAGCACAGTCTGGAAATGGGCAGCGCAGTCTGGGAGCGGGCAGCACAGACTGGGAGTGGGCAGCGCAGTCTGGGAACGGGCAGCACAGACTGGGAGTGGGCAGCACAGTCTGGAAATGGTCATCGTAGTCTGGGAATGAGCAGCACAGACTGGGAGTGGGCAGCACAGTCTGGGAATGGGCAGCAGTCTGGGAGCGGGCAGCTCAGACATTGGGCAGCGCAGACTGGGAGTTGGCAGCGCAGACTGGGAGCAGGCAGCACAGACTGGGAGTGCACAGCACAGATTGGGAGTGGGCAATGCAGACTGGGAGTGGGCAGCACAGACTGGGAGCGGGCAGCACTGTCTGGAAATGGGCAGCGCAGTCTGGGAATGAGCAGCACAGACTGGGAGCGGGCAGCACAGTCTGGAAATGGGCAGCGCAGTCTGGGAGCGGGCAGCACATTCTGGGAATGGGCAGCAGTCTGGGAGCAAGCAGCACAGACAGTGGGCAGTGCAGACTGGGAGTGGGCAGTGCAGACTGGGAGTGGGCAGTGCAGACTGGGAGCGGGCATCGCAGTCTGGGATTGGGCAGCATAGTCTGGGAGCAGACAGCGCAGTCTGGGAATGGGCAGTGCAGTCTGGGAGCAGACAGCGCAGACTGGATGTGGCCAGAACAGACTAGGAGTGGGCAGTGCAGACTGGGAGCCGGCAGCGCAGTCTGGGAATGGGCAGCACAGTCTTGGAGCGGGCAGCGCATTCTGGGAGTGGGCAGTGCAGACTGGGAGTGGACAGTGCAGACTGGGAGTAGGCAGTGCAGTCTGGGAGTAGGCAGTGCAGACTGGGAGCGGGCAGTGCAGTCTAAGAATAGGCATCGCAGTCTGGGAGTGGGCATCGCAGTCTAGGAATAGGCATCGCAGTCTGGGAGTGGGCAGCACAGTCTGGGAGTGGGCAGCACCGTCTGGGAATGGGCATCACAGTCTGGGAGTGGGCAGCGCAGTCTAGGAATAGGCAGCGCCGTCTGGGAGTGGGCAGCACAGTCTAGGAATAGGCAGCGCAGTCTGGGAATGGGCAGTGCAGTCTGGGAGTGGGCAGCACAGCCTGGGAGTGGGCAGCGTAGTCTGGGAGTGGGCAGTGCAGACTGGGAGTGGGCAGAGCAGTCTGGGAATGGGCAGCACAGCCTGGGAGCAGACAGCATAGACTGGGCGTGGGCAGTGCAGACTGGGAGTGGGCAGTGCAGACTGGGAGTGGGCAGCGCAGTCTGGGAGTGGGTATCGCAGTCTGGGAGCGGGCAGCACATACTGGGAATGGGCAGCACTGTCTGGAAATGGGCAGCGCAGTCTGGGAATGAGCAGCACAGACTGGGAGCGGGCAGCACAGTCTGGAAATGGGCAGCGCAGTCTGGGAGCGGGCAGCACATTCTGGGAATGGGCAGCAGTCTGGGAGCAAGCAGCACAGACAGTGGGCAGTGCAGACTGGGAGTGGGCAGTGCAGACTGGGAGTGGGCAGTGCAGACTGGGAGCGGGCATCGCAGTCTGGGATTGGGCAGCACAGTCTGGGAGCAGACAGCGCAGTCTGGGAATGGGCAGTGCAGTCTGGGAGCAGACAGCGCAGACTGGGTGTGGCCAGAACAGACTAGGAGTGGGCAGTGCAGACTGGGAGCCGGCAGCGCAGTCTGGGAATGGGCAGCACAGTCTTGGAGCGGGCAGCGCATTCTGGGAGTGGGCAGTGCAGACTGGGAGTGGACAGTGCAGACTGGGAGTAGGCAGTGCAGTCTGGGAGTAGGCAGTGCAGTCTGGGAGTGGGCAGCACAGTCTGGAAATGGGCAGCACAGTCTGGGAATGGGCAGCAGTCTGGGAGCGGGCAGCTCAGACAGTGGGCAGTGCAGACTGGGAGCGGGCAGCACAGTCTGGAAATCAGCAGCGCAGTCTGGGAATGAGCAGCACAGACTGGGAGTGGGCAGCACAGTCTGGGAATGGGCAGCAGTCTGGGAGCACGCAGCACAGACAGTGGGCAGTGCAGACTGGAAGTGGGCAGTGCAGACTGGGAGCAGGCAGCGCAGTCTGGGAATGGGCAGTACAGTCTGGGAGCTGGCATCGCAGTCTGGGAGCAGGCAGCGCAGTCTGGGAGCAGACAGCGCAGTCTGGAAACGGGCAGTGCAGTCTGGGAGCAGACAGCGCAGATTGAGAGTGGGCTGTGCAGACTGGGAATGCACTGTGCAGACTGGGAATGCACAGCGCAGACTGGATGTGGCTAGAACAGACTAGGAGTGGGCAGTGCAAACTGGGAGCCGGCAGCGCAGTCTGGGAATGGGCAGCAGTCTGGGAGAGGGCAGCGCATTCTGGGAGTGGGCAGTGCAGACTGGGAGTGGGCAGTGCAGACTGGGAGCGGGCAGCGCAGACTGGGAGCGGGCAGTGCAGTCTAGGAATAGGCATCGCAGTCTGGGAGTGGGCATCGCAGTCTAGGAATAGGCAGCGCAGTCTGGGAGTGGGCAGCGCAGTCTGGGAGTGGGCAGCACCGTCTGAGATTGGGCATCACAGTCTGGGAGTGGGCAGCGCAGTCTAGGAATAGGCAGCGCAGTCTGGGATTGGGCAGCACAGTCTAGGAATAGGCAGCGCAGTCTGGGAATGGGCAGTGCAGTCTGGGAGTGGGCAGCACAGCCTGGGAGTGGGCAGCGTAGTCTGGGAGTGGGCAGTGCAGACTGGGAGTGGGCAGAGCAGTCTGGGAATGGGCAGCACAGTCTGGGAATGGGCAGCACAGTCTGGGAGCAGACAGCGCAGACTGGGCGTGGGCAGTGCAGACTGGGAGTGGGCAGTGCAGACTGGGAGTGGGCAGCGCAGTCTGGGAATGGGCATCGCAGTCTGGGAATGGGCAGCACAGTCTGGGATTGGCAGCACAGTCTGGGAATGGGCAGCACAGTCTGGGAATGGGCAGCACAGTCTAGGAATGGGCAGCACAGTCTGAGAATGGGCAGCGCAGTCTGGGAATGGGCAGCGCAGTCTGGGAATGTGCAGCACAGACTGAGAGTGGGCAGCGCAGTCTGGGAGTGACATCGCAGTCCAGGAATGGGCATCGCAATCTGGGAGCGGGCAGTGCAGACTGGGAGTGGGCAATGCAGACTGGGAGTGGGCATCGCAGTCTGGGAGCGGGCAGCACATACTGGGAATGGGCAGCGCAATCTGGGAATTGGCAGCGCAGACTGGGATTTGGCAGCACAGTCTGGAAATGGGCAGCGCAGTCTGGGAGCGGGCAGCACAGACTGGGAGTGGGCAGCGCAGTCTGGGAACGGGCAGCACAGACTGGGAGTGGGCAGCACAGTCTGGAAATGGTCATCGTAGTCTGGGAATGAGCAGCACAGACTGGGAGTGGGCAGCACAGTCTGGGAATGGGCAGCAGTCTGGGAGCGGGCAGCTCAGACATTGGGCAGCGCAGACTGGGAGTTGGCAGCGCAGACTGGGAGCAGGCAGCACAGACTGGGAGTGCACAGCACAGATTGGGAGTGGGCAATGCAGACTGGGAGTGGGCAGCACAGACTGGGAGCGGGCAGCACTGTCTGGAAATGGGCAGCGCAGTCTGGGAATGAGCAGCACAGACTGGGAGCGGGCAGCACAGTCTGGAAATGGGCAGCGCAGTCTGGGAGCGGGCAGCACATTCTGGGAATGGGCAGCAGTCTGGGAGCAAGCAGCACAGACAGTGGGCAGTGCAGACTGGGAGTGGGCAGTGCAGACTGGGAGTGGGCAGTGCAGACTGGGAGCGGGCATCGCAGTCTGGGATTGGGCAGCATAGTCTGGGAGCAGACAGCGCAGTCTGGGAATGGGCAGTGCAGTCTGGGAGCAGACAGCGCAGACTGGATGTGGCCAGAACAGACTAGGAGTGGGCAGTGCAGACTGGGAGCCGGCAGCGCAGTCTGGGAATGGGCAGCACAGTCTTGGAGCGGGCAGCGCATTCTGGGAGTGGGCAGTGCAGACTGGGAGTGGACAGTGCAGACTGGGAGTAGGCAGTGCAGTCTGGGAGTAGGCAGTGCAGTCTGGGAGTGGGCAGCACAGTCAAAATGGGCAGCACAGTCTGGGAATGGGCAGCAGTCTGGGAGCGGGCAGCTCAGACAGTGGGCAGTGCAGACTGGGAGCGGGCAGCACAGTCTGGAAATCAGCAGCGCAGTCTGGGAATGAGCAGCACAGACTGGGAGTGGGCAGCACAGTCTGGGAATGGGCAGCAGTCTGGGAGCACGCAGCACAGACAGTGGGCAGTGCAGACTGGAAGTGGGCAGTGCAGACTGGGAGCAGGCAGCGCAGTCTGGGAATGGGCAGTACAGTCTGGGAGCTGGCATCGCAGTCTGGGAGCAGACAGCGCAGTCTGGAAACGGGCAGTGCAGTCTGGGAGCAGACAGCGCAGATTGAGAGTGGGCTGTGCAGACTGGGAATGCACTGTGCAGACTGGGAATGCACAGCGCAGACTGGATGTGGCTAGAACAGACTAGGAGTGGGCAGTGCAAACTGGGAGCCGGCAGCGCAGTCTGGGAATGGGCAGCAGTCTGGGAGACGGCAGCGCATTCTGGGAGTGGGCAGTGCAGCCTGGGAGTGGGCAGTGCAGACTGGGAGCGGGCAGCGCAGACTGGGAGCGGGCAGTGCAGTCTAGGAATAGGCATCGCAGTCTGGGAGTGGGCATCGCAGTCTAGGAATAGGCAGCGCAGTCTGGGAGTGGGCAGCGCAGTCTGGGAGTGGGCAGCACCGTCTGAGAATGGGCATCACAGTCTGGGAGTGGGCAGCGCAGTCTAGGAATAGGCAGCGCAGTCTGGGAGTGGGCAGCACAGTCTAGCAATAGGCAGCGCAGTCTGGGAATGGGCAGTGCAGTCTGGGAGTGGGCAGCACAGCCTGGGAGTGGGCAGCGTAGTCTGGGAGTGGGCAGTGCAGACTGGGAGTGGGCAGAGCAGTCTGGGAATGGGCAGCACAGTCTGGGAATGGGCAGCACAGTCTGGGAGCAGACAGCGCAGACTGGGCGTGGGCAGTGCAGACTGGGAGTGGGCAGTGCAGACTGGGAGTGGGCAGCGCAGTCTGGGAATGGGCATCGCAGTCTGGGAATGGGCAGCACAGTCTGAGAGCAGACAGCCCAGACTGGGAGTGGGCAGCCCAGACTGGGATTAGGCAGCACAGTCTAGGAATTGGCAGCACAGTCTGGGAGTGGGCAGCGCAGTCTGGGAATGGGCAGCACAGTCTGGGATTGGCAGCACAGTCTGGGAATGGGCAGCACAGTCTGGGATTGGCAGCACAGTCTGGGAATGGGCAGCACAGTCTGAGAATGGGCAGCGCAGTCTGGGAATGGGCAGCGCAGTCTGGGAATGTGCAGCACAGACTGAGAGTGGGCAGCGCAGTCTGGGAGTGACATCGCAGTCCAGGAATGGGCATCGCAATCTGGGAGCGGGCAGTGCAGACTGGGAGTGGGCAATGCAGACTGGGAGTGGGCATCGCAGTCTGGGAGCGGGCAGCACATACTGGGAATGGGCAGCGCAATCTGGGAATTGGCAGCGCAGACTGGGATTTGGCAGCACAGTCTGGAAATGGGCAGCGCAGTCTGGGAGCGGGCAGCACAGACTGGGAGTGGGCAGCGCTGTCTGGGAACGGGCAGCACAGACTGGGAGTGGGCAGCACAGTCTGGGAGCAGACAGCGCAGTCTGGGAACGGGCAGTGCAGTCTGGGAGCAGACAGCACAGACTGGATGTGGCCAGAACAGACTAGGAGTGGGCAGTGCAGACTGGGAGCCGGCAGCACAGTCTGGGAATAGGCAGCACAGTCTTGGAGCGGGCAGCGCATTCTGGGAGTGGGCAGTGCAGACTGGGAGTGGGCAGTGCAGACTGGGAGTAGGCAGTGCAGTCTGGGAGTAGGCAGCACAGTCTGGGAATGGGCAGCAGTCTGGGAGCGGGCAGCTCAGACATTGGGCAGCGCAGACTGGGAGTTGGCAGCGCAGACTGGGAGCAGGCAGCACAGACTGGGAGTGCACAGCACAGATTGGGAGTGGGCAATGCAGACTGGGAGTGGGCAGCACAGACTGGGAGCGGGCAGCACTGTCTGGAAATGGGCAGTGCAGTCTGGGAATGAGCAACACAGACTGGGAGCGAGCTGCACAGTCTGGAAATGGGCAGCGCAGTCTGGGAGCGGGCAGCACATTCTGGGAATGGGCAGCAGTCTGGGAGCACGCAGCACAGACAGTGGGCAGTGCAGACTGGGAGTGGGCAGTGCAGACTGGGAGTGGGCAGTGCAGACTGGGAGCGGGCATCGCAGTCTGGGATTGGGCAGCACAGTCTGGGAGCAGACAGCGCAGTCTGGGAACGGGCAGTGCAGTCTGGGAGCAGACAGCACAGACTGGATGTGGCCAGAACAGACTAGGAGTGGGCAGTGCAGACTGGGAGCCGGCAGCACAGTCTGGGAATGGGCAGCACAGTCTCGGAGCGGGCAGCGCATTCTGGGAGTGGTCAGTGCAGACTGGGAGTGGGCAGTGCAGACTGGGAGTAGGCAGTGCAGTCTGGGAGTGGGCAGCACAGTCTGGGAATGGGCAGCAGTCTGGGAGCGGGCAGCTCAGACAGTGGGCAGTGCAGACTGGGAGTGGGCTGTGCAGACTGGGAGCGGGCAGCGCAGACTGGGAGCGGGCAGCGCAGACTGGGAGTGCACAGCACAGACTGGGAGTGGGCAATGCAGACTGGGAGTGGGCAGCACAGACTGGGAGCGGGCAGCACAGTCTGGAAATCGGCAGTGCAGTCTGGGAATGAGCAGCACAGACTGGGAGTGGGCAGCACAGTCTGGGAATGGGCTGCAGTCTGGGAGCACACAGCACAGACAGTGGGCAGTGCAGACTGGGAGTGGGCAGTGCAGAATGGGAGTGGGCAGTGCAGACTGGGAGTAGGCAGCGCAGTCTGGGATTGGGCAGCACAGTCTGGGAGCAGACAGCGCAGTCTGGGAACGGGCAGTGCAGTCTGGGAGCAGACAGCACAGACTGGATGTGGCCAGAACCGACTAGGAGTGGGCAGTGCAGACTGGGAGCCGGCAGCGCAGTCTGGGAATGGGCAGCACAGTCTCGGAGCGGGCAGCGCATTCTGGGAGTGGGCAGTGCAGACTGGGAGTGGGCAGTGCAGACTGGGAGTAGGCAGTGCAGTCTGGGAGTGGGCAGCACGGTCTGGAAATGGGCAGCACAGTCTGGGAATGGGCAGCAGTCTGGGAGCGGGCAGCTCAGACAGTGGGCAGTGCAGACTGGGAGTGGGCTGTGCAGACTGGGAGCGGGCAGCGCAGACTGGGAGCGGGCAGCGCAGACTGGGAGTGCACAGCACAGACTGGGAGTGGGCAATGCAGACTGGGAGTGGGCAGCACAGACTGGGAGCGGGCAGCACAGTCTGGAAATCGGCAGCGCAGTCTGGGAATGAGCAGCACAGACTGGGAGTGGGCAGCACAGTCTGGGAATGGGCAGCAGTCTGGGAGCACGCAGCACAGACAGTGGGCAGTGCAGACTGGGAGTGGGCAGCGCAGAATGGGAGTGGGCAGTGCAGACTGGGAGCAGGCAGCGCAGTCTAGGAATGGGCAGTACAGTCTGGGAGCTGGCATCGCAGTCTGGGAGCAGGCAGCGCAGTCTGGGAGCAGACAGCGCAGTCTGGAAACGGGCAGTGCTGTCTGGGAGCAGACAGCGCAGATTGGGAGTGGGCTGTGCAGACTGGGAATGCACTGTGCAGACTGGGAATGCACAGTGCAGACTGGATGTGGCCAGAACAGACTAGGAGTGGGCAGTGCAAACTGGGAGCCAGCAGCGCAGTCTGGGAATGGGCAGCACAGTCTGGGAGCGGGCAGCGCATTCTGGGAGTGGGCAGTGCAGACTGGGAGTGGGCAGTGCAGACTGGGAGTGGGCAGTGCAGACTGGGAGCGGGCAGCGCAGACTGGGAGCGGGCAGTGCAGTCTAGGAATAGGCATCGCAGTCTGGGATTGGGCATCGCAGTCTAGGAATAGGCAGCGCAGTCTGGGAGTGGGCAGCGCAGTCTGGGAGTGGGCAGCACCGTCTGAGAATGGGCATCACAGTCTGGGAGTGGGCAGCGCAGTCTAGGAATAGGCAGCGCAGTCTGGGATTGGGCAGCACAGTCTAGGAATAGGCAGCGCAGTCTGGGAATGGGCAGTGCAGTCTGGGAGTGGGTAGCACAGCCTGGGAGTGGGCAGCGTAGTCTGGGAGTGGGCAGTGCAGACTGGGAGTGGGCAGAGCAGTCTGGGAATGGGAGCACAGTCTGGGAATGGGCAGCACAGTCTGGGAGCAGACAGCACAGACTGGGCGTGGGCAGTGCAGACTGGGAGTGGGCAGTGCAGACTGGGAGTGGGCCGCGCAGTCTGGGAATGGGCATCGCAGTCTGGGAATGGGCAGCACAGTCTGAGAGCAGACAGCCCAGACTGGGAGTGGGCAGCCCAGACTGGGATTAGGCAGCACAGTCTAGGAATTGGCAGCACAGTCTGGGAGTGGGCAGCGCAGTCTGGGAATGGGCAGCACAGTCTGGGATTGGCAGCACAGTCTGGGAATGGGCAGCACAGTCTGGGAATGGGCAGCACAGTCTAGGAATGGGCAGCACAGTCTGAGAATGGGCAGCGCAGTCTGGGAATGGGCAGCGCAGTCTGGGAATGTGCAGCACAGACTGAGAGTGGGCAGCGCAGTCTGGGAGTGACATCGCAGTCCAGGAATGGGCATCGCAATCTGGGAGCGGGCAGTGCAGACTGGGAGTGGGCAATGCAGACTGGGAGTGGGCATCGCAGTCTGGGAGCGGGCAGCACATACTGGGAATGGGCAGCGCAATCTGGGAATTGGCAGCGCAGACTGGGATTTGGCAGCACAGTCTGGAAATGGGCAGCGCAGTCTGGGAGCGGGCAGCACAGACTGGGAGTGGGCAGCGCAGTCTGGGAACGGGCAGCACAGACTGGGAGTGGGCAGCACAGTCTGGAAATGGTCATCGTAGTCTGGGAATGAGCAGCACAGACTGGGAGTGGGCAGCACAGTCTGGGAATGGGCAGCAGTCTGGGAGCGGGCAGCTCAGACATTGGACAGCGCAGACTGGGAGTTGGCAGCGCAGACTGGGAGCAGGCAGCACAGACTGGGAGTGCACAGCACAGATTGGGAGTGGGCAATGCAGACTGGGAGTGGGCAGCACAGACTGGGAGCGGGCAGCACTGTCTGGAAATGGGCAGTGCAGTCTGGGAATGAGCAACACAGACTGGGAGCGAGCTGCACAGTCTGGAAATGGGCAGCGCAGTCTGGGAGCGGGCAGCACATTCTGGGAATGGGCAGCAGTCTGGGAGCACGCAGCACAGACAGTGGGCAGTGCAGACTGGGAGTGGGCAGTGCAGACTGGGAGTGGGCAGTGCAGACTGGGAGCGGGCATCGCAGTCTGGGATTGGGCAGCACAGTCTGGGAGCAGACAGCGCAGTCTGGGAACGGGCAGTGCAGTCTGGGAGCAGACAGCACAGACTGGATGTGGCCAGAACAGACTAGGAGTGGGCAGTGCAGACTGGGAGCCGGCAGCACAGTCTGGGAATGGGCAGCACAGTCTCGGAGCGGGCAGCGCATTCTGGGAGTGGTCAGTGCAGACTGGGAGTGGGCAGTGCAGACTGGGAGTAGGCAGTGCAGTCTGGGAGTGGGCAGCACAGTCTGGAAATGGGCAGCAGTCTGGGAGCGGGCAGCTCAGACAGTGGGCAGTGCAGACTGGGAGTGGGCTGTGCAGACTGGGAGCGGGCAGCGCAGACTGGGAGCGGGCAGCGCAGACTGGGAGTGCACAGCACAGACTGGGAGTGGGCAATGCAGACTGGGAGTGGGCAGCACAGACTGGGAGCGGGCAGCACAGTCTGGAAATCGGCAGTGCAGTCTGGGAATGAGCAGCACAGACTGGGAGTGGGCAGCACAGTCTGGGAATGGGCAGCAGTCTGGGAGCACACAGTACAGACAGTGGGCAGTGCAGACTGGGAGTGGGCAGTGCAGAATGGGAGTGGGCAGTGCAGACTGGGAGCAGGCAGCGCAGTCTGGGATTGGGCAGCACAGTCTGGGAGCAGACAGCGCAGTCTGGGAACGGGCAGTGCAGTCTGGGAGCAGACAGCACAGACTGGATGTGGCCAGAACCGACTAGGAGTGGGCAGTGCAGACTGGGA
Source organism: Isurus oxyrinchus (assembly GCA_026770705.1). Taxonomy (NCBI): domain Eukaryota; kingdom Metazoa; phylum Chordata; class Chondrichthyes; order Lamniformes; family Lamnidae; genus Isurus; species Isurus oxyrinchus. The sequence continues at coordinate 141,039,140 of JANJGN010000010.1, forward strand.
GCCGGCAGCGCAGTCTGGGAATGGGCAGCACAGTCTCGGAGCGGGCAGCGCATTCTGGGAGTGGTCAGTGCAGACTGGGAGTGGGCAGTGCAGACTGGGAGTAGGCAGTGCAGTCTGGGAGTGGGCAGCACAGTCTGGAAATGGGCAGCACAGTCTGGGAATGGGCAGCAGTCTGGGTGCGGGCAGCTCAGACAGTGGGCAGTGCAGACTGGGAGTGGGCTGTGCAGACTGGGAGTGCACAGCACAGACTGGGAGTGGGCAATGCAGACTGGGAGTGGGCAGCACAGACTGGGAGCGGGCAGCACAGTCTGGAAATCGGCAGCGCAGTCTGGGAATGAGCAGCACAGACTGGGAGTGGGCAGCACAGTCTGGGAATGGGCAGCAGTCTGGGAGCACGCAGCACAGACAGTGGGCAGTGCAGACTGGGAGTGGGCAGCGCAGAATGGGAGTGGGCAGTGCAGACTGGGAGCAGGCAGCGCAGTCTGGGAATGGGCAGCACAGTCTGGGAGCTGGCATCGCAGTCTGGGAGCAGGCAGCGCAGTCTGGGAGCAGACAGCGCAGTCTGGAAACGGGCAGTGCTGTCTGGGAGCAGACAGCGAAGATTGGGAGTGGGCTGTGCAGACTGGGAATGCACTGTGCAGACTGGGAATGCGCAGCGCAGACTGGATGTGGCCAGAACAGACTAGGAGTGAGCAGTGCAAACTGGGAGCCAGCAGCGCAGTCTGGGAATGGGCAGCACAGTCTGGGAGCGGGCAGCGCATTCTGGGAGTGGGCAGTGCAGACTGGGAGTGGGCAGTGCAGACTGGGAGCGGGCAGTGCAGTCTGGAAGTGGGCTGTGCAGACTGGGATTGCACAGCGCAGACTGGGAGTGGGCAGTGCAGTCTGGGAGCGGGCAGCACAGTCTGGGAGTCGGCAGTGCAGACTGGGAGTGGGCAGTGCAGACTGGGACCGGGCAGTGCAGTCTGGGGGCTGATTCCTCGTGTAACTCATTTTTCAAATTGTACTAATATTGATTTGTAATGCTTTGCAACTTTGAATTTTGTAGAACGTCAAAAGTAGTCAGTATCTAAACTTGAACTACATAATTGTTGAAAGCCTGGGCTGTTTTACAGAATTAATCTCTAATTTAATTTGCAGGTAATCTGTGGGAGGTGCTGAAGGATGAGAGTTTAACTCCATATCCACCAGCCTTAGGGGCAGTGTCTCCACAGTGCCCGTCATTGTTTCCCTTCTGCTGGAGCACCTCCCTGACCGACAGCAATGGAGTCACCAGCCCTGGGAGCAGCATAGACCAGAGCCTAACTGACCTGCAGCTGACTGGCATCTACAACACCCCTATCGGCTTAGACACCAAGCCCAGCTCCACACCAATAGCACTGATATGATTAGGGACTGCACAACAGTGAACAGACAACGGCACTCAAGCGTGTTCCAGCATTACAAAACTGCCAAGAAGCAATCAAAAAAATCCACTGTAAAATTATTCATTGCTCAGAGCAGTAGTTACCCAAACACCCCCATATCTACAAACTTGCCACAGATCTATCCTGCAGGATAGGTGCATAGGTGCAGGAAAAGCACTAATATACAACCAATCATAAAGTTATTGAATCATTATAGCACAGGAAGCCATTCAGCCCATTGGGTTCATGACAGCCCTCTGTAGAGCAATCCAATCAGCCCCATTTCCCTGCTCCATCCCTGTAGCCCTGCAAATTTATTTCCCTCAACTGCATATTCAATTTTCTTTTGCAATCATTGATCGTCTCTGCTTTCACCACTCTTATAGGCATTACCACTCGCTATGTAAAAAAGTTCTTCTTCACAACCCCCCCCTGTATCTCTTACCCAAAACCTTGTCTTTTGTTGACCAGCTTGGACACAATTGGCCGAATGGCCTCCTTCTGTCATGTAAACATCTATTAAATCTGTGTCCCCTCATCCTCGTACCATCAGCTAGTGGGAACAGTTTTCCTTGTCTCCCTGTGCAAACCTGTCATTATCTAGTAGACCTGTCAAATCTCCCCTCAATCTCATTGCTCCATGGAGAACAACACCAGCTTCTCCAACCTAACCCTGTGGATAAAATCCCTTAACCGTACAACAATTCTGATAAATCTCCTTTGCCATTTGTCAATGAACCTCACATCCTTCTTAAAGTATGGTGATCAAAACTGGACACAATACTCTAGTTGTGGCCTAATCAGAGCTAAAGCTTCAGCATAACTTCCCAGGCTTTCTACTCAATGCCTCTATTAACGAAGCCCATGATCACATATGCTCTGCTAATTACTCTCTCAATATGCGCTACCTCTTCAAGCATCATAGATCCCCAGGTTCTTCTGCTTGTGCATACTCCTTAGAACCATGGCATTAAGTCTATATTGCCTCTTCCTATCCCCTTTACCAAAATGCATTCTCTCATTTCTCTGTATTAAATTCCATCTGCTATTTGTCTGCTAGCTTACCTGTGTCCTGTTGCAGTTAATTGGTATCATCCTCACTGTTTGCCACTTCTCCAAGTTTAATATCATTGGCAAATTTTAAAATTTTACTCTGCATTTCAATATCCAACACATTTATATATATCAAAAGAAGCAGTGGTCCGAGCACTGACCCTTGGGGGAGAAAAGTGTACCATTCTCCACTCTGAAAGACAACCATTTACCACAACTCGCTGTCTCCTGCCCTTAAGCCGACTTTTTACCCAAGCTGACACTAAACTTCCCATTCGATAAGCCTCAATTTTGTTAACCAGCATCCATTGCATTCCCTTCATCAACCTTCTCTATTATTTCATCAAAAAATTCAATTTGATGAGTCAAGAACAATCTATCTTTTAAAAATCTGTGCTGGCTCTCCTTAATTAACTCAAACTTCTCCAAGTGCCTGTTGATATTTTCCTCAATTATTGATTGGGCGAGATTTTCCAGCCCCTTCCACCAGTGGGATCTTCCTGTTCAGCTGAAGCCAACAGAGATTTGAATGGCTTGCCACATCCACCACGGGAAAACCCACTGCAACAGGGCCAGAAAATCATGGCCATTGTCTCTAAAACCTTACTGTCTACTGATAATAAGCTAACTGGCCTATAGTTCCTTGGACTGTCCTTGCACCTTTTCTTGAATAATTGTCACTCTCCAATCCTCTGGTACTTCCTCCATATCTAGGGAAGGTTGGAAGATTATGGCAAGCCCTTCCGCTATCTCCACTCCCACTCCCCTTCTCAACCTGGGATGCAAGCCATCCGGACCAGGTGACCTATCCCTCTAAGCATAGCCAGTCTTTCCAGTTCATCCTGTCTCTCAATTTTCACCCCATCTGTACAATTTCCACTTCTGATATTTTGTCGGCATCCTCCTACTTAGTAAACACTGATACAAACTACTCAATTATTCCATCCTGTCTCTTCCTGGTGTCCATTCTCATTGCTTATGAAGGTGACCTCCGCCTGGAATGCACGATCCAGGAAACTCATCCTCTCTGATGTTCCGCAGTGATTCCAGCTGCCCCCTCACATTCAGAAACCCTGAGCTTTCAGGCAGCTGAGACACTTCCTTCATACACAGTCCTTAAAGGCACATGAAGTGTCCTTAAGTTCCCACGGGATGCAGAGGTCAAAATTTATAACAAATCATGGATACAGACTATGACCTTTCAACATCTGTGATATAAGGGACGTTTTATTTAAAATATTCTTTAATGAAACATTTCCTCATGTCTTGACTCTCAATTCCAAAGGAAGAACAGTCCTGCTCGCTGTGTGCTCCACATTTACAAATATGCGAGAAATATTCAACAAACTTTCTGGACACACTCGAAATTTTGGAGTCGCCATCCTTGAGATAAGACATTAAACAGAGATCTTGTCTGTCAGTTTGGGTGGATGCAAACAATCTCTGGGCAATCTTAACAAAGCTGGAATTCTCTCAACATTCTTCTCTCAGCCAACATCACCAAGGACAGATTCACTGCTCGTTCATCTCATTGCAGTGTGAGATTTTACTGTGGTGTATGGGATCTCACTGTGTGTGAAGTGTCTGTTGAGTTTGCCTATGTAACAACAGTCTATGAACGTGTCTGAAATTCTTCAAGATGTTTCAGAGGGAGCTGACCTGTATTAAAGGTGAGTCTCTCTTTTGGGATATACTTTGCACTGATTGATGACTGGAAGTTGTATCCCTTGCTCTGCCTCCTGTGGTGACAAATAGTTTGCTATTTGTTCACCTACTGTCTCTAACATTTACTCTGCTCATATGCAAGTTAAGAAGTATGTGCTACAGCTGTGGAAGTTATATCAGTCCTTGCATCGTTTTGTATATTATCATAGTGCTGAAACCTCACAGACATTCTCTCACAGTAAGCTACTTTTTACAAGTGCAATGGCTGCTGTTACTTAGACCAAGGCTCTCATTTAAATGGAGGGATGGCACCTGTAGTAAGATCATGCTCTGTCACTATACCCGGATATGATAACCCCAGATCAGGCAACTGTACAATTGTCACATTACAATTGAGAAAAAGTTTCACTGTGCCTTCTGAAAACATAAAGACTAAAATAATTGATTCTGTGTGCATCAGTGTTTGCATGACATCATATGGCACATGTGACAGTATGAAAATATACGTCAGTGTGCAGTGTGTGTCTCCACGTGGCAGCACATGTCAATTTCTGCATGCGATTGCATGTCTAAAAGTGTATGTGGGACATTGCATGTGCCAGTCTGGGTTTGACTGTGCGCACGACAGTATATGTGAACAATATTGCATGTGAGACAGTGCATGTGTCTGTATGAATGTGACTGACAGTGCATGATCATGACTGTGTGTGTGTGTGACTGCATGTGTCTCAGTATGTGTCTCAACTTTGCAGACATAGACATTCCTGGGCTGTTGCAGGAAGCACAGTATCAGTACTTCAGCCATTTATCAAGTGCATATTGAGCAAAATTGTAGAGAGAGAGGAGCGAGAGGTCACTTTAAGAGAGATAAGGTTGGAAGGGGGTGAGAGCTTAAGGAGAGGACGGAGAAAATGGGTGAGGGCGAGTTTGGAGGAGAGAATGGCAAAACACTGGTGGAATATTTTTATTGGGTTCTCCATGTCTCTTGTCGTTTGAATGGTTCCACTCTGACACTACTGGATTTTATGGAAATGACCCTGTTCCCATAATTTGGGATGAAGTTTGGGTCTTGACACTTGCATGAAGTCATGGCCTAATCTGTTGCACTCTGTGGTGGGATAAACTGATGGGAATTGATTCATTCTTTTGGTTAAAGATAAAGCACAGAAATGTTAGGGATCAAATCCTGACCAGAAAGAGAGAGCACATTCTGTTGGAAAGGTGTTGTGTTAAGAACAGCAACAGGTTGCTAAGAAGCCCTTCATTGAAGCCCTCCTTCAATTATTTAGAACAAAGAGGCTATTACTGTTAAAACCTGTATATATTTTATATTATGTTTTAAAGTGATATATATCAATCTGCTTTCACATAGGAATCAGGAACATTTATTATTCAAATAGACCAGAGCAATTTGGTTCCCACTTTAAAATCATACATTGTCTATATTTTTATTTTCTAAGATAAATTTCCATGTCCACATTTATAATGGTAACTGCCTACGTAAATGTCATGATGTAACGACACCTTCATACCACTGTAGTGCTGCATTTCCACTCGCCAGAGCGGGTGCAGGTTACCCTATGATGTGCTTTCATCATAAATATGGACTTTGTAATTCAGAATGGAATGGGAACTGTGTAAAGATGTAAAATTACACACACCCAATCATACACACACACACGCAGCTATATCCACAAGTGCACCCGTGTGAAACACATTCCTGGATTCACCTATCAAGGTACTCGGACGTGGATCAGAATGTACATATCTGAAACTTCTCTGTGTACTATTTTTGTGCATTAAAGCCTCTGCTTTCAGACAGTTGCTAAGCTGCTTGCTCCCATGGTATAATTTCAGTTTCCCTGTAACTTGTTCATCCACAAAGGGTTGAGAATTCAGGAAGATTTACTGGTTAAATTTATTTCATCACCACAGTAATCTGATGAGCTTTACTACTTGGCTGCTTTTATTGTGCCACAGGAGGAGCACTTCCTGCACACGCCTGTGATGTCACTGACAGCTGCCTGCATTAAAACCAACAAAGACAAAGAAGAAAACCCAACACTGTTCTGGTTCCCTCCCCCACGGCTCTCTTCTGAAATGTGTAGCAGGGTGTGGAAGGGCAAAGCGAAATGGGCAGCAAGGGTGCCAAAGGTTGAAGCAGGGGGTGCGGGGATGCGAAGAGAACCAGTGAAGGGAGCTGTAGCAGAAGCAGCAAAGGGAGCAGACAGGAGGCGAGATTTTGGGACGCACAATGAGGACATAATCGGTTGAAGAAACCATACATGCGCCAGTGGTCAGTGTGGGAGCTGACTGCCCAATTTCTGTTTCCTGTTCGGTGGTAGCAGGAGTTAGTGTTTCTGCCCAGCTGGACATTAGGATTAAAAACAGAAAATACCAGATATGCACAACCTATTCAGGGTCAGCAAACAGAGTTAAGGCCTCACTGGGACCTTCGCTCAGTTTGTTTGAGTTCTGATTGCACCCTGTTAACCTCTCTCTGACCTGCTGTGTATTTCTAATACATGCTGGAAATCTGAAATAAAAAGTAAGTTTCGCTGTCATTGGAAACTTGTTCCAGTGACAAAAATAGTGATGGTCAGATGGCTGCCTTTAGGACATTTCAGTACATCGAGGGCCGCAAAAGGATGATACACTGGCTTACCTACAGAGTTGGGAACATGAGGTGAATATTCAAAAATCTTTGAAAGGTGGTGATATTGACAGTGATAAATATTGACCAGAACACCGAGGAGAATTCTCCTGGTCTTTTCCAATAGTCCAATAGTGCAGTGGGATCTTTCACCTCCACCCCAGAGGGAAAATGGGGCCGCAGTTTAATGTCTCATTCAAAAGAAATATTTGGCAGGTCAAGCAGCATGTGAGAAAATAGATAGGTCATAATATTTCCAGTGTGCTCACTTCATCAGAGCCCTGAGCAGAAGTGGTAGAGAGGTGATGAAGATGAACAAATGTTGTGATGGAAAAGTAGGGGGGGGGGCACCAATAAGCGGCTCTTGAATTAACTTGCCACTGACTGCAAAGTCTCTGTCTGGATTGTGTATCACCTGGTATGATGGGAGCTTTTAGCAGCAAAAGACGTTGGTAACTGACTTCAGGTGTGAACAGCAGGTCACATTAACACAATCCCCATAAACCAGACAATGGGACTAAGCAGAACTCAGAGCAGAAACAGAATGGGATGAGAATTAACATCTCTGTACATTTCATTGTTAAACTGAAAATATACTTGCATATGTATGTATTGTAAGTCAAGACAATCTTCAATCTAGTCACTACATTTCAATAGTCAGAACAGCACTGGCTTGTGATGCAGACTGCACTGTCTGTTAAACTCTCCAGATGGTACCCAGTGACACATTGGCTATCAGAAGGCTCTAGCTGATAGGACAGTAAGCATATCAAAACAAAAGCTATTAGTGATTGCAGAACCAAAGGACAGGATATAAACTGGCCCAATGTTCACAAGACATTAGATGAACTTTTATTGTTAGAGCAGAATTGTAATAAAACAACTGAGGAGCAGTCAAAACTACATAAATTAACTCTTTGAAGATACAATGAGGAGCAGTGTGAGGGTAGGACTGGAGGGAGAGATTGCAGCAGAGGAGCAGCTTCACTCCTTTACTTCACTCGTCTCAGAAACATTTCTTACAATAGGTACTTATGAAGGGAAGCTGCATCTTTCAGAGTTCCTGAACTCAGCTAGAGAATTGCCAACTGAATCGCACCCTCTAGTGGCCCAGTTGAAAACAGCTCTGGCAGAATGAAGAGAGGCACCAATAGCGGAGGGGGGAGATGGGTGGAATGGGTTAAGTCTCTCTCACTCAGAAAACCAAAACCTCAGAAACTTACTAACTCTCCAGGGCTGGGGTGTCTCCCTCCATAGCCCCAAAGGAGAAAGACATTAAAAGCAATACAATCTCAAACTGAGCTCAGAGATCAATTGAAAGATAAGGGCTGAAAGGAGAAATGATCTAACAGTGAACACCACACTGCTGTTGGAAACAATGGATTCTGCAGAACAAACCTGGTTTGCCAAATAGATCCACTGCCTAACGTCAGGTTAATGCTGGAGTTCCTTTCTGAGTACTCACCTTTGACATGGAGAGCCTGGATGATGTACTAATCTAGCCATGTCTCTGCTGTCAGACTGCTGGTCTTGGATAAGTTGTAATTTCCTCTGGCTAAACATGGGGAAAACAGAAGCCATTGTCCACAAACTCCATTCCCATGTCACCGATTCCGTTCCATTCCTGAACAGTCTCAGGCTGAATCAGGCTATTTGCAATCTCAAAGTGCTATTTGGCCAAAGGGGCATTTGCAAAGTCAACTGGGCTAATTTAAACCCTCTTTCTACAGTGACTTTTCAATAGGTTGAATGTGTACCCACAACCCAAGCATGAGAACCTAGAGATTGTGTGGCATCAACATGAAGGGAACCCGTCTCAATCCTATCTGGCTATGATGAATTAACTTGCCACTTTACACATACTAACCTCAATTATGAATACTGGTAGACTGTTTGATCACTGGTTGGCAAAAGTGTTGGGGGGGGGGGGGGGGGTTTGAGACAGACTTGCAGCAACTTTACCAACATCTTATCTAAAATCAGCCAACTAAGCACAGGCCTGTTTGATCCTCAGAGATCCTCTCATGATTGTGTATCTCAATTACCACACGCAGTTGTGCATGAACCCTAGCACAGGACCCATAGGATACACACAGACTGTCGGCCATCAACTGATGTATTACTGGAGTGGCCTGGTGGGGGCAGCAGAGAGATCGTCCCACCACCACCTCATTAAATGGGATGAATTCCTGAACAGAGACAGGATAAAGACAAAACTACAAAATACCACACTGGGTGCATCTTTTTCAAAGTTTTTTTTATACATATGTTGAGAAATCTTTTCGATGACACTGCATTCAACACCTTAACATTAGAGAGCGAGAAACTCAATATAATACAGATCTCAACAAATCCTCACGGACTGAGAAAAGAAAAACAATCAGCACAAAGGACTGGGAAAACAATTTGACTTCTTTCCTCCTTGTCCAGTTCTACTTAAAAAATAAATATTTAATTCAAGTGTCAAAGGTCAAGCACTAGAAACAGGGGTCACGACGGAGCACTTGGAATACACTAAATGCTCGATCCCGCACTGCTTGTGTGGCTGCTTTGCTGCCGGGTCGAGTCTACCATAAATTAATCAAATAAAACACACACACGCACGCGCACACGCACACACACAGAGAACACCAAATAGAGAAACCTGCAGGCTCACTCCCGACAGATCGCTGGAGAACTAAACACCAATCTCAATTTAAATCCCAGTGTTAGACATCTTGATGGAGGACTGATTCCCAAATTAAATAAAGACATGCTCAATATGAATTTGCCTCGAAACTGGGATCAGATGAATGGAAACAGGTGCATCGCTGGGCTAACATATACTGGTGTGCAAATTTAATTTATTCCTAACAATTTCCCTTCTTTACCCCTGTCTCACCGGGAATTAGGACTAAGGTTTGGGGGAGAGGGGGGAGCCGGTCTCGAGCAGCATTTTCAGCAGACACGTGGGGAGACGTGAAGACTGATGAGTTAAACTCAAAGCCATTGTGAAGCTATCCCCTATCCCCCATGCAGGGGACCAGGCTGCCGTCTCTGGGATGAAGGAGGGGGGTTGGTTGATGCTGGAATGTGAACTCAGACCCTCGATCTTAAAATGCAGATAACTTAAAAATAATTTTCATGATGAAATGGGAGCAAATGGCGACATTTGAAGAGTTATCCCGATTGGTTTAAGTTAGCACGCAGTTAGAAGCAGGGTTAGTCGAGTTAGGAGTGAGATTTGGTTAACCAGAGGGTCCCGGTATTGGCATTCCCATTGTTGCTCTTGGCGTTCTGCAGACTCGGCCTCCCCGAGGTGGGTGCTATGGAGTCGGAAGTAGCAAAGACCTGGCCGCCTTCTCATGGCCCGTTCCCATAGGCATAATCGGCCTTGTTGTGCATCACCAACTTGTTGTCCACGAAGTAGAAACTGTCTGACTGGGTCTGGTAGGGTCGAGTGACCATCTCCCGTACTGTGGGCAAGAAGAAAGAAGAACTTACATTTATATGGAATCCTTCACCACCTCCTCAGAGAATCATAGAATGATACAGCACAGAGGAGGCCATTTGCCCATCGTGCATTTGCCAGCTCAGAGAAAGAACTATACAATTAGTCCCACTCCCCTGCTTCTTTCCCAGAGCCTTGCATTCTTTTCAAGTAATCTATCCAATTTCCTTTTGAAAGTTACTACTGAATCTGCTTCCACCGGCCTGGCGGGTCATCATAACTCATTGTGTTAAAGATAGGTTTCCTCAAGGCATCTCTGGTTCTTTTGACAATTATTACCTCCTCCACTGAAGGTGGACAGAGGTTTTTGCCCTATTAGTGTGTTTACCTGTAAACAACATATCTCAAAAACTAATTAATGCAACTTGGTAAACAGATAGGGTATGGCTCAAGGACGAACTGATTAGTATTTGGTGAAGAGACAGATCCGGATCCTGGAATTTTTTAAAGGACCTGTTAACATTGGGAGATAGGATGAATTGACTTTTCTTTTTTAAAGAATATTGTTGTCTTAGAATGTTGTGAATTGTCTCAGCTGCCAAAAATGTGAGCAGATTTTTCAGAGAAGGTTCTTGAATGTAAATTGGCCTAAATCCTCCTCAGTGAGATGGAAGCTCTTCATAAAAGGATTTATTTTAACAGCTTTGTAGTTACAGCGCAATAATCAGGCATGGAAAAGTCTCAAGGAAGAGCTGCTTAATTGTAATAATGTTGACTTAACAGAGTGTGGTGAAGGTATGCATTCTACTGTGTGCCCTCTTCACTTGTCTTAAGTCTGTGACCTCTGGTTATTGATGCTTCAGCCACTGGAAACGGTTTCTTCTTACTAACTCTGCTAACACTATTTATAATTTCCCAAAGTTCATTACAGTCAAGTAAGTGCTTTTGAAATTTAGTCACTGTTGTAATATAGGAAATGCAGCAGTTAATTTCAACAGAGAAAGATCTCACCAACAACACGGACTGACGACATATTCTATTTTAGTGAGGTTGTTTGATGGAGAAATGACATCAAGGTGGTCAGTACAAATAATACAACACCACCCAAAATAAAGAGCCTTACAGACTACTGCATTGCAGACCACCTCTCTTGAGAAAACAGTGCAGCCGACTGGCCCTAATGGAGGCAAGCAGTAAAATTTGATTCAGCTATGTTTCAAGAACCATCTTCTTCGAATGAGCAATAGCCAAAGCACCCAGAGGAAGGCCAGAGGCAGCAGAGCTGAAATACCCCAAAGCAACAACAACATGAACTGCCAGTTCTGTGGGTGTCAATGTGGATTTCGCAGTGGACTCTTCAGTGGCAATAGGAACCACAAAAGATGATGAAATTACTTACAGCTTATACATACTCAAACAATGAAAAGTCTACCATGAATGGCTGATGGGTACCTATTAGTTGGTATACCAGGGAGAACTCCCTCTGTGCTCTTCCTCCAATAGGAATGGCCAATCATTCACGTTCACTTGACAAGGTAGGAGGGATCTCAGTTTAACATTACACCAGAAAGACGACAACTCTAACAGTGCAGCGCTCCCTCAGTACTGCCCCTCCGACAGTGCAGCGCCCCCTCAGTACTGTGCCTCCTACAATGCAGCATTCCCTCAGTACTGTCTCTCTGTCAGTGCAATGTTCCCTCAGTATTGATCCTTAGACATTCCGTGCTCCCTCAGCAGTCACCTTCCAATGCAGTGCAGTGCTCCCTCAGTTTCGACCTTCCAACAGTGAAGTGCTCCCTCAGTATTGATCCTACGACAGTCTGGCACTCCCTCAGTAGACCTTCCCTCAGTACTGACCCTCCGACAATGCAGCAGTCCTTCAGTACCGACCCCCCAACAGTCTGGCGCTCCCTCAGTACTGACCCTACGACAGTCTGCCAGTCAGCACTCCCTCAGTACTGACTCTGCGACAGTGCAGCACTCCCTCAGTGCTGACCCTCTGGCTGTCCAACTCTCCATCAGCACTGATGCTCTGACAGTGCAGCGCTCCCTCAGTACTGATCCTATGATAGTCTGGTTCTCTCTCAGCTGTGACTTTCCCTTGGTACTGCCCCTCCGACAATCTGCCAGTCAGTACTTCTTTCAAAATTCATTTACAGAACGTGGGCTTTGCTGGCTGGGCCAGCATTCATTGCCCATCCCTAGTTTCCCTTGAGAAGGTGGTGGTGAGCTGCCTTCTTGAACCGCTGCAGTCCCTGTGGTGTAGGTACACCCACAGTGCTGTTAGGGAGCGAGTTCCAGGATTTTGACTCAGTGACAGTGAAGAAACGGCGATATATTTCCAAGTCAGGATGGTGAGTGACTTGAGGGAAACTTCAGCTGGTGGTGTTCTTATGTCCCTGCTGCCTTTGTCCTTCTGGATGGTTGCAGTTGTGGGTTTGAAAGGTGTTCCCTAAGGAACCTTGGTGAATTCCTGCAGTGCATCTTGTAAATGGTACACACTGCTGCTACTGTGCGTCGGTGGTGGAGGGAATGAATGTTTGTGGGTGTGGTGCCAATCAAACAGGCTGCTTTGTCCTGGACGATGTCAAGCTTCCTGAGTGTTGTGGGAGCTACACTCGTCCAGGCAAGTAGAGACTATTCCATCACACTACCGACTTGTGCCTTGCAGATAGTGCACAGCCTTTGGGGAGTCAGGAGGTGAGTTGCTCATCGCAGGATTCCTAGCCCCTGACCTGTGCTTGTAGCCACAGTATTCATATGGCTAGTCCAGTTCAGTTTCTGGTCAATGGTAACCCCCAGGGTGCTGATAGTGGGGGATTCAGTGATGGTAATGCCATTGAACATCAAGGGGCAATGGTTGGATTCTCTCTTGTTGGAAATGGCCATTGCCTGACACTTGTGTGGTGTGGATGTTACTTGCCGCTTGTCAGCCCAAGCCTGGATAATGTCCAGGTCTTGTTGCATTTGGACATGGACTGCTTCAGTAACTGAGGAGTCACGAATGGTGCTGAACATTGTGCAATCAGCAAACATCCCCACTTCTGACCTTATGATGGAAGGAAGGTTTTGATGAAGCAGCTGAAGATGGCTGGGCTGAGGACACTACCCTGAGGAACTCTTGCAGTGATGTCCTGGAGTTGAAGTGACTGACCTCCGACAACCACAACCATAACCATCTTCCTTTGTGCTAGGTATGACTCCAACCAGTGGAGAGTTTCCCCCGATTTCCCATTGACTCCAGTTTTGCTCGGGCTCCTTGATGCCACACTCGGTCAAATGCAGCCTTGATATCAAGGGCAGTCACTGTCACCTCACCTCGGGAGTTCAGCTCTTTTGTCCATGTTTGAACTAAGGTTGGAATGAGATCAGGAGCTGAGTGGCCCTGGTGGAACCCAAACTGAGCATCAGTGAGCAGATTTTTGCTAAACAAGTGCCGCTTGATAGCACTGTTGATGACTCCTTCCATTACTTTACTGATGGAGAGTAGACTGATGGGGCGGTAATTGGCTGGGTTGGATTTATCTTGCTTTTTGTGTACAGGACATACCTGAGCAATTTTCCACAGAGCCAGGTAGATGCCAGTGTTGTAGCTGTACTGGAGCAGCTTGGCTAGGGGCTCGACAAGTTCTGGAGCACAAGTCTTTAGTACTATTGCTGGAATATTGTCAGGGCCAATACCTTTGCAGTATCCACTGCCTTCAGCCGTTTCTTGATATCACATGGAGTGAATTGAATTGGCTGAAGACTGGCATCTGTGATGCTGGGGACCTCTGGAGGAGGCTGAGATGGATTATCCACTCGGCACTTCAGGCTGAAGATTGTAGCAAATGCTTCAGCTTTATCTTTTGTGTTGATGTGCTTGGTTCCTCCAACATTGAGGATGGGGATACTTGTGGAGCCTCCTCCTCCAATGAGTTATTTAATTGTCCACCACCATTCACGACTGGACGTGCAGGACTGCAGAGTTTAGATCTGATCCATTGGTTGTGGGATTGCTTAGCTCTGTCTATCAATTGCTGCTTATGCTATTTGGCACACAAATAGTCCTGTGTTGTAGCTTCACCAGGTTGACACCTCATTTTTAGGTAAGCCTGGTGCTGCTGCTAGCATGCTCTCCTGCACTCTTCATTGAACCCTCCAACAGTACAGCATTCCCTCAGTACTGGCCCACCAACAGCGTGACACTCCCTCAGTACTGGCCTTCCGACAGCGCAGCACTCCTTCAGTGCAGCATTTCCTCAGCACTGGCCGTCTGACCGTCCTGCACCTGCTCAGCGCTGACCCTCCGACAGTGCAGCACTCCTTCAATACTGACTGTCCGACCGTCCAGCACTTGCTCAGTACTGACCCTCGAGCCTTGGAACATTGCCTCAGGATTGACCATCCAACAGTGCAGTACTCTCTCAGTAACGACCCTCTGACAGTCCCTCACTCCCTCAGTACTGACCCTCCAACAGTGCAGCACTCCCTCAGTACTGAACCTCCGACAGTGCAGTGTTCCCTGAGTACTGACCCTCCGACAGCGCAGCACTCCCTCAATGCTTCCAGCACAGTAATGAGAGTGCTGGACTGTCAGCCTAGATTATGCACTAAATCCTAGAACGGGGCTTAAACCCATAACCTTCTGACTCCCTCAGTACTGACCCTCTGACAGTGCAGCATTCCTTTAGCATTTGGGGTGATGGCCTAGATTATGGGGCCGAAGTTTCCATGGTGGTGCGATGCCACAGCCTTCCAGCTCAGAGGCGAGAGTTCTACGCACTGAGGCTCGGATGGAGGATGAAGAGCGTGAGAGGTTCTGGAGTTGATAAAGCAGAAGGCTTAATGCTCATTCTCAGGATGAGAACTTCGCTAGCAAGGTGTCATTTGCTCCCATCACTAATTATCCGAGAAATATGGTGAGCCACTTTCTTAAACCACCAGTTTTCATACAACTGAGTGTCTCACTGGCCCATTATGGAAGGCAGTTAAGAATCAACCCCACTGAACTGAGACTGGAGCTACATACCCAGACTGGGCAAGGATGGCAAGTTTCCTTCCCTATTGGTCATTGGTGAACTAGTTGGGTTCTTATGATACTGATAGCTTCACTATCACTTTTACTAAATATATAAAATTTACAAGTATTTTTTAAACTGAATTTGAAGTTCTGAAATGTCCCTGGTGGGATTTGAACTCATGTTTTCTGGATTATCAGTCCCATGAGATCACCACTACACTATCATACTAGTTAAGAGCTTCTCTATTTCCCCTTTCAATAGGCTAAAAGGGTTAAATTATGAGGACTGACACAGAAACACAGAATTGGCCCAGATGACCATTCAGCCCACCGTGTCTGCACCAGCTCTCCAAATGAGCAATTCACCTAGTGTCATTCCCCCACCTTCTCCCTGTAACCCTGCACATTCTTCCCAGTCTAATTCCCTCTTGAATGCCTCAATTGAACCTGCCTCCACCATACTCAGACAGTGCAGTCCAGATCTTAACCACTCACTGTGAAAAAGTTTCTCTTCATATCGCTATTGCTTCTTTTACTAATTACTTTAAATTTGTGCCCTCTTGTTCTCGATCCTTTCACGAGTGGGAACAGTTTCTCCTGATTTACTCTGTCCAGACTCCTCATGATTTTGAGCACCTCTATCAAATGCACTGACTAGGTTTGTATTTCCATGACTAAGGAAGCTTTAAGGGGCGATCGAATTGAAGTATTTAGGATGATTAAAGGATTCAGTAAGGTAGATAGAGAGAAACAATTTCCTCTGGTTGGGGAATCTAGAACAAAGGGGCAGAATGTTAAAATTCGAGCCAGGCCTTTCAGGGGTGATGTCAGGAAGCACTTCCTCACACAGAGGGAAGTGAAAATCTGGAACTCTCTCCCCTCAAAATGTTTGGGGCTGGGGTGGACGAGGTCAATTTAAAATTTCAAAACTGAAAATGATAGAGTTTTGTTGGGGAAGGGTATCAAGGGATACGGAACCAAAACGGGTAAATAGAGTTCTGACACAAATCTAACAAGGAGCTGAATGGCTTCTTCTTTTTGCTATGTTAAGTCTCCACCAGAGTTCTTTAAACAAGTTTGACAGAGATTTAAAAATGGGTCAAAAGATATGTCAATTTGCCTTTGGCTGAATCAGGAACTTGCTCCATGTATTTGTTCACTGCCCCAGCGGCAGAAACTTGCCCCAAGTAACCAATATCGAAGATGAGATCATCAATAGGGTAGAAGGCCTCACAAGGCTGCTCCCATACTCACTGAGTTCCTCGGAGAGCTGGGGAAACTCGTAGATGTGCTCACATGTGTTCTTGCTGCTGGGGATGCAGAAACCAAACTCAAAGTCAAAGCTCTTCAGCAGCTGGTCCCGGAAGTAGTGTCTCTCAATCATTCTGAAGCTGTTGATTGGCTTGTCACCCACTGTGAATTCCACCCTGCAGACATAAGGAAGCTGTGATTGATATCTGCACCATGACATTGTCCAAAATTGGGCTCAGTAGGTAGCACACAGGGACCTCTAAATCTCGCGGTTGTAGGTTTGAGTCCCGCTCCAGAGACTACAGCCCCATAATCCAGGCCGATAATTCCAGTGTGGGAGGGGCAGCACCGAGGTAGTGGCATAGTGTGGGAGGGGCAGCACTGAGGGAGGGGCACACAGTCAGGGGAGCGGCGCACTGTGGGAGGGGCAGCGGTGCACTGTGGGAGGGGCAGCGCCGAGGGAGTGGCACAGTGTGGGAGGGGCAGCACTGAGGGAGGGGCACACTGTCAGGGGTAGCGGCACACTGTGGGAGGGGCAGCGCACTGTCGGAGGGGCAGGGCCGAGGGAGCGGCGCCACTGTCGGGGGAGCGGCACCGAGGGAGCGGCACTGAGGGAGGGGCAGCATTGTCAGGGTCAGCGGCGCACTGTGGGAGGAGCAGGGCCGAGGGAGCGGCGCACTGTGGGAGGGGCAGGGCCGAGGGAGTGGCGCACTGTCGGAGGGGCAGGGCCGAGGGAGCGGCGCACTGTCGGAGGGCCAGGGCCGAGGGAGCGGCACACTGTCGGAGGGCCAGGGCCGAGGGAGCAGCACAGTGTGGGAGGGGCAGCGCCAAGGGAGCAGCACAGTGTGGGAGGGGCAGCGCCGAGGAAGCGACGCACTGTCGGAGGGGTAGGGTCGAGGGAGCAGCACAGTATGGGAGGGGCAGGGCCGAGGGAGGGGCAGCGCCGAGGGAGTGCTACATTGTCAGAGTACAAGGATTAAGGAAGGATATATGTGCATCGGAGGCAGTTCAGAGAAGGTTCACTCAACTGATTCCTGTGATGAAGGGGTTATCACATGAGGAAAGTTTGAGCATGTTGGGCCTATACTGAGAGTTTAGAAGAATGAAAGGTGATCTTATTGAAACATAGAATTCTGAGGGGGCTTAACAAAGAGAGTGTTTCTCCTCGTGGGGGAATCGAGAACAAGAGGGCACAGTTTAAAAAGAACGGGTCTCCCATGGGGAGGAATTTCCTCTTTCAGGGGATCATTAGTCTTTAGAATTCATTCCTCAGAGCAGTGGAGACAGGTTATTGAATATATTCAGGGCTGAGTTAGACAGATTTTTAATCTACAAGTTTCTCTAAGGTTATGGGGTTAAGGTCACAATCAGATCAGCCATAATTTAGTTGAATGGTGGAGCAGGCCCGAGGGGCTGAATGGCCTCCTCCTCGTTTTCCTTATGTTTTTTCAGATAAGACTTTACTCCAAGGGGCGAACTGCCCTCTCAGATGGATATAAGCAATCTCACGGCAATATTCCAACAACAGAATATCTGGTCATTATCATACCGCTTTTTGTTGGGTCTTGATGTGTGCAAATTGTCTGCCACATTTCCTATACTGCAACATCGACTACACTTAAAAAGTATTTAATTGGCTGCAAATGCTATGGGATGTGCTGAGGTCATGAAAGGCGCTATAGAAATGCATGTCTTTCTTCTTACTTTAGAACTATAACCAAATGGATGCTGGCCTAAGACACGCGGAACAGGAAAACATGAGGTTCCAGGTTCAGCCGCAGCTCAGTCCCCCACACTGTCCCCCTCCCAAGGGGGCTCACAGTCAGTGTTTACACACCAGTCAATCAGTGTGCAAACCCTCCAACCTCCACTCCCCCCACCCATTTACTGTGAGAGTACACCCCCTCACCCCTGACCCTTGACCCCTTCCAGGCTCTCGGCACTTACGTGGCTCCGACTTGCCGCAGGCGAAGGAAGGCCGGGGTGAACTGGTAGCGTACAAACCGGCCAGCATTGGCATCCACATCTTTCTTGTCCCCCTGGTCACGCTCTGCAACAGAAGTACCCACATTACAGCTGAAGATTAATTTCACAGAAATGAAGAGGAAGTGGAGAGAGACGGTTAGGGAAATAGAGAAGTGAGTGTGAGAAGACTGGGAGGAGAGAAGAAGGAGCAAACAGGATCTCTGGACACAGATCTGCAGCTCAATGGAAAACTCCTGAGGGAGGCAGAGAACTAGAGAGGGAGAGGGGGATGGAAAGAAGGGGGGGGAAGGGGAAGAAGAGAGAGAAGGGGAGCAAGAGGAAGAAACATAACATAGCAACTAGGAGGAGTAGGCCATTCGGCCCTTTGAGCCTGCTCCACCTTTCAATATGATTATGGCTGATCCTCTATCTCAACGCCATATTCCCTCCATACCCCTAATATCCAAAAATTTATCAATTTCTTTCTCCAATATACTCAGTGACCTGGCCTCCAAACCTTCTATGGTAGAGAATTCCACAAGTTGACCTCCTCTGAGTGAAGAAATTTTTTCTCATCTCAGTCCTAAATGGCCTGTCCTGTATCCTGAGACTGTGGCCCCTGGTTCTAGACTCCCCAACCAGGGGAAACATATTCCCTGTATCAAGTCTATCTAGCCCTGCAAGAATTTTATATATTTCAATCAGATCCCCTCTCATTCTTCTAAACTCTAGTGAATACAGACGAACCAATCTCTCCTCATACAACAGTCCAGTCATCCCCAGTATCAGCCTAGTGAACCTCCGCTGCACTCCCTCTATGGCAAGTATATCCTTTCTTAAGTAGGGAGACTAAAACTGCCGCAATACTCCAGGTGTGGTCTCACCAAGGCCCTGTATAGCTGCAGTACAATATCCTTACTTCTGAACTCAAATCCTCTTGCAATGAAGGCATTTGCCTTCCTAATTGTTTGTTACACCTGCTTATTTACTTTCATTGACTGGTGTACAAGGACACCCAGATCCCTTTGGGACTCGAAATCAAGTTCTGTCGAAGGGTCATGAGGACTCGAAACGTCAACTCTTTTCTTCTCCGCCGATGCTGCCAGACCTGCTGAGTTTTTCCAGGTAATTCTGTTTTTGTTCCCTTTGTACATCCACATTTCCCAATATATCACCATTTAAATAATACTCTGCCTTTCTGTTTTTCACACCGAAGTGTATAACTTCACATTTATCCACGTTATACTGCATCTACCATGTGTTTGCCCACACACACACATCTAAATCACCCTGAAGGCACCTTGCATCCTCCTCACAACCCTGCCCAGTTTTGTGTCATCAGCAAACTTGGAAATATTACATTTGGTTCCCTCATCCAATTCATTTATATATATTGTGAATAGCTGGGGCCCCAAGAACAGATCCCTGCGGTACACCACGAGTCACCACCTGTGTCCTGGAAAAAGACCATTTATTCCCACACTCTGTTTCCAATCTGTCAACCAATTCTCAATCCATGCCAGTATATTACCCCCAGTCCCATGTACTTCAATTTTTCCCACTAGCCTCTTATGTGGGACCTTATCAAAAGCTTTCTTGAAATCCAAATACACCACATCCACTGGTTCTCCCTTATCTATTCTACTAGTTACATCCTAAAAAAACTCCAGTAGATTAGGTAATCATGATTTCCCTTTCATAAACCCATGCTGACTTTGTCAATCCTATTATTGCTTTCCAAGTGTTCTGTTACCATGTCTTTTGTAATAGACTCAACATTTTCTCCACTACTGATGTTAGGCTAACTGGTCTGTAATTCTCTGCTTTTTTCTCCCCCTCCTTTTCTAAGTAATGGGGTTACATTTGCCATTCTCCGATCTGTAGGAACTGCTTCAGAGTTTATAGAATTTTGGAAGATGACCACCAATGCATCCAATATTTCCACTTCCTTTAGAACTCTGGGCTGTAGATTTTTCAACCTTTAACCCCAGTCATTTCTCTATCAGCATTTTTTTTACTAATACTGATTTTCTTCAATTCCTCCTTTTCCCTGGACGCTTGGTCCCTAACATTTCTGGGAAATTATTGTGTCCTCTTTTGCAAAGACGGAGCCAAAATATGTATTCAATTCTTCTGGCATTTCTTTATTCCGTATTATAATTTCTGACTGTATGGGACCTACGTTTGTCTTTGCTAATCTTTTTCTCTTCATATAGTTATACAAGCTTTTACAGTCAGTTTTTATGTTCCTTGCAAGTCTGCCTTCCTCTTTTGCTTCTTACTTTTCTCTTTCGTTTCTCTCTGTCTCCCTGCTGAGGCTCCCATCCCCCTACCATTCTAGTTTAAACCCTCCCCCACAGCACTAGCAACACCACCCCTCACCTTAAGACATTGGTCCCGGTCCTGCCCAGGTGCAACCCATCTTGTTTGTACTGGACCCTGAACCGGTCCCAATGTCTCAGGAATCTGAATCCCTTCCCCCTACACCATCTCTTCAGCCACGTATTCATCCGATATATCCTGTTATTTCTACTCTTGCTAGCACATGGCACTGGTAGTAATCATGAGATTACTACCTTTGAGGTCCTACTTTTTAATTTAAGCCCTAACTCCCTATATTCAGCTTGTAGGACCTCACCTCTTTTTTCACCTATGTCATTGGTACCAATATGTACCACGACCATTGGCTGTTCCCCCTCCCCCTTCAGAATGCCCTGCAGCCTCTCCGAGACAACCTTGACCCTGGCACCAAGAAGGCAACATACCAGCTTAGAGTCTCTTTTGCAGCCGCAGAAATGCCTGTCTGTTCCCTTTACTATTAAATCCCCTATCACTATAGCCCTGCCACTCTTCTTCCTCCCCTCTCGTTCAGCAGAGCCACCCGTGGTGCCATGGACTTGGCTCCTGCTGCTTTCCCTCAAGAAGTCATATCCTCCAACAGTATCCAAAACGGTATTTCTGTTAGAGAGGGGGATGGCCACAGGGAGCTCTTGTACTACTTGCCTTCCTCTACTCTGCCTGGTGGTCACCCATTCCCTTGCTGCCTGTTCAGTCTTTGCCTGCGGTGTGACCGCCTCACTCAGCAAGCTATCTACAATAATCTCAGCATCGCAGAAGCTCCACAGTGAATCCAACCCCTGCTCCAGCTCTGAGATGCTGATAGCCAGTAGCTGCAGCTGGACACACTTCCTGCACAGATGGTCACCAGGGATATTGTAAGTGTCCACGACTTCCCCCAGAACGCAGGAGAAGCATATCACAGGTGCGAGCTCTGCTGCCACGGCTTCCCTTTAGGTTAAGCTAGTTTAGTTACTCCCTTTAAAGAATACTCTACTCTAGGGACCTTATTCCACTCCAAACACTCTCACTATAGTCCAAAGCCCTCACCTTATTTTGTTTAAGCTAATGGACTGCAGCAGTTTAATTAGTAGTCACCACTCTCCCTGGAACTCTGGATCTGTCCTCGTGCCACTTTCAGCCCAGAGTCCAGCTCCTGCTCTTTTTAAATCTCTGCTCTGACTCTCAGCTCCTGCTCTTTTTAAGAGAGGTGGACAGGAGAGGGAAGGGAGAGGTGGGGGGCAGAGGGAGAGAGAGAGGGGGCAGGGGGAGAGAGAGAGAGAGAGACGGGGGAAGGGAGAGAGAGAGAGAGAAACGGGGGAAGGGGAGAGAGAGAGAGACAGTGGGAAGGGAGAGAGAGAGAGACAGGGGGAAGGGGGAGAGAGAGAGACAGGGGGAAGGGGGAGAGAGAGAGACAGGGGGAAGGGGGAGAGAGAGAGACAGGGGGAAGGGGGAGAGAGAGAGACAGAGAGGAAGGGAGAGAGGGAGACAGAGAGGAAGGGAGAGAGGGAGACAGGGAGGAAGGGAGAGAGGGAGACAGGGAGAAAGGGAGAGAAGGAGACAGGGAGGAAGGGAGATGGCAGGGAGAGTGAGAGGTAATTGGAAGGTGGAGAGAGAGTTAGGAGATGGGGGGAAAATGGGGAGAGAGAGAGGGGTGGAGACGGGGAAAGGGCTATTGCCTTCTACCCACATACTCCCCAGATACATAGAATGATCCCATTCCCCCCCCTCAACTACCCAACAAGCCCTCACATGGGATTAATGACAACCTGCACAATCTCAGTCTGACTCACCAGAGGCAGGTGGCTTGGTAATTTCAAATAAGATGGCCCCAGATTCCATGTCGCGAATCTTGAATCTCGTGAAATCGATATTGTAAACATTGTCCTCAGGAGCACATAAATAATCTGGGTGGAGAAATTAATAGAAATTATTCGGTTGAGTCAGAACCCAAGAGGTAGAAACAAGGCAAAACCACAACGTCCCAAATCCAAACATTCTCCTACTCCTGTCACCCCAAGGCCCCTCTCCTCAAGGCCCCATCACCCCAAACACAACCCTCACCTATTGTTTAATCTTCAAGGTCCCTCTGTGGGCAAGTAACATCAGTATCGTAAACCCCATAGATCCCCAGATCTTTTCAAAGCCTCAAGAACAATTCAGCAAGAAATGAAGATCAGAATCGCACCCCACACAGAAATTGGAAACTCAGGCTCAAGGCTCAGCAACTGCACCACACCTTACATCCGCAGTTACCTTACAAAATCTGAAACCAGATCATTTACAGAGAGATTAGAACAGATGAGCGAAAATTTGGTCAAAGAGGTCAGTTTTAAGGAGCATTTTAAAGCAGATAGAGAGGCAGAGAGGTTTAGAGAGGGAATTTTAGAGCTTAGGGCTCAGGCAGCTCAAGGCACAGACACCAATAAAACAGCAACAAAAATTGGGAATGCACAAGAGGCCAGAATTGGAGAAGTGCAGAAATCTTGGAGGGTTGTACGACTGGAGCAATTTAGAAATAGGGAAGGGCAAGGAGGTCATGGGGGGAGTTTGAACACAAGGATAAGAATTGTAAAAATTCAAATCAGGAGCCAATATGTCAGGGAGCAAAGAGGTGATGTGTGAATGAGATTTGGTGGGAGTTAGAATCGCAGAATTGTTACAATACAGAAGGATAGGGGCAGCAGAATTTTTTCATGTATTGAAGTTCATGGAAGGTGGAAGATGGGAGACAGGTGAGGAAAATGTTGGATTAAGTGACAGAGAGAGAGAGAGCGAGTGAGTGTGAGCGAGAGCACTCAAATGGCAGCAAGAATCCTCCCTGATAATTAAAGTGATGCAATGATTTTATTCCTAAAGATCCCCACTACCCTATACCTGACCTAAACAGTCCTTCTGCCTCTTTTTCTCTCTGTTCAGAAGCTTGTCTAGACTGCTTAGCTCTCTGCCAATGCCAGCCAGTAGAAGGGGCACAGTTTTCCACCCAGCTGTGTTTGTTAACCCCCCAATAACCCAGCTGAGAACAGGTTGCGGCCTGGAAAAGCAGCTGAATCTCACTTGCTTTGTATTTCACGGGCTTAAGCTGTTGTCATAATGAATTAGGATTTTAACAAAAAATTCTACAGATTGCAAGAGTGTTTCGGAAGAACAAAGTAACTTCAGGGATGATTTGGTGCTAAAGTTCAAATGGTTTTTGTTTGTCAATAGACTGGGCATCTTAACAGCGATGGAGAAATAGTTTCACACAATAAATATATGTATAAACACGGGAACAGGAGGCAACCATTCAGATCCTCAAGCCTGTTCCAACATTGAATTAGATCATGGCTCAACTGTACCTCAATTCCATCTTTCTTCCACATCCTGTGATATAAGTCTATCCATCTCCACCTTAAAAGCTCCAACTGATCTGCAACATCCGCAGACGTTCTGGGGGAGACAGTTCCAGATTTCCACTACGCTATGTGTGAAGAAATGTTTCCTGACATCACCCCTGACTCTGATTTAAAGGTCCTATCCCCTTATTCTAGACTCCCTCAGCCAGAGGAAATAGTTTCTGTTGAATCCTTTAACATCTTAAACACCTCGATTAGATCATGCCTTAATCTTCTAAGCTTGAATGAGTACAATTTGCCAGTGCAAGCTGCTAAATTAACCCTGTTAGCCTCCAGATCAGTCTGGAGAATCTGTGCTTTAATTTGTCCAAGATCAATAGGTACCCTCCTGAGGGGTAATGGCCAGGTCTGATCACTGTATTCTGGCTTTGTGTCTATGAAGCAACTCAAAGAGCCTTACTACATTACAGGCACTGTATAAATGCATGTTGTTGTTGTAGTGGTGAGGATGGGGAAGAACAGACAACACAGGGCTGGAAATAGTGGACCACACCCCAAGACAGTGTCAAACTACCTTGACAACCCCACCAGCTCCAAATCCCTGAAACAAAAAGCTGTACAGTCTGTGCCTGAAGACTGGATGTTACTATAAATGCAGACAAGTGCTACTTGGACACTGATCACTTGCCAGGTTGCTGAGCTCCTATTACCTGCAATATTTCAAGGGGTGGATTTCAGGTGCCAAACCACCCCAGGGAAGCAGAAAGAATCACAACCAGTTATATAAATATATACACACATCCCCACAGAAACATCGTCCCCTCCCCCGCACACGTGCAACAACCCCCCCACCCCCACCCCACCACCCACACAAAGGGAACAGCCCAGAATAGTGTGCACACGCTTGGGCATGTTTAATACTGTATTCCAGCACAAGCTGTGTATACTGAGGTCGCACTGTGCATTTCATTATTTGGGGGGGCCATGTGCATGTCGAAGTGCAGAGAGGAAAGGTCTGATTTCACATCACGTGTCCTGCACTCAGCTTCTGCTTAAATTGAAATGCTGAGCAGATTGTGAGGAGATAATGAGATTGCACAGTGATTTAAGCTTCTGCTGCAGCTAAAAGAGTGCGATTGTCCCTTAAGGATAAATAACCCCAAACCCCAGCACCCTCCCAAGTCTGGTCTCCTGCAGTTCACACTCAGCCCTTTTAAATTCACAAAGCTAGGACTAATCATACCAACAAAACAGGAAAGATGCAGTCTGCATTTGTATAGCACTTTTCATGACCTCAGGGCATCCCAAAGCACTGTACAGTTTTTATTTTGACGTGTAATCACTTGCAACGTAGGAAATGCAGCAGTTAATTTGTGCATAGCAAGATCCCACAAACCGCAATGAGATAGTTAACCTGATCATCTGTTCTATAAATGCTGCTTGAGGGATAAATATTGGCCTGGGCACTGAGGAGAACTCCTCTGTTCTTCTCCCAGTAGTGGCAATGGAATCTTATACATCCACCTGAGAGGTGCTGTTAAAAAAGGGGACAATGTGCTAGTGTGTCCTTCTCTTATAAACGAGCCATAGCTCTCTTCTAATAAGAGGAGAAGGCCATTCAGTCCCTCAAGTCTATCCCTCCATTCAATCAGATTTTGACCGATCGATACTTTAATTCTGTTCATGTGTCTTTGCTTCAATACTTACACTCAACAAAAGTCTATAATTGTTGGTGGGAGGAGAGTTCCAGATTTCTATTATCCTTTGTGTAAAAAAGTGAATGGTCTAGCTCTAACTTTAAGATTACGCCCCTTTGTTCTGGATTCTCATATCAGATATAGGCATCCTGCCAAACTCCTCTATCATTTTAAGGAATCCTTTGCCACTGAGGTAACAGACTGAGACAAGGTTGTGTATTTTAAAGGGAAGAGTAGGTAAATATTTGAAGCAGAGATAGATACACAGCTAGGAAATGAGCACACAACAGCGTAAAAAGTTCCAGATTGCTTCAATAAGCAGCCAGCACAGAGGTGATGGACTAAATGGCCTCCTCCTGTGCTTTGTGTCTTTGCTTTCATGGTTCAGTAAAGAAGAGACAGGGATGAGCCATGAAATCAGAGCCAAGGGCCAGGAATTGATTAATAACCCACTGGAAGGATGACTTCAAATGCAAATTCAAAATGCAAACCATATTTACACTATCCTCACACGCTAACAATGCAGCGGTTCTTCTCACTGCGTCCCCTCATACTGCAAAGTAAGCCCTCTGGGCCTGCCCAGGTTTGGGCATGGGGGGGGGGGGGGGGGGGGGGGGGGGCGGAGTTGGGGGGTCAGGGGTCAAGGGCTCTGCTGAAAATGCGCAATCGATGGGAGGGACACACTGAGAAGGGTCCTGTAGTTGAATGGCTGAGGGACAGATTCAATAAGTGAAGTCAGTCCTTTTAATGCCAAGGAAAAATATATTATTAATTCATAGGTCTTCAGCCTCACCATTTGATTTGACCCACAAGTTGAATCAAAAGCACTTGGAATGTTCTAGAGAAGCCAGGGAGGGGGTTTGGGAGGAGCAGCAGGATTCCTGAGGTTAGGTTGAGGGTTCCTTGGATTACAGGAGGTTGAACTGAATGATCTGGGCACCTGCTCCCGCTCACAATCCAGTCACCCTTCCTCAACCCATGTGCAAATATCGGCTGAGTGGCCTTCCACAGCTAAATAGCTGGGCGGCACTTGTCTGACGCATGAAGAGTGGCCACCAGGAATTGTTGAGGAGCAACTTCAGGAGAAGATGGCGAATGTTGACATAAGATGATAAGAAATAGGAGCATTTGGCACTTCAAGCCTGCTCCTCCATGCAATAAAATCACGGCTGATCCAACTGTGGCCTTAACACCACTTTCCTGCCTGCCCCCCCACCCCCTCCCCCGCAACCCCCCTAACCCTGGACTCCCTTGTTGATCAAAAATTTGTCCAACTCAGCCTTGAATATATTCAATGACCCACTTGCCATTGTTGTCTGGGAAAGAGAATTCCAAAGGGTAACGACCCTTTGAGAGAAGAAATTCCTCATCTCCAACTTAAACGGAAGACCCCTTATTTTTAAACTGTGCCCCCTAGTTCTGGACTCCCTCAGAAGGGAAACATCTTCTCAGCATCTACCCTATCAAGGCACCTCAGGATCCTAAGTATTTCAACAAGGTCACCTCTCATTCTTCTAAACTCCAATGAGTTTAGATCCAACTTGCTCAATCTTTCCTCTTAAGACAACACCTTCATCCTAGGGAATCAGTCGAGTGAACCTTCACTGAACTGCTCCTAATGCAAGTATATGCCACCTTAAATAGAGAGCACAGCTGTGCACAGTACTCCAGATGTGGTCCCTACCAATGCCCTCTACAGCTGTAGCAAGACTTCCCTACTCTTCTATCCATTGACCACTGACACGTGAGCAGATTCAGTCCCAAATGGCAGAATAAAACAAACTCATATTTAGATAGCTGCTTCTAGGCACAGGGTGACTGACAATCAGTGTGTCCTGAAACATTAACCTGCTGTCACCAGTTCCAAGACAGCTCGACAGTTTTATGTTCCATTCTCTCCACTCACTTTTCCTGTTGTGAATTCCCAAGATAAGTTGCTGACCTTCACTCTCCAGGCTCTCAGCAGCTTGGATCATTTCCCTCCCAAGTTGCCTCCAACCCGCAACTGCACTCAAATTTCTCATCCCAACCCTAGGCTTGAAATCTCATCCCTCAAGTTTCACCTGAACTACCTTCAGCATCACTTTGGTACAACCACTGACAATGCGGCGCTCCCTTGGCACTGGCCCCCCCAAAAGTGCGGCGCTCTCTCGGCACCGCCCCCCCCCCCCGACAGTGCAGCGCTCCCTTGGCACCGGTCCCCCTGACAGTGCGGCGCTCCCTCGGCACCGGTCCCCCCCGACAGTGCGGCGCTCCCTCGGCACCGGTCCCCTCGACAGTGCGGCGCTCCCTCGGCACCGGCCCCCATGACAGTGCGGCGCTCCCTCGGCACCGGTCCCCCCGACAGTGCGGCACTCCCTCGGCACCAGCCCCCCATGACAGTGCGGCGCTCCCTCGGCACCGGTCCCCCCAACAGTGCGGCGCTCCCTCGGCACCAGCCCCCCCCCCCCCCCCCGACAGTGCGGCGCTCCCTCGGCACCGGCCCCCCCCGACAGTGTGGCGCTCCCTCGGCATTGGCCCCCATGACAGTGCGGCGCTCCCTCGGCACCGGCCCCCATGACAGTGCGGCGCTCCCTCGGCACCGGCCCCCCCCCGACCAGTGCGGCGCTCCCTCGGCACCAGCCCCCCCCCCCCGCAACCGACAGTGCGGCGCTCCCTCGGCACCCGCCCCCCCCCGACAGTGTGGCGCTCCCTCGGCACTGGCCCCCATGACAGTGCGGCACTCCCTCGGCACCGGCCCCCATGACAGTGCGGCGCTCCCCTCGGCACCGGTCCCCCCGACAGTGTGGCGCTCCCTCGGCACTGGCCCCCATGACAGTGCGGCGCTCCCTCGGCACCGGCCCCCATGACAGTGTGGCGCTCCCTCGGCACCGGCCCCCCCCCGACCAGTGCGGCGCTCCCTCGGCACCAGCCCCCCCCCCCTCCCCCCCGGACAGTGCGGCGCTCCCTCGGCACTGGCCCCCCCCGACAGTGTGGCGCTCCCTCGGCACTGGCCCCCATGACAGTGCGGCGCTCCCTCGGCACCGGTCCCCCCGAAAGTGCGGCACTCCCTCGGCACCAGCCCCCCATGACAGTGCGGCGCTCCCTCGGCACCGGTCCCCCCGACAGTGCGGCACTCCCTCGGCACCAGCCCCCCCGACAGTGCGGCGCTCCCTTGGCACCGCCCCCCCCCAACAGTGCGACGCTCCCTCAGCACCGGCCCCCACAACAGTGCGGCGCTTCCTCTGCACCGGCCCCCACAACAGTGCGGCGCTCCCTCGGCACCGGCCCCCACGACAGTGCCGCGCTCCCTCAGTACTCATCAATGACAGGAATATCTTGTTGACACAGATTTACGGGTCATTGCACGAACTCCAGGTAGAAACCTGGAGAGCAAAAGACCTGGGAATCATTTCAGGAATGACTGGATGGAGTGATGGGAACAAGGACTGGGAACGTTTTAGATTGTTCAGTTTCCATTGTTCAACTCTTCTTGATTTGTGGTGGTTTGAGATTTTTTCCAGAGTTCCTGCCTTACCAAGACAGAATGGGAAATGATGCAGGGAGCTTTCCACCAGTTGGATTTGACACAACACCAACCTCGAGGGTTAAAGTTCAGCCAGTATCTCAGCATGGCTTGCTAAGTCTTGCCGATAGGCTACCAGTCTAGGTGCACAGAAGAAACACTGAGTAATCTCTCAGATAAGCGCTTGTTATTTATAACCCCCTGCAGATTATGTACAGCTTCATTCAACGTCCTGCCTTTTTTAATAGCAATGGGTCAGCTGGGCTTGAGGTAATTGCACTGCTTCCTCGGGCACAGGAGCCCGGATGTTGCCATTTGAGAGAGCTCGCTGTGTACAAATTAGCTGCCATGTTTCGCACAATTCTACAGCGATTGCAGTTCAATTATTATAAATCATTTAGAACATCTAGAGGTTGTGAAAGATACTGTAGAAATGCAAGTCTCTTTTTAACGCCTGCCTGAGGGGGAAGAGGCTTCATTTATTGCCTCAAAGACAGTATGGAATCATAGAAAAATTACAGTGCAGAAAGAGGCCATTCAGCCCATGGTGTCTGCACTGGCCAAAACGAGAAAAAAGAAACTACCGCTCATTTTAATCCCACTTTCCAGCACTTGGCCCGTAGCTCCAACAGTGCAGTGCTCCCTCAGTACTGACCCTCCGACGGTGCAGCGCTCCCTCAGTACTGACCCTCCGACGGTGCAGCGCTCCCTCAGTACTGACCCTCCGACGGTGCAGCGCTCCCTCAGTACTGACCCTCCGACGGTTGCAGCGCTCCCTCAGTGTATGCCCCTCCGACGGTGCAGCGCTCCCTCAGTACTGACCCTCCGACGGTGCAGCGCTCCCTCAGTACTGACCCTCCGACGGTGCAGCGCTCCCTCAGTACTGACCCTCCGACGGTGCAGCGCTCCCTCAGTACTGACCCTCCGACGGTGCAGCGCTCCCTCAGTACTGACCCTCCGACGGTGCAGCGCTCCCTCAGTACTGACCCTCCGACGGTGCAGCGCTCCCTCAGTACTGACCCTCCGACGGTGCAGCGCTCCCTCAGTACTGACCCTCCGACGGTGCAGCGCTCCCTCAGTACTGACCCTCCGACGGTGCAGCGCTCCCTCAGTACTGACCCTCCGACGGTGCAGCGCTCCCTCAGTACTGACCCTCCGACGGTGCAGCGCTCCCTCAGTACTGACCCTCCGACGGTGCAGCGCTCCCTCAGTACTGACCCTCCGACGGTGCAGCGCTCCCTCAGTGTATGCCCCTCCGACGGTGCAGCGCTCCCTCAGTACTGACCCTCCGACGGTGCAGCGCTCCCTCAGTACTGACCCTCCGACGGTGCAGCGCTCCCTCAGTACTGACCCTCCGACGGTGCAGCGCTCCCTCAGTACTGACCCTCCGACGGTGCAGCGCTCCCTCAGTACTGACCCTCCGACGGTGCAGCGCTCCCTCAGTACTGACCCTCCGACGGTGCAGCGCTCCCTCAGTACTGACCCTCCGACGGTGCAGCGCTCCCTCAGTACTGACCCTCCGACGGTGCAGCGCTCCCTCAGTACTGACCCTCCGACGGTGCAGCGCTCCCTCAGTACTGACCCTCCGACGGTGCAGCGCTCCCTCAGTACTGACCCTCCGACGGTGCAGCGCTCCCTCAGTACAGACCCTCCGACGGTGCAGCGCTCCCTCAGTGTATGCCCCTCCGACGGTGCAGCGCTCCCTCAGTACTGACCCTCCGACGGTGCAGCGCTCCCTCAGTACTGACCCTCCGACGGTGCAGCGCTCCCTCAGTACTGACCCTCCGACGGTGCAGCGCTCCCTCAGTACTGACCCTCCGACGGTGCAGCGCTCCCTCAGTACTGACCCTCCGACGGTGCAGCGCTCCCTCAGTACTGACCCTCCGACGGTGCAGCGCTCCCTCAGTACAGACCCTCCGACGGTGCAGCGCTCCCTCAGTACTGACCCTCCGACGGTGCAGCGCTCCCTCAGTACTGACCCTCCGACGGTGCAGCGCTCCCTCAGTACTGACCCTCCGACGGTGCAGCGCTCCCTCAGTACTGACCCTCCGACGGTGCAGCGCTCCCTCAGTACTGACCCTCCGACGGTGCAGCGCTCCCTCAGTACTGACCCTCCGACGGTGCAGCGCTCCCTCAGTACTGACCCTCCGACAGTGCAGCGCTCCCTCAGTACTGACCCTCCGACAGTGCAGCGCTCCCTCAGTACTGACCCTCCGACAGTGCAGCGCTCCCTCAGTACTGACCCTCCGACAGTGCAGCGCTCCCTCAGTACTGACCCTCCGACAGTGCAGCGCTCCCTCAGTACTGACCCTCCGACAGTGCAGCGCTCCCTCAGTACTGACCCTCCGACAGTGCAGCGCTCCCTCAGTACTGACCCTCCGACAGTGCAGCGCTCCCTCAGTACTGACCCTCCGACAGTGCAGCGCTCCCTCAGTACTGACCCTCCGACAGTGCAGCGCTCCCTCAGTACTGACCCTCCGACAGTGCAGCGCTCCCTCAGTACTGACCCTCCGACAGTGCAGCGCTCCCTCAGTACTGACCCTCCGACAGTGCAGCGCTCCCTCAGTACTGACCCTCCGACAGTGCAGCGCTCCCTCAGTACTGACCCTCCGACAGTGCAGCGCTCCCTCAGTACTGACCCTCCGACAGTGCAGCGCTCCCTCAGTACTGACCCTCCGACAGTGCAGCGCTCCCTCAGTACTGACCCTCCGACAGTGCAGCGCTCCCTCAGTACTGACCCTCCGACAGTGCAGCGCTCCCTCAGTACTGACCCTCCGACAGTGCAGCGCTCCCTCAGTACTGACCCTCCGACAGTGCAGCGCTCCCTCAGTACTGACCCTCCGACAGTGCAGCGCTCCCTCAGTACTGACCCTCCGACAGTGCAGCGCTCCCTCAGTACTGACCCTCCGACAGTGCAGCGCTCCCTCAGTACTGACCCTCCGACAGTGCAGCGCTCCCTCCCTCAGTACTGACCCTCGGTGAGCGCTCCCTCAGTACTGACCCTCCGCGCGTGCAGCGCTCCTCAGTACTGACCCTCCGACGGTGCAGCGCTCCCTCAGTACTGACCCTCCGACGGTGCAGCGCTCCCTCAGTACTGACCCTCCGACGGTTTGCAGCGCTCCCTCAGTACTGACCCTCCGACGGTGCAGCGCTCCCTCAGTACTGACCCTCCGACGGTGCAGCGCTCCCTCAGTACTGACCCTCCGACGGTGCAGCGCTCCCTCAGTACTGACCCTCCGACGGTGCAGCGCTCCCTCAGTACTGACCCTCCGACGGTGTTGCAGCGCTCCCTCAGTACTGACCCTCCGACGGTGCAGCGCTCCCTCAGTACTGACCCTCCGACGGTGCAGCGCTCCCTCAGTACTGACCCTCCGACGGTGCAGCGCTCCCTCAGTACTGACCCTCCGACGGTGCAGCGCTCCCTCAGTACTGACCCTCCGACGGTGCAGCGCTCCCTCAGTACTGACCCTCCGACGGTGCAGCGCTCCCTCAGTACTGACCCTCCGACAGTGCAGCGCTCCCTCAGTACTGACCCTCCGACAGTGCAGCGCTCCCTCAGTACTGACCCTCCGACAGTGCAGCGCTCCCTCAGTACTGACCCTCCGACGGTGCAGCGCTCCCTCAGTACTGACCCTCCGACGGTGCAGCGCTCCCTCAGTACTGACCCTCCGACGGTGCAGCGCTCCCTCAGTACTGACCCTCCGACGGTGCAGCGCTCCCTCAGTACTGACACTCCGACGGTGCAGCGCTCCCTCAGTACTGACCCTCCGACGGGTGCAGCGCTCCCTCAGTACTGACCCTCCGACGGTGCAGCGCTCCCTCAGTACTGACCCTCCGACGGTGCAGCGCTCCCTCAGTACTGACCCTCCGACGGTGCAGCGCTCCCTCAGTACTGACCCTCCGACGGTGCAGCGCTCCCTCAGTACTGACCCTCCGACGGTTGCAGCGCTCCCTCAGTACTGACCCTCCGACGGTGCAGCGCTCCCTCAGTACTGACCCTCCGACGGTGCAGCGCTCCCTCAGTACTGACCCTCCGACGGTGCAGCGCTCCCTCAGTACTGACCCTCCGACGGTGCAGCGCTCCCTCAGTACTGACCCTCCGACGGTGCAGCGCTCCCTCAGTACTGACCCTCCGACGGTGCAGCGCTCCCTCAGTACTGACCCTCCGACGGTGTGCAGCGCTCCCTCAGTACTGACCCTCCGACGGTGCAGCGCTCCCTCAGTACTGACCCTCCGACGGTGCAGCGCTCCCTCAGTACTGACCCTCCGACGGTGCAGCGCTCCCTCAGTACTGACCCTCCGACGGTGCAGCGCTCCCTCAGTACTGACCCTCCGACAGTGCAGCGCTCCCTCAGTACTGACCCTCCGACAGTGCAGCGCTCCCTCAGTACTGACCCTCCCGACAGTGCAGCGCTCCCTCAGTACTGACCCTCCGACAGTGCAGCGCTCCCTCAGTACTGACCCCTCCGACAGTGCAGCGCTCCCTCAGTACTGACCCTCCGACAGTGCAGCGCTCCCTCAGTACTGACCCTCCGACAGTGCAGCGCTCCCTCAGTACTGACCCTCCGACAGTGCAGCGCTCCCTCAGTACTGACCCTCCGACAGTGCAGCGCTCCCTCAGTACTGACCCTCCGACAGTGCAGCGCTCCCTCAGTACTGACTCCTCCGACAGTGCAGCGCTCCCTCAGTACTGACCCTCCGACAGTGCAGCGCTCCCTCAGTACTGACCCTCCGACAGTGCAGCGCTCCCTCAGTACTGACCCTCCGACAGTGCAGCGCTCCCTCAGTACTGACCCTCCGACAGTGCAGCGCTCCCTCAGTACTGACCCTCCGACAGTGCAGCGCTCCCTCAGTACTGACCCTCCGACAGTGCAGCGCTCCCTCAGTACTGACCCTCCGACAGTGCAGCGCTCCCTCAGTACTGACCCTCCGACAGTGCAGCGCTCCCCTCAGTACTGACCCTCCGACAGTGCAGCGCTCCCTCAGTACTGACCCTCCGACAGTGCAGCGCTCCCTCAGTACTGACCCTCCGACAGTGCAGCGCTCCCTCAGTACTGACCCTCCGACAGTGCAGCGCTCCCTCAGTACTGACCCTCCGACAGTGCAGCGCACCCTCAGTACTGACCCTCCGACAGTGCAGCGCACCCTCAGTACTGACCCTCCGACAGTGCAGCGCTCCCTCAGTACTGACCCTCCGACAGTGCAGCGCTCCCTCAGTACTGACCCTCCGACAGTGCAGCGCTCCCTCAGTAACTGACCCTCCGACAGTGCAGCGCTCCCTCAGTACTGACCCTCCGACAGTGCAGCGCTCCCTCAGTACTGACCCTCCGACAGTGGCAGCGCTCCCTCAGTACTGACCCTCCGACAGTGCAGCGCTCCCTCAGTACTGACCCTCCGACAGTGCAGCGCTCCTCAGTACTGACCCTCCGACAGTGCAGCGCTCCCTCAGTACTGACCCTCCGACAGTGCAGCGCTCCCTCAGTACTGACCCTCCGACAGTGCAGCGCTCCCTCAGTACTGACCCTCCGACAGTGCAGCGCTCCCTCAGTACTGACCCTCCGACAGTGCAGCGCTCCCTCAGTACTGACCCTCCGACAGTGCAGCGCTCCCTCAGTACTGACCCTCCGACAGTGCAGCGCTCCCTCAGTACTGACCCTCCGACAGTGCAGCGCTCCCTCAGTACTGACCCTCCGACAGTGCAGCGCTCCCTCAGTACTGACCCTCCGACAGTGCAGCGCTCCCTCAGTACTGACCCTCCGACAGTGCAGCGCTCCCTCAGTACTGACCCTCCGACAGTGCAGCGCTCCCTCAGTACTGACCCTCCGACAGTGCAGCGCTCCCTCAGTACTGACCCTCCGACAGTGCAGCGCTCCCTCAGTACTGACCCTCCGACAGTGCAGCGCTCCCTCAGTACTGACCCTCCGACAGTGCAGCGCTCCCTCAGTACTGACCCTCCGACAGTGCAGCGCTCCCTCAGTACTGACCCTCCGACAGTGCAGCGCTCCCTCAGTACCCTGACCCGCCGGACAGTGCAGCGCTCCCTCAGTACTGACCCGCCGACAGTGCAGCGCTCCCTCAGTACTGACCCACCGACAGTGCAGCGCTCCCCTCAGCACTGAACTGCCGACAGTGCAGCGCTCCCTCAGTACTGAACCGCCGACAGTGCAGCGCTCCCTCAGTACTGACCCTCCGACAGTGCAGCGCTCCCTCAGTACTGACCCTCCGACAGTGCAGCGCTCCCTCAGTACTGACCCTCCGACAGTGCAGCACTCCCTCAGTACTGACCCTCCGACAGATGCAGCGCTCCCTCAGTATTGACCCTCCGACAGTGCAGTGCTGCCTCAGTACTGACCCTCCGACAGTGCAGCGCTCACTCAGTGCTGACTGTCCGACACTGCAGTGCTGGGAGCATCAACCTGGATTATGTGCTGAAGTCTCGAGCCGGACTTGAACCAAGAACCTTTAGACTCAGAGCTGAGGTTCCCACTGAACTACAAGTGACAATAAATATGAGCTACACTATTTAAATTCTGACAAAGGGCCACACCATGCAAGCATGCATGGTTTTTTCTGATGCTACCATTCTGCACATTTCTGGCTTTTTTTCCCCCAGACATTTGTCACTGAATATGATCATACTTAAAATGTTGGTGGTGGGTTCAACTTTCTCATTCTTCAAAGGTATATTTGAATTGTTCAGTTCAGACTGGCTTGAATTTTGAGAGTTAGGATGAAAGGGCGATGTGACGATGGGTGTCAAAAGCAAAAGTGTCAAAGTGCCTTTTCCTCCAATAATTATATATTTCTGCCAAGACAGGGCAGATCAGGGGGTCAGGTGAGGGTTTAATTGTGCGAGACAGGGGGGCTGTAGAATTGACACACTGGGCAATGGCCCTGCTTACTCCAAATCCTCAGTATAATATAGAGCTAGGGAGAAGTCCAGAGCAGAGGTTAATCCCCTGCCTTTCTGTCTATTCTGAGAGCGAGATATATAATCTGTTTATGTTGATGCGCTGGCACTGTGCTTCAACACTTGAAAGCATCATCTTGCCTCTTGCAGGTCTTCCTGAGTGCGAGCAGTCAGTCATTTTCATTGCAACTTGGATCCCTGTGCTCATGCTAATCTTAAATTATGCAGTTTTGGATTTACTCTTGGAAGGAGGGAAAGTGTTTCTGATAACAGGAATGGGGGACTTCTGCTTTAACCCTCATTGCAGTGAAAACCTAGGATTCAGCGAGGGACTCCAAGGTGATTAGCTGATTCTATTATTGGACTAGTAATCCAGAGAACAAGAATTGAATCTCACCCTGAACAGTTTGAGAATTTGAATACAGGCTTTTTTTAAATTACAGAATCCCATGGTGTAGGAGGCCATTCAGCCCAACATGCCCTTGCTGACCCTATGAAAGAACTATCCAATTAGTTCCACTCCCTTTTTCTCTCCCCATAACCCAGTAAAGTTTTCCCCATCAAGTATTTATCCAATTCCCTTCTGAAAGATCCTATTGAATCTGCTTCCACCACCCTTTCAGGCAGTGCATTCCAGATCAAAACAACTCGCTGTGTAAAGAATTTCACCTCATCTCCCCCTCTGGTTCTTTTGCCAATTATCATGAGTCGGTGTCCGCTGGTTACTGACCATCTGCCATTGGAAACACATTCTCCCCATCTAGTCTACCAAAACCCTTCCTAATTTGGAATGTCTCTATCAAATCGCCCCTTAACATTCTCTACTCCCCAACTTCTCCAATCATCTACATAACTGAAACAAAAACAGAAAACGCTGGAAAAATCAGCAGGTCTAACAGCATCTACGGAGAGAAAGACAGAGTTAATGTTTCGAGTCCGTATGACTCTTCTTCAGAGCTAAAGAGAAGTAAAAACGTGATGAAATTTATACTGTTTAAGGGGGGTGGAGTAGGTAAAGTTGGATAGAAGGCCAGCGATAGCGGGGGCAAAAGAGAGATTGCCAAAGATGTCATGAAGAAAAAGACAAAGGGGTGTTAATGGTAGTGGTACTGGCTAAAGGAGGTGCTGATGATGGCATTAAGGTCAGAAAGTAGAATGTGGTAATAGCTGGACAAGGGTAAGCACTCTAGAAAGAACAACGTGAACAAGTGACAGATGGCCCTTGTGGGGGCAGGGTGAGGGGGAGGAGACGGTGATGGGGAAAAAAAGATTGAAAATAGGATGAAAGGTGGGGAATAAAACAATGAATAAACGAATAAAAATGAAAATAAATAAAAATAAATGGTCCAACCCACCGACAAGGGTGGTGCTGTTGTTGTCTGGCGTACTGACCTCTACCTCGCAGAGGCTGAACGCCAAATCTCAGACACTTTCTCCTACCTCCCCCTGGACCATGACCCCACCACTGAACATCAAGCCATTGTTTCCAGGACTGTTACTGACCTCATCTCCTCTGGAGATCTTCCTTCCACAGCTTCCAACCTCATAGTCTCCAGCCTCAGACGGCCCGCTTCTACCCCCTACCCAAAATCCACACAAACAGGACTATCCCAGCAGACCGATCATGTCAGCCTGTTCCTGCCCCACGGAACCAATTTCTTCCTATCTCCATTCTCTCTCCCCTTGTCCAGTCCTCTTACCACCTACATCCATGATTCCTCTGAAGCTCCACGTCATATTAATAATTTCCAGTTCCCTGGCCCTAGCCGCCGCCTCTTCACCTCCATCCCCCACCGGGGATGGTCTGAGGGCTCTCCACTTCTTCCTTGAACTGAGGCCTGAACAATCCCCATCCACCACCACTCTCACTTGTCTGGCTAAACTTGTTCTCTCACTGAACAATTTCTAACAATTTCTCCTTAAACTTGTCTCACTTCCTCCAAATAAAAGGTGTGGCTATGGATACTCGCATGGGCCCCCAGTTATGCCTGTCTCTTTATGGGGTATGTAGAACATTCTTTGTTCCAGTCCAACTCAGGCCCCCCTCCCACAACTCTCTCTCCAGTACATCGATGACTGTATCAGTGCTGCTTCATGCTCTCATCTGGACTTGAAAAAATTGATCGATTTTGCTTCCAATTTCCACTCCTCCAGCACCTTCACATGGTCCATCTCCGACACTTCCCTTCCTTGACTTCTCGGTCTCCATATCTGGTGATAAGACTGTCCACCAATATTTATTACAAGCCCACCAACTCCCACAGCTACCTCGACTACAGCTCCTCACACCCCGCTTCCTGTAAGGACTCCATCCCATTCTCTCAGTTCCTTCGCTCCGTCGCATCTGTTCTGATGATGCCATTTTCCAAAACGGCACTTCTGACATGTCTTCCTTCTTCCTTAACTGAGGTTTTCCACCCACTATGGTTGACAGGGCCCTCAACCGCATCTGACCCATCTCCCGTGCCTCTGCCCTCACACCTTCCTCTCCCTCCCAGAACCATGATAGGGTCCCCCTTGACCTCACTTTTCACCTCACCAGCCTCCGCATTCAAAGGATTATCCTCCACCATTTCCGCCAACTCCAGCATGATGCCACCACCAAATACATCTCCCCCCCACCACCCCCCCCCATCGGTATTCTATAGGGACTGTTCCCTACAGGACACCCTGGTCCACTCCTCCATCACCCCCCAACACCTCAACCCCCTTCTCATGCAATCGCAGAAGGTGCAACTTTTGCCCTTTTACCTCTTCCCTCCTAAACGTCTAAGGGCCCAAACACTCCTTTCAGGTGAAGCAGTGCTTCACTTGCACCTCCTTCAATTTAGTCCACTGCATTCGCTGCTCCCAATGTGATATCCTCTACAATGGAGAGACCAAACGCAGACTGGGTGACTGCTTTGCAGAACACCTTTGGTCTGTCCGCAAGCGTGACCCAGACCTCCCTGTCCCTTGCCATTTCAACACACCACCCTGCTCTCATGCCCACATGTCCGTCCTTGGCCTGCTGCATTGTTCCAGTGAAGCTCAACGCAAAACTGGAGGAACAGCACCTCATCTTCCGATTAGGCACTTTACAACCTGCGGACTGAATATTGAGCTCAACAATTTCTGACCATGAACTGTGCCCTATCCTCACCCCCTTTTTTAAATATTCAATTTTTTTATCCACTTAGTTCTATTTATTTTCTTTTTTTCATTTATTTCATTGTTTTATGCCCACCTTTTATCCTAGTTCCAATCTTTTTTCCCACCTCTGACCCCTCCCCCCACCCCACCTCCACAAGGACCACCTGTCACTTATTCATGTTGTTCTTTCCAGAGTGCTTACCCTTGTCTTATTATCACCTCTGCTTTCTGACCTTAATGCCACCATCAGTACCTCCTTTAGCCAGTGCCACCACCATTAACACCCCCTTTGTCCTTTTGTTCATGACATCTTTGTCAACCTCTCCTTAGCCCCCACCTATTGCTGGCCTTCTATCCAACTTCACCTACTCCACAACCTTAAACTGTATAAAATTTATTCACATTTTTACTTCTCTTGAGCTCTGAAGAGTCATACAGACTCGAAACGTTAACTCTATTTTTCTCTCCACAGATGCTGTTAGACCGGCTCAGTTTTTCCAGCATTTTCTGTTTTTGTTTCAGATTTCCAGCATCCGCAGTATTTTGCCTTTATCAACATTACTGATCCCTGGAGTCATTCTAGTAAATCTCTTCTGCACCTTTTTCATGGTCTCGTCTTGACATTCTCCCTAAAAAACATATAATCACAGTCCTAGAGATAGCACATGTTTGTGAGAGTGCAGTAATTCTATTGCCGGACTCAAATAATCCAGAGAACGCCCAACGAAAGAGACATGTCGAAGCTTTTCATCTTGCACTCATCAGGACACCTGCAAGAATACCAACGTAATGGGGAAAACACTGTGAACAGAGTGCTGATTGGTTGGCAAGTGGCACTGCCATGGAGAATGCACCACTGATGGTGACTGATAGTTAATTGCCAAGCATTGTTTGAAATTTATATCAGGCAGCTTGATCCTGATTGGTCAAGGCATTGCCCTCAGTAATGAGTCAGCGATTGGCTGTCACATATTTTGTTTAGCTGAAGCAGGCGCAATGTAAGTACAATTTCTTTCTGTCTGTAAATTGTGTATTAATACATAAGGCCTGTTTTTTTGCAGGCAGAAATAACAAGTGCATACATTTTGCTTTTATCCATGTGCATGCATTTTGAAAATTTGAATTCAGTTTTTAAAGATCTCGAAATAAATGTTTGCGTTTAGTAAAAGTGATAATTACCAATCTGGTTGTCTCTTAATTGCCATCGCCAAACCCATCCCCAGAGTCCATCAGTTGTACCAAACCAGATCATGGATAATAAATGCTGGCCTTGCCAGCAACACCCACATTCTGAGAGTGAATTAGCATATTTTGTTCTTTAGGAGAGGTTAGTGTGCAGAAAGGGGCAAGCTAATGTTTTGATGCTGCACTTGCTGTGAGTATCAGGATCTGAAGGTGATTCGTGATTGGATCCCTCATGCTCCAGATGAGGTGGCCATTATCAGCGATCTCGGGGGGTGGGGGGAATGGTGGGCAGAGTCTAAGGGCTTACATTTCCCCACTCAGGGTGGCCTAATAGCCCCGAGTACTTTCTGCAGTTATCAACAGGCTGAGACACACCCACAGTGGCAGCAAGTGGGGATCAAATTCAACCAATCGACTGGACATTTATTCTAGCCCCTAGCCTGCAATATAGGACATTATGTAACAATGACCACTCCGTGGCACAGAGGCTAATTCTCATGTGCTCCTGTACCATCTGCCTGCTCGCAGGGCGATAATCACAGCCTTAAGTGGAATGCAAAGGGCAGGAGCTGGCCACTCAACTTAATTGGCCTAAACCAGTGTTAATGTTCCACATGAGCCTCCACTAATCCCATCAACATTTCCTTCTATTCCTTTCTTCCTCATATGTTTATCCAGCTTACCCCCTTAAATGTATCTACATTATTCACCTCATCTATTCCCCTATGGTAGCAAGTTCACATTCTCACCACTCTCTGGGTAAATAAATTTCTCCTAAATTCCCGATTCCATTTATTAGTGACTATCTTATATGGATGGCACTTAGTTTTGAATTATCCCACAAGTGGAAATTTTTTCTCTATGTCTACCCTATTGAAGACATCATCAGGTCCCCTTTCAGCCAACTCTTTTCGAGAGGAAAGAACCCCAGCTTTCCCCAGAGTCACCCATGTCCTGGGGGCAATTTTGTTTTAACAGACACTCAGCACAGAATGGGAATCAAACTGGAGGCTGTTCTGACGTCTCTGGTTCAATTTTAGATTGGAGAGTGCGTTCATTCAGAAGATTGCGAGGGGACTTCTAAGTGATTTGTACAGGAACGGTTCTGTCTCTTGTTGTCCTGGCCAAAGTTTCTCCATCACCCAGGGGGTAAAGGGGTATTAATTTGGTGCTGTTTGTGGGATCTTGCTGAGCCAAAATGACTGCTGCCTTTGCCACATTTTAAGAGTAGCACTTTGTATGCTGAACCATTTTGGGATATGGGATCTGAGAAAGCCAGATAGAAATGCAAGTCTACTTTGCCTTTAACAGCCAGTCAGTCCATGTGCTTTTAGCATTCTGGCTGTGGCTGCAGTGTAGTTTGCATTCTGCTCACATTCTGAAAAGCTGCTCAAGCTTCCCAGTTCAACATACAAAGGAGGTTTATTTTTTGCCACTTCAGTGAAAGTCGCTCATCGAGCATTTCAGTCTTCATTGTACCCTGATCCAAATGCAGCCCCTCACACACACAGAGGGCTTTGTTTACCTCGATTTTACCCTCCTGTTCCTCCAAATTTCCCTCCCTCTCTTTATCTCCATTGCATAGCAGCGATAGCAGTAAACAAGCTCAGGGGCAGATAAGGTGTGCAGCTGCCTTTGGGAGATCCTCTCATTGCCTCCCATTAACTGCCCCCCTCCCACCCTTCAACTCCCTCGACAGAATGAGCTGCAGGGTGAACACGGACTGAAGCTTGACTGGACCACATGTCTAATGTAGAATCTGCAGTAGCATTTTTTTATTCATTCATGGGATGTGGGCTTCGCTGACTGGGCTAGCATTTATTGCCCAACCCTAATTGCCCTTGAGAAGGTCAGGGTGAGCTGCCTTCTTGAACCACTGCAGTCCCTATGGTGTAGGTACACCCACAGTGCTGTTAGGGAGGGAGTTCCAGGATCTTGACCAGCGACAGTGAAGGAATGGTGATACCTTTCCAAGTCAGGATGGTCACTTCCAGGTAGTGGTGTTCCCATGTGTTTACTGCCCTTTTCCTTCTAGCTGGTAGTGGTTGTGGGTTTGGAAGGTGCTGCCTCAGGAGCCTTGACAAGTCCCTGCAGTGCATCTTGTAGACGGTACACACTGCTGCTACTGTGCGTCGGTGGTGGAGGGAGTGAATGTTTGTGGAAGGGGTGCCAATCAAGCGGGCTGCTTTGTCTTGGACGGTGTCAAGTTTCTTGAGTGTTGTTGGAGCTGCACTCATCCAGGCAAGTGGAGAATATTCTCAACTGTCAGGAGCCCCAGGAGTCTCTTTTTAATAGCTCAACAATCTGGTGTCACACCCAGCAGTGTGGAGCAGTAAAGCACCAGGTTTAATTCTGGCCTTTGCTAAATCAGCTGATCTCAGTATGGTGGAAGAGTAGAGGCAATTGGCCTCAGCACCCAATACGCCTGGGTAGTGAGGATAAAGAGCAGTCAGCCGTTAGCAGTTATTGTTGAGGGCAGGATTGAGCGTCTGCCCTGATGCTGCCCCCTGCCAACCCACCATGATCCCACATGACTGTCTGATTTTACTGATCAATGGTCACTTCAGTGAGCTGCCAGAGGGCAGCACAAGCTCATTTTCAGGCAGGAAATAGCTGAATAATAATCAGGAACAGAAATCCTGAGACCACTCACCTTGGTCCTTCCAAGTCTACATGGCTCAGTTACAGATTGAAAATCCATCAAGGGGTGATTACTGGTCACTGAAACTGCTGAACTTTAGCGAGCGTAGGAATTAAGACAGGAGTAAGCCACCTGGCCCCCCCCCGAGCCGTGGCTGATCTGATTTTAATCCCAACTCCACAATCCCACCTAACCCATATAACCTATTAGTCTGGTAAACCTTCTCTGAACTGCTTCCAACACATTTACATCTTTCTTTAAATAAAGTGACCAATACTGTACACAGTGCTCCAAATGTGGTCTCACCAATGCCCTGTATAACTGAAGCATAACATCCTTACTTTTGTATTCAATTCCTCTCACAATAAGCAATAACATTCTATTAGCTTTCCTAATTTCTTGACTGATGCCCCTCTGCTCTCCTTCAGTTGCATGTTGAGTACTTTTTTTTAAGTTCAATTCTCAGGATGCGGCGGTTGCTGGTTGAGGAGGAGCTGCCACAGGGGCCTGAGAAGATAACTGAGTGGCTTAATGGGAGTTAAGAGCCAATCATATTGGAGGCAAGTCTAGGCCTGGACCAGATAAGGACACTGTTTTCCTTCCTAAAAACGATGTTCATGAACCAGCTGCATTTTTACAACAATCCAAAATCTTCAGTCATCGTTACTGGCTTTTTATTTTTCAACTGAATTCAAAGTATCAAAGTTCCATGGTGGAATTTGAATTGATTATCTCTGGATTACCTACGTTACTATACCCTTAAACATGGACATCATCAGGCTGCTGTTCAACACAGCTGCATATCCTCTCTCACTACAGGCAGGAAGTTCCTGTCCGCACAGCTGTTTGCAACACACATAGGCACAGTTTAAAAAATAGTTTGAAGGACAAGTTTAGGACAAGGATGACTCATTATCCAGAGGGATCCCGAGTTTTATAAATAGAAGCAAAGAGAACACAAGCAAGGAAGTTGTGCTAAGTCTTTATAAAACACTGGTTAGGGCCTCAGCTGGAGCATTGTGCTCAATTTTGGCCACCACTCTTTTGGAAGGATGTCAAGGTCTTCAGGAGGATACAAAGATGACCAGGATGGTATCAGGGATTAGTGACATCAATTACAGACTGTTCTCCTTACAGCAGAGAAGGGTAAGAGATTTAACAGGGATGCTCAAACTTATGAAAAGTATT
Organism: Isurus oxyrinchus; assembly: GCA_026770705.1. Classification (NCBI taxonomy): domain Eukaryota; kingdom Metazoa; phylum Chordata; class Chondrichthyes; order Lamniformes; family Lamnidae; genus Isurus; species Isurus oxyrinchus. The sequence continues at coordinate 141,083,492 of JANJGN010000010.1, forward strand.
GCTAAAATAAATAAGGAGAAACTTTTCAGTGACAGGAGGGTCAGTAACCAGAGGACACAGATTGAAGATAATTGGCAAAGGAACCAGAGGGGAGGTGAGCTTTTTTTTAATGCAGCAAATTGTTGTGATCTGGAATGTGCTACTTGGTAGGGACAGTGGAAGCGGCTTCAATAATAACTTTCAAAAGGAAATTGGAAAGCAAAAGGAAAAATATACAGGGCTATAAGAGCAGACAAGTGAGACAATTTGACTAGCACTTTCAAAGAGACAGCACAGATATAATGGGCCAAATGGTCTCCTTCTGTTGGCATCATTCTGTAACAGCTTAACAAACAACTTCAGACTAGAAGAGGAAGTCAAGAGTGTTATCTGCGAGGATAGGACAAGTGTTGTGCCCAAGGGTCCACATCATACAAACTGATCGTAACTCCACCTCTGTCACCAGTCTGAAGTCCTACCACCACAATCTCACTGTGCACAACTTGGCTGGCAAAATTTCCAGTAATACATCAGTGAATGTAATAGTTGTGAAGCGCCTTTTGGATACCATCAGCAAGTGTTTTCTTTCTATTTATCCCTCACACAACCAGACGGACACCTTGCGCCCAGCGGAGGAAGGTGGTAATAGGAAATGTTCTACATAATCTCTGGGGGGTTGGGGGGGAAGACACTCTGCTACTCCAGACAACTGAGGAAAAGGCAAAAAAACTTGTTCTGTGAAAAGAAACTTGACACATACCAGGAGACACAACCAATAGGAGAGTTAATGGGCAACCAGCATGGTGAGGGGCCTAATAAATCCACTAGGGAATTCAGGAGAAGTTTCTTCACCCAGAGAGCGGTGTGAATGTGGAATTCACTCCCAAAGGGCGTGGTCGAGTTGAATAGTATAAATACATTTAAGAGGAATCTAGATAAACACTTGAGGGAGGAAGGAAAAGAGGATACATTGATAGAGGGGCCAGTGAAATAGGGTGGTAGGAGTCTAGTGGACAACATAAACATCAGCATGGACCAGCTGGGCTGAATGGCCTGCGTTTGTGCTGTAAATACTTACGAATACATTGTGAGAAATATGCTTCTGTTGTTAGTGCAACTGCATCGCAATTCAGATGTTTCAGAAAATAAATTGCTGGCTTCAGAGGTAACACACAGGTGTACACGATCCCACACATGGCACAGACTACCTCACTCTCTCAACAAGCACCATCATGAGTGAGAAAGGAATAGAAGGATATGTTGATATTTACATGAAGCGGAAAGGGAGGAGGCGCTTGTGGGGCAGGCACTTAACAGCTTCAAAACTTCTGCTGTGACTGATGCTGACAACTGCTTGAACCATAAAACGACATTAAAACAGCTGGCAGGGGACAGACCTGTCCCCACTAGTACCGTACCCCAGTGTTATACAGTGACAGACCTGTCCCCACCAGTACCGTACCCCAGTGGTATACAGTGACAGACCTGTCCCCACCAGTACTGTACCCCAGTGGTATACAGTGATAGACCTGTCCCCACCAGTACTGTCCCCCAGTGTTATACAGTGACAGACCTGTCCCCCACCAGTACTGTCCCCCAGTGTTATACAGTGGCAGACCTGTCCCCACCAGTACTGTACCCCAGTGTTATACAGTGACAGGCCAGTCCCCACCAGTACTGTACCCCAGTGTTATACAGTGACAGGCCAGTCCCCACCAGTACTGTACCCCAGTGTTATACAGTGACAGACCTGTCCCTACCAGTACTGTACCCCAGTGTTATACAGTGACAGACCTGTCCCTACCAGTACTGTACCCCAGTGTTATAAAGTGACAGACCTGTCCCTACCAGTACTGTACCCCAGTGTTATACAGTGACAGGCCTGTCCCTACCAGTACTGTACCCCAGTGTTATACAGTGACAGACCTGTCCCTACCAGTACTGTGCCCCAGTGTTATACAGTGACAGACCTGTCCCTACCAGTACTGTACTCCAGTGGTATACAGTGACAGACCTGTTCCCACCAGTACTGTACCCCAGTGTTATACAGTGACAGACCTGTCCCTACCAGTACTGTACTCCAGTGTTATACAGTGACAGACCTGTCCCTACCAGTACTGTACCCCAGTGTCATACAGTGACAGGCCTGTCCCCACCAGTACCGTACCCCAGTGTTATACAGTGACAGACCTGTCCCCACCAGTACCATACCCCAGTGTTATACAGTGACAGACCTGTCCCCACCAGTACTGTGCCCCAGTGTTATACAGTGACAGACCTGTCCCTACCAGTACTGTACCCCAGTGGTATACAGTGACAGACCTGTCCCCCACCAGTACCGTACCCCAGTGTTATACAGTGACAGACCTGTCCCCACCAGTACCATACCCCAGTGTTATACAGTGACAGACCTGTCCCCACCAGTACTGTGCCCCAGTGTTATACAGTGACAGACCTGTCCCTACCAGTACTGTACCCCAGTGTTATACAGTGACAGACCTGTCCCCACCAGTACTGTACCCCAGTGTTATACAGTGACAGGCCTGTCCCCACCAGTACTATCCCCCAGTGTTATACAGTGACAGACCTGTCCCCACCAGTACTGTACCCCAGTGTTATACAGTGACAGACCTGTCCCCACCAGTACTGTCCCCCAGTGTTATACAGAGACAGACCTGTCCCCACCAGTACCGTCCCCCAGTGTTATACAGTGACAGGCCTGTCCCCACCCAGTACCGTACCCCCAGTGTTAACAGTGACAGACCTGTCCCCACCAATACCGTACCCCAGTGTTATACAGTGACAGACCTGTCCGCACCAGTACCGTACCCCAGTGTTATACAGTGACAGACCTGTCCGCACCAGTACCATACCCCAGTGTTATACAGTGACAGACCTGTCCGCACCAGTTCTGTACCCCAGTGTTATACAGTGAAAGACCCATCCCCACCAGTTCTGTACCCCAGTGTTATACAATGACAGACCCATCCTTACCAGTACTGTACCCCAGTGTTATACAGTGACAGACCTGTCCCCACCAGTACTGTACCCCAGTGTTATACAGTGACAGACCTGTCCCCATCAGTACTGAACCTCAGTGTTATACAGTGACAGGCCTGTCCCCATCAGTACTGAACCCCAGCGTTATACAGTGACAGACCTGTCCCCATCAGTAACGTACTCCAGTGTTATACAGTGACAGACCTGTCCCCATCAGTACCGTACCCGTGTTATACAGTGACAGACCTGTCCCCATCCGTACTGTACTCCAGTGTTATACAGTGACTGACCCGTCCCCACCCGTACTGTACCCCAGTGTTATGCAGTGTCCGACCTGTCCCCACCCGTTCTGTACCCCAGTGTTGTACAGTGACAGACCTGTCCCCACCAGTACTGTACCCCAGTGTTATACAGTGACAGACCTGACCCACCAGTACTGTACCCCAGTGTTATACAGTGACAGGCCTGTCCCCACCAGTACTGTCCCCCACCAGTGTTATACAGTGACAGACCTGTCCCCACCAGTACTGTACCCCAGTGTTATACAGTGACAGACCTGTCCCCACCAGTACTGTCCCCCAGTGTTATACAGTGACAGACCTGTCCCCACCAGTACTGTCCCCCAGTGTTGTACAGTGACAGGCCTGTCCCCACCAGTACCGTACCCCAGTGTTATACAGTGACAGACCTGTCCGCACCAGTACCGTACCCCAGTGTTATACAGTGACAGACCTGTCCACACCAGTACCATACCCCAGTGTTATACAGTGACAGACCTGTCCACACCAGTTCTGTACCCCAGTGTTATACAGTGAAAGACCCATCCCCACCAGTTCTGTACCCCAGTGTTATACAATGACAGACCCATCCTTACCAGTACCGCACCCCAGTGTTATACAGTGACAGACCTGTCCGCACCAGTACCATACCCCAGTGTTATACAGTGACAGACCTGTCCACACCAGTTCTGTACCCCCGTGTTATACAGTGAAAGACCCATCCCCACCAGTTCTGTACCCCAGTGTTATACAATGACAGACCCATCCTTACCAGTACCGCACCCCAGTGTTATACAGTGACAGACCTGTCCCCACCAGTACTGTACCCCAGTGTTATACAGTGACAGACCTGTCCCCACCAGTACTGTCCCCCAGTGTTATACAGTGACAGACCTGTCCCCACCAGTACTGTCCCCCAGTGTTATACAGTGACAGGCCTGTCCCCACCAGTACCATACCCCAGTGTTATACAGTGACAGACCTGTCCCCATCAGTACTGAACCTCAGTGTTATACAGTGACAGGCCTGTCCCCACCAGTACCGTACCCCAGTGTTATACAGTGACAAACCTGTCCGCACCAGTACTGTACCCCAGTGTTATACAGTGACAGACCTGTCCGCACCAGTACCATACCCCAGTGTTATACAGTGACAGACCTGTCCGCACCAGTTCTGTACCCCAGTGTTATACAGTGAAAGAGCCTTCCCCACCAGTTCTGTACCCCAGTGTTATACAATGACAGACCCATCCTTACCAATACTGTACCCCAGTGTTATACAGTGACAGACCTGTCCCCATCAGTACTGAACCTCAGTGTTATACAGTGACAGACCTGTCCCCATCAGTACCGTACTCCAGTGTTATACAGTGACAGACCTGTCCCCATCAGTACCGTACCCATGTTATACAGTGACAGACCTGTCCCCATCCGTACTGTACTCCAGTGTTATACAGTGACTGACCCGTCCCCACCCGTACTGTACCCCAGTGTTATGCAGTGTCCGACCTGTCCCCACCCGTTCTGTACCCCAGTGCTGTACAGTGACAGACCTGTCCCCACCAGTACTGTACCCCAGTGTTATACAGTGACAGACCTGTCCCCACCAGTACCGTACCCCAGTGTTAGATAGCTCAAAATATTCTATGCAAAAATAACCTAAATTTGCAGAACAGCATCTAAAATTGTGTTGCTGGCTGTTTTTTCAACCGAAGCGGAAACAGTTTGGAAGTTTCACACACACACTTACAACGCAGTGAATTCCCAATGTGATAAATTCAACTCTGCCATAAAAACTTTCTCCGGTTCCGTGTCAACACTCGCCCTGCAACGTAGTCTTAGTTTTACTGTGCTATTTCTACTTGTAGCTGAATCTGGGCTTGTGACTTTATTAACTCCTTGTGTCCTGAACTGGGTGTTTGTACTTTTTTTTTACGCTCGACTTCTTCAATCTCTCTATAAGCAGACAAGGCAAACACTTGTGACGAGATTTGAGCTGGATTGATAAACTGTTTTGTGTCTCAATTAAGTTGAGCATAAGAACAGTAACTGTGATTGGACTCACTTCAATCAGTCCATCTTATTTTCACATAATGGTAACAAAAATAAAGAATATGTCATACTTCCACAAATCAATGGGTCATCTTAATTGACTTAGGCAAGATAATTTCTAACTCCACTCCTGCATTTCTAAACTCTTTGTCTCGTTGACAGATCACCAAGCTTTCTCAAAGGGGCAATCTGACTATCACTACAGCCTTAGCTGAACATGGCCATCCTTGCCTTTACTCACAGCTGGTAGGAAAGTCCAGTTGAATGTCCAACATGAGCAAAGCCCCACATCGGTGACTGTGAGGTGCTAATCAACAACCAACACAAGATAATAAATTGCTTATCTACACAGTCCTGGGTCCTTATACATCTGCAATTAGCATATTAACCACCTTTTGGCTGGGTGCCTTGTTTTTTTAAAAAAAGGAATGTGGAGTGAATACACTTTTCTTTAAAAGGAAGTAACTTTTCTCTAAATCCTAACAGTGGAAAACAATAGTCAAAACATCCCATATTGTGTCACGCAATCTAATGATAATACAAGGGGTGTTGACACCTTTGGCATTGCAGCACTAATAATTTTCTCCTGCTACACCCGATTACCACATAATATCCACCACTCTGTGGGTTATATACACCATTCAGAGTAAGACAAAAGCAAGGCACTCTACATTCCGCTGCTTTCACCTAAACTGAAACACATTTTTAACTGGGCTCATGGATGGTATTTGTCTGATGGTTTTTAATGCAAGGATAAAACTGTTTAAGTGGGAAGTGAGTTAGACAATGGTATCTCCCGTTTGGGACCTGGGTTTCTGATTTACTGCAGTCTGGTGGGATGTAACTGTTTTCTTGTGAGTAGTGAGTTAGTGAGAGTTTCAGCTTCCAGAAGCCACAGAACAGTCTGTGTAGGAGATGGAAATCAGGCTGCGTTAGCTGGCGCTGCTCTTCCGAGTATTGTTGGTGGTGTTGGCGGGGGGGGGGGGGGGGGGGGGGGGGGGGGGGGGTATGTGTGTGTGCGCACGTGCTTAAGACAGAATTTTAATCCAGCACTAATAGTCCTTGCCTAACCATACAGATAGCAATCAATCACAACTAAATAGGTACTCTCAGTATGAGCACATACAGCATGATAAATAAATTCCCAACTATAGAAATGAACATTCCAATCTTATGTTTAGTTTTTGGGTACTTCTTGTTTGAGGCACTTGTGTCTGACGATGGGGCAATAGCAACACTGCAGGGTTAAGGAACTCAGAACCAGTTTCTTCAGTTACAACCCATAGCTGGCAATAGAGAAAAACATGCAGTTACTGCATGGAAATCAACAACTTTTCAAATCACAAGTTTAAGGATTAAAACAACACTAAGATTCAGCAGGTCTGACCCTGAATTGACACACGAACAAATCACACACCATACAGTTCTGGATATCTACTTTATCAGTGTCTCTGGCACTATGATAGGATGCTGGCTTCTCTCCAACTTCACACAGGCAATGGGCACATATTCCACCACCCCTCCCATGTTTGCCCCAGACTCCAGACTTACTCCTGATGTTCCCTTTTTAGTAAATTAGTTACAGCTTTATGTATCTCAGGGTGTTGGAATTCTTCCTTAAAATAACTGAAGTCTATGCAGTTCTAAGAAAAGTGTGAATTACATCAAAATTGTCATGTTTTGAAAAATAATATTTGCTAGGTGACATCACAGAACAGACAGTCTGAACCTTCCCTTGCAATATTCTAACTGACAGTTGCAGCAGGAATAAACACACTTCTTAAAATGTCATTCACTGGGAGAGAGATTCACTCAATTTGGGTTTAACAACGTGAACGGTTTTGAAGGCAGCTCCCTCAGCCCAAATGCTGGGGTCCCACTATAATCTCACTCCTTCCACTGTTGGTCCCTGGATACTCTCGGTCAGCATGTACATGAGCTGACTGCCCAGAACATTTGAAAGGAGGTAAATCCTGCCTCCCTCCCACCCCCACCCCTTGTTGCCCCCCTCAGTTTGGTGTATCTACAGGCTCCTGTCACTCTGTGGCCCCAGCCCTTCCCCCTCCAAACTGTCCGAAGCTTGTGTGCCCCCTCAAGCCTCGGCAACCGAAACTTTTGGGTTTGGGGGACTCGGAGGATCTGCGCCTCCATCCCAACCACCACCACCACCACACCTGCCTCCAACCTCAGGATCTCCTGAAGGGACCCACTCTCCCCAGAACTGGTACCTGGTTTTGGGGGCACATGGGCTCCGAAACTGAGAGATCCACCTCTATGAGCGTCTAGTTCTGGGGTACTTGGGCTCTTATTCCCTCTCTTCCAGCCCTGGATACCTTGGCTTTGGGAGCACTGAAGCTCTGTTACCCCCCCCCCCCCCCCACCTACCCACCCCACCAAATCTCCTACCCTTCCTTCGCTGTTGCAGTGTAACTTGCCCCTTTAAAGGCGGCTCTACTCACTCTGCGTGATCTTCTGCAGCCCCAACACGTCCTCGGGGGTCACGCTCTCCTTCTTCAGCAGCTCCTCCTCGGTGGTGGCCGGGAGCCCCTCGCTCGGCGGCGCCTTCTTCACCTTCATGCCGACCGTCTCCTGGTTCTTGGCGCTGCTGCTCAGAGCTTTGGTGCCAGAAAAGCTCATGTCTCTCCGGCTCCCACCCCCTGCCCGGAGCCGAGGCTACTGCTCCCGCTGGCGCCGCCTGCCCCGGATCCGCTCCTGCTCCGGGATCCGCTCTTACCTGGAGCGGAAATCAAACCGTTACAATGTATCCAGTGCAGACTCAACCACTCACTCCCGGGGATAGATACATTCACCCATCACTGCACATGGACTCTTCCTCCTTCCCTCCTCTCCCACAAACATCCCATTCATAAAATTCCACACGAACAATGAACAGAGGGGGATTTACCCCTCCCAGCAGCAAAGGCTCACATTTCTAACCCGCTCCTTCCCGTTATTCCCCCCCCCTCCTCTCTCAAGGAATGGTGCAATCCGTTTGCGATACCTGGGCAGCAAATTCATTCAAAAAACAAACCAGCTTTAATTCACATTTTATTGCGTTTATATTTTAAGTTAACGATAGTAACTGCTTTTCTGAATTACATTATAAATAAAATGCGGCATGTTGCAGGAATAGCAGCTATTTATGCAGAAGACGGTTCCCCAAATGGAAAGTCTGGCATCTCTGTCAGCACAAGCAGCCTAATCTGGGGCCCCTATTAAATCAGAGCTCCCACTACTGGGCACTATCCTGTGCCTGCTGGAAAGTGCCTGAGAATTTCAGGTGAGGACATGCTCTCCTGGCCGGCCTCCGACCTTGCATTTGTAAACTTCAGCTCAACTAAAACTCAGCTGTTAGTGTCCTAACTCGCAGCAAGACCCGTTCACTCATCATCCCTGTCGTCACTGACCTACGCTGGCTCCTGGTCCAGCAACGCCTCATTTTTAAAATTCTCATCCATGTGTTCAAATCCTTTCTCATTCCTCCATATCTTCTCCAACCTTAAACTTACCAGCATCTCTGCCTTGCTCTAATTCTAGCCTCTTGCACATTACCAGTTTTAATTGCTCCACCACTGGCAGACATCCCCTCAGCTGCAGAGGCCCTAAGCTCTGGAATTCCCTCCCTAAATCTCTCTGCCTCTCTCTCCTCCTTTAAGATGCTTCTTCAAACCTGTCTCTTTGACTGAGCTTTTGGTCCTAATATCACCTTTTGTGTGTCAAATTTTGCATGATAATACTTCAGTGTGAAGCATTTTGGTTTGTTAAAGGTGCTATATAAATGGATATTGAAGCTGATGACAGGATTGGGTCTGGCAGTGATACTCTGATTCAGTAGTACTGTACTAACAGGTCAACAACCTGAAACATTAAATCAGTTGCTATTTAAATTGCAGAGTATTTCAAGCATTTTCTGTTTTTATGTCAGATTCTCAGCATCTGCAGTATTTTGCTTTGGTATTACTCAGTGTGAAGGCTCAAAACACAGAAGGGACTTATACAAGACGTGTTCCTGGAAGTGCACCCCAGTGACAGTTATACAGAAATACATGTCATGGGGAGAAAAAAATTGAAAAACGTTCACAACACACTATCAGGAGATGCTTTATTTCAGATGAGACATGAGCTCCCAAATATCTTCTCAGGTGAGCACAAAAGATCCTATGGCCACTATTTTGAACAGTAGGGCAGCACCCCCCAGTGACCTGGAACCACTATCTATCCTTCAATGTTGCTTGAAAAAGATTATCTGGTCATTATCTCATTGTTGTTTGTGGGAGATTTCTGGGCACAAATTGACTGCCAGGTTTCCTACATTACAAGTGACTACACATCAAAAGTACTTCATCGGCTGCGAAGTGCTTTGGGACATCGTGAGGTTGAATAGTGCTGGAGAAATTATTGGGACTTAAAGCCGATTAATCCCCAGGGCCTGATAATCTACATCCCAGGGTACTAGAGGAGGTGGCCATGGAAATAGTGGATGCATTGGTTGTCATCTGCCAAAATTCTGTAGATTCTGGAACAGTCCGGGCAGTTTGGAGGAAGGCAAATGTAACCCCACTATTTAAAACAGCAAAAGGGCTTAAAACAGCAAATTACAGACCAGTTAGCCTAACATCAGTGGTAGGAAAAATGCTAGTCTATTATAAAGGAAAATATCAACTTAGAAAATATCAACAGGATTAGACAAAGTCAACATAGATTTATGAAAGGGAATCATGTTTGACAAACCAACTGGGTGTTTTTTTAAGGACATAACTAATAGAATAGATGAAGGAACCAGTGGATGTAGTGTATTTTGATTTTCAGAAAGCTTTTGATAAAGTCCCGCTAAAGAGGTTAGTGTGTAAAATTAAAGCACATGGGATTGGTGGTAATATATTGGCATGGACTGAGAATTGGTTAGCAGACAGGAAACAGAGTAGGAATAAATGGGTCTTTGTACACTGAAAGCAAGCATGCAGGTGCAGCAAGCAGTTAAGGCGGCAAATCATATGTTGACCTTCATTGTGAGGACTTGAGTACAGGAGCAACTGCAACAGTCTTACTGCAGGGCCTTGGTGAGACCACACCTGGGGTATTATGTGCAGTTTTGGTCTCCTTACCAAGAAAGGATATACTTGCCATAGAGGGAGTGCAGTGAAGGCTCACCAGATTAATTCCTGGGATAGCAGGATTATGTATGAGGAAAGATTGGGCTGACTAGACCTGTATTCACTGGAATTTAGAAGAATAAGAGGGGATCTCATTGAAACATATAAAATTCTGACAGGGCCTGACAGACTGGGTGAAGGGATGATATTTCCTCCAGCTGGAGGGGGGTGGGGTCTAGGACAAGGGCTCACAGTTTCACAATACGGGGTAGGCCATTTAGGACTGAGATGAGAAACTTCTTCACTCAGAGGGTGGTGAATCTTGGAATTCTCTGCTACAGAAAGCTGTGGAGGCCAAGTCACTGAATACATTTAAGAGATAGATAGATTTCTGAACTGAGAGCAGGAGCATGGTGTTGAGACAGAGGATCAGCCATGATCATATTGAATGGCAGAGCAGGCTCAAAGGGCCAAATGACCTACTCCTCCTATTTTCAAAATTTATATATGAAAGGCACTATAGCAACAACTACTTATATTTATTTATGCAAATGTTTTTGAAAATTGCCATGTAAAGTCACCCTAGCAACCAGCACACTAGAGTTTTGATGGCAGAGATAAACTGAGAATTTCTGAGCTGTTCCAGTGTGGCTGTAATACTCACCCATACTGTGAAATTTCTCCCTTATAGCTCACATTCATCTACTTATTCTAGCCATGCCCACATGTCAACAAGTAAAGGTCTGAGATGTGAATTACACCAAGAGTCATGAGGGACCTCAAACTACAGCCCAGGGTGAATGATTCCAAAAAATCACACTTGCCCATAGAAGCAGAGAATAGAGTCGTGGATTGGTTACAGCACAGGAGGTCGTCATTGGGCTCATTCAGGCTCTCTGGATGAGTGCAATTTAACTAGTCCCACTACTCTATCCTTTCCCCATAATTTTCCCCTGCAAATTTTACTCTTTCAGGTGCTTATCTATTCCCATTTGAAAGCCATTATTGAATTTTCCTCCAACACCCTTTCAGGCAGTGCATTCCAAATTGTAACCACTCTGCTTAAAAAAGGATTTTCCTCATATCGCCTTTGGTTTTTTGTCAATTACTTTAAATCAACACTATTACTCATTACAACAGCCAGCAGAACTCATTGGGTTTGTGTGTGCAGGTGGAAGCCAGGTATGAGAATGGTTGGGTGCAATGTTCTTCTCTGTAATAGGCACTAAAAAATGTCTAAGACACAAGACTGACATCTGGCTTAATAGCTCAGCCTTTAGAAAAAGGAATAGGCTATTCAGCCCCTCAAACCTGTTCTGCTGATCTGAATTTATACATCTTTGATCCATATCCCTTGATATCCTTAGCCAACAAAAATTTATCAATATAATAAAAGCAAAATACTGCAGATGCTGGAAATCTGAAACAAAAACTAAAAATCCTGGAAAAACTCAGCAGGTCTGGCAGCATCTGCAGAGACAGAAACACTGTTAACGTTTCAAGTCTGTATGACTCTTCTTCAGAGGTCCTGTGAAGTCATATGAATCGAAATGTTAACTGTGTTTCTTTCACCACAAATGCTGCCAGACCTGAGTTTTTCCAGCACTTTCTGTATTTATTATTAAAAAATTTTCAATCTCAGTCTTGAAGAGTTGCTTTCACAGGAACTCTGTGTTATATTGCTGTCTGGGTTGTTTGAGTGTCAACTTGACTCAGTTGGTAGCAGTCTAGGTAAGAGAATCTAGATCAGGAGGTCCTATACCAGGCTATTGGTGTGAAATCTAGTCTGGCACTCCAGTGCAGGTCTGAGGGAGTGCTGCATTGTCAGAAATGCTGCAATTTGGACTAGATGTTAAACTGAAGCTTTGTGTGGCTATTGTGGATGTTAAACATCCCATGGCACTACTCAAAGGTGTCCTAACCCATATCCCTCCCCAAATCAAATCAATTCTCACCTGATCTACACATATTACTGTGTAGCTAAATACCCCTTTCTCTAGACTGAGAAATGGAGGTTAATGTTAGTACCTCTCTCAGTATCACATTGAGCCATTAGGAAATTTGTCATACTCTCTTAATTAATGGAATATTCACCCCTTGTCCTTGGAAGCATAGGTCCTAGTCAAAAGCAGGGTGAGGTGCGTGCTTCTTATGCTCCTTCGATGTTGCAGTGGAACAGACCGCTGAAAAGTAAATGAGTAGTTTCACACTTCTTCCTCCATACAGGAGGGTCCCACTCTGTGCTTCACCCCACCCGTTCCATTAACTCATCCTCCCTATGTGTGAAGTATACTCACCCCTCTGTGTGTAATTGGGATTAGTGTGTCAGAAAAGATAGGGAACATAGGACGATAACATCGTGGCTGATCTGGGTGTGGTCTCAACTCCACTTTCCTGTCTGCCCCCCATAACCATTGACTCCCTTGTCGATCAAAAATCTGTCCAACTCAGCCTTGAATAAATTCAATGGCCCGGCCTCCACTGCTCTCTGAGGAAGAGAATTTCAAACTAACAACCCTCAGAGTAAAAAAAAATCTTATCTCCGTCTTATTCTTAAACTGTGCCCCCGGTCCTAGTCTCCCCCAACAAGAGGGAGCATCCTCCTGGTATCCACACAATCAAGTCATTTCAGGATCTTATGTTTCAATAAGATCACCACTCATTCTTCTAAACTCCAATGGGTATAGACCCAATCTGTTCAACTGTTCTTCTTGAGATAAGCTCTTCATCCCAGCAACGAATTGAGTGAACTTTCTCTGAATTGCTTCTAATGCAATTATATCCTTTTTCAAATAAGAAAACTATACAGAATGCTCCAGGTGTGGTCTCACCAAGGCCCTGTACAGCTGGAATAAAACTTCCCAACTGTTATATTCCATTCCTCTTGCAATAAATAAATAAACAAACAGACCAAGGACACAACACTTTGGGGAGCAGGAAAATAACATTTCATCTATACACCCGCACAAGGCTCCCTGGGAAAAAAAATACAATAAACAAGAAGCCGGAACTGTGAAACTGATACACCAGCAGGCGAAAGAAAGTAATGTGGTCCACTGTAATTCTGTCCTTGGTCTGAGTCTGCCCTTATCCAGAACTTACTGCAGAAAAGTGACCAGCTGCTTCCACTGTGGCACGTTTTCAGTGTTCCCTGCTGGTCAGCATGAAGGCTGAGAGGCAAGAATACTGACTTACGGAAAGATGGCTGTTTTAAGGCCAGTTGGATCTGTAGAAAAAGCAGCCTACTTACAGGAGGGGAACTATCCTGGATGAAACAGCATCTTTAATTTATATACAGGACAGTAGCTATCCCATATATGTACAGGAGGGAGACTATCCTGGGTAAACACTGTCTTATAATTATATAAGACACTGAATTTAATGCTGGAATATTGCTGTTCTTCATATAAAGAAAATATTTTTATTTCTATAGCAGTATTCACCACCTCAGGACATCCCAAAACAAATTAAATACTTTTGAAATGCAATCACTTTTATGATGCAGCGTTGTGGTAATGTCACTGGATTAGTAATCCAGAGACCCAGGCTAAAGATCTGGGGCATAGGGTCAAATCCCACCATGGGAGCCTGTGAAATTTGAATTCTGTTAATAAACCTGATCCAGGTACTCTCACCTAGACTGCTACCAACTGAGTCAAGTTGACTCCTGGTCTTCAATAATCTAACCAGTTGAAGTAATTAGTCTAGAGAGACTAGTCCCTTCATTATTTTAAAAACCTCAATCAAACCACCCGAGTCTACTATCTTCGCTACAAAACACAGATCCAACTCTCTGATTCTATTTGGTTAATTAAGATAAAAGCAAAATACTGCCAATGCTGGGAATCTGCAATAAAAATAGAAAATGCTGGAAATGCTCAGCAGGTCTGGCATTGCCAGTGGAGAGAGAAATTGAGATAAAGTTTCCAGTCAATGACATTTCATCAAAACCAAAATTTCCAGCATCCACAGTATTTTGTTTTTATATTAATGGATAAGTAAGATGCTTTAAACATGGAATTAGTCTAATGACCCTCCTCTGCAGCCTTTCCACAGCCACAATATCACCCACCATGTGAGGAGACCAAAACTGGATACAGTATTCTATGAGGCCTAACCAAGGTCTTGTACAAGATAAAATATTATGCTTTGTTTTATAAATCTTAATTAATACTTCTGTCATTATAATCTAATTACTGTGTTCAGATCCTACAATTCTACTCATCATGCAGCAGGAATTCTTTAGTAATGAGTTGATTAAACACAGTGATACAAAGCAGTACTTACAAGATAAAACATAACATTTACTATGTAACAGCCCCACTTAATTAAAGACCTCACATCAGGGAGTTGGGGAAAGGTGGTCAAGAAGAAAGAAAGGGGCAAATTGAGAAATTGAAACATTGGGGAAGAGATTGAGAGAGAGGAAGAGAGAGAGAGAGATCCAGAGAGGTACAGCAAGGCAGAGGAAGTGACGAGTGACACACATGGTAAGAGGTGACAGCCACAGACACATAGTGAGATAGATGGAGTGGAGAGACACAGATGGCGGGAAAGGTGGGGAAAGAGACAGACACAGCAAGAAAAGAGAGGGGATGGGGAGAGAGACCACCAGAAGAGGGAATAACCATATGGGAGGAAATGATTTAATCTCCAACTTGGCATCTTCTTTTAATTGTTTATGAACATTTCAGCAGATGATTGAAAAGCTACATAAACAAAGATGCAGGCTTCCCCTAGAAATAATTTTACACAAAAGCCTGTATGAAAAGCAGTACAGATACACATTCTGGCATTTAACATACCTTCATATCTAGTATCCCCTTGTACTTACTGCATGGAGGTGGGCTGCTATGTCTGGTGTGTGTACAACCAAAGTACCAATACTGCCCCAGAAACAGGACAGGTACGATGGCAGACACCACAGTAAGCAAAAAGGTTTAGGTCCCTGATGGCCTGTGGCTAGAGAAATGTCCTGTGTAACAAGACATAACAATCAGAAGGAGCTAACTTATTGTGTGTGGAGTTGGTCAATCTCTCCCTTGATTCCAGGTTTGACTGGCATCAACGATCTGAACTCTGGCCAAAGATTTGGGGGGACAGGCATTTGTAGACATTATGGGCGTGTTCCATATAGGATCTGATTTGACTGTGATACTTCCTGTGGTTGAGTAGCCCACCTGCATCATATATTAAGAATGTCTGAGGTTACAGGGCTGCAAGTATCTGTAGAACACCATCCCATCATGATTCCATTGCATTCAGGAAAGAGGACAACTCCTCCCAATAAATTAAACTGAACAAAATCTAAAACATTTCTAACACAGAGCCCCATCATTCAATATTTTTTCATAATTGAGACGTTCTAAGTCCGTGAGGAGCCATTAGTTCCTCAGAAACAATGCAACTCCTCCTCAATCCACCTTCTTTCTCCATCTAAGGTCCTTGCCCGTCTTCAACAGGGACAGCACAATGGGGACACACATCGGCAGAAACAAGGGGATGTAAATGGCAAACTTCTGATCGTCCGGGAAATACAGGAGGTGGAGGAGAGATGGATCAAAGAAAGCTTTCTCAGACGAGGTGATAGCCTCTTTGCTGGCCATGAAAGCTGGCAACAGTCTCCCAGCCTCCAGCTCCTCAAGTGATCGCTGAATGGAAGCTACAGCATTGTACACCTGTGAAGAGTAAGAGAGTCTTGGATAAAGATCCTGCTATGGAAGGAAAAAAAGACACTAAAATTTGGATAAACACCCAGCCTACTCATTATTATTGAGCACAGGAGACCATTCAGCCCAATGTCCCTGTGCCAGCTTTCGAAATGAGCTACCCAATTAATCCCACATCCCTGCACTTTCCCCATAGCCCTACACAACTTTCCTTTTTAAATATTTGTCCAATTCCCTTTTGATTGCTATTCAACTTGCTTCCGCCACCCTTTACAGCAGTGCTTTGCAGATTATAACAACTGGTTGTTGAAAAATAAATCTTCTCCTCTCCCCTCTGATTCTTTTGCAAATTACATTAAATCTGTGTCCAGTGGTTGCTGACCCTTCTGCCAGTGGAAACAGCGTTGTCTTATTAACTTTATCAAAATCCTTCATCATTTATTATCTCATTCAGAAAATTCTCATTTGTCCCCAAGCTTCCTTGCCATCATACTAATCCTCTGGCTGAAAAACAATCAGTAACTCTTGGACATGCAAAATCACCTCCCGCTTCTATCTCTTCTTCTGCTGACTTGAGCCAGGGACACTGTTCCAAGTAGGTCACAACCTCTCCATGACAGGATTCTCGTCCCATCGACATTTGACAAAATGCTCAGAATATGAATACAAGTGAGGGCTGCAATGCCCCTCTGCTGTAAGTTACTTACTGCCACAGGAACAGTCAGAACTGGGGCAAGGTACCTGACAGTAATATAGCTAGTGGTTAGGATCTGGAAAGCACTTCCTGACAGAATGGTGGAGGCAGATTCAATGGTGCCTTTCAAAGGGGAATTGGATAATTATTTAGAGAAAACATTTTCAGGGCTACAGGGAAAAGGCAGGGGAGTGGGAACAGGTGAATTGCTCTTATAGTGAGCCAGCATGGACTAGATGAGCCAAATGGCTTCCATCAGTGTTGTAAGCATCCTATGGTTTTGTGTTAGGCACTGTGGAACCGCAAACCAGCTTGCTTGACAGGAAGGAAGAACATGTGAATTTTTTAAAAAGTTTGTTTGGCTCAAACTCACCTCAGATGCGATGTTGTCATTAATCACAATGTTTCCAATTTCGTCAAGGAGCTGGGCTAAGGAAGTCAGTGTATTTGTTCCGGTGGCAATGTTCTCCACTGTCCTCACCCACAGCAAGCGGTCAGTCTCCCAGTCAGTGACAATCATGTTCCCGGGACTTTGGACAAGGGATTCGGGAGGGGGCTGCACTTTCTGTATGCCCAACAATAACCTGTCAGGAGAGGGAGAGGGGGTGGTGAATGAGAGAAAGAGTAAACAAATTAAATGAATTATCTCTGTGCAGCAGGTCCAGAAACCCAACAGTTCAGACACTTGTGCATCAGGATTAAACACAGACCTCACTGACACTTGCACGACCTCAGCCCCAGCTATTGAGACTAGTGCTGCCATTCTCTGTCAGGTTATCATGGGGTAGGGGGAGAGGCAATCTGCATTTAACACTTCATCTCAGCTCAGTGCTTGTGTGTCACTTTATTATATTGGTAGGATATTGAGTAAGTTTTGCTCTTGTGTTTTATAATTTGGGGTAGACAGTGGTGTTGTGGTTGTCACTGGACTAATAACACAGATGCCCAAGCTAAATGCTGAGGGGGCATTGTTTCAAATCTGATCACAGCAGCTGATGGAATTTAAATTCAATAAATAAATCTGTACCATAAAGCTAGTCTCAGTAATGGTGACCAAGACAACTATCATTGATTGTTGTAAAAACCCATCTCGTTCACTAATGTTCTTTGGGGAAGGAAATCTGCCATCCTTACCTGTCTGGCCTATATGTGACTCCAGATCCGCAGCAATGCGGTTGACTCTTAACTGCCCTCTGAAATGTCCTAGCAAGCAGTTCAAGGGCAATTAGGGATGGGCAACAAATGCTGGCCTTGCCAGCAATGCCCACATCCCATGAAAGAATAAAGAAAAAGAATTACCCCCTTACATAGAATGTTCAGGATAGAAACAGGCCACTCGGCCCAACTAAACCATGTCAGAGTTTATGCTTCACTTGAGCCTCCACCCAACTTAGTTCACCCTATCAGCAGAACCTTATATTCCTTGCTCCCTCTTGTGCTTATGTAGCTATTCGTCTCAACCACTTTCTGTAGTAGAGTTGCATATTCTAACCAGTCTCTGAATAAAGGAAATTCTCCTACATTTCTTATTGGATTTATTAATAATTGTTATATTTATGACAATTTTGTTCAAGCTAAACCATACAATGCAAAGCTACAACAGCCTATTTATCCCAGAGTTGAGCTTCAAACCCTACATCCAATCTTTTACCAGGAATGCTCAACCTTGTTTATCTGTCTGGCATCATGCCTGCAGCAATGGAAGCAGGCATACAGGCCACACTGAACTAACCGGCTCTCAGAAGGCAACACTGACATCCCCACTGAGCTTCCTTCAGCTTGCCAGAGACTCGTCACTGACTCCTCCCTGCCTCCATGTTGGACGTGGCCAGCCTTTTAACAAGCTGCTGTTGGTTGGAGTTTGGAGCATTCATCAGATATTTAAAATTGAGTTTGCAGCAAAACCGCTAATATAGCAACTCTACAACTGACTGCAGAAGCAAATAGTAATCAGGCTGCCATCATTTTTAAAGTGGATGGTGTATGCAGACTGCAGCCTGGTCAAATAGGCAGTCTGCAGGACAGCGACGAGAGCAACAGACTAACCATTCTATGCCTAGGTTACAGAAGAACAGCAAGACTGCATATTTATGAAAAAATTACATTTCAGTTTATAGTTTCAGTAAATATAGACTAATGACTCTCTGTGGCACTATCCTATCTATTTGCATGGCTTTCCCCTGTAATGACACCAGTCCTGTTAGCATCAATCTCACTGTCGTAATAGTTTGAGGAGTTTTAGATGTTAGCCATGGTTCAGTTGGTAGCACTCTCGGCTAACAGAGGTTGTGGGGTCAGGTCCAACTCCAGAGATTTGGGCACAAAAGTACAGACAGGCACTCCCCATGCAGTATTGAAGGAGTGCTGTACAGTCAGAGAAGCTGTCTTTCAGATGAAGCACTGAACCGAGGGCCTGTCTGCCTTCTCAACTGAAAGTAAAAGTTCCCATAATCACTATCCAAAGAGGAGCAAGGGAGTTCTCCACAGTGTCCTGGTCAATATTTATCTCTCAAAAACAGTTAAAAATAAGTCATCTGGTCATCATCACACTGATGGGATCTTGCTGTGCACAAATTGGCTGCCCCAATTCCTACATTACAACAATGACTACACTTCAGAAGTACTTCATTGGGCTGTAAAGTGCTCTAGGATGTCCTGAGGCGGTGAAAGGCATTATAGAAATGCAAATACTCTCTTTTGTCTTACCGCAGCTGAGACAGAAACACTTCCATCACTCGAGCCATGTCTACGTTGACTGAGACTGGCAGCTGGGTCTCGTTTTGTTGCTGGTAATCCACATTGTAAATCTGAGCAAGAAACAAGATTAACATGTTAATGATAAAGAAACACCTCAGAACCTACTGATCAAACTACTGAGAAACAGATTATTGCTGCTTATACCCAAATGTATATAATGTTTATATACTTACATTCTATGTATAAAGAATGAAAGTACTTGCATTTAAATCGTATCTTCCATGACTCTGCAATGGAGTACTTCGAAGTGTCATCACTGTTGTAATGTAGGAAACATGGCAGACAATGTGTACACAGCAAGATCCCACAAACAACAACAAAATAATGACCAGATTATGTTTCTGCAAATGTTGGTTCAATGCTAAATATTGGCCAGGTTACCATGGAGAACACCACAGCTCTTCCTTAAAATTGTGTCATGGTATCTTTTACAGTTTTTATTTTTAATCCATTCATACAAATATGCATACTAAATAGGAGCAAAAGTAGGTCATTCAGCCCCTCAAACCTGCACAGCTTTTCAATCAGATCATGGCTGATCTGTGTTTCGAATTCCACATTCCTATCTACCCCCAATAACCTTCGAATCCCTTGCTGATCAAGAATCGACCTGCCTCCGCATTAAAAATATTCAGTGACCCCGCTTCCACTGCCTTCTGAGGCATAGAATTCCAAAGTTGCACAACCCTCAGAAAAAATTTCTCCTCATGTCTGTCCTTAAAGGGCGACTGCTAACTTTAAAACAGTGCCCCATAGTTCTGAACTCACCCACAAGAGGAAACATCCTTTCCAAATCCACCTTGTCAGGACTGTTCAGGATTTTGCATACTTCAATCAAGTCACCCTCACTCTTGTAAACTCCAGCGGAAACAAGCCCAGTCTGTCCAACCTGTACAACCCGCTCATTCCAGGTATCAATCTGGTAAACCTCCTCTGAACTGCCTCCAATGCATTTATATCCTTAATTAAATAAGGAGAGCAAAACTGTACACAATAGTTGAGATGTGGTCTCAGCAATGCTCTGTATAACTGAAGCATAACATCCTTAGTTTTATGTTACTCCTTCAAAGAACTTCAATAAATTGGTTAAAAACGATTTCCTTTGCTGATTCTTCCCGATTACCTTGAGTTTTTCTAAGTGCCCAGCTATAATCTCCTTAATGATTGATTCTAACAACTAACACACAACGGACATCAAGTTAACTAGCCAATAGCTTCTTGTTTTCAGCCTCCCTCCCTTCTTGAACAGAGGGGTTATACTTGTAACTTACCAGTCTGATGGAACCTTTCTAGAATCTAGAGAATTTTGGAAAATTAATACCATTGGATTTACTAACTCATTAGCCATCTCTTTTAAGACCCTAAGATGAAGTCCATTGGGACCCGGAGACTTGCCAGCTGCAGCCCCATCAGTTTACTCAGTATTGCTTCCCTAGTGTTTGTAATTTCACCAAGTTCCCCTCTCCCTTCCACCTCCTGATTTATGGCTATTACTGGAATGTGTTTTGCATCCTCTATAGCGAACTGAAGCAAAATATTTGTTCATTTCATCCGTCACTTCCTTATTATCTGCTATTGTCAATCTCTAGAGAACCAACACTCACTTTAATTACTCTTATCCTTTTTAAATACCTGTAGAAAATCTTGCTATCCTTGTTTACATTCCTAGCTAGTTTTCTCTCATACTCTGATTTGTTTCTCCTAATTAACCTTTGAGTCATTCTCTGCCATTCTTTATATTCTGACCAATCATCTGACCTGCCACTTTGCGCAATTATATGCTTTTTCCTTAAGTTTAATGCTTTCCTTAACTTCTTTAGTAAACCACAGGCGGTGGGTCCTCCCTTGAGAATTTTTCTTTATAATAGGAATATACTTATTGAGTTTTCTGAAATATCCCCTTAAATGTCTGCCACCACTTCTCTATTGATCTATCCCCAGTCTAGTATCCCAGTTCACTTCAGCAAGCTCAGCTTTCATGCCCACATAGTTGCCCTTATTTAAGTTTAAAATTCTAGTCTTAGACCCCCCTCTCTTCTCCCTTTCATACTGGGTGTAAAATTCAATCATATTGTGGTCACTGCTACCAAAGGGTGCCTTTACCCAGGGGTCATTAATTAATCCTGTTACATTACCACAATACCAAGTCTAATATAACCTGCTCTCTGGTTGGTTCAAGAACATACAGCTCTAAGAAGCTCTCTCAAAAGCATTCGAGGAATTCCTCATCCAGGCTACTACAGCCATTCTGATTTTTCCAGTTTATACATAGATTAAAATCACCCATGATTGTTGCCTTCTCTTCATCACACTCACCCAATATTTCTTCTTGTATACTTTGTCCTACATTGTGGTTACTGTTAGGGGGCCTGTAGACCACACCCAGTAGTGACTTATTTCCCCCTACAATTCCTCATCTCCACCCAAACCAATTCTACATCCTGATCTCCTGAACCAAGGCCATCTCTAACTATTGCACCAATGCCAACCTTGATTGACAGTGCCACCCCTCCACCTTTGCCTAGCTTCCTGTTCTTCTTGAATATCATATGCCCCTCAATATTCAGGACCCAATCCTTGTCACCCTGTAGCCATGGCTATCAGATCATATTTATTTACTTCAATGTGTGCTATCAATTCATTCACTTTGTTATGAATGCTATGCACATTCAGATACAGAGCCTTAAATCTGGTCTTTTTGTTACCTTTGTAACATCTACTTTTGACTGTTGGTGTATTCTTAGGTTTTTTTTCTCTGTCCCTTCCTGCCATTCTTTGATCCTCATTTCCCAGGTTACTATTTTGCTCTCCTGCTTTGACTCTACCCTTTGATTTGCTACATCCGCCCAAGCTTGATCCCTCACCCTCACTGTTTCGTTTAAAGCCCTCTCTACCTCCCTAGTTATGCGGCTCGCTGGAACATTGATCCCAGTGTGCTTCAGGTGTAAACTGTTCCAATGGTACAGCCCCCATTTTACTCAGTACTGATGCCAGTGCCCCATGAACCCACTTCTCCCATACCAGTCTTTGAGCCACAAATTCATCTCTCTAATCTTATTTATCCTATGCCAATTTGCACGTGGCTCAGGTTATAATCCAGAGATTATTACCTTTGAGGTCCTGCTTCTTAATTTGGTGCCTAATTCTTCGTGCTGACTATGCAGAACCTCATTCCCCATCCTGCCTATGTTATTGGTACCTACATGTACCGTGACAACCAGATCGTGCCCCCCCCCCCTCCCCCCCACTCCCTCCTTAACCACTATAAGTTCCTCTCCAGCCCTGAGTAAATGTCCTGAACCCAGGCATCGGGCAGGCAACACAGCTGTCTGGACTCTCACTCTTTGCTGCAGAGAACAGTGTCAATCCCCCTCACTATGCTGTCCCTTACTACCACTACATTCTTGTTTGCTCCCCCGCTTGAATAGCTTCTTGTACCATGGTGTCAGGGCCAGTCTGCTCATCCACCTTGCAGACCTCGCTTTCATCCACACAGGTTGTGAGCATCTCAAAACTTATTTGACAATTGCAAGGTCTGTGGCTCCTCCACTATTGTCTGCTCGGTCCCTTTACCTGCCTCACTCACGGTCACATCCTCCTGTCTCTCACCACTGACCAAACCAGATGACCCTTCTCTAAGAGGTGTGACCATCTTCTGGAACAAAGTGTCCAGGTATTTCTCCTCCTCCCTATGTTGCACAGTGTCTACAGTTCAGCTTCCAGATCAATAATCCTGATTTGGAATTCCTCTAGTTGCTGACACTTTCTGCAGACTTGTTTGTCCTGGATCGCCTTGGCTTCCAAAAGTTCCCACTTTCCACAGCTGTAACATAACACTTGTCCTGTCATTGTTACTTATGTTATTTGGTTAATTTAATTACTTTCTTCATTGAGTAATTCCTATGTTTGCTACAATTTACTATGCTATTATGCTAGTCCCAGGGACAACTAAAAGTTGTACGCTTCTTCCTACGCACGTATGTGTTTTGGGTGTTTATTTTAATTATTTTTTAATTTTAATTTTCAAGTTTAAGCTATTTTCATTTATAGATTTACCTTAACTCCTGTGTCCAAAGCTGAGTGTTAATACACTGTCCCTAACCCCAAGCACTGCACCTTAACCACTAACCAGATGCTTACCAAACAGCTAGCTTCTTCCCCTATAATAGAGCAAGAACCAATCCTACAGGGTGAAAGAGTTAGAAAAAGCAAAGGAGCATCTCCCTCCCTTCCTCACTGAACTCCCTCAAATCACCTAACTCCCAGCATTCTGTTGAGGTCGCACTCCAGGCTTGGGATGTGAGCGACACTGACAAGGCCATCATTTACTGTCTGTCCCTAATTGCCTTGCCCAACGTTTCCGGGAGGTGCAGGTAAAGGAGAGGCTGACACCTCGGTTTAACAGCTCATCTGAAACACAGCACCTCCAACACTGCAACACACCCTCAGTACTGGTACTGGGAGCAACAGCCTCGACGTGGGTTCAAATCTCAGGAGTTGGATCTGAACCTACGACATTCTGACTCAGAGGTAAGAGTGCTGCCCAGAGTCAGGACTGACATGAAAAGTTATATCAATTCATATTCCATTGAAAAACAAATTACATATAGTATTATATAAACTGCACACATTAATCTAAGTAGATCAAGAATGCAAAGTCAGAGAGAATTTTTTCTCCTCAATCCACCTTGTCATGTTGCAAACAGATTTGTCACCTCTCAATGACATCACACCACCTTGCTGTGCGACATTAAGGTGCAAGTCAGTCAAAATTTCCTCCAATGAATACTGGGGAGGCCGTTGCCATCTTTTGACCCAATCACTTTCCCACCATAAAATCCACTCACTTGTCAGGCCTCATTGCCCTAACCTGGCCAATATTTAACCCTCAAATAACAGCCCTAAAATAAACTATCTGGCCATTTTCATATAACTGTTGTGGGAGCAAGCAGTGCACAAAATAGCTGCCACATCTCCTACATTACAACACTATCGTAAAAGAAATATTTCTTTTTCCTAATATTACTGTGGGATGCTGAAGCAGGCTTCAGTACATGGGGACTCTGTGTATGTGTCTAGTTAATTAAACTGCAGTCAGTCAGACTGCAAGGCTGGAATCATCAAAAGGGATTAGGTGTAAAACAGGCATTTGAAATGGAGATGGGTAAACTAGGATGAAGTCTCAGCAGATACAGTGTGAATGGAATTTGCATTTTTAGATAAGCTGAGAGGTTGTTTGATTTTCAAAGGGACATGATAAGGTGTTACAACTGGCAAGGTAAATAAGATAAAGTTATTAAGTTTATTTTTCCCGCAAGTGCTGGCCACAATGACAACAAATAAGATTTTTATATTCTGGGAAAAGTAACTTCCAAAGAAAGGTTGAAACAATGGGATTTATAGATCAACAGGGAGGAAATGTGTTTAAAGAAAGATGGAAAGCTGTGTGGGGTGTGGCTATGAGAGATCTTGAAAGGTGCACTGTGATACAGACCTGTGGGGAAAAAGCCTCTAGTCATCCAGGAGAAGTTTGCTGTTCCAGTAACCAAGGTTTGTTAAAAGCTTTGGAATTCCATTGTCAGAGAGAGAGAGAAAGAAGCTGTGAAATACCTCCCTTACAGCAAGTGGGTGCTTGTGGTAAAATTGCTAATGTTCTATAGATTAAGAATCTATTTGGACTGTTGCCTGAAAGGGGTGTGTTGTCAAAGTCTAACTAAGTAGAAATATTTTGGGAACTGTTATAAGGCTAAGTTTAATTGTATAACTGTAATCTTGTGTGTAACTTTGTTTCTTTTATTAATAAATGTTTTAATTTAATCTTTAAAATCTCTAAAGGTGATAGATAGTGGACTCTTTACTTCTGACTTCAGTGTACAAACCATCTCATAATAAATACAAATTGCAAAATCGTTGTGATAACCTGGCCAAGTTTCCCTCTGGGATTTGGTCAGCCTGGCAAATACCACCTGCTATGTCATAATATTACACTTAAAAGAAGAGTATTTCATTGGCTGTAAAGTGTTTGGAATGCTCTGGGATTGTAAAAGGCGCTGTCCAAATAAAAGTCTGTATTTAAACTACCTACTTGTTCAGGCTAAACCATATGGTGAAAAACCTCAGCATCCAATTCACCCCAAAGCCAGGCTTCAAATATTAAATCCTGTCTGCCACCAGGAATTTTGATTTTGTACCATCACCTGCAGTTCAACACCATCAACAATGAAACCTTCAATTATAGCATCATAGAAACTTTATGGCACAGAAAGAGGCCATTTAGCCCTTGGTGTCTACGCTGGCTGAAAAACAAGCCACCCAGCCTAGTCCCACTTTCCAGCATTTGGTCTGTAGCCCTGCAGGTTATGGCACTAGAGGTGAGAGTTTCTGCCTGAACTACCCTTTCAGGCAGCAAGTTCCAGATCCCCACAACTCTCTGGGTGAAAAAAAGCTTTCCTTAGTTCCCCCCTAATCTTTCTACCTAACACTTTAAAGCTATATCTCCTAGTCACCAAACTCTCTGCTAAGGGAAATAGGCCCTTCCCATCCACTCTATCCAGGCCCCTCACAATTTTGTACATCTCAATCAAATTTTCCTTCAGCCTTCTCTGTTTCAAGGAGAACAACCCCAGCCTATCCAATCTTTCCTCATAGCTACAATTTTTCAGTCTTGGCAACATCCTCATAAATCCCCTCTGTACCCCCTCTAATGCAACTATATTTTTTCTGTAATGAGGGGACCAGAACTGCACACAATACTCAAGCTGTGGCCTAACTAATAATTTATATAGTTCCAGCATAACCTCCCTGCTCTTGCATTCTATGCCTCGGCTAATAAATGAAAGGATTCCATATGCCTTCTTAGCCACGTAATCAACCTTTCCCTTGCTTCCTTTTTAAACAAAGATACTACATTAGCAGACCTTCAAATCCTCTGGCGCCTCACCTGTATTCAGTGAGGATTGGAAATGATGGTCAGACCCTCTGCAATTTCCTCCCTGGCTTCTTTTAACAACCTGTGATACAATTCATCCAGCCCTGGTGACTTATCCACTTTTAAGGATGCCAATTCCCTTAATACTTCATCTCTCCCTATGTTTATCACATCCAAAACTTCACACTCCTCCTCCTTAACTACAATGTCTGCACTATCCCCTTTTTGTGAAGATAGACATCAAGTATTCTTTAAGAACCAAGCCCACATCCTCGACTTCCACACATAGGTTACCTTTTTGATCTTTTATGGGCCCTACTCTTTCCTTAGAAATGCTTTTATCATCTCTAGAATTTATATCTTCAACATTTTCTTTGCCAGCTTCCAAACCATATCCCTGAGTTCAAAACTGAGTTGCCTGTATCGTGCCCCATGCTAAGTCCAACCCATTTATCACTCCCAGCTGACCACAAGTGTACAGCTGTGTGTGACTCTGAGGCAATGTGTCATTGCATCACCAGCTTCCAGGGGACACAAAGATAAGTATAACAGTAGTCGATAATACTTTGTCCATGTGATCTCCTGGACTGGTTTCAAACACTTAAGGGGGTCCGAGAGGAATTTCCCAAAGAGTGTTTTTCCCTTATTGGGCTTGGGTTTATTTTCTCTCTATTTTTTGCCTCTCCCAGTAGATTGCACAGCAGAGGAGAGGTTTGGGGGTGAGAGTGTTTAGTCGCAATGCTCTGGCCACCATGAAGTGGGCAAGCTTGATGGACCAGTTTGTCTTTTCCTGCCCAACATTTGCAAAAGTTTCTACAGCTTAAAGCAAAAGTTAAAACTGACATTTGGGTAGTAATGATATCACTTACAGCAACAAAGGAAGGATGTTTGGCACAAACAGGAAGCCTCAAAATTTGTAACACATTATAGAATGTCAAACTGTCAAGTTGGAGAGATACATTTTTAATTTCTTTTGTTCCAGTTTATCTTTAAAGCAGTTTTGGAAGTATCTCAGGATGTTTTGATGTTAACAGTCAACAGAGGCTGTGTGGTAGGTCAGCAACTAGCCACCACATAAGATTATTGAGGGGCCTTGTTCCAGACACAGTTTCTAGAAGCATGAACGCAGAAGTAATTTTGCATTTTCCATATCTATGAGGCAGTGTGGTTCAGTCTCTAGTCACTGGTTATGTATGCTTTGTGGTATTAGTTGCTTGTATGCTAAGCCACAATCTGACGGTAGTCATTCTTCCACCTCCAAAGTCAAGGAAACCACAAGGGGTCACATAGTGGGTATATTCAACACACCAGAATGTAGAAACAATGGTTTTTTGTTTGATCTCCTAGGCTTGCCACGATTATCTAGGTGCTGGATAAATAAAAGTTCATTCCAGTTTGTAAGGAACAAGAGTAGTCTGCAATGATTAACCCAAGAAAAATATCTTGTGTTAAAGCTGAGGGATTCTACAGTTTAGATGCCCTGGCAAGCTGTGAGTTACAATATTATGGCAAGTGTTGTTTTCAGCGCAGTGAGGATTCCTTCCTGCTGCACCCTCACTGCGCTGAAATTAAAGTAGGACAGTGTATTTGGAGCTCAGGAGAAAGAAAGTAAAAGGCAAAGAAGCACTACAAGATTCACACAGATAGGGAAAAAGCAAGACACAAAAAAAGGCACAGTAACAGAGAATAGATCCTGACAGAAGAGTGCACTCTTGAGTAATTTTCTCTTTCTCCTGTTATTTAAAAACAAAAGGGAAGATTTTTTGTTGTTGTTTATTTTGGTGTGCATTGTGATATCACAGCATGAAATGTATATAACTACTTTTTTGCTCTAAATTCAGTGATATTCAGTTTGTTACAAATTTAGTGAATCAAATGCTGGATATAGTAAATCATTGAAAACCTATCTGTGTGGAAATCCTTTTTAGAAAAACAGGAAATTAAACCTTGTGCTATTTTCAGCATTGATGCACAGAGACAAGCACTGGGGAGTGCAAAGCTATGTTGCTATGGATACTGTTGCTAGAACGACTAGCAACAGGTGTTACTATGGAAGCTGCCTTAAGGTTGTTATCTATAAGGCTAGGGCTGCAATGGACCTCTTGAGACTAACGCATTCCTTTGGAGGTGCAGTCATGCACGTAATCATTTGCAACACCTTCAACATAAATGCTATGGAGACCATTGCCAAGAAATGCTGCAGAAAGATGTCTAGAGAAGGCAGTAACACAGTAAAGGATGCTGATTGCAAAGGAAGCTGTGTGAACATCCACCTCAAACAACTTTAAAAAAAATTCACAGAGCAACCAATCAGTTCCTATCTCAGAAAATATTAGCAGAAGTCCACAGATGGTCATGTTTGTAAGGGCACCAACTGCACACCAGGATCAATCCCCGTCTGCGCTAAGCACTGGCTTCAACTATGATAGAGGTGGGGATATCACAACTAGTCATTGCTGTTCTGGGCCAGAAGCAGATGGGAATCAGCCAAGTTTCCTGGTCATTAGTCACTGATGCCAGCTGAAAAGTGTATCACTATGGACATCAGGCCAGGACAGAGTTTGGGCTTGAGGCTTGTGAAGAACCAGCTGGTACCATAGACCAACTAGCACCCATGGAGCTACTCCCCACTCCCCCACCACAGAATTCCCAGCAAGATTTTATTCCCTCAAGTGAGGAATAGCCCTCTGCAGGAGTGGACAGCAGCTGTTGTGCTCCCTGGTTTCCAATGATTCAATATCTAATCAGTGTACAGGTGAAACAATTGGCCATGGTAACCTACAATCCTACATGTCCCTCACCAGCAGGGTGGCCATTATCTGATCTCAGCACTTGGCTACACCAACCTACAGTCTAGTCTGGTAGTGCTGTAGAGTCCAAAGGATCATGCTGTGATTGCACAGTACCTTTAAGTGTGGGGTGAAGAGGGAAAGGTAGGGAGATGGAAAGCAGGAAGGGAGAAAGATACAAAGGAAGAGTGAGAGAGAACAGAAGGTAGAGTAAAAATAAAGTCCAATTCCCTCTTAGCCCTCCGTGCTCTGCTCCATTATCTGGGATCCAGCTTGCAAGTACATTACACTGTGGCCTCCCTTAATATTTTCCTAAAAAATGGAAAATTGTGACAGTCAGGTTCAAGAACTATGGTTTCACTCACATTCTAAGTTCTTGGATCTACTTCCTTCCTAACTCCTCCACTTTTCTGCACATTTGCATTTTATTCTTTCACTGGGTGTGGGTGTCACTGGCAAGGTTAGCATTTGTTACCCATCTCGAAGTGATGATCTGAACTGAGTGACTCGCTATGCCATTTCAGAGGGCAGTTAAGAGTTAACCACACTGGTGTAATCTGGAGTTACATGCAGGCCAGATCAGGGAAGGATGGCAGATTTCTTTCCCGAAGGACATTTTAAGGCAACTGATATAGAAACAGAAAATGCTGGAAACACTCAGGTCTGACAGCATCTGTGGAGCGAGAAACAGATTTAACGTTTTGAGTCGACATGCCCTTCTTCAGAGCTAAAGAGAAGTAGAAGTGTGATGCATTTCATACTGCTTGGGGGTGGGGTGCTTTGAGCTGGTGAAGCTAGATAGAAGGCCAGCGATAGGTGGGGGCTAAGGACAGATTGACAAAGATGTTATGGATGAAAAGACAAAGGAGGTGTTAATGGTAGTGGTAAAGGCTGATAATGGCATAGAAGTAAGAAAGCAGAATATGGTGCGTACAGACTTGCTGACAGCATTTTCTGTTTCTATTTCAGATTTTGAGCATCCGCAGTATTTTGCTTTCATCTTAAGACAACTGATGATAGTTTCACGGTCGCCATTACTGAGATGACTGGCTTTCTTTTCCAGATTTTATTCACTGAATTTAAATTCCACCATCTACTATGGTGAGATATGAACTGATGTTCCCAGAGCGTTAGCATCCATTATCTCCATTAGCCAGGGTCTCTGGATTACTCTGGAGTTCTGTCGAAGGGTCATGAGGACTCGAAACGTCAACTCTTTTCTTCTCCGCCGATGCTGCCAGACCTGCTGAGTTTTTCCAGGTAATTCTGTTTTTGTTCTCTGGATTACTCGTCCAGTGACATTACCACTGTGCCACCATCTCCCCATGAGAATATGTTATTCCCTAGCATTCCATTCCTCATGGGTGAAGGTGGAGACTGACACTGGGCAATATAGGCCTTGGGAAAGATTCAAAGGAGGGCTACCTAGCTTCAGAGAGTTATGGGGTTTTTTATGCTAGAAAAACAAACTTTGGAGTGATTTATTTGAATGGATAAATGGACCAGACTGCATCTGTGCAGACAAACTACTATAGCTAGATAGGTTAGGGATAATGAGACATTTTAAGCTGCATGTGGATTGGACTAAGTTAGATGTCAGGGGGCTTCTCTTTAAATAAAGGCCAGCTTGAGTGATGAGTGCGGATTCACTGTGGCAGTTCAAATAGGAACTAGACGAGTATCTCGCTGTGGCCAATATCACTGTGTCTGGAAGGTTGCTGGATTTGCACTTCATAACTGCAATCTCCCGGAGCTAGTTTTTATCACCTCAGTGGGTCGGAGAGGAATTTTCCTCCCTGAATTGTTGAGGGATTCTTACCAAGCCTTTGCCTCTCCTAGGAGGTTAGATGACTAAAAGTGGAAGTTTTACTGCACCACAATGGACCAACACAGGCTCAATGGATCAGCCCATTTTTTCCTGCATCTTTTTGTATATTTCGTAGTTCTCCATTCCACTCTATTTAATTATGGGTCCAGCTAAGATCAGGGAATTAAGGAGTGGGGGACCACAAGCACAAATTTAACCAGGATGTCAGTTCAATATCTAGGCTGATAGCCCATTTAGCACTGAGGGTGTGAAGCATATTCAGAGGTGCCACCCGTCAAATGAGATACTTGATGCAGACCTGACTGCTTTGGAGATTCAGTGAATGTTAAAGTCCCATGGCACTATTTTAAGACATGGTTGCTCTCCTGATGTCCTAACCAACATTCCTCCCTCAACGCACACCATCAAAAACAGCTCATTCCTTCCTCTCCCTGTTACTTGTAGGAGATTACTGTGTGTAGAATGGCTACTGCATTAGCACAGATAGGAATGGACACTACACTTCAGAATATTTGTTTCTAAAACACCAGATGGAAGAAGGTTTGATAAGCACAAGATTTTTTTCTTTCAAGGGTATTGTTCTGGCATTACCATGATTCCTCCCCATCGGGAACTGTGGAAAGCGTTTGATTCAACAGGAGATCCATCGCTGGCACGGATGTACAGAGGAGAATGAGAATATTCAGGAACATAGAGAAGGAAATTTAAAACCGGGTAGCTTGAAGTAACACTGGACCCTGGAAATAAACAAAAAGAAGAGTTAAGCTTCAAGTAGGCTTGGCAGCTTTCCTGTCCTCACCAATAACTCTAGCCTTCTCTAGAAATAGTGTACATCCAAGGCACAGAGTTTCTACATTCATCATTTGCCATTTTCTTTCCTTTATAAACTACCAAATTTTAATATTCAGTGGACACTTTTATGAGTCTGGTGGAATAGGAGAGAAAGCTGGGGTCTACTCATCTTCCTAATTTCCCATTTAGTACACAGTCAGAAGGAAAGAAGGGAAAGGGAAGAAGGGAGGGAGGAAAGAAAGAGGGAGAGAAATATAGAAGGAAGGAAGAAGAAAGAAATAACTCATCTTTACATCCTGCCTTTAACGATCTTGGAACATCTCAAAGTGCTTCACAGAAAATAAGACATATTCTAAGATTAGTCATGATTATAATGTAGAAAATGTGGCAGACAATTTGTGAACAGCAAGAATCCACAAACAGCAAATCGTTAAATTACCAGATCATCATTTTTTTCAATGATAAAAGTAAAATTTTGCAGATGCTGAAAATCTGAAGCAAAACAGAAAATGCTGGAAAAATTCAGCAGCATCTGTGGAGAGAGAAATGGAGTTAACATTTCGAGTCTGTATGACTTCTTCAGAGCTAAAGAGAAGTAGAAATGTGATGGATTAAGAGAGAGTGAAGCAAGTAGAGCAAAATAGAAAGTCAAGGGATAGGTGGGAGCTAAGGAGAAATTTGACAAAGATGTCAGGGACATAGGGAGTGTTAATGGTAGTGTTAAAAACTAAAGAAGGTGCTGATAGTGGCATAAAGGTAAGATAGCAGAACGTGTTAATAGCAGAGCAAGGGTCAACGCTCTGTGAAAGCACAACATAAAAACAAGTGACAAACAGCCCTGTGGGATGGGATGGGATGTTGGGGATGAAGGATAAAAAACATTTTTTTTAAAATGAACAAATAAATTAAAAATAAATAAATAAAAATAATTATAATTGTATTAAAAAAGGGGCGAAGATGGGAGAGAGAGCTCATGGTCCAAAGTTGTTGAACTCAATGTATAAGGCTGTAAAGTGCCTAATTGGAAGATGAGGTTCTCTTCCTCCAGTTTGCATTGGCTTCATTTTTATTATTTATTTAATCATTCATTCATTCATTTTTAATTCTTTTTATCCTTTATCTCCAACACCCCCCCCCCCCCACACCCACAGGGCAGTTTGTCAGTTGTTTTTATGTTGTGCTTTCACAGAGCACTGACCCTTGTTCTGCTATTAATGCATTCTGCTCTTACCTTTATGCCACTGTTAGCACCTTCTTTAGTCTTTAACGCTATCATTAATACTCTCTTGTCGCATGTCCATGACATCTTTGTCAAATTTCTCCCTGACCATCTAATTTGCTCCACCATCTTTTAAACAGTATAAAATCCATCACATTTCTACTTCTCTTTAGTTCTGAAGAAGAGCCATATGGACTCGAAACATTAACTCTTGTTTTTCTCTCCACAGATGCTGCCAGGCCTGCTGAGTTTTTCCAGCATTTTTTATTTTTTTTAGTGATGTTGGTTGAGGGATAAATATTGACCATGGTAGCAGTTGGACTTCTCTGTGCTACTTTAAGTATAGTCATGAGATTTTTTATGACCAGCTGAGTGGTCAGATGGAGCATCAGGTTAACATCTCATTGAAAAGATGGCACCTCCAACAGTGCAGCACTCTCTCAGTACTTCATTGATATTGTCAGCATGGATCATGTGCTCAGATCTTGATGTGGGGCTAGATACAGAGTAAAGCTCCCTCTGTCCCCATCAAACACTCCCAGGGCAGGTACAACACAGGGCTAGATACAGAGCTTTTTTTTTATTCATTCGGGACGTGGACATTGCTGGTTAGGCCAGCATTTATCGTCCATACCTAATTGCCCTCGAGAAGGTGATGGTGAGTTGCCTTCTTGAACTGCAGCAGTCCATGTGATGTAGGTACACCGACAGTGCTGTCAAAGCAACAGAGAGGGAACAGCAGTATATTTCTAAGTCAGGCTGATGAGCGGCTTGGAGGGGAACTTGCAGGCTGTGTATTCTCATCTATCTGCTGCCCTTGTCCTTCTAGATGGTAGCAGTCTTGGATTTGGAAGGTACTGTCTAAGGAGGCTTGATAAGTTCCTACAGCTTGTAGATGGTACACACTGCTGCCACTGTGCGTTGCTGTGGAAGGAGTGAATGTTGGTGGATGGGATGCCAATCAAACGCCTGCTTTGTCCTGGATGATGTCAAGCTTCTTGAGAGTTGTGGGAGTTGCACTCATCCAGACAAGTGGGAAGTATTCCATCACAATCCTGACTTGTGCCTTGTAGATAGTAGACAAGTTTTGGGGAGTCAGGTGGTGAGTTGTTCGCCACACGATCCCTAGCCTCTGACCTGCTCTTGTAGCCACAGTGTTTATATGGCTAGTCCAGTTTAGCTTGTAATGCCCAAGATGTTGGTGGTGGGGGATTCAGTGATGGTAATGCCAATGAAAGTTAATGGTTAGATTCTCTCTTGTTGGAGATGGTCATTGCCTGGCACTTGTGTGGTGCAAATGTTACTTGCCACTTGTCAGCCCAAGCCTGGATATTGTCCAGGTCTTGCTCCATTTGGACATGGACTGTTTCAATATCTGAGGTGTCGCGAATGGTGCTGAACATTGTGCAATCATCAGCAAACATCCTCACTTTTGACCTTCAGATGGAAGGAAGGTCATTGATGAAGCAGCTGAAGATGGTTGGGCCGAGGACACTCCCCTGAGGAACTCCTGCGCTCTCTCCACTGTCTCCATCAAACGCTCCCAGGGCAGGTACAGCATGTAAAACTCCTTCTACACTTCCTCTCAGTCCCTTAGCACCAGCCCATATGACACCCATTAGCCATCCTGTGAAATTTTAAGTTCTGCTTGTTCTCCAAGTCCACAATACCACAACCATGATTCAGATCCATGGTTCACTGTATAGAAAAATATGTAAACTCTAACTTCAAGTGTACAGGGTATGAGCACAGGTACTAATCTGAACAGAGTACAACGCATTTAGGAGCTGTGATCTCTGAACTTACACAACAAACACGGTTTCAGAGATTAAGCATTTCTCTACATTACAACAGTGACCATGCCTGAAAGTGTGCCATTGGCTGTAAAGTGCCTTGTGACATTCTAACGTTGTGAAAATATAGAAATTATATATGATACATATAAGTGCAAGTTCCCTCTTTCCTAAGATAAATTGTACATTCCAGCTTGGGTGAAAACTCCCAGTTACTGGTTTCTTTTAGCAACGTTACATAAACATGGACTCTAGATTCCAAAGATACCGGTTTACAGGCAGCCCACTCATTCCCAACTCCAATCAATTTATTCATGAGCTTACATCTGGAAGTCGGAGGATTTATATCCACAAAGCCAAGAGCAATGTGTAATAACCAGATAGCAAATGCTGCACATTGTACCAATGAGCAAGCTTATATGGAGGTGGCTACAGCACTAACAGCTTAAGCCACCAGACTCTTCTTTAATTCTGGGGCAGGGGAGGTCAAAGCTGGAGGATGATGGCAGAAGAACTGGAAGCAGAGATGGAAATGCAGGTAGTGAGGAAAATGGGGACACAGTCAACAAAGGTTTGGGCAATGATAGAGGCATGAAAGATATTGAGGCCAGGCATAATGGGGAAGAGAGGGATGGAATGAGTGGGAGACCTAACATGGTCCTGAGGATGGGAAATTGGGATAAGTGGGGAGCAGGATAAATGTGGTGCAGGCTAAAATCACCAGGGATGGGTAATCACTCAGTGCAAAGGCTGAATGAAGAAACTAGGGCACAGGTTTCAGTGAGGAAGTCATCAGGGAGTCTAGGTGGCAGATAGTGAGGACCATGAAAAAGAGGCAGAAGAGGTGAAGGCAAAAAGTGTGTAAATATAGAGATGTAGCAAGAACAGAAAGGGGACGATTGGAACTGGTCCATTTCTAGTTGGAGAAGACTGAATAGGGAAATTGAGTGACCAGTGAGCCAAAATGCCAATGGATTCATCAAGATGAGGTCTAGGTGGAGAAACAAAGGTACATAGGGCTTAGGAGCAGGAGTAGGCCATTCTGCCCTTCATGCCTACTCTACCATTCAATAAGATCATGGCTGATCTGATTGTGGTCTCAATTCTACTTTTCTGTCTGCCCCCATAACCCTTGACTCTCTTGACAATCAAAGATCTATCTAACTCAGCCTTGAATGAATTCAATGACCCAGCCTCCACTGCTCTCTGGGGGACCTTGTTTGTAAAGGGATGGTTTTTCTAGAGAAATGGTCAGTGGTGGGAGGCTCATTGACAGTGCTAATGGGATGTGGAATGGAGAAAAAAGTTTATTCCCAGGGAGTAGATTGGAATGGCTACAAAAAGCAGTTTAGGCAATTAAGAGTTGATACTTTGAGGCAACAAGTGAACAGTGTAAGTGAACATAGCAGAGATTATTAAATTAGTCTAAGAGGCAGGAAAATTCTATTGCTCAGTGTGTGGAATTAAGACCATAAGACATAGGAGCAGAAATTACCGCATTCGGCCCATCGAGTCTGTTCTGCCATTCAATCATGGCTGATAAATTTTTCAACCCCATTCTCCTGCCTTCTCCCCGTAACCTTTGATCCCCTTACCAATCAAGAACCTATCTATTTCGGTCTTAAATACACTCAATGACCTGGCCTCCACAGCCTTCTGTGGCAATGAATTCCATAGATTCACCACTCTCTGGCTAAAGAAGTTTCTCCTCATCTCTGTTCTAAAAGGTCTTCCCTTTACTCTGAGGCTCTGCCTAGGGTCTTGTCTCTTCTACTAGTGGAAACATCTTCCCCACCTCCACTCTATCCAGGCCTTTCAGTATTCTGTAAGTTTCAGTCAGATCCCCCCTCATCCTTCTAAACTCCATCGAGTATAGACCCAGAGTTCATCAAACGTTCCTCTTATGTTAAACCTTTCATTCCTGGGATCGTTCTCGTGAACCTCCTTTGGATCCTCTCCAGGGCCAGCACATCCTTCCTGAGAAACGGGGTCCAAAACTGCTCACAATATTCTAAATGTGGTCTGACCATAGCCTTACAAAGCCTCAGCAGCACATCCCTGCTTTTATATTCTAGTCCTCTCAAAATAAATGCCAGCATTGCATTTGCCTTCCTAACTACCGACTCAACCTTCAAGTTAACCTTAAGAGAATCCTGGACTAGGACTCCCAGGTCCCTTTGCACTCGATTTCTGAATTCTCTCGCCATTTAGAAAATAGTCTATGCCTCTATTCTTCCTACCAAAGTGCATGACCTCACAGTTCCCCATGTTATCTTCCATCTGCCACTTCTTTGCCCATTCTCCAAACCTGTCCAAATCCTTCTGCAGCCACCCCGCCTCCTCAATACTACCTGTCCCTCCACCTATCTTTGTAACATATGCAAACTTAGCCGGGATGCCCTCAGTTCCTTCATCTAGATCATTAATGTATAAAGTGAAAAGTTGTGGTCCCAACACTGACCCCTGCAGAACTCCACTAGTCACCGGCCGCCATGCTGAGAAGGACCCCCTTAGCCCCACTCTCTGCCTCCTGCCAGACAGCCAATCTTCTATCCATGCTAGTACCTTGCCTCTAACACCATGGGCTCTTATCTTACTGAGCAGCCTCCTGCGCGGCAGCTTGTCAAAGGCCTTCTGGAAGTCCAAGTAGATAACATCCATTGGCTCTCCTTTGTCTAACCTACTCGTTACCTCCTCAAAGAATTCTAACAGATTTGTCAGGCATGAACTCCCCTTTGATGAAACCATGCTGACTTTGCCCTATTTTATCATGCACTTCCAAGTATTCTGAAATCTCATCCTTAATAATGGACTCTAAAATCTTACCAACAGCTGAGGTCAGGCTAATCGGCCTTTAATTTCCTGTCTTTTGCCTCACTCCCTTCTTAAACAGGGGGGGTTACATTAACGATTTTCCAGTCCTCTGGAACCCTCCCTGACTCCAATGATTCCTGAAAGATCACCACCAACGCCTCCACTATCTCTTCAGCTATCGCCTGCAGAACTCTGGGGTGTAATCCATCTAGTCCAGGTGATTTATCCACCTTCAGACCTTTCAGTTTTCCTAGCACCTTCTCCTTGGTAATGGCCACCATACTCACCTCTGCCCCCTCCCCGACTCTCTTGAACTTAGGGGATGTTACTCGTGTCTTCCACCGTGAAGACTGACACAAAGTACCTATTCAGTTCCTCCGCCATTTCTTTGTTCCCAACTACTACTTCTCCAGCGGCCAAATGTCCACTTTTGCCTCTCTCTTACCTTTTATATATCTAAAAAAAACTCTTGCAATCTTCTTTTATATTACTGGCTAGTTTACCCTCATATTTAATCTTCTCCCTCCTTATTTCTTTTTTAGTTGTCCTCTGTTGGTCTTTGTAGGCTTCCCAATCCCCTGGTTTCCCACTGCTCTTTGTCGCATTGTATGCTTTCTCTTTAGCTTTTATGCTGTCCCTGACTTCCCTTGTCAGCCATGGTTGCCTCGTCCTCCCTTCAGTATGCTTCTTCTTCCTAGGGATGAATTTTTGCTGTGTCTCCCAAGTTACTTCCAGAAACTCCTGCCATTGCTGTTCCACTGTCTTTCCTGTTAGGCTCATCTCCCAGTCAATTCTGGCCAGCTCCTTCCTCATGCCTCTGTAGTTGCCTTTATTCAACTGTAATACCGTTACATCTAATTCCAGCTTTTTCCTCTCAAATTGCAGGGTAAATTCTACCATATTATGGTCACTTCCTCCTAAGGGTTCCTTCACCTTAAGCTCCCTTATCAAATCTGCCTCATTACACATCACTAAATCTAGAATTGCCTGTTCCCTAGTGGACTCCACCACAAGCTGCTCCAAAAAGCCATCTCATAGACATTCTACAAATTCCTTTTCTTGGGATCCACTACCAACCTGATTTTCCCAGTCTACCTGCATATTGAAATCCCCCATGATCACTGTAACCTTGCCTTCTTGCACACCTTTTCTATCTCCTGGTGTATCTTGTGCCCCACATCCTGACTACTGTTTGGAGATCTGTACATAACTCCCATTATGGTTTTTTGACCTTTGCGGTTCCTCAACTCTGCCCGCACAGATTCTACATCATCTTACCCTACGTCATTTCTTGCTATCGATTTCACTTCATTTCTTACTAACAAAGCAACTCCACCCCCTCTGCCAACCTGCCTATCTTTTCGATAGGATGTATATCTTTGGAAATTTAGCTCCTAGTCCTGATCTCCTTGCAGCCATGTCTCCCGATGCCCACTACATCATACCTGCTAATTTCAATCTGCGCCACAAGCTCATTTACCTTATTTCGTATACTGCATGCATTCAGATACAACACCTTCAGTCCTGTATTTCTCATTGTCGTCCCTTTATCTGGTGTGCTTGAAGTTAGATTCCTACCCCTTTCCAAACACTCTGTCCTATTTTGTGTTCTGAAGATTTTAATAGCCTCTCCTGGGCTTTCCTTTCTTTTCAGTTTTTTAATTTTCCATGAGGTTGAATCCACCCCACCAACCCCCCGCCCCGCCCCACCCCCCGCCCCGCCATGCTAACCTGCTGCTTTGTTTCCCATTAGTCATACTTCTTGGAGTCCCCACCGCCCTTTCTAGTTTAAAGTTCTGTTGACCACCCTATTTACCCTTTTTGCTGGAACATTGGTCCCAGATCGGTTCAGGTAGAGACCATCCCAACGGTACAGATCTCTCCTGTTCCAATACTGATGCCAGTGCCCCACAAAATGGAACCCCTCTTTCCCGCACCACTCTTTTAGCCACGTGTTTACTTCCCTTTTTCTCGCGTGCCTATGCCAATTTGCATGTGGCTCGAGTAGTAATCAGGAGATTATAACCCTTGAATTAAACCATACACTCAGGTAGTCCCCAGGTTCTGAAATCTGAATTTCGTTTTATAGATGTCACATACCCTCTTGCGATCCGGCCCAATTGCTAGTCTGGTTGCACAAACTGAATCAGTGGGTGTCTGGTTATTCAATTATGTGAGAGTGTGACCTTTTGTGCCTGATATTTACTGGCGCACACTTTTCAGCAGGGATTCACTGGACAGAGGTCAGAAGCAGGGACCTTGGCTACTTCTTCTCTCTCTAGGCCATGATCTCCACTAACAACATGTGATCAACTAACAGAGCAGAGTCTGGACATCAAAACTGAAACCCTCTGGTCTGATTTGCTCATTGCCATGCCAGGTATTGGATTAATCAACTAAGCCCTTTGGGGATGGAAGTCACTGGACAGAGTTCACTTGAAAGTCAGAAAAGATTGATGTTTTTAGGACTTGGAGAAGGAACTGATAGGGTAGATAGAGAGAAACTTTTCCCATTGGTGGGATTGTCTAGGATAAGGGGACATAAGCTTAAAGTCAGAGCCAGGTTTCTCAGAACAGGTCAGAAAACACTTCTTCATGCTATGGGTGATAGAAGTGAGGAATTCTCTCCCTCAAAAAGTAGTAGATCCTAGCTCAATTGGTAACTTTAAAACTAAGATTGATGGATTTTTACTGTGGTGATACACTCCTTGATGTTCAAGTGTATCCAAGCTGTCAGTAATTTCATCATCTTCTGTGGGTCTTCCCTTGACTGAAGAGTCTGATGCAGGATCAGCATGTTTGTTCACAGAACTGGCAATTCATGTCATCATAGGTCCTGCTTGGGGGAGCTTCTGAAGCTGTGCCACCTCTGGCCTTCCTCTGGCCATGCTGGATGTTACGAGTTTGATGTAGATGGCCCTTGAAGCATACTGAACAAAATTTCAGTGCTTGCCTCAATATGGGCCGGTCAGCTTTCCCTAGAGAGATGGTCTACAAGGCAGAAGTTTGTAAGGCTCTTTTTTAGGGGTCCTTGTATCATTTGTACTGAACACCTTGATGTCAGTTCCCCATAAAAGATTTGCTTGGGGATTCTGTAATCGTGCATGTGGGAGAGACGGCCTACCCAGTGAAGTTGAATTTTCTGGAGGGTGGTCTCCCAGTTGTTGAGCCCAGCACGATGAAGGACCTCATTGTTTGTGATTTTGTTCTGTCATCGAATGCTCATGATGGACCTCGGGTATCTTTGGTGGAAGCGTTCCAGAGCTTTGATGTAGTGCCTTTCACAGACCCAGGAATCTAGGCCATATGGTAAGGACAATGGTATGATAAGAGTTTGACTTTAGTCTTCAGCTTAATGCCATGCTGTTTCCAGACACGATCATGGAATTGGCTCTAGGCAGAACTTGCTTTCAAGATGCATGCACTGATATCTTTACGAATAGTGGCATCACTAGAGAGCACATTATCAAGGTGTGATACAGCCTTGAGACTGGTACCGTCAATGGTTATGCCTGCTGCTTCATGGTGTGTGCCTGGTGCTGCCTGAAAAATAGCCATGGTCTTGGAGGCACTGTTTTGTGCACCAAAGCTTTGACAACACTCAAACATTTGTTTGCCAAAGCCTGGAGGTTTTCTTCCCTTATTGTGATTTTTGATAGACAAGAATGTACAAGGATATGGAGCCAAGTTAGGACAAAGATCAGCCATGATCACTTGGAATGCCAGAACAAGTTAGAGGGGCTGAATAGTCTTCTACTGTTCCTATGTATTTTCAGGATCAGAGGTGTGAGCAGGAGCATGCCTGCTATGCCCAGCCTAGTTACCAGGAGATGTCAAACAACAGTGAGTACATTTAAATAGGAGCTGGAATATTGCAGAACACATAACTCAAGGAGATTCTCTTTCTGTTTAAAAACAGCGCTTGCTTAAAATTAAAATGCTTGACACGTGTCCAGGAAGCCAAAAGAGTTTACACGAGAGATGTGATCTCATTTATTCCATACAGGCTCTTCATCTCTATTTAATTTAATGACACAAAATTTCTTTCTTTATTTTTAATTCATTCATGCAATGTGGGGGTCGCTGGCTAGGCCAGCATTTATTGTTCATCTCTAAGTGTCCTTGAGAAGGTGGCAGTGCAATTAGGGATGTGCAATAAATGTTGGCTGAGCCAGCAACGCCCACATCCTATGAATGAATAAAAAATAACTAACCCAAATTCTTTGTTAACTCAACCATTTAATCACGCTTGTGTTCCAACAATATTTCTCTGTATGCGCATGCGCAAGATCTATGTGTTTCCACCTCTGTTCTCTCCCTTGCCATCTCCACCACACCTTTTTAAAGCCACACAATGACTGTAACTGAGCTGTATCCCAGAACATAACCACTTCCATGAGGATTCAGCCACTCTGCTTGGTGTTCTTTACAACAGCACAGCTCAGCATCAGAATCAGTATAATCAGATAGGGAGGGTAAATGAGGAGAGTGCCCCATACCAAACCAGAGAGACCAGGCAGTGCCTCATTCCAAACTAAGGATCAGAAGCAGTGATTAATAAAGTAAGCAGTAATACAGACACTAATACCATAGGCAGTGCCTTGTATAAATCCAGCAACACAAAGCCTTGGCCAGTACATAAGATACTACAGCTAATGCCCAGTATGATTAAAGCACTTGCTGTTACACCTCCTCCTCAACAACAGATACACTTGCCACAAAATCAATTGGCATCAGATTCATTCTCAAGGATTCAGCTGGTGAGAATTCTTCCCTTTCACTATAATCAACTCAATGATGCCAAATGACAAACCTCAGAAGTTATTACTGGGTATTCCACTTTGTGTTATAGCCATGACTCTGACACACTAACACAACAGTATCCAGGCAGTTTGTTTCCAGATTCTCAATGTGAATGATGCCCCATAC
This sequence comes from Isurus oxyrinchus, assembly GCA_026770705.1. Taxonomy (NCBI): domain Eukaryota; kingdom Metazoa; phylum Chordata; class Chondrichthyes; order Lamniformes; family Lamnidae; genus Isurus; species Isurus oxyrinchus. Next base: position 141,126,105 of record JANJGN010000010.1, read on the forward strand.
ACTAGCCCACAGAAGGCTCATGACACTCAAGAGGTAAAGCTGCCCGTCAGGCATCCTCATGTTGAGTTCCTCCACCTAGTGGCTAACCAACAAAAACAGTGACATAGAAAGTTTCATTCACACTGGGAACAGGCACCATCACATATTTTTGGTTTGAATAAAACCTCGCATCAGATTGAACAAGCCTAATATATGCTGCAATCTTGTTTTTTAAACTGGCTTTCAGCCACATAGAAAAAAACAGGGAAAAATGCTAATGCTTAAAACCTGGAATCAAAACAACAAATGCTGGATATAGACAGCAGGTAAATCAGAGAATCACAAAGCACAGGAGGCCCTTCAGCCCATTGTGACTTCACTGGCTTTTTGAAAGATCTAAACGTTTAGTCCTACTTCTGCTCTTTTCCCATAACTCTGAAAAATGTTACTCTTCCACTATTGATTCAATTCCCTTTTGAAAGTTACTATTGAATCTGTTTCCATGCTCTTTCAGACAGCACATTCCAGATGGACATATAAAATGAGAAAAGATGGGTTCACATTTTGAGTGTAAACTTGGGAAAAGAGGGAAGTTCTTACCAAGTTTGGCTTCGACTGGATTGATCACGTGGGGCAAACTGTCCTCGTTTAGAGAAAAGCTCGATGATGTCTTATCGAAGCGTGGTGTTACACCCAGAACTGCGTAATAGAGTATCTATAAACAGACAGCTAGTATCACTCAGAGTCATAGCCCTTTTAGCACAAACAGAGATTGGAATGGCAACGAGTCAGTTATCAGGCCTCAACCAGAACTGATAAACGCCAAAAGTGTGCTCAGCTAAACATTCTGCATCTAAATCTATTTCTATCAGCAACCAGGACAGAAAACAGGAATCTGAGCTTTCCCCTCCTCATGAGAATGGGGCTGACTTCCACATGACAGTCAGATCAAAACTGAAATAGCATTGTGACAAAGCTGCAACCCTTCTAAGATACAGTGGACAATTTTATCAATCTTTCTACAGGTTCAAGTCCAACTTGGGAAAGGGGTCTTTACCTTCTTGACAGGAGGATTATCAACATGTTTCACTGAGCTCCTTCACTTAATACAGCAAGTAATTAGGAAGGCAAATGGAATCTTAGTCTTTTCGCAAGGAGGATGGAGTATAAAATAGTCTTGCTACAACTGTACAGGACCTTGATGAGACCACACCTGGAGTACTGTGAACAGTTTCGGTCTCCTTACTTAAGAATATGCTTGCATTGAAAGCAGTTCAGAGAATGTTCACTAGGTTGAATCCTAAGTGAAAGGGTTGTCTTATGAGGAACAGTTAAGTATGTTGGGCCGACACTCACTGGCATTTAGAAGAATGAGTGGTAAACTTATTGAAACATAAGACTATGAGCGGGCTTGACAGGGTATATGCTGAGAAAATGATTCCCCTCATGAGGGAATCTAGAACAAGGAGTCACAGTTTGAAAATAAGCGATCTCCCATTTAACAAGACGAGGAGAAATTTCTTCTCTCAGAGGTTTGTTAGTCTTTGGAATTCTCTTCCAGAGAGAACAGTGGAGGCTGGATCATTGAATATGTTCAAGGCTGAGGTATACAGCCTTCTCCTGTTCCTATTTCTTATGATTTTAATAAACTGATATATATATTCAAAGTACAATGGGTCAATACTGAGGGAGTGCAGCACTGTTGGAGGGTCAGCACTGAGGGAGTGCTACACTATCAGAGGGTCAGTACTGAGAGAGCGCTACACTGTTGGAGGGTCAGCACTGAGGGAGCGCTGCACTGTCGGAGGGTCAGTACTGAGGGAGCGCCACACTGTCAGAGGATCAGAACTGAGGGAGTGCTGCATAGTTGGAGGGTCAGTACTGAGGGAGTGCCGCACTGTAGGAGGGCAGTGCTGAAGGAGTGCTGCACTGTCCGAGGTCTAAAGTCTTTCGGGTGAGAAGTTAATTTACATCCCTTCTGAAAGATCCCATGGGATTACTTTAAAGAGCAGGGCACTTCCCTGGTGTCTCAGCCCGGCCAATATGTATCCCTCAATCAACATCTAAAACAGATAATCTGGTTACCTATCTCAATGCTGTTTATGGGAGCTTGCTGCATGCAAATTGGCTGCAGCTTTTCACTACAACAGTGAATGCACTTCATGAGTATTTATTTGGCAGTAAAACATTTTGGGATTACCTGAGGTTATGAAAGGCACTACATAAGTCTTTTATTCCTGTTGATTTGCTTTGTCTCCTCCTCCACTTGTTTCACCTTTAATGGTGTCTTGGACTAGGGGCCCCCTCACTCTATCCAGTTTTCTCAGTATAAAAGGCAATCTTGCCAACTCAATCCTACCTGGGAGTCCACGGAAAAGTTAGCAATGAATGACAGCTTGTCCAAGAAAGGTTGCACGTAATTATTCACAGCTCGTTCAATATTCCAGCAAACATCATGGGATTTGGGATCAGGATTCAACAAACTGAAGGTGATTTCATATCCTGCATGGAGAGTGAAAAAAAAATAGAAATTCACCAAGCAAACCAATGTGCATCATTGAAGCAAACACTGATTGTGGTGTGATTGTTACTTAATGCTACTTTATGTACTGGTTATTAATGTTGGTCTATGTACTAATTATTTAATATATAGAACATTGCATCATTGCCAGGCTGCCAGCCCCAACTTTCTAATAAATGGGGACAGAGCAACTCCCTCAGCTAAAGTCAACACACGTGAGGAGGATGTTATTTCCAGAATGTTCCTCTACACCCAGTTTTGAAATAAATATGAAAAATTTAAGCTGCAAAATATCTGCAATGCTCACTACCATCAGCTATGAGCATTTATAATGTGATCAGAGATTGAGGGTACAGGGCCAGGCATATCGTGTGGAGTTCCAGTGTGCGCAGTTACATCTGAGTGATTGTTACTGAGGGTGGCATATACACTGTCTCATACTGAGGACTGGATCATCTGTGCCATAGCAACAAGGATCCCATTGATCGGTAACAAAAAGGATAACAGTAGATGCAAAGAAAGCAGCCCAGATCCAATATGATATCCAACAGCAGATATCTAATAACTTTGGGTTATATTAGAAATTGGGATATATCAAGGGGAAATATCAACCAAGGCTCCTGCTCCTGATTGCTACCTGGGTAGTCCTGCAGCAAAGTGAGAGAGAAAATCTGGAATGAAAAGCTAGTCTCAGTAATAGTGATCATGAAACCATTGTCGATTGTTGTAAAAGCATATCTGGTCCACTAACGTCCTTTAGGGAAGGAAATCTGCTGTCTTTACCTGTTCTGGCCTATGCATCACTCCAGACCCATAGCAATGTGGTCGACACTTAAATCCCTCCTAAATGGCCTAACAGCCACTCAATTGTATCATACTGCTACCGAATCAAAAAGGAATGAAGCCGGATGGACCACCTGACATTGACCTAGACACTGGAAACAACAACAGTACATCCAGTCTGTCAATCCATAGAACCATAGAAAAGTTACAGCACAGAAGGAGGCCATTCGGCCCATCTTGTTCATGCCAGCCCGATGACACATCGGTGCCCTCTCTAATCCAACTTTCCTGCACCCGGCCCATAGCCCTGCAGTTTACAGCACTTAAGGTGCAGATCCAGGTACTTTTTAAAAGAGTTCAGAGTTTCTACCTCTAACACCAACATGGGCAGCGAATTCCAGATACCCACTACCCTCTGCGTAAAAAAGTTCTTCCTGCAAATCCTGCAAAGCCCTCCTTACTAACATAGAACCATAGAAAACTTATGTCACAGGAAGAGGTCATTCAGCTCATCATGTCTGTGCTGGCCAAAAGGAACAAAAAAACTAGCTGCTGATTCTATTCACACCTTCCAGCACCTGGTCTGTAGCCTTGCAGGTTATACCACTTCAGATCCACATGCCTTTTAAATGAGTTGAGGGATTCTGCTTCCACCACTAAACCAGGCAGCAAATTCCAAACATCCACCACCCTCTGGATGAAGAAGATTTTCCTCATGTCCCCTCTAATCCTTCTACCAATCACCTTAAATCTGTGCGTCTGGTAATTGTCCTCTCTGCTAGGGGGAAACAGGTCTTTCCTGTCTAACCTATCTAGGCTCCTCATAATTTTGTACACCTCAATTAGCTCACCTGTCTCCCCAATTCTAAGAAAAATAACCCTAGCCTATGCAATCTCTCCTCATAGCTGCAATTTTCAAGCCTTGGCAGCATTCTTGCAAATTTCCTCTGTACTCTCTCCAAAGTAATTATGTCCTTTTTATAATGTGGCCACGAGAACTGTACACAGAATTCCGGCTGTTGCCTAACCAGTGTTTTATACAGTTCCACCATTACATCCCTGCTCTTGTATTCAATACCTTGCCTAATAAAGAAAAGCATTTCATATGCTTTCTTCACCATTTTATCCACCTGTCCTGCCACCTTCAGGGACTTGTGGACATACACTCCAAGGTTTCTCACTTCCTCTACCCCTCCCAATATCCTCTTGTTTATTGTGAATTCTCTTGCTTTATTTGTCTTCTCCAAATGCATTACCTCACACTTCTTTGAATTGAATTCATCTGCCAAACTATTGGTATAACTCTGGAAACAACAGTTATCCTCTTCACTATCAACTACACAGACAATTTTCATGTCATCTGCAAAGTTTCCAGTCATGTCTCCCACCTTGAAGTCCAAATTATTAATATATACAACAAATAGCAAAGGCCCCAACACTAAGCCCTGTGGAACACTACTGGAAACCAGTTTCCATTCGCACAAACATCCACTGACCATGTTTTTGGACAACTGAGACAATTTTGGATCCAACTTGCAACATTCCCCTGTATCCCATGGGCTTTTACTTTTCT